>OX485808.1:7595216-8795216 GCA_950295325.1 Polytrichum commune
ATTTCTGCCGGAACTTCTCCTCCGATGTAGGTGAAACCCAAGTCGAGATACACAAGCTTTGAGGAATTTAACAAGTCCGAGGGTATCGTTCCGGTAAGGTTCGTTTCTCCAACATCCAAAGAACTGAGGTTCGGTAATTGTCCTGCAAACACTCACAACAACCACCAGACCGAGCTTATTAATATCCAGACAACCAGCTTATGTTGAGGATGCTATGAAAATTGTGTCGAATAATTTGATGACCAGATTCTCAAAACTCGGATGACTTCCTCAAGATTCAACGTCGAACACTGAAGACGGCTTTAGGGAAGATTTGGACATGCTGGCCTCCCATCCCGATGTGCTACAGGTATAGACTCTACAAACTTTCAGTCTACTCAAGAGAAGGGAAGCGTCGACAGAAAGTATGATATCTAGCTTGCAGATTCAATGCTATCCTCGGCTGAAGGTGAAATACAGAAGTACTTTAATAATCATTAGTGCGTCGTGAAACATGATGATGATGATTGTGTCATGATGAAATTGACTCTGCTGAAACGAATCACTCTGAGGAAGATTGCGAGCCAAAATGAAACAATGATAATATGGTGGATGACATAACCAGGAAAGCAATGGAAGTTGGAGGTGTGTGGAGAAACTCACCGAAAATATTTTGAGGGATGGTGCCATTCAGCGCAAGATAGTTGTGAAGGTTGATGGAGGTCACTGATCCATTGGTGCAAGTGATCCCGGTCCAGTTACAAGGAGTGGAATCCGACGCGTTCCAACTCTGAATGGGATCTACTGATATGCTGTCCGTGTAGGTCAAGGACGATGTCTTCCATTGCATCAGCAATTGACCTTCTGTATTGAGAGAGAGCACGCGTAAGGGTGATTTCGACACAGCCTGCAACGCAACCAGCAGCACTCCCAGCACCTGCACCTTCCATAGCTGCCCCCCCATCGCCATCATTCTTGTCACCTAAACCTTAATCCTACACTCTAGTGTCTTAATTTCTGCCTGATCGTCCACAAAACTGAAGTTTTTAAATCAAACACTTGATGATGTTCTCCGTTCTTGCATGTGACCCAGATTTATTGCCCACCAAGAAACTGTTACAAATAAAGTTGATGAATCCTTACACCTCGCCATGATCTGTCTCCCAACCCTCCTATGGTTCTTCCTGTCAACTTGCAGCTCCTACTCAAAACTCCCCAAACATTAATAACTCGTGGAAATCAAACCTGCTCCCCACGTTTGGAAGTCTCACAGATTTCAAATTTTGTTTAAGCTTCCGTAACCTCACCCAAGCAACCTTCAACTACAGTTGCCTGCACAAAATGCTCGTATCCTATCCAAAACCCGCCAACCTCTTAACACTCAACCTCCAAACCTCACAATAAGCTCTATGCTTCTTCTTGTCAACTTGGAGCTCCTACTCAGAATCCCCCAACATTACTCCCCAAATTTCGTTACAGTCTCACAAATTCTTCTTCTACAAATGAATGGTCAAGCTGACAAAACCTCTCACCGAAGCAACCTTCTTCAACCTACAGCTGCCACAAAATGCTCATATCATTCCAAAACTCTGCAAATCTGCAAATCCTCAAAGCTCTCACTGCAAGCCTCTCTTTCTTGACCTTCCCAGATTCTTGAGCAACAAAAATCAGGTGCACAGGAAAACATCAGCTGCAAACCCGCAACTTTGATGATCAGGATGAGTCTACTTACTGCAGAAGTCACAGGATGAGCTACTTGAAACTACTAGTTACTTCGAATCATCATGTGCAGATTGGCAATATATAGACTTGATCATGAGGCTACTACAAGAAGGGAATTTGTGGAACCCAAATTCCTGCGGGGTACGGACCGCTTTCCAGAGGACCAGCCTCTGATCATGAATTGTGGAGGTTGAAAGTGGTGGTGGTCATCCATGGAGGAGCCCACACCGGATCTCACTGCTCCTAGTGCCAAATTCAATATTCCAGCTTAATTGTTAATGTTTGCGGTAAGTGAGTCGGAGGATGGTGGTGATGTTGTTCGGAGTGAATCAATGACTGGTTTATTCTTTTCCATATGAAGACATTCTCAGCTGTGTGCCCAGAGGAATTGCGGAAACAGTTCCAATTGTTTTGGGTAATTGAGTTCTGGTGGATCGGACTACTGTGCCAAGAGGCTGAAAAGTTCACATTCCTAACAGTGTCAATGTTACTCATCTTGGTATATTCCTATTCTATGGCATTCCATGAATAGAATGTGACATTCACCCATATGTTTTAACTATTAGTAGTACGGTTTGACGGTTTCGTGATGGAAACATTTCGTGAATGAAATTATTGGTTTTCGACAAAATAATATATTTTTGAGGACCTTTAAGATTGTCACTTAGCAAAACTTTGTCAAATTGCCTCAAAATGATTCTTTGCAAGGTTTTTTTTTAAGTATTATTTTGGTTGAACATAACAATACTCAACCATTTGGGTCAGTTCACGAACCTGGAATGAGGAAGTTTATTCTAAGGGTAATAAAGTGAACAAAGTGGTAAGTTTTTTAGTTATTTTCCATACACACATGCTAACAATTGGAAATTTGGGTGAAGTTATAGTCTCAGCACTATTCGACAGCGCATCATTCTTCCTAGTCCAATTCATTGGAAACATTTGTTCACATCGGTATTATCTACTATAATTCATACCAACATCAATTTCTTCCTGTTATTTAATTTGAATTCTTCCCCATGAAGGTAAAATGGTGTAGGCTCATGTTAGATGCTCAATATAGAAATTGAAGGAAACCATATGGATGAGTATGTTATGAAATGCTTGTGAGTGCTTCAATTAAGTTTGGTTGTGGGATTGGATTGACTCAAATATCCGATTCTACAATTGTGGATCCAAATCACGGGGAGGTCACTTAGTGCATTTTAAAAACGACGTGCGGCATAATATAGGGAGGATTAAAATCATTTGACATAAAAATTATAAAAGAATTCCAAATAATGAAGGGTCCATTAAAAGTATATAAGCCCATTACAAGTAAAATAGATAGGTATAAAATATGGGCCATTCCCTTTTAGTAAAAATAATATAGGGGTTGAAAATAAGGATCTTAGGATGTATGTTTAGTAGAATCAATTTCGTACGCATGCCTCACGAGGGATGGATGAAAAATTACTCATCATTCACCCAAAAATGGATGAAATTGGAAGCCTCAGTACAGAGAACCAGAAATTTTTTGCCAACCGTAGAAGTTGATGGGCATTCCATTTACAAGTCAACGTTTGTCTCGCAACTCAATGGTAATGTTTTTCTATCCAAAGATAGATTAGCAAGAATTAAACATAGTATTCATTTCAACAACCATGATAATTGTCTCCAAGCAAGATCTTCATGTGGATCAAGTTTGTTATCTATAGGATCTGATTGTGGGGTGCATTTTGTCCAACGGAGCACAACAATGCTATTGTCAACTGTAAAATCCGTTGCCAAACGAAAAAGGGGACGTTCAATGACTGATGTTAAAGCTGGAAATGCTACTAACATATTGAACGGAGTAGATTCCAGTTCATGGTGGGTGGGTAGGGTGCAGGCTATGCGGCGGCGCAATGGGAAACAATTTGGAGTACTTAGGCAAGCGGTTGACCTCCTTGCTCGAACGGAGGAATCAGGGAGGAAAAATCCTAATAATCCCCACATCGAAGTAATGTTGCAATATTATAGAAAATATCCAGGCCGTAACAAATTTAAGTATGATCACACGGATAGCAAATGGATTGATGTAGATTGCATTATATCTACGGTAAACATGAGCTACAATTCTACAAATGAGGTGTACACTCTTGATAGGAATGATTCAGAGCAACTGTCCAAGTTTGTGACAGAACGAACTATATAAGATTCATGACCAAGCTTAAAGTGTTTCACACTATATGGTTTTGGTCTTTACTATCATGTAAAGTGATTTTGAATAAAATATTTTTATGGAGCGGGTGTTGTGTTTGTGAACACACACACACAATCTTGTTGTGTTTGTAAACACACACTCAATCATGTTGTGTTCCATCCTAAGTCTTCTTTTTGTATTTTCACTTTAAGTTTTTGTACTTGGTTTTTGCAATGGTACATAATTTTTATATTTTTTTGTTGCCATGCTTTTCCCATCACTTTTGCATTGCATACATTCTTAAATTCAATTTTTTAATTAAAAGGAATATAGACTACAAAAAAATTCAATGACATGGGCATTATAAGTAATGGTAGGGTACAAAAAAATAGGCCATTTTAGAATATTATGTAATTATAGGGAGCTTTTAATTCGTGCCTTGGAGGTAAATAGCCCCTAAACAAATACCCCTCCGCCGCACATGGTACACAAAAATCCTATTGAGTGACCTCCCCGTGATCCAAATATTGATTTGTCATTTTGAGTTCTTGGAAATAATTAGAGTTGAGATCCATAATTTATAAGAGGTCAAAATAAACATGGGAAGAAAAACAATCCATGTCATTATAAGGTGTGTGGCCCTATGTTTGTGTTTCTTGGCAATCATGTGTGTCCAAAGGTGTTTGTAGGGGGACTATAAGTAATACCATTAAGCATATATATTCTCATAAATTATATTAAATCATGGAATATTTTAATAATTGATTCTCATATGAATTTTGGAAACCCTATGTTACCTAGAAACTCTTTATTTTTTAATTTTCAAATGATAAATGCCAACACCCTATCTTGGACCTCCCTAAGCTCCACAAACAATTGACAACTTTGACCGTTGAATCGAATTGGAAGTTGTGACTCTTCAGCGATTTGCAATTGCATTTAATTATCCTTTTAAGTTTCAAACGGAGTTGGAGATGTGATTTAAGTCCTAAGAGGTCAAACTTGAAGTGAGAATGAGAAAAAGCTCACATTCTTTGTATAGTATATTGAGGCCCTACGTCTATGGGCACTTTTGACTCCGTATGCAATTCATAAGCACGCTAGCCATTCAATCGGATAAGGAATTATGACTCTATGATCTCGTTAGGTTCACGATTGAAGATCATGGAGATCAACATCGTTTCAAGTTTTAGGGTGCTCGAAGTTAAAATGCAAAAGCTGTAAGAGATCAAAGTGAATATTTCTATGAGGCCCTATTGTGGTCCTATCATGTTTGTGGACACTTCCACCTTCATAGAAAATTGAGTTTGGCCATCGGAGCATATTATCGGGAATTGTGACACTCACGAAGACTAAGCGTATTGTCAAGTTTCAGAATCATCAAAGTTGAGATGCAAAATCTTAAGAGGTCCAAGTGAGCATTAGGAAAAGTTCATATTTTAACGTATGTGATCCTACATTTGTGGGCACCTTGGACTCCACAAACAAATGATTTTGGCCTTTCAGTTGGATCGGGAATTGTGAGTATCTTCCAATTTGAAATTGTGGGATCACACATATTGTCAAATTCAAGTTTTATGATCATTGGAGTTGAGATGCAAGACTTATATAAGTGGTCAAAGTGAAGATTCTCTTTTTATTGAAGTCATCACATATTTAGGCTCGGCTCCTACTTATGGTATTTATTGAACATAAGAATGGTGTCCATGTTTTGAGCATTTTTATCGTAACATGTGTCTTATTTGGTGTTTGTTCTAATTAACAAGGAGCTTTGCCATACCACTCAAATATAGGTGTTTGAGTGACCAAAAAAAGGCACATATATCCACAATATAGACCATAACTTACATAAGAAACATTGTGAATTCCCCCATTATCAGTTTTGAAAACTCAACATGGTGACTGAGTTTCTCAATTCAGTTTGAAAACTTGAAATAGCCTAATAATAATGAAAATGTTGTTTTAAGTGCAACTTGCTACAAAATCGACTACATAACCACAACTTAATGATGCATAAATTTGTGCTTATAATTGAGCCCATGTTGGTAAAATTGAGAGGGTTAAGTTGACATAAATAACCCTTTATTTTCTGAGCCTATTTTCATATGGTCAACCATATCTTACACCTTCAATTTCATCACTCATTTATAATTTTATAAAAAAATTTGCTCTAGATTTTTTTTGTAGCTACCACTACTGTTACAATACTCATTTCCCACTGGATAGTATGGTAGGGTCCACCTCCTGTCATTTAATAGAGTGATTCATTAATTCAACATAACATTTGGTCAAGAGTTGGTTATTTTGCATGGTAACAACATTTTCTATGTTCGGTAAACGTTCAATGCATGCTTGGCATGCCCAAATGAGTTTGACTTCTAATGAACCGAAATAGAATGTTCTTTGTTCAAATTTCCATACCCACTTCACACACGCAGTAGCAAAACTTGCCGAACATGGAAAGTATTATGTGCATGACAACCAATTCCCGACCCAAAACCCCAATTCAAAATGTAGTGGACGTACTAGACCTCCATAGCTTGTGAATGCAATAGAAAACTCGGTTCTTAGAGTTTCCCATGCACGAAAACAAAATGGGAAGTTCTAGAAAGGGAGCTCCTTTCGTGATCCGACCTCATATTAAAGCATTGAATGGATTGGAAGGTGGAATGCAAGTTTGACCGGCGAAGGCAACCAAGCCGTTCCATGTTGATCCCACGTCATGAGAAAGGTACTTACATGCCACCTACGAGACTCGTCGTCGATATATAACCTTATATTGGCCAAAGCCTCGACGTTCTTCTTCACAACCATCTGAAAACAGTAAGGTTGGGGTACAGGAGATGCAGGCCTCCGAGCCCAGAGTCCAGGCATCACTTTGCTTTTCATAGTATCTAACTTAACTTCATAGGCCGGCTTCTAGAACGGACTCGGGAGGTGAGGTCCACTAACTTATTACTGTGCCTGGTTGACTCGTTGAATGGTCCTCACAAGCTATTCCCGTAAAGTGAAGGGGCCATGCAGTCAGGGCTCACTCACTGACTCACTGACTCACTGACTCTCTGCCTGCAGCAGAGCAATTGTTTCGATCCATTTGTAAGTTCAACGTGTTTTTGAAGCTGTAAGGTAGAACCGCCTTTGAACATGAACCTCCTTTTTTAACGTCCAGGCAAGCTGAAGGGCTTAAGGGTAGATGGTTGTTAAATGGTTACTTCCTCTTTCCAACCACACTGATTGTCCCGATTAGTGCGTGCTACTCTTCAAACGGTCGGGGTGTACCGACCCTTACATTGGTTTCTTGGAGGCAAGGGTTTAGGCTTGTATGGGTTGGTTCACCCAACTCTTCTTCACTGATTATCTCGATTAGTGCGTGCTACTCTTCAAACGGCTGGGGTGAACCGACCTGTACATTGGTTCCTTGGAGGCAAGGGTTTAGGCATCCAATAAGAAATGAGTGTATGGGTTGGTTCGCCCAAATCTTCTTCAAACCACACTGATTATCCCGATTAGTGTGTGCTACTCTTCAAACGGTTGGGGCGAACCAACCCGTACACTGGTTCCTTGGAGGCAAGGGTTTAGGCATCCAATAAGAAATGAGTGTATGGGTTGGTTTGCCCAAATCTTCTTCAAACCACACTGATTATCCCAATTAGTGTGTGTTACTCTTCAAATAGTTGGGGCGAACTAACCCGTACACTGGTTTCTTGGAGGCAAGGGTTTAGGCATCCAATAAGGAACAAGTGTATGGGTTGGTTCGCCCAAATCTTCTTCAAACCACACTGATTATCTCGATTAGTGTGTGCTACTCTTCAAACGGCTAGGGTGAACCGACCCGTACACTGGTTTCTTGGAGGCAAGGGTTTAGGCATCCAACAAGGAACGAGTGTATGGGTTGGTTCGCCCATATCTTCTTCAAACCACACTGATTATCCCAATTAGTGTGTGCTACTCTTCAAACACTTGGGGCAAACCGACCCGTACACTAGTTTCTTGGAGGCAAGGGTTTAGGCATCCAATAAGGAACAAGTGTATGGGTTGGTTCGCCCAAATCTTCTTCAAACCACACTGATTATCTCGATTAGTGTGTGCTACTCTTCAAACGTCTCATTTTCAAGTACGTTGTAATAGTAAACTTGGCATAGTTTGTTATCTCTAGAGGGGGAGTGCTATCATGTGAGTGGTAACGTCTGAGTAGTGAGGGAGTGAAAATACTTGGAATTGCACCTACTGGTATCCTATACCATGGAATTTTGCCACAAACAATAAAAAAATAAATTGTAATATGAGTGGAAATGAATTTAAATATTGTTTTTCGGTTCAAAATTCAATTCTCCAAAAAATTGCAAGCATGTTCTAAGTGTTGAGCATGATTTAGACTATTTAAAAAAAAACTCGCATAGGTTTGAGAAATGAATTGATGGCAACATTCTAAAAGAAAAAACTTAAGATCATGGGCATAGATGGAAGTATAAGAGAAATTGCTCACATGAATCAATATCCACTGATTATGGTAATATAAAAGGAAATCCAAGATCCAAACATACTTACATAATTTGAAATTATTATCACTTTGATTATAGAGAAATTATCACAACAAAGTTGTTTGAACACATGAAGAAGATGGGTATGGGGCAAAATGATTAATTGCGCAGACAACACAATGGCCATTTTGTTATTAATGAAAATGCAAAATCAGAACCATCTCATACACACTCACGATAACACATGCGTAGCCATAAACTAAGTCATTACCTAATTTAGCCTAATCATGAAGAAAAATGCACTCATTCACCTCGTCGTACATGAACAATGGGTAACAAACAATTTGTTTATACCTACAACAAGAGACCGACGCCGTTGACCATGCCATGATCCAAGCAACACCCTTTGCATATGAAGGCTAAACCATAAAACTTGGCGTAGAAATCATGCCAAAAAAATTGTTTTGTAGAATGAAATTGCCAGATGTTAGACTTCAAAAGTGGGCACTTCTTAAGCTATAGATGTCAAACAATCAAGAGAATTTGGAGAAATGGTTAAATTTATGTACTCAATTGAATTTTCCTCACCACTTCTTGACATGGTTTCATTGGAATTGACAAAGTCTACCTAAGCCATATTAGCATAAGAATTAGCAGTTGGTATTGTATCACGCAATGGTAATAGGATGACATCGAATAGTGAAGAGTTTTCCTTTTATGCAACTACATCGTGGCCACTATGTCTACAAGCATGAATGGAGGCACCTAGAAATTAAATGTTGAGAGGTCAATAAATTTGCATAAGCCATGAACAAAACCAACAATGAAGTTCACGTAGCTTGAAACACCTTCAGAACATGAGAAATACCAACATGTAGATGCATAAGCATCGAGGATAATCGACCCAAGAGTTGTCAAGGCCTCCATTAGGATTTGCAATGATTCATATATTTTCTCGCTATCACCTCTCTATGACATTTTGACGTTTATGAGCTGTTTGCTTGCCAATGTGAGAGTATAGTAAATTTCCAAGGCCTTTCCATCCACCTCAGCCTCTGCACTTTTCGTTTTGAAAACAAACTCTGATTTGGGCTTTGAATGGAGAAATGTCATGATGTAAAGCCTCAAGTTTGCGTAGTAGATCATACCGTTCAAGGTGGTTACCTGAAAACAATTTAACATTCCAATGCATTGAAGAGGGAGAGCTTAACGTAGCAAAGGGGTTAAGGTTTGGAAGTAGCACTATCAAATATGTGTGAAGAGGAAAACACAATGACAACTCGTTGAAACCCCACCAATTGGTTTCCAACACAAATCATTCCTCAATTTCCTACAAATCTTCGAAGGCTACGAATGTCCTTATATAGTCCTTATATATTCGTAGCCTTCGAAGATTTGTAGGAATGATTTCCTCAATTGTAGCTACGAATGTCCTTATATAGTCTTCAACATCTTTCCTTTTAGGGATAAATAGAGATAAGGGGCCGTCATCAATGAAATATGCAAATGCAAACCCAAACATAATCTCAATATTCTTTTGTTTGTGGTCATTTCAAGGAGGGATGGTATATGGAGGTGACAAAATATTAGGCTCATAAAAAACCTTCTGGAAACTGCCAAATATGCACCAATAATATCAAAAACTTCAAAGATACAAGACTCCAAAAAAAACCCAATTTCACATATTGTGAAAAGAATGAGAACACGTTGTCTTGGCGCCCAAAAGTAAAATATGAATATCATGGATTTTTTTAAAGAATTCTTATAAATATTTATTAAATTATCAAAAAAAGTCACAACAAAACAACCTTGTACATTCAATAATTACTCCAAAATTGAGAATATTATGTCTTGGTATCAAGACTAAAAATCTTACATTTTTGGGCATCCTAATGTTCATTCATGATATTATGTATTTTTTTTAATCAATGTTCCAAATGACCCAAACAATGGACCACCGACGCTTTTTGGTGTCTTCAAAAAAACATGTAAGGTTGATGCTTTGTTGTCTTGGATCCCAGATACTACATATTAAGGTGTTGATTTTTATACTCATAAATTTAAAAAATCAATTAAATTTGGTCAAGTGGGCTTCAAATGACCCCAATAGTGTTTCCCAATTGTCTGGAATAAATCGCAAAAATGATAAATTTGTGTCTCAAATATGAAAATACAATGGATGATTTGATCCAAACTTCATGTAGATTGTGAAGTATAGGTCATGATTGAAAGGTGGATTCACAAATAAAGGCCATGATTCAATATCATTGAAGCTTAAGGCTATTGCCGAATGTGCGGATCTAATGCCAATGGCAATGGCCATGAAGTTTTATCTAGGGGTAAAAGGTCATAACATCAAGAATTGTGCCTTGGAGGGCACAAAGTTGTTTGGTTCCATCAACTAAAAACTCGACTTGCCACCAAGTGCCAAACGTGACTCACATTGACCCGACAAGGTGAACTATTCTATTCCTCACCCAAATACTAGGGCAAAAAGAACATGCATAGAGGAGTCCTTGAATTATGCAAGGCGTGATGTGGCACATACCACATCAATGTTGAAGATTGACGGCCCTAAATCTTAGTGCACATTGTAAGGTTCTCACCCAACTCTACCAAAAGATGTTGGGCAATGTAGGCCATCACATGGACTTTGTGCAATGCCAAAGTGGGAATTGACAAACATGGCACCTTTGCTCTAATGTACGGAGAGATGAAGAAGAAGTTCCCTTCCACCAACAATTTGGAGTATGGATTTTGGTTTTGCCATGATGACATTTTGGTTTTGCTTGAGTGGCAGAAAGAATGAATATGTTATGCCTATAGTATCCAACACATGGCTGCTAAAGATAGGAATCGATATATCAAGGGAGAACATATCAATACTAGAGCTCACCATGTTCCAATTGCAGCAAAGGGAGACATTTTTGCCTTGTTGGGACACTCCCCATACCTTCATTTCATTATAGTGTGCCAATAAACCATGATGCCCATTCAACTTCCAAAATCTCAAAGATAAGGCATCATAATCCAACATCACAAACAACGTATCGCATAAAAAAATGACAGATTGATGGACTTATGGACATATATTATGTTGTTGGAGTCACTACCATTTTGTATCCAAGATTTGAAGTGCTCATCAACATCGTCTTCAAGGAGGATAACTCCTAATGTGTCACAATTGATGACATCCAATAATACACATGCTTGGACTTAATCAAATTTGTCTTCCATGGCTTTAAGAAAGAAACAAAAATTGGTGTATTGCAAACACTTGTAGTAGAGTTTAAAATTCTATCGAAGGTGAATTACGACAACAACTTCATCCACAATCCAACATATACCTATAACAAGGTCATGCGACTGTTTGAACTTGTTGGTGTAGTTAACACAAGTAGTGATGCTAGTTTAGTGTTCGTCGTAATATTTCAAACATTAGTTGATGATATTCATTATTTCTAATCTATTTTTGGTTTCGTGCAACAATTTATTGGATTATTACAATAAAAATAAGCAATTGACTTAACACTATTCTAGTAGTCCATGGTAATAGCCCTCCTTATGTTCTCAATTTTCAATATGTTAAAGCAATACATGTGAATGAATTTTAATATATATAGTACTAAATTTAAGTTATGACCCCCATAGTCGTGGGAATTTACTATATTGACTATAATGCTCATATGATAAAGCTCATTACTCATGTGTTGTTGCTCACCACTCATTGCTCATGAGATAGCTTCCCTCTCTCAAGAGATTGGGATAGTTGGCTACTAGCTAGTTTGAATCGTGGATCTATAATTTGAAGCGTTGTAGGCTGTAATGATTTTGCATTGGGGTGGTAACAAAGGTTGCTTCAAGTTTTCTTTGCGTTCACAGTTGAGAAAGTCTTTGAGGGTTAGATACTCTACTTTCTTTCTTATAAGGTGGACGGAGTTCCATTTAAGAGACATAAAAGGCTTATTTGAGAGCATCAAATGTGGTTTTGGTGGTGTTGGGATGTCACGGGTTAATCATTGTGATAGATCCCATGATGCCTTCCAAGTGTTTGTCGTTTTGTGCTAGGTGTTAAATCTTGTTCAACCACATGCCAAGAAAAGTGAGGTTGCTTGACTAACTAACCAAGAGGAGGGTAGGTGGGTTGGATGCTCTTGAAAACCTATAATGGATCTTTGAGTAGATTCTAAATCTAACATGAAATTATCTTCAAAATCATAATTTGAAAAAAATAAATTACTTTACAAATAAAACAACATTGAGATCACAAGAATCAAAGTAAATCTAATACCTCTAGTTATACTCAAAGTCACAAAATGCATTTGACACACACTAGTTTGTGATTGTGGTGTTTAACATATGCAAACATAAGTGCAAAGTTTCTCATGTTGTATGGACTTTGGTATATGTTGCTAATATTGCATCTGCAAGTATAAATATTGGATGAATGTAGGTTGTGTGGTTGATGACGAAAAAGGTTAAGTTACTTTTGTTAGTTTACCCACCCATTTCGCACTAGCCCACATGACGAAATAGATTTTCAACCCACAATAAAAGAGGTGCACAACCACTTCAATCAAATAGTATGTTACCACTAGATTTAGATTACATGCAATGTAATAGTTAGTATTGGAGTCTCTTTCATACATCACGAACTCCAACTCAAGAATAAAAATAACTTTAGGGGGGTGCTAACCAAGTAAATGATGGCACCATCCATAAAGGGACAAAAATTACGTGTTAGAATTGGGTCACATACACTATTTGACAATTTTGCCAACGTATTTTTCATTGAAGATTTTAATTCGTGCAATTGGAATGGGTGCTAAATTGATACATTCCAAGTCAATGTGTTACTTTTTTAGTTTCGAATACAAGGACTTTCATTGCAATGAGAAATATAATTTTAACCAATACCAGAACCCCAAATTTGGTTTGGTCAAAGAGGATGGGGTTGAAGACCAACCAAGGCACATGAGACCAAAGAAAAGAGTGAGAGAGACAACAAGAGTTTTGAACAACATCATCCAAGGCAAAATGACGCACAACAACCAAACCAAAATTGAGAAATGATGCTCAATAACAACACATGATTGTAAAGCAAAGTATGAGTCAAGGAGAACATAGGCATTGAAAGTAATACCACTCATTTATTTCATTTACCAAGCAACCTATAACTCAAATTATTCACCTCTATATGGAATAATATGACCCCTTAACATCAACTTGCCTGTAAATATTTAGTGATCGAAAGTTCTATAGATTGGGTGCCGCATACTTGGTGGATTACCACATGTAGTATTGTAAAAAGGATACAAAAAACATACATTCAATTCCTTTATCCCATTATGTCTTCCTTCCTTCCTTCCTTCCTTCATCCTATTCCTCCTCTTCTTTTGTAATTCTCTCATCTTCTCTCCTCCACTCATCCTACATTATATGTTCATTAGTATGTCTTTCTTTGCCCTCATATACATTGTGTATTGAAGCTTCCATAAGTGTCCATGTGACAAGGGACCATGAGGGTTGGTAGCGAGCATCACTGCATTAGAATACGTGATGTGATAAAACATAATCAGATGTGTGGAATTTCCAATGAATATGCCCATTACTATGTAACCCCCATGAAGTAACCCTTTTATCTCAAGTGTTTCATATTTCCACAAAGGAGTGCCTCTCTCCCAAGCACCCACCCACCCTCTTAAATATAAGCTCCAAGATTTTGATTGTATGATCCAAGAGAGAGAGAAAAAAAAAAAACTTTTGTTTTGGTTGCTTTTGGCATATTACTTACTTTAAGAGTGGATTGGACATCAACTTTAAAGAGATATAAGTTAAGGCCTTGAGTTTTTGCCACATGTCCATACTAAAGCTTTATTTTGAAAGTGAATACCTTGAATGAGGGTGGAGAATGTTGGCATGTACTAACCAAGCTACCCGTACTAAACACTTTCTATGTGTTGTCATCATGTTTGTTTTGATGTAGGAGAATCTCATGTGGAAATTCTAGTTCGGCTCTAAAAGGGATGGACCAAATGTGAAGTACGGGTATCTCCCTCATTAGCAAATCCTTTGGTTTGAATCTCACTTGCTTAGTTGTAATAAGTTATATTCGGTCTAATTGGATACCCCACCATGAATGATTGGGTGCCAATAAGGCATACTAGGAATCAAGTACTATGGAGGTCATCCACCCTAATATCGTAGCTCTCTAGCAGCTTGGGTATCTTTCTGCCTAATAATTAATTAAAATACAAAAGTAAGTTAGGCAGTCCAGAAAACAATATTCTAAAATTTGGCAGATTCAAAAAGTAATTTAAAATAATTAGACATTCATCCAAGTTATTCCTATAATTCATGGATGGTTTTCTTAATTTCATCTATGGTGACTACAACTAACCTAAACACTTCCCTTAACCAACATTCCTTACCTTAAAGTTTGTCTTTTACTTGTATGTCATGGTTTTACTTGACAACAATTTTTTCTTTGATTTTATGCTACTTTGTTGGATTCCAATGAATGTCACTTGCGTTATTGTGATTTTAGACATTCTTTGAATTTTATTCTTTTTTTTGGACACTCAACAAAATTAATTTCATGTAAATTTAGGCACCTTTAAATTTATTTATTTAATGCCCAAGCTACTTGAGAGCTACGGTAGTATTCTTGCCTATGCAACCAAAACCTCAAGGTTCTAATGCCTAGTTATTGGCAAAGACATTAGATTTAATCTACTCTTGAAAGTTGAACGAACATCAAACTACCAAACCACGCATATATGGTTATAAATCCAACATGTACATCAGTTTTTTATTTTATTAATCGAGGTTTTCATTTGGAGTCACATGTTGTGATTACTTCTTATTGAGAATATTATATTTCATCAAGTAATTAGTGCATGTTCCTTGATGTGCTTATTATATTGTGTGCACCTAATATTGTTGTCTAAAAATTAGGCTTGTGGACCTATAAATTATCGTGGCGCACTTACAATCATGTGTGGTTTGAAAATTAGGATGGTTTATAAGTCACCACTATAGTACTAATTAAATGTACAATAATGAAATTCAACAAGGTATCAATATTTTGGTTTAATATTGACATTATAGAAAACATTGATTCCATATTCTTAGTTTTGAACATATGATAATGTGGGCTGAGAGAGAGAGAGAGAGAGAGAGGCTCACCTTGAGCATAATCGTGAGCTTGTATGTAAAGTTGAGACATGCTTACAGAACAAGGTTATGATACAAGTGCTACTGCCTTCTAACATAGGAGGTCCATGTATCTAGGGTGGAAGAGGCATTGGGGGGCCTCAGTTAGTTTGAGTGTTTATTAATAGGGGATTTGTTGTTATGTGCACCTCTAGGGTGGATATTATCTTGGCAAGGGGTCTAACTAGTTTCTGGGCTAAAATATGGCGTGGGTAAGGAAATTTACATTGACCAATATTATCATGGTATGTCAAAACTATAGTGGGCCACAATAGTAGGTGTAGAAAGTGTAGCTCTTTATGCTACATAGGTACAAAAACAACTTGATTGATTTATTAAGATTTAAAGAGATGCATAAACACCAAATGATAGCATGCACCAACTTTGTACCTTTGTACTTGCTATAGTTTCGACCTCAAGATGTGCATAACGGTTACTACAATATTAACATAGTGGGTGAGTCTAGCCCTTACGGTCAAGGTTCAATCACGTCATGAACAATAGCACCGGGTATCATGGTAAGTCAAACAACTAGAGTAATTCGACCACGAAGAATTTTCCAAATGGCACAACTTCCATCCACAATCAACATGCATGGCTACATGAACCCTCCCTCCCCTCCCTTAGATATGTACATATTTCCCTTGAGAATAGGCGATGGGTGGGCTTTTATGAATGTCATTTTCTTTGGCACCAAGTAGGTTTATCCATCTATAGTAGCGCCCCCCCCCCGGTGCTACACTAAATAGGTACATTAGTGCTGGAAACACTAATTGTCGACGAAAACGCTAAATTTAAATTGTCTCTATAGTGTTAGAACACTAAATGTCAACTCTAACACTATTTGTACCAAGTAGTAACTCTAAATATTTACATGAGCGCATTTAGTGTTAGATGATATTTTGTAAATCTTGGAATGAAGAATTGAAGGAAGAAGAATATGAGAACCTCATAAAAGGTATAATTTGTTCAAACCCTATTCAAACACTAATTGTAATATCAGTTGAAAATTAGTGTTTTAGGTAACTATTGCATCTAACACTAATCTTCATCTAACACTAATCTACCTATTTAGTGTAGTAAATACATTCAAAATATTACTTACAAAGTGGAAATTGAACCTACTACATCATTTATGGTAGTTAGTGTCATGTGCACTTTTTGTGAAGGGCCTAAAGTAGATGCCTAAAGGTCTTAAAGTGTCGCGTTCACTAATTATCAGTAAAACATTGTTTATTGACGTAAGCTCCTTTTTAGTGTGAAAGAATAATTATAACATGACATTTAGTGTAGCACATTGGGATGCTTGAGATGATAATATTGCATTTTAGTATATAAGGGGAAGATATTATTGAACATACTAAATGAAGAATATCATTTGTTTACATTTTAGTACGGAAGAGAAAGATATTTTTTAACATACTAATGTTAAGTGTCATTAGTGTACACTTTGGTTAACTTGTAGATCATTATGTAACATAGGCATACACCTCATAATATCATTGTACATACTCATGCCAAGTGTCAGAAGATGACACTACCGATGAAGTTGTTGACCACTAGTGTAACTAGGATACACTTCAAAAGAGAGTAAGTGACATTATTACACATTTGACACTTAACACCATAAATGGTGTAGTGGAGTTGTGTAATTGTTAGCCGGGAACCCTCTACCCTTGAGAATTTGGTTTTAGACTTATAGCATTCTATACACAAGAGGTACCTATACATAATTGTGTATGGGTACATTGTTACCAACTTCAAATTGGTCAGTCAACCAAGCTACATGGTTGACTACCTTAGCTTGATAACCGCTAAGTCTTTTGTAGATTTATCGTACTAAGTTGAGTACACTCATATATGACATTAATTCTATGTCGGTTAGGATCTTCTAAAATGTAGTGATCTTGTTCATTTAAGAATACAAATCAAAGGAAAAAACTCAGTGGTGACCCATCAAATATACATTGGACGATGTGGGTGGTTGTGGTGATGAGGTTGTTGCGCCTCTTTTCCCGACCGTTATGAGAACGGTGGACGAAAACAACGAGGTAGAATGCATGGGGGTCAACCTGGACCACTAGCGGTGGGGAGACCACATTAAGTGTTTCATGATTCATGTGCACAACTACACCATGTTGGGACATAAAATACTAATGTTTTTATGGGTACATAGTTGCCTAGCATGTGATTGTATGCTTCCCTAGCATGAATGCGGAGATTTGATGTTTGATGTGGTACACACGCAGCATCTTTGGTAATTATGGGTGCCAAGGCAAATGTGATCCAATTACAAACCTTTGTGGAAATTTGACCACAAAATTGGAATACTATTCATATTGGAATGTTTGATTGACTCCCCTTGGGCTTGGTGTGTGAAGGGAGGGGTGAAACCTATCACTTCCACCACTTTGCACTCTAAAAAAAGTTGATTGCGTCAACTAGGGCTTATAATAAGAGGAACTTAAAATATGCATTATCACCTCTTACCACATTTTGCCGAACTCATGCATGAGAGGAAAAATCATAGTGCTACTTTATGCATTGTACATGTATCGTATAGCCTCAAGGCTAGTACTTGCAAAAGCAACAAACACCAAAATAATCAAACGTGAAAAACACACGAGTATGAGAATATTTAGCATTTCAAGTCATGTACATGTTGTTTGAAAACAACTACTAGAAGCTTCCAATTTGTTATTAATGTTTGTTCCAAACAGTGGAACATCACAAATGTCAATATTAGATCACATTATCTCTTCCATAGCATTGAATACATATATTGTAATATCCAAATAAAATAAATTTATATGTATATATATTGAAAAAGGTCAGATATCTTGACACTCAATAACTTCACACGCTCGCACACACACAATACTCATGCCAACTTAAAATTTCCTACATCATGCTATTTAAAGGTAAGTAAATTACTATAGAACTAACTTTATATCATGTGATTCCCATGCCATTAATCCCTAACGTTAGATGGCAAGTCTCTAGAAGGCCACATCCGTTCAACCACTTAAACAAATCACACGTTGTTTACTTTTGAGGTTAACTTAACAATGAACATTGTTACTACATGAAACCTTTACTTAGATAGAAGCTCCAATCTTAAGGTGAAGGTGGGATCCAAAGCCCGGAAGGTTGGTACTATAACGATGATGAAGTGTGAGGGTTATGGCACTATTTTAACAACTTACTTGCAATAGCATTGGCCTCTTGGAGATATGGGGGAGATATGAACATGGTCATGTGTCAAGGTAAATGCAATCAAGTAACATGACTAATTAAGTTGAACCCAAAATTGGAAAGGAACATGCCACCAATGGTGTTGGAGTCAAAGATGGTTGCATTAATCTTCATGGGTTTAATGTAAGATGGTTTCTTCTCGGGAGAGGTGAAACATGGCACGGTCTCCAACATTCCCTTTGTATTTTCAAGGATTACCCGTGTCATCAATGGCTACGATACGAGGAATTACTTTAGAATATGTTTTTACCACTTCTCATTTCACTCCGTTTAAATCGTCCATCATAGGCAGTGTGGGATCATAGTCCATCATAGTTGTGCTTTAGTCCATTGTACAACTTTGACACTAACTGCAGTAGTAGAGAAATGTATTAGGTGGCATTAGAGAGAGACAGGGACAGAGACAGAGAGAGTATTTATTAAGGATGTTATGGGACAAGTTTAAACTCACCTCATTGATTATCTCCACTAGTTGTGGATTTGGGTTGGTGCTACAATGCCAAGGCACTAAGTTAATGATGTGTAAGCATAGAAATGTAGTTGATGATATTTTGTCTAATACATTTTCACGCTAATTTGATATAGCTTACCTATAGACACGTGAATTCCCACTGTTAATTGTTGAGTAAGTTTCATCACACAACCTATACAATTAAATATGTCTACCATATTGATTCAACATTTAGCTAATAATGTACCCACCGTTGATTTAACTCCCCCTTACATCTTTTAGACCTTGCAACTATCAAGTATATAAGCAAAGACTAGAGAATGCAACCCTATATTTGGATTGGTGCACATTGATTCAATGTTAGTTTAATGCGATTGGATCAATGTGAAATTAGAATTGATGTAGGGATCTAGAAACATGTGATGAAAAGGACAATGAACAATGGTGTCAAGATAGATAAGCAAATTAACAATTATCATTAGCACAATGACATGAAATTGCAGATGCACCTTAGCATTATGCTCTTGCGTTAGTTTTAGATGATATTTCAAGAAAACTTTGAACCCTTATAAGCTTTTGCATTGGGAATTCAAATAAGTTGAACATTGGCATAGTGGAATCCCCTTCCCATTGCTAATGATCAACATATAAAACTTTTATCAATCCGATAATAATATATAGACTCATCACTTAAATTGATGGTTTTTGCATCATGGAAAGTCGATGTGCTTAATTTGGCTACGTCTCTTTATTGAACATTGGTTTGATGCGGCTCCAAGAACGGATACGAAAAAGACATGTCTTTAAAAGAGGTTGGAATACGTGCTCAAAATATGATAATTGATTAAATGGAAGAGTCAACAGAATTGGAGGACCTATATGACCATTTGATGAGCATGAGATTCTTCACTTTTTATAATGAACGAGATATTCAAGTGAGCTCAAAAATGATGAGAAAATGGGCTAAGACTTTGACTTGGATTTGTTAACCATCTTGTACTCGTTGCATGTTTCATATCTTAGGATAAAGTTGCAAAACATAACCATTTAAGGGTCACTTCACACACGAGGCTGTGCGCCCGTGACCACTTCAAACACTCCAAGAGGTGGTTTTTGAAAGTAGTCCAAGTGACCATGAAACACGATCCATTCGATGCCATGTAGGAGTCCATGTAGGAGTCCATGTAGACTTTACATCCATCTTGCATTCACATACTCCATTGGTCCCTCAAGCGTAGTGTGAAGCGAACTTGGACCGGCTCTGCCTTTTTCACCAATGAGAGTGCTTGAAATGTAATGGTCACGGGCTCTTAATCTCATGTGTGAAGTGGCCCTTATTCTATTTCGTCATGTGTGAGGACCTGCATGAATAGAAATTCATTGAAATAGCATTTGGTTGAGGGCTTGGTCACATATGGCTTCACACTACACTTGAGGATCCGTGGCCACACTACACGATTTTGGAGGTGTGTTAGGACGCTCTTTGGACACTTTCGTTTGGGCTCTCACAATTTCACGGTCACGGCTCTTGGCTCATGTGTGAAGTGGCCCAAAAACCTCTCTTCCTTAGAAAGGAGAGAAAACAAGTCTAAAATAGGAAGTATTTTGGGTAAATTGTCCCCCCGGCCAAAAGAAGACGTTTGACTCCACAGTAAGCTATTGACATGTCTATTTTGATTTTGCAATTTAACGATTTGTTTCCATGTTTCAAAATAGAATTGTACTCGTAGTCTTCCTCTTTAACCAAGTTCGTTCCTCGACCTATATATACAACACCATCTTAATAGTATCCAAGTGGTGTGTACTGTACAATATTGTAGCATTAGCACACTTACAAATCAAGTCTTCATTGAAGGACGTGCCAACGCCTATTATCGTGATTAATCTATAATCAAGCTCAGATTAGGAGTCTCGGGCCCTAAAAAGGTCAAAAGTCAAATTGCTCCATTTGACCCAGAAAACACCCTAAGTTCATGACACGTACGAGGCTACGAGCGAGCTAGCTAGGGGTGGATTCTCCTCCCATTTGATTCTAACTTTTAATAAATAACGACTTAGAGTATTCTCAAATATCTCCTTGAGATCTCATCCGCAGATATCCAAGCCCAATTATAGTGAGTGATTGAATGTTTTCTTGAGTTATTTTAATCCACACACACATTTGTAGGGACGCAATAGACAAGGCTTGGTCGAGAACTTGGGTGTGTTCTTGTTGGTGCGTTGATGGGAACCGTCAAAAGGGTCGTCTCCTCCGGCGATTGCCAAGCTTTGCATTTGACCAAAGGACAACCCCGCATCGATCTCCAACAATAATGTGTACTAGCTTAGCGAGTGGGGCATGTGCGGATCGAAGGATTGTCCAGTTGTGAGACTCCACTTGACTCCACTCGCGGAGAGCTTCCCATTAACCCCTAAATCCCCGAGATGCTCAAAACGACCAATTCTTGGTGGATTTTGTTTCCGAATGTGTACCTTTGACTTCTTAGATGGGGGTGAAATTTTTTGTCATCGTTAAGGAAGTTCATCTGCATCCAACGTCCCAAATTTCACAAGATTTGGACTAAACCTCAACCTTGTGGAATTTTCAACGTCATCCGAAGTCCCAACTTTCATTGGATCTGGACGAAACCTCGTGATACACTAGGAGATGTGTTCGATAGGAACACAACACTCGTGTGTACTTGGAATGCTATGAAAATTTGCAAGGATTTGGTTTATCTTATGTTTCTGATATCTGCCGTTGGAATTGGTAGTTGGAGTTTTTGAAGTTACTCAAAAATATTATGTAAGATTGGATGTGAAATAGAGTGCTACACATTGCAAGGGCTCTCAAAAAAGCACATTTGGTGCAAACATAAAAAGTTCAAGCCTCAAAGGTTCCCAATTTAGTTGGAGATCTTATGCATAAAGTTTCATGTCAATCGGGTCTCATCCCGTCATCCATCTGATAATGTCACCTTCAATGGAAGTTATTCCTTTTTTTGCGGGGGGGGGGGGGTGGCAACCATGAAGACTCCCCTTCCCATGAACCCAATTACTTCGACATGCTTTCTAGTTTTATGAGTTCACTTTGGTTCTTTAAATTTTTTGAAAGAAAAGCTGAAGATTTCATTTAATTGTTGAGCGATTGCATATGAAGCCCTTCCAATTGTGTTAATACTTGACCTAGAATGTGCCTATATTATGAGCACATAGTCCAATCTCATTGTAACAATTAGTTTTTGGGTGTGATATCTAAACAAGGCAAATAAATCTTATCTATCTATATATATATATATATATATAGAAGATTGAGTAAGCTAATCTAGACGATTTATTTATTTAATATATATATGTTGTGCTCTAATTCCAAGGTTCAAAATAACTTCTCAAAAAAATCGTCTAGATTAGCTTACTTAATCTTCTAGCTTGCTTAAAAGGATAGCACTCATACTAGAGGGATTGGCCGCCGGGGGAGAGGAGGGGGGGGGGGGGAATTGTGCCTTTCATTTAAACCAAGAATCATGTGCATTTATGTACTCTAAAAACCCCTCTACAAAAAGTTTTTTTTTGTAAAATTAAGAAAGACACATACAATTTCAATGATAAAATACAAGTGACAATATTCATTCATATATGGTCATTAACATAAGTATACAAATATACTTTTGAATAACAATCAACCCCAATCATATATACAATGTAAAACCCTAGCGTGCATCAATAATGACATTGAGGATTTTTTCATCCAATGTATGTAATTCATGAGCATCTAAACGCCATAGAAGCTAATGAAATTATTGTTTGTAAGTCTATCATCAAATGATTGGTAACATTGTATGTCCACTCGTTGTTAGTTTCTTTATGATACCAACATTAGCCGTTCTTCAAATCAATTGCATCCCTATAATGCACCCAATAATTGCCAAAATTTCTACCATCTTGTAAATGCTCCCAACTAACCATACCTTAATTGAATATGATTTCTTTGGTCGTCGTCATTGTTATTATTTTTTGGTTTTTTAATTAATTAATTAAACAATTTTAGCTTCCGCGGTGTTCAAAAAACATACACCACAATCACAATCAAGATTTGACACAGTATCATGATTTGTCATGGTCAAGGAGTTTAGTCTTTGTGCATAATGTGTTAGTTTTCATCTAACTTAATTGAATTTCATATAGAGTAAAAAAATTGCCATTCAATTGACTAACTAGAATCCCCAACCTCTACATAAGCTACAATAGACTTCACATTAGATTGAGAGGGTATTTGAACACTTTCATGTTCATCATTATCATCCTAGTTTCATCCCAAACTAGAACCTCGTGGTGTAAAATCTAGTTACACTAGCATGCAAATAAAAATGTTATATTCCTTCAAAGGTCCTCCATACATGTACATAACTATGAGTTATAATTTGTGTAACATATGTATATGTTCTACAACAAAATGTTGATTAGTACTCCTTTTGTGCACTCGCATATAGCCTTATGTGTTCAGTATTGTGTGCCCTTTGGGAGGATTGCTCAAACCTTAATACCTATAGGTTTTGATTGATTTATCCCAACTTCATTCAAGATGTTTGATGTTTATTCCAAGTTCAAATTGTTTGTGAATTTAAGGATTTTTCTTAGCTACAATGGCGTGTTCACCTCCAACTACATGGGTACTACAAATCCTTAGCCCTTGCAAAGGCCTTCTACATCTTCCATATATGTCATAAGCCTTGATTTCTACATATTAGCTGCTCTACACATATATTTTAGTTTAGGTTTTTGCTATGGGTTAAAACAAAACAACAAACAACCTAGGAAACTAGATCACAAGGACCATTGGTATAGTGTCTATAAGGATTAATGTCACATTGGTTTAAGAAATTTTATAACAATATGAGATTCTTTCCTGTAGATTTCCATTTTAAAAGGTTCATTACCCATTCTTTACCCTCTTAAAGTTCATTTGGGCATTTCTCAATGATGTGTGAGTTTGTTTTATTTGACGACTCCTATAAACTTAATGACATGCTTCTACATCAATTGTGAAGCTTTTTTGACTTCGGCAATAATAATTGTATTGGCCATAGTCTTCCAAAGGATTCATATCCGTTCAGGGTTAGTAATTGTTCCTTAATTAAAATAATCTTTCATCAAGTCCAAACCCAAATCAAATTACCTCTTCATTTCTTTATCTTCAATTGGTTCCAATTGAGAATTCACTTATCTTGTTTTCTTCATTGCCACACAACACAAGGGCTTGCTCAATTTTTGCATTATCTCCAAAGCAAAATATAGGTTTGTAGTCTATAGCCATTCAATCATGAGCTGACTAGCTTTAATGCTTAGCCTAACCTAATTCAAATCATCACACACAATCTTGTTACAATCATTCAAGTATGTTCTTTGTCAACAAAACTATACGCCAACTAAACATCATCATGATTGTTACCCTTCTCTCAATCTCATGACTCACTATCCTATCATAAACAACCCATCACTTTTGTTATAGGCTTATCGCCCTAACAACTTTATGGTAATCTCCTCTCTCATCATTCCTCAATTACTAACTTCACTCCATCTCTCTTCTTTCGTGGCTTGCTCTCTAGCTATGCTCTATCTCAATCCTCTCTTGCATCAACCTCTCATCTTCTAACCATACTTTTGTGCTTATGAGTTGTTGCTGCACATTACTTCTTTGTATCTCCAACCCTCATTCTCATCTATTTTAAAGCTATTATGCCTATCTCTCAAGTTATTGATCTCAAAGTATCTCAAGCTACTAACTTTCCCTTGACATGGCTCTATCACTCCTACAAATTGTCTTCCAATGTCACTAGGTCTCACTTGGTTGTGATTTTGAGATATGTCAATGCCTCAAACTATTGCTTTCTAATCCATGTCGGTTTAGGCTATAGTTAGTATTTATCAAGAAGTTCCTATTCTACTCTTGGTTCATAATGTGACTCTAGACTCTTGATTCAAACCATGTTCCTTTCACATGAAAGGCTATAGCCTCTTCCAATTCTTGTTTATCACATGACCTTGAGCATAACAACATTGATTCATTCCAACAACTCCTCTCACATTTAATTCATTCCACTCACTGGATTCTTACATTTGCTTCACCTTCTTCATTCACATTGTACCCTCTCCATTCACTGAAATCTTACATAATCAAGACATGCATCCAACAAAATACTCACTCGTTTAGACCACAAGGCCACACACACAAATTATCATCCTTTACATACATCGAACACGAAACCAACAACCCTTACTCAAAATCTCTTACTACTATTTCACTATCTTTGTGCACACTCTCCTATCACATGCGGTAATGTCACTCACTCTAATTCTTTGTCTATCTATAAAAAAAAAATCTCTTGCTTATAGCCTATTGCTATGCAACTATGGCCTTAGCAAATATAACGAAAAATGTTGTTGTCTTCAGGTGATAGTCTTCTTATCCCTTCGGAGGCTGAAAGTAGTTACAACCTCCCAAAACTACCTTTCCCAGACTATAGCCTTTTTGACTCACTCCAAAATGTCTTTCATCTAATTTATCATCTATTAAATATTTTCCTACTTGCTAAAATGCAGTGGCCCAAAAATTTGTTTTACAAAAACCAAGAGCTGTGACCATGAAATGCTAGAGATGCTTGAAAATCATCCAAAGGTTGTACCATTGGAACTAGAAACTCAATCTTGCAATTGATGTACCCTCAAGCTTAATGTGAGTGAAAGTAGACGACATTGAGGGACCGGAACATTGTATGTAGACACATCTATATAGTAGTCCCTATATCTATATAACTTCTCACATTGCCACCTCATGTAGTTTCAACTCTAAAGGTGTGAGCATTCTAAAATAGAAAAAAATATTATTATTATTTCTATCAAATTTTTTTCAAGGCTAGAAAGTAAGGACTTGTGAAGAAAACTTGTTGATCTCAAAATTTGGAATTCTTTTCTCAAGGGTTTTGTGTTTCCATTGCATAACCTAGTTGCACGTGGATTTTAAGCACATAAATAAATAATAGATCATAATTATTTTTTCAACCCAAATTCTTATCATAGGTAATCCCGGAGGCTAAGGGTGAGTTTTCATGTAGCTTGATCACCCACCAAATTTTGGTGGGAATAAGGACAAATGTAGATGGAATTTGGTGGGGTGGTATTTGTATGTGCGAACCAACTATTGCTATATCAAGTGTTTATATTTTTGTATGTGTTAACCACGGGTAGATCACTCTAAGGCATTTTTGTGCACCACGTGCGGCTGGGGGTTTTTTTTGGGGGGGCTATTTACCTTCAAGGGTTGAATTAAAGCCTCCCTATAATTACTTAAATTTAAAAAATGGCCCATTTGTTTGCACCCTTTCATTACTTATATTGTCCAAGTCACTGCAATTTTTTGTACTTTATATTCCTTTTAAGTAATAAAAGCTAATCTACTTGCTAACGCAATTGACAAGTGTTGAGGGAAAGCATGGAAACAAAGAAGGGTGCAAACAGTAATACCATTGCAAACAAAGTTATGAAGAAAACATATAGGAGACCATAGCAAACATACTAAACATACATTCTAGGATCCTTATCTTCAGCCCCTATATTAATTTTACAAAAAAATAATGGCCCACGTTTTATGTCCATCTAACTTACTTATAATGGGATTGTCTACATTTAATGGCCCCTTCATTATTTGGAATTCCTTTATAATTTTTATTTCAAATGATTTTAATCCTCTCTATATTATGCCGCACGTCGTTTTTTAAATGCACTAAGTGATCTACCCGTGGTGTTAACCAACTATTGCATTGGGGTAAAATGCAAGTTGCCTTTTTATTGCATTATGCATCCAACGTGGTGACTTGCCTTGGTTGTAGTATGGATTTAACTACACATTACTACTATCCAATTGGCTACCTGACCTCCCAATGGGTTGCATGAATTGAAGTGGCCCATTTTTGGGCCATGTGCCCAAACCTTTTGGGATAGTATTGGAATCCTTATAGATGCCTTGCAAATGATTTTATAGGAAACATTTAGCTTGAGAATACCATCTAATTGTTTTACACAACTTGCAACACTAGAAATACATCTCTTGATGTTTTAATATTTAACACTTAAATAAAAATGTATCATTTAGTCCAAATATATGTTTTTGGAAGGGTAAGTGGGATGCCAGTAGGATATATGTTTTAAGACATATATCATGTCTTTTGAGTAAAATTTTATTTATTTTTCTATATAAAAAATTCCCTAATTGGATTCACAAGTGCTGAAAATATGCCTGGGTGAATTCAATGAAGAGAACCAAAATGATGTGAATGGCTACTTTTGAACCCTCCCCCCCCCCCCCTCTTCCATGTTTATATCTATAACTGATATGGGAAAACATGAAAAAAATCACTACAAGTTCAACCTTTTGCAAATTCTATGTGGTAGAAAGTTGTATCCATTATGTCTTGTCATTTTTATTTACAAACTTTCATAGGAAAAAATGAGACGTTTTATTTCAAACTAACATGCAAGTTTTGAAGGTCATTGTCATTCAATTTGGTCAAATTTTGCTTTGTGAAATGAAGAATTGCAAGCAATGAGATCATATCCGGAAACAATCATGCTAAAAATGATATTGGTAGATGTAAATAGGGGGTACTAGAATTTGGTTTTCCACTTACGTCATTTTGATTCTCACATTGTCTTTTGAGAAATCAAGTGAGTTAAGACTTATGTTTGTGAAAGATAGTCATGCAATTAAAACCTTGATTGGACTTTCTATAAGGCACTATTGCTCGGTCAAATGATTAAGGATGTATAGAAACTAGCTTGGACCCATGCTCGTGGCTTGTGCACCCATGCATATAATTGAATATTGCATATGAACCCAATCCCATCCCAGGGTTGACACTTATTGTGACTTACGGGAACCACAGATTTATAATGGTTTAGGAGAAGGGCTCTTAGTACCTAAATTGGGGGTTATAAGAGAGCCTTTGTAAAATCCCCTTGGGGAGGTGTCTTGCTAATAGCAATGGAAATGAAGGCTTCTTGATGGTTATGGTTTGGTACCCCTTCTGTAGTAGGAAAATTGGATCCCCCCCTTTGGATTGTATTACGAGCAGTGGATAGAAAAATCCTTGTGAAAGTAGAACAAGGGAGTATAGGTAAGGACATGCTTGGCAATAGCTTCCAGAATGCTCCTGGTAGGACGAGATTGGACATGCAATTAAGGAAAAGCTCGACAAGAGCTTCTAGAATGCTCTTGGTAGGACCAAATTGAGAGTATTGATAAGGATAAGCTTTGGCAGTGATTCCCAATGTGCTCACAATATAGACTAAGAAGGCAAGTAGAGTTATGGTCAAACATTGTAGGATCGCCTATACAACTTAGTAGGACACATGGCCGACCGAAAAAGATGATTGGTTTTCCAACCAACAACCCTACTAATTGGAACCAATCATAGGACGTATATTGATCAGAGTGAGGCCCAAAGTAGCATAAGAGAGAAAGCAATTTAGGGGGGTAGGCTATTTGGTTAGGATACCAAAATACTAGCATCCTAAAGTAGGACAAAGTAGCACAACTAGGAAGGGTATGATATAACCATGAGAGTTGGTGGCCAAACTACCCACCAACAATGGCCAATTCTAGTTGGTTTCCCAATCAAAGCCAAATTTTGGTTTTAAAAAATAAATCAAAAACCATCTCAAATTGCATAGCCAATAATTTATTGCAATGTGGTTTAGCATCAAAACAATTTCACGACAATTCAAAACAAACATGCACAAAATAGTAGGCACTTAAGGACAACATGAAGTGTTTTTGTTGCAAAACCATAGACCGATAATATATGATTTATACCATGATATCTTTGAGAAATATAAAATTAATCTAATGGAATTTTTAACAAGCTACATTATCTTGAACTCAAAGTTACATATTGTGTGGGGCCTATTTTATTCTGAAACCGGCCCAATTTATTTGATACCATCCATAAAAAATGACCCTATCTTTGGCCGCACATTGTCTCTAATTTTCACGAGAGCCCCATGACTTGCTATCATGCCCCCACTTTAGGGAATATTTTTAGTTTTCTTTTCTTTTTAATTTTCTTACTTTGTCCTATCACTCATGCCATGTCACCAACTTAGCTCCATGCCCATCACCTTCCCATTGTTTTCCCATCATGTATATCATGCGCACTTGGAATGCCCTACCGTTCCAACTTTTTTCCCTCTTTCTTTTGTCACATGTTTATTTGAGATTTTGTTTTTTACATGTGACTCTTTTTCTTTGGAAAGCTTATTGGACATGTATTCATCTTTTGTAGACCACCACCACTATCATCATTGTGTTGTTTATTGTATATAGATGCATATAAAACTATAATTACTTCAAATTTGATACATAACCCATAATCACCCTTATGAATGGCGAAAACAATTTCACTCACAAACTTAGTGTTTCTCACCAAACTACCATATTTCTTGAGTAGTAACCATATATGGTCATCAATGAGTGTCCTAGTTTGGCACATCAAAAGTGTTCATAAGGTCTCCATATCCTAAGGATACGTAAGAGATTCCAACTCTTGATATATCATGATTTAGTTTTAATATTGAAAATTGTTCACACAAATTACAACGAGTTTCTATGAAAATTACAGCCTTATGCATGTGATCCTAAAATGAATGACAACAATCTTGTGTCATAAAGTGCTTACTTCTAGACTTTAAGGGGGGGGGGGGGGGGAGGGGAGGAGAGTAGCATTGCTCTTCAACATTTATGTGAGTCCAAAAATAGGGACTGGTATAGGTCTAAAACATAGCCATTGTAGTCTCTTGAGAGGAATAAATGTGAGGAATAGATGTTAATTAGTATCCATCTTGATCATGAAATTGGGTAAGTGGGGGTGTAATTATATGGTGGGTGTTTGTGTGAATACATATCTTTGTCCTGGTTGCATTCTGGAATATTTAGAGTAAGGTGGGGAATTGCTACGCTTGGACGAATATATTGTTGATCTTGTGATTGTGATGTGTCTTGGGTGGAAATAAGTTTAGTGCATATGGCTTGTTGTTTAGGGCTTGTAGTAAATTGTGTTCGTAATAATATGTTGTCGGGGTTTAGAAGGTGGGTTTGGGTGATCCATTAGGTGTAGGTATTGATGGGAGTGTTACATGAAAGTGTGCTTAAATGAGGTTATTGCTTAAGATATATAGGTATGCCAAGTTGGGGGGAATGTGTTGTTCTGTTTGTGGATTTTGTTGAAGTGGTGTAGGTGGTGGTCTATGGTGGGGTGATGTTGTTGTAGATTGTTGGTGAAGACAACAAAGGTTTGTAGGAGGGCATACATTTATTATTTTGGATTTGGTGTGATAGTTTAGTTGGAATTCTTGGAGGGTGAGTATTCTAGTGCTTGTGAGGGTCTTGTATTTAAGGGGGGTGCTATGATGTTGAAGGTGGAGAGTTTGTTGAGGAATTTTGTGGTGTTGGCTTCCCTCAAGGTATTAACCACAATAATTTTATAATCAAGGGGTTCATTGATCTCAAACCTCAAGGGTCTTAAACCAAAATGAGATTCCAATAAAGTGGTGGTTTCAATGATTGGCCAAGGCTAGATGCCCACCTCTTGGGTTGGGCCTCCATCACTATTACCAAAGTAAATGGGGTATAGTAAAGATCTAATCCTCGTAGGTTTGTGGTAAATGCATCTCAAGTGGGCCCCTTAGACATATTTAGGCCTATGATACTAACTCCTAGTTTAATGAACTAAAAAAACATACATACATGTTTTAACAAAATTGATTACATATTCCCCTTGGGTAATTGTGGTGGGGCCTAGTTCAAAGAGGTGGACCTCATTGATCTTAGACCACATCTAGTGCTGACCTCATTGATCTTAGATCAATTATCCTTGCGTAAAAAGTGGCGAGTTGGAAAGCTATAGCCATTTCTTTAATTAGTCTATGATATTCTCATTTCAAATCTTCCATTATATATCAAATTAAATATATCCTAGAAGAACATGTTCTTTCACATGCCTCAATTTAATGAATAATGTATAGTTTGACATGATTTCCTTTCATTTGAGAAAATATAGTGTGCTGAAATCTACATCCGAGAAGACCAATCATACAACCATGCACCCAAATAACCATCAACACTCTCGAACAAATTGATACAAACGCCAACTTCTTGAGGAATAAGAGTAAGTTTCCATGTAGGCCATTTGCCCCACCAGATTCTAGTGCGCATAAGGACAAATTAGTCCAAATGTAAAGGGAATCTAATGGAATAGGGTTCGTACGTGCCAACTAGCTACTCTCATCTTCTCAAATCCGGGTCCACTTACTAACCTCCTCCTCCCAATTACCAATAATGGAATTCTAAACCAACATTGGTTCCTTTGAGTCTGCAACCGGTCTTAATCCTTTGGTGACCGGCACCTGTAATGTGAAGAGTCTTTAGTGAACACATGGAAGTCTAGTAGCCCGTGTTCATGGTCCTACACATTCTAATGGACCGCTAGAATGTGGTTGGATAATGATTTGTGCTTAACTACATGCGAACACCTTTGATTATCTAAAATCTAGTGGGCAAGTGGCCTACATGGAAACTCGCCCTAAGCACGCATGAGGAGCTTCATCTGCCTTGATTTCTACCCCCTTTTGGGCTGAGCTATATTCAAGGGACCAATAACTAAAATACCATACAAGTAACTTTGCCGAGTAAGAGCTCAAGAGGAAGACTCTTACAAATTTACCCCTAGGATATCATCCATGTGATTTACCAGTTTTCATAAATCATCACACACCAATAATTGGAGAAAGTGATGAACTACAAGTCTAAACATCTATTTATCATGGCATTAACACTTTATGCCATATTGATTAGAGTGGTCTTTGCGACTTGCCATGTAGCGCCAAGACATGTAACAAATCCTCTCTAGTTGTCATCCAACAATTGTAAGAAAGGAATAGTAGAAACCAAGAGTTATCTATAAAGTCCCTCACAAATTGTGGGTTGTTCCTTCTTTGAGATTTTTATTTTATTTGATTAAAGAGCTTGTTAGCTTGTATGTATTGAGCTTATTTTGAAAGTTGGATGAAACTTTTGGGGCCTCCACCTTCTAAAATAGGGTATGCACATGGGACCCGCTCTCCTAAATCCCAGATCGGCCTATGCAAGGCTAGCTTGGTCCACCCATCCTAGGAGGACAAGCTAAAAAGCTGGATTTCTTAATAGGACACCATTCTTTATGTGTGATAATTTAAGTATTAAGAAGAATTGGGTGATTTTGTGTTAATTATAAACTCAGGTATTTGGACTAAACTCATGGTTTCATGTGCTTTACTTTGTGGATAACTCTAATCTCTCCAAAGGTTGACGTGATGATGGTCCATTGGCCATCCTCATTACCTGTCCATAGGTAAGTATAAGAGTAGGATGGTGTAGTGCCTATCATTCAATAGGTGGATCCATAGTGGAGAGTGTTAAGAATTAGTACCGAACGTCCATTGTTGTCATTGTCCACCAAACATCCATTGATTGCCTCAAAAACTTGGATATTATACCCAAAACTAAAATTAGAATCCTTATGGAAATTCTTTTTTGAAATGTTGTCCAATGCCTCACATACAACATTCTCAACAAACAAAAACTTGGAAAACAAGCACCGACATTGTTGGAAATGATGAAGCAAATAAATTTGTCAAATAAGAATCAATAGGTAATGGCCCCTTTCCATCTCATAGGACACGTGATCACTATTGGCTACCACAACTTGCAACCTTTCCTCAACATGATGGCTCCATTTTGCAACCTTCAATGTCACTTTGAGAAAGAATATTATACTTACATTATATCATATGCAACAAATCATTTCGTACATATAAACAAATGGCTTTGTAGATAACAACACCATCCATTCATAACAGTCCAACCTCTTTGAAGACTCCACACCAACCTTTGATGCATAAATTACAAAAAATATTATACTCAAATATGATCGTTATATGGACAACTTCCGTAAACACAAAAATCCTCAAAATCGATATCTTTTTCCTTTTGTAACCTATGCCGCTCTAACCAAAATAAGATTTGCCTACACCTGTGGAGAGGTCGTCTATCCAATTGACGATTACTATTCTTGAAGGGATGATAGAAGCACGTTATGTGTAGATTGACTGCAAGACAATTATTGAGGGAATGATAACCAATGTGGGTCACACTAAATCGAATGTTTGTAGATCCCATCATTCAAATGAACATTGCATCCAACTTGTGTGAGTATCTCTCGCGAATTTCGCAACAAGCTAGAAAGCATTTCGCCATCAAATTATCGGATTTTCCACCGAGTCATTCGAATGGAAGTATGATATGATAAGCATGCATTCCCACGAGTTCTTAACAATGAGTAACTTATTATCCCCGTATTTGAGGCCGCCTTCGAGACCCATTTGCTCGATGAACTACCGAGCGGCCTTAATTTAGTCTCATTTTGATCATGCATGGTACGAGTGAAGGGATGTGGTTCACCGCATCCCTCTCATGAGGCTTTGTACAACATCACTAGCTAGAAGCGGTTCTTTGGAATACTTGACAAAAGTCAAGTCAAATAGCCGATTGGAGGGTGCCACGGATGCTTAATAAGACAGCCATATTGGCTCCTTTGTGGGTTCTTTATTGTAAAAAGTGGCCGTGCACATCAAATATCTAACGATTACATCAACTAATAAGTTATGTATGACTTTGGGCATGTCTTGTGACCACGGTGGCACATCGAGGCGATATTTTACTGTTATTTGTTCAGCCGAGTATTCAATATTAGGTTTTCATTCATGAAGATCGCACCCATCATTAGCCGCAATGTCCACATCGGGTAAACACACATATTTAGTAGAGTGAATTGATAAAGCTGTAACATTTTTTTTCTCTGCACAACGATTCTCATATATATATCTATATATATATGTGTGTGTACTTAAAAATCAATAGTACACATTTGAGAGCGTCAAATATATAACAAGGGTACATGTTATTTAGAAAGTCTTGTGACCACGGCAACACATTAGATTAATATTCGACTGAGTATTCAGAATTAGGTTTTCGTTAATGGAGTTCAAGCGAGAGCCTATTAGCCACAATATCTAATATTACACTACACTAAATATGATATTTAGTGTTTGATTATATTTAGTGTTGTTACCACCATATCTTGTTCAACACTAATTTTCAATTCTTTGATAATTAGTGTTAGACATAAATGCGCCACCACTTTCCCTACCGTCACCTCTCTTCTTTTTTTATCATTGTTAATTTTTTTCATATCTTTATTAACACTAAATTGATGCATGTAACTTCCACATATTACCATAGTTGATATTTAGTGTCTGAGTTTACATTTGATGTTACTTACTTTCATAGGGTTAGTGATATTTAGTGTATGCGTTCGTATCTAGTGTATCAAACACTAAATATCATATTTAGTGTAATGGTGTGGCAAAAGACTCGTGTGATATCATTTAAACAGTGTATGTTGTGGTGCACATGTTAGTACACACATACATATATGTAATCAAAACCGACACCAAACTTAAACCCAACATTATGTCTCACAAACCTACCCAATTGAGGGTTTCAGTTGTATAACAAAAAAAACATGTTGTTTAAGATATGTGTAGCTTAAATCCAAAATTATGTTTCACAAACCTACACAATTAAGGGTTTAAGCTATACACCAAAGATACATGTTGTTTAAGATATGTGCATCACTGAACTTAAACCCAACATCAAGTCTCATTGACCTACAACATTTGAGGATTTCAAATGTACAAGATGTGTGTAGGTTTGGGGTACCATGCCTAGTACCTTACATATCATCTTTTTCATGCCCAATCGCTTGAATTCAAGAATACAAAAGTTACTAAGAACTTGCCACAAAATTTCATGCAAAGGAACCACAATACCGACCACAATTTCTAAATTACGAACATTGACTAAATTATTTACGATTGATAACAAACTCAAATAGGTAGACGACTCCCTGCTCCTGCGGCTCAACATCCACTCTCCTTGTGATGCTTATCTAGTCTAGAGTGGATTCCATATTATTTGGATTGTGAATTCCTTTAGTCATTAGCAACTTCTAGAAGCCTTGACCAACTTGCTTTTGATAGGTGGACAAGGGGATCTTTGCCTAAATTGACAATCCAAGATGTCATGTGTGAAATCATCGTTGGAGATGGATGACACTTGTAGAGGTGCCAAAACAACAAAACTACTATATCATTGATCTTCTTGAATGAAAAGTGGATGAAATACGAGATGCTTGATCTGCTCCAAACAATCTCTTCATAATTCTTTGCAGACTTCCTCATGCTGCATGTAATAGAGGTGAGTATAATGTTTGAAATGCATTACACCGTTTATGGTATTTAGTGTCACATACACTATTTGCAAAGGGCCTAGACTAGGTGCCTAGAGGTCTCAAAGTGTCACGTCTGCTAATTGCCAATATGATGTTATTCATCAACATAAGTAACTTATTTAAGTGAAGAAGATATTTACACTATGATAGTTAGCGTAGCGCATTGGGATATTTGAGATCAAAGTTTTGCATTTTAGTATGCAAGGGGAAGGTGTTATTGAGCATACTACTATAATCTCCCGCTTAAGTAAGCACCCGTTTAAGTACGCATCCCGGTTAAGTGCGCAATTTTTTTGACAAAAATTAGGGTTCATACATTATTGTTTGAACATGTCATGCAGAGTCATTTGCCACATATGCATGAATTTTTTACCCTTGGCATTCAATGTTAGTTTGTAAATGTTTTGGTGAAACATCTCAAACAATCGTCGTAGTTCATCATACATATGTCCAGCTTCTGTTTGAACATCAGAGCAAAGCAATTGGTCTTTGATGTCAAGGACAATGATGTGTAGGGCTTCAAAGCCTTTGAAGTCGGTAGCACTTTCAAATTCACCAAATGTCTTGATAGGCTGGATTTCTTCATTGATAGGTGGTTCTCCATTAATTCACACCGTTTCCAGAATTTCATCAACATCCTCATCATAACAACACCATATTCTTCATTGTTTGCATCATCGAACGCTGCCCGCTTGCTCAACGCGTTCGGCTTCCTCAACTTTGCAATGATTTCACATTGTTGGGCTTCGATCAAGCGGGTTATCTTAGGTTTCATCCGTTTCTTGTCATGATTCATCGAATCAAAGGGTTTAGAAAATGATATGAGTAAAGTACGCACGTACCAACTCAATGCGCACCAACGGCTCCAGTTAAAAGCGCGTACTTAAGCGGGAGATTATTGTAATGGCAAGTGTCATATGTTTATATTTTAAGTATGCAAGAGGAAGACATGCTTGAGCATACTAATGCCAAGCGTCATTTGTGTACACTTTAGTCAACTTGCAGACCATTGTGTAACATAGGCAACATCTCATAATACTATTGAACATACCTTATGCAAAGATAGTAATGAGTGCACTTAAACGCCAAGTATCATGAGGTGACACTTATGATGAAGTTGTTGGTCATTGATGTAATTTAACATACATCTCACAATAATGTAAGTGACACTATTATGCATGTGACTCTAAATACCATAAATGGTATAGTAAAACCAAAATAAGAGATAGGTAAACAATAAAGCCCTTTAAGTGCATGAACGTAATAACAAGCAACCTTGGTCACAACATGCTTTGTCTCATTGAAAAAGTTAGGCTAATTTAGATTCTTTCAACCTACCTCCGTTACCAACAATGCGTATGTTTGACAAATTTCATTTGACGTTCAACTTCAAATCCAAAAAGTCACATGATGTTTTCAAAAACAAAATTAAACATAAATTAATATCAATAATTTCTTCTAAAATGTCTCCTCATTGTCACATGCCTAGTGCTACGTGTCATTTCATATTTTAACATGTTCATTTATGCGTGGTTTTTTGGTTCAAAAGTCACACTGCATGTCAAATTTAAGTCCTGCGTTTCAATTGATGTGCATTTTATTTTGGTGCAATTTTTTGCATGCTAAATGTCAATAACCAACAAAAACTTTGTCAAAAACTACACTGAACATGATTTTTAGTGTTGCCCATTTTATTTGTCTTGTTCAATACTAATTGTAAACTGTGGTGTAGTGTCACCAACACTAAATGTTAACCCCAACGTTATTTGTCATTCCTTGTAATTTTTTAGGGGGATTATAGATTTTCAGTGTTGCAATTACTTTCACTTACCAAGTGATTTTTCATCAAATTTTCAGTTATCCATGACAATATTTCATCACTAGTTGTTGACAAGAGAAGGTAGGGTTTTGGCAAATGGATGAAGTCATCCATCATCCATGACAATATTTGTTCACTTCTTCAAAAGAAGTGTCATCTGAAAAGTTACCGTAGTGACATAAAATACCATATGACACTAAATATCATATTTAGTGGAGATGGAGCAAAATCTCTCCCATATGTATGTTTTGTAAGCCAAACTCTCATTAAAGACCCTCTTGTATACCCACGTGCTACCGTATAGGCTACATAGAGTTCCCACCCTGAGGATTGAGTCAATATGAAATCAATGTTCATAAAAGGTGTGTGGTCACTCTTCTTGATTGGACACCTTTATTTGAGTGGTGTATAGCAAGATTTGTTGTTAAGAATGAAAACCAATAAAGCACGTATCATGATGAGATTGGACTATGTGCTCGAACTACATACACCCTAATTCTAGGTCCAAAAGTTGACACATTTGCGAGGATCTATGTGATCATTTAAAGGGAAAGAGAATCATCACTTTGACATCTTGTAACTTTTGTATCTCAACTTCGATGATGAAACTTGAAATGACAACTTCCATTTGTTGCAATGGCTAACATGATGAGACAACCCCTAAGCTATTTGATCTAATGGTCAAAATAGTTTGTGGAGTTGGAAGCACCCACAAAAAGACCCACAAACATTTTAATCTAGGTAATGAATGCAAGGAACCCTACCACAATCTAACATATGTAGTAAGCAAACCACTTCCCCCCCCCCCCCCCCAATGAAGCATGACAATAATGAGGTAGACACTGGATGCTTATTATAGCCAATGATAGAGAATATGTGTCCATTATCTCATCAATTACAAGAGGTAATGTGCCTCTTGTGTGTTATTATGATAAGACACATTACCTTTCTAAAAGTGATGATTATCTTTGGCATGGACTGACCACCACTTCTGATAATGGACACATCGGCAAAATTACTTGGCATGTCCAGTCGCCAGGGCTGGGACGAAACAACCCATACACTGGTTCCTTGGAGCCCAGGGTTTAGGCATCCAACAAGGAACGAGTGTATTAGTTGGTTTGCCCAAATCAGTCGCCACTATGGATCTGGAGGTTTGTGAATCTGCAGTTCCTTCGCTTCACATTGGGAATGGAAGTAAGTCTCATGACTTTAGTAGATGGAACTCCTCGACACAAAAACCAAGCTAATTTTCAGTCAACCTCGAGCTTCGCTTTGCCTATAGCCACCACATACATGTCCGTATGGAACTCTACCTAGCTACCTAAAGTGTCAGTAACCGAAAATGCCTATTGAGCTAGGCAAGGATAAGGCCTTTTAGCCCTTGTACTTTCAACAGTGCTTTCTGCTAAAGCTTGGATAGACATGTTTTCTTTTGTTTAAATGTGACTTACGGAATCTGGAATTGGTGTGCACGAGGACAGGTCGCAGTTTGACTGCTTTTGATCGGTTACGTGGATGTTTAAGTTTCAAAGACAAAACTTCGTGCAGTTCCCTGTGGTACGATGACATTGTTCACTTGAATGGATTGAAACCGAACTACACTCTTGAGAACTAATTGAGAAGAATTTGAAACTGTCCCATGTACGAATTGATCCTAGCTACTACTAGGATGTTTTGCTAATTTTTTTTAAAAAAAAAACAATTCTTGAGCAGGAAGATATGTATACTGAAGTTTGTACTTTCGACTGTATCTTGATCTACCAGCTGGGACATCAATGCTTTTTAAGGTTTGCTACAAATGCGTTCAAAACACTGGTTGCAATCTGACTCGTTTGATCTTTGTTCATGTCATTTTGAAGAAGAAATCTGTGCAGTTAACCCTGTACGATGACATTGTTCACTTGAATGGATCAAAACAGATCTGAACCCACGAGAACTAATTGTGAAGAATTTGAACTTGGTCCACGTACGAATCGATCCTAGCTACTTCTAGGAGCCTGTCTTGCCACACGTAAAGAATTCTTGAGCAGGAAGATATATATACTGGAGTTTGCACTTTTGACTATCCTCAGTCAGCAGGGATATCGCCACTTTCAAAGTTTTGCTACAAATTTGATAAATGAGAAGGTAGTTGTAATTTGACAAGTTTGATTTTTGTTGATGTCATTGAATTTAATGAGTTGAAAATTGTACAGTTAACCCTCTTTGGTGAAATTGTTCACAGGAATGGATTGAAACTGAACTACACCCCTGAGAACTAAATGAGAAGAATTTGAAACTGGCCCATGTACGAATTGATCCTAGCTACTTCTAGGATGTTTTGCTACTTCAAAACAATTCTTGAGCAGGAAGATATGTATACTGAAGTTTGTACTTTCGACTGTATCTTGATCTACCAGCTAGGACATCAATGCTTTTTAAGGTTTGCTACAAATGCGTTCAAAACACTGGTTGCAATCTGACTCGTTTGATCTTTGTTCATGTCATTTTGAAGAAGAAATCTGTGCAGTTAACCCTGTACGATGACATTGTTCACTTGAATGGATCGAAAGAGATCTGAACCCACGAGAACTAATTGTGAAGAATTTGAACCTGGTCCACGTACGAATCGATCCTAGCTACTTCTAGGAGCCTGTTTTGCCACTAAAAAAATTCTTGAGCAGGAAGATATATATAGTGGAAGCTCGTACTTTTGACCGTATCCTCTGTCAGCGGGGATATCACCACTTTCAAAGTTTTGCTACGAATGTGATAAATGAGAGGGTAGTTGTAATTGGACGCGATTGATTTTTGTTGATGTCATTGAATTTGACGTGTTGAAAACTGTGCAGTTAACTCTCTTCGGTGAAATTGTCCACATGAATGGATGTGGTAAGGAAGGGAGTGAGGCGAACTTGACTCAATTGGAGATGAATTGAGCTCACACTCAGCTCACAAGAACCAACGCGTAAAAATAATGATGCAAATCTGGTTCATTTACAGAAGTGTGAATTCAAAATAATTTGCCTTACACTTCTTGGATAGACTACATGCTGGTCACCATGTTCTTGCATGTTGCCAGAGAGACAACACTCACAAACATCACCTGATAAATTTGTACATGTTTCCCTCTGTAATTAATATCATCTCTAATCAAGTGTCGTATAAGGTATGCGGCTCTATTATGAACACTTCCAACTCCATAGAAACTTTGAGTCATCGGGTCATACCTGGAATCGACTCATCCAGTTAGCAATTGTAGATCAAGCAGATTGTCATTTCAATTCTCAGAATCATTGGAGTCGAGATTCGAATTTGGTTATAAGAGGTCAAAGTGAAGGCTAAACAATCGCATCAGCCCTCCCAATTGCGTTAAATATTGAACCTAGAATGTTAACCATATTTTGAGCGCATAGTATAATCTTATTATAACACGTGTCATTTCAACTTGACTATAAGCCTTGGGACAAAAGTGTACACCCCAGAACACAAGGAGCTACATGAGCAATATTCAGCCTACAGACACTAATTGCACCAACTTGACTCTTTATATCAAGCTCACAAGAATGACTTTTACATGGAATTTCGAATTTGTTTCATGTGCAAATCAATCCCATACCAGAGATTCTGCCACTTTCTGTATCCAGGCTACTCAATGTGTTTTCCTACATAGTGGGAAATTAGGTTAACCGTATTCAGAGTGTCCATCTCATATAAGAATTAAAGAGAGACGACTGGTTGTAGCATCATAAGTAATTTTTTTTATAATGGCAAGAGGTATGGTTGAATCAATCAGCTAGTGGATGAGCACCACATCTTAAGTCCTACTGTTCTGCATGAGTTTCACTTGAACAAGATTGACTCTGGAGCCCACAACATGGATTGTTTCAAATAGATTTTCAACCTGACACAAATTATTCAATCTGTACTTTTATCGGAGTACATGGTGCAACTAGTATGCTGTTTTGAAAAATATAATTCTGATCTTTCTGGGATGAAATGATAGGCAAGTTTATAGCATGCACATAGTCACGATTTTATAGAAATTAAGCATAGATGACCGTCTTGAAGATAAAGGAAATGGCCTGCAGCATGGACGTGAATTCAAAAGAGGCACAGGGCAGAAATTCTCAGAGAATTTCTCTTTCAATTCACTGAAACTTTTGTTCTATCCAGAGATGAGTTGTAATCATGTAGCAATTTGTCCGTTGTTGGGTTAAGCCAGTTAAGCTAATTCACTATTTTTCCATCTAAACAAAAAATTTAAAGTTGTCGAGACACAAAGTTTCTACAAAAGCAAGGTAATGGATTCTTATCCAATGTGCGAGGTTTACATCCATTTGCGCAGAGTGAAGGGTGAAATGAGGAGCGAGCATGTTGATTCAGTTACGTGTTCTGTAGGAGTTAGTATCCCCTTGCTAGTTTGTGGCTCGGAGGCCTCGATTTGATCAAACTCTAGAATATATAAAGAAGAAATAGTGAAGAATTGATAAACATACAGTCTATATCAAACCAGAATATCATAAATCAAGCTGAAATCAAGGTCACACATTGAGAGAAGTAGATTTAGATACATGTCCCGACTTGCAAATATAGACATGATGCCAGATTACACATTTTTACTCATCCTTGCAATTACTGAAACCTCAAGAATCGATTTTTATTTCATGAGAATTTCTAAGGTTTCTTGCTTAAATTACTACATTACGAGTTCATGCAAAAGTCGTATATAGTCCTCTATAGGTTTAACAAGTGTGCATGGATTTAACATTCAACACATACAATTGAGCTGGATATCTCTACACATACTTTGCACTCACTTAACATTACCTTGCGTAGCCTTTTAAGGAACTTAGATTTGGATTTCTAACGATGCCTGTGTAAGTGGAATTAGGAAAGTGCAGAGTAGACTTACAGGTGGTCAGATATTGTAGAAGGCTTCCAAGGAAACCCCTCCGATTTAAGATTGGCGTTTGATGCTTTCACACTCAATCTGTATATAAACTTGGAGCTCTCAATCATGATTCAAAATCTTATGTTTTGAAAATTTTCAGTACACTCAGTATAAAGTCTAGACATATTCCTCAGATATGGATGATATAAAATTTTGATAGAAGCTTCTTGTGAGCTCAGCCTTGACAGGGAAGACGTCCCAAGATTTTCCTTTTCTTGATTCCCATGAAGTCATTGACGACACTAACTGGAAATGTGGGTCGAACATGTAGACTCCAGAATGCATCTTTATCCAGTGTGATAGACTCATCTCTCTCTCTCTCTCTCTCTCTCTCTCTCTCTCTCTCTCTCTCTCTCCATATATATATATAAAAGTATGTATAGTAATCTAAACCAATACATGGAACTGTGTACAGAAAACTCCAACAACAACACGGATAGCGGTCTTACAAAGAGTTCAGGTCTCCAGATATTGGTAATGAATCCCCAGTAACACTGGAAGAATCAAATTCACTGAGTAGATTTATTTCGTGCACGTAGATTTACAGGTGCTAATCCATATATATAAATGGGGGAGATAGATTGAACAAATTCTGGGACTCTAAATACTTAATGAGGTCAAAAGTCTAATCATTCAAATCCTCTTTGATGATTGTGATGAAACCAAGTTTCTGGAAATTAGATAGTTATATGTAAAATCTGTTCTTGCCCAATTAATATGTGAATGGTCAAGGGGATAGCTGAAGGGTTTCAAGGAAAAAAACCAAGAGAGAAGATATCTTAGAGGGCACTCTTTTTCACGGTTACTACACTAATTTTGGTCAACAGTGTGGGCAGATGTATGGGAGATGTATAGTGTGACTTACCCTGGGCAGCCCTTTAGTGTGGCAGATAGTAAGTTAAGTTATACACCATCACACATGAAAATAATGTGATATACTAGTTACACTTGTAATGCTCCCGTGAGATACCCACTTGCTTCCTCTAGGTTGGAAACTCGAGAGGCTGTCCAATGCACATGACTATTTGCAATTCAATGGAGATAGTTTAACCTATAATGCAGACCTCTGATGTGAAAGATTGGGGGTTAATAAATAGTGTGCACTCACATTATTATCCCTAATTTTCTTAGTGTAGAAATTAGCTCAATACAGTAGTGTGACCCACAGTTTTGGTTAAAATCGATGTGGGAATGTAGGAATGCCTGTGGCAGAAATTGAGGGGAAGATAAACAATTTTTGGTTGGAAAAGGGAGCTCTCTACATTACCTGTTTGCCACTCATCTTATGTCTGCTTCAGTTCACGTAACTTAGCTATTCAGACAAAAACCGCTTTCTTCCACTCAATTTCGACCCTCCTAATTAATCTCGGTCACCCATATGGAAGCACAGTGGATAAAAGTCTCTTGAATTGTGCGCCTTTGCAGAATCATGCAATAAATTAAGTCGTGCATGGATGTCTTCATTCACCTTTCAAAAACTGCATATATGTACAAGCTGTTCCAGCACTTCATAAGCTAGGCTGAGGAGCGGAGTAGATTTCTATATGGAGCCTGGAAATTTATGGCCCTGGGTTCACTTGAAGACATACTTTCTGGTAATTTATGTGGACCTCTGTTGTGTGCTGGGGACAGGGGGGGCAGTGGATATAATGAGAGGCACTGCTCTCACATGAATAGCCAGACAAATTAACTTATCAAGTACTGCGTCAAAAGTCGAAGGTTGATCATTGATGCAAGGTTTGGTCTGTAAGCTTTTTCTCTTGTTCAAGTTTCATGACATAAATATTTTGTCTCCTTAGAGTATTTTGATTCCTAGAGGTTTGTTGTTCATTACTTCCTGAGCCACGTGTAGACAATATTGAGTGTGGGTAACTAGTGCATAGAGATTTGTTGGTTAGCTATATTTTTGGAGTCCAGAGGTTTAAGTACGCAGCTGAGCACCTGATTCGGGAAGTTGGAAAATTTGGTAGAACGATTCTACTGATGGGGGAATCTGACTGCTACTTACAGATGAGCCAGTTGAGTTTGAGAATTAACCGGTTCAAGTTGAAGACTGTAGGAAATTTCCAATCAGTTTAGAGAAATGTATAGAATATACACTAAATCTGTAGGGAAAGCCAAAAGACATCAACATGTAACTGGTTGGACTTGGAATCACTTGGATGTCAACCGATTTTGCCTGAAATCTCTCCATTCACTGGAACAACTAAAAGCAGATTTAAAGAAACAGCAGTATCAAGAATGAGCTTGCAGTGAATGTCCTAATTAGTGCAAAGGCAGTTCCAACATCCAACATATTCCTGCTCATCCCACCCATTCTTGTGTGGTATTATATTATTCAGCCTTACAAGTTAGTCTAATCTCCAGCACTCCCATCAAATAACATCTACTAAATTTGCTACAATCAAAGTTGAGAAACAAAAGGTTTAAGAGCCTAATATGAAAAATCTCTTACTCTAGGCACTCCCAATTGCGTAGGAATTTGGAATGGCGTTTATGTTATGAGGACATAAGCCAATCCCATCGTAACATGTTGCATTCATGTTTGTTCACTACAAGGATAACAGGTCGTTAGCACTACACTAAATATGATATTTAGTGTTAGATACACTAAATACGAACACTACACTAAATATCACTAACCCTATGAAAGTAAGTAACATTAAATGTAAACTCAAACACTAAATATCATCTATGTTAATATGTGAAAGTTACATGCATGAATTTAGTGTATAGTAGGAAAGAGGTGGCAACAAGGAAGGCGGCGGCGGCGCATTTATGTCTAACACTAATTATCAAAGAATTGAAAATTAGTGTTGAGCAAAGTAGGGTGGTAAAACACTAAATCTAATCAAACACTAAATATCATATTTAGTGTAGTTTTCGGCCACTCGAGGTTGAGTTTAGGTATCCATTTCTATTAGCCTAGTAGATTTGGATACCTAAAATCTACCTCCAATGGTCAAAAAGCAGTACTATCAAATTGTGATCCTTGTAGTGGCTATGAACTACAAGCCTTGCCATATAGCACTCAAATATGGGCGCTCAATTAAGAAGAGTGACCACATAAGGCAAATGTATCTTCATAGTAAACAAATTCGTAAGTTTGAGAATTGACATTCAAAATTTCAGAGTCTAGATATATCTCAAATCATCTTGGCACATACAAGTGTTGTTGGTACACAATGCCTGGAGCCAATAAATTGAAGACCTAATGTCATTCGGAATCCTCATTCCTAAGGATAACTTATTTCCTCATAGTCACTCATTTTGAGGATAAATTATTGTTGGTTGGACTTTCTCCATCATATTGTGATTTTTTGGACTCAATTCTCGGGCACCAAAGTATGCACATGGACCTTATGTGTTCACTCAACTTCTTATTTCGACACTTGAGATCAAGTAGTATATGAAAAGGTTTGTAGTTAAGAATGGACACCAAAAAGACATGTGTAATAATGAGATTGGATTATGTGCTCAATAATAAAGACACTATTATGGGCCCAATTGCTAACACAATTGGGAGAAGACTCTTAGGGCTAAACTTAATAACTTTTGCACATCATGCTAACGTGAATCTGAGAAAATTCCCACCCAACAGTCAAAACTGTGAATGGAGTCGGAAGCACCCACAACACGTACAGTGCCCACAAAAGAGTGCTCACGTACTTTCGAGTCGAGTCTACACAAGGAACGGCTTCATACATCAGGTGCACTGACTATGCCATTTCATTCCTAAAATCCTACAGATGACTTTCCATATCCAAAGGTGTCTGAGAGGTGTCACCCACCAGTTGCCCGAGGCTGACGTTGTATACACGGAACTCATGATGACAATAAGAGAACTTGACACTGGTTACATACATAGTGCAGCTATCGTGGGCACTTCCAACACCACATGTAGTTCTGGCCGTTGGATCAGATGAGCAGTTGTCATAGGTCCCGTGAGTTATTGCGAATTGCCATTTCAAGTTTGAGAGTTCATCAAACTTATGATGCAATGTTATAAGAGCTCACAATGAAGATTCTCTTTCCCTTCAAACAATCACTTCGACCTTCCCTCAATCCTCCTCATTGTGTTAACTCCCAAATCTAGAATGGTGTCTATATTACAAAGCACATGGCCGAATCTTATCATAACATGTGTCTTGAGTGTCAATTCTTGACTGCTAGCTTTCCTTATCCAATACTTTTCAAATATAGGTGTCCAATGAAGAAGTGTAACCACATAAGAAGGCTTGTGATATATATCTTCATCAATTAGTCACACAAAAAAAAAAATTAGACAAAGGAAAGGAATGAATTAGGAACATTGTTGCGGTAGTGTAGTGAAAGGAATGAATATATATATGTTTCATGAGATCAAATTGCACCAAAATAAGTAAGGTGTTGACTCTTTCCCCTTTAGAACAAAAACTTTTTAAAAGGAGTAAAAAAACAACAAAGCGATGTGGTTTGATTGGGTAGTGCCAACTCCGCATCAAATATCACGTACACAACCTATGTTGTCGCCAACAAATCAACCATGATAGCTCCACAACTCCAATTTATTTCTTCAACAAACTACATCCTTGTTTGGATAATAGAAACAGACAACCAAATGACATTCTTTCGGTATGTGTTGGGGCAGGCAACATGCTGATAACTCATGAATCCACAAAAACAAAAAACAAAAGAAACCCTGGTGAAGGCCCAAGGGTGACGTTTGCATTTCTCAAGTTTCAGAATGATTCGTGGTCCCCTACCGTCAAAGTCATGTGCTGTGCACGTGAAACCAGAATGTGGGCAAATGTGTGCATCCTTCGAAGAAACCTGCAAACTGAAAGGTGTCAACACAAAATAAATGGTATCTGAGGCGAACCGTCCCACCGATCTGCTTTTGAGGAGAAGTTGCATCATAGAACTTGACTTTGAGCGCGACATTGGAATGGGTCTCACTGCCAGCTACTCTGCCCATAGCCTGGCAAACTTGAAAGACAGGCAGCTAGCTAGGTAGACTGATAGTATATGGGCTTTTGACTGCCACAGGCAGACAGCTAAGTTAGGCTGGCTTTTCATGTCCAACCGTCCATTAAGTACTACTCCACCTAAGCTTCCCACGCAAGGCCCATTTACCTTTCTTGTGGTGTATATATATATGTGGCCCTATTGTTGGCACTCCCAACTTCATAAAAAAAATTTGGGTCATTGGGTCGGATCAGGAATTCTTGCATTATTTTTATTAGCACTTACGAATCACAAAGATAGTCATTTCAAGTTTTGAAATTGGAGTTGAGATGCAAAAGTTATTGATAGTCAACGTACCGATTCTCTTTCTCTTCAAGTGATTGCATCATCCGATTCGTGTTCACCATTAGAACCGAGACTGATGATATAAGGTTTTTGACTGGCACATACAAACAACAATTAAGTTAGCTTGGATTTCAATGTGTAGCCATCTACAAAATATCCACTTTCAATCCCACATAAGGTACATGTAGCTTACTATGTGAGGGATGTGGCCCTATTGTGTGTGCTTCCAACTGCACAAACAATTTTTGGTCGTTGGATCGAATCAGGAATTGGATTCTCATCATGTTAGTAATAATAAAAAAATTCAAGTTTTGGAATTGGACTTCAGATGCAGGAGTTATTAAAAATCAACTTAGAGATTCTCTTTCTCTCTTAGAAAAGTACGTCCTCCCAATCATATTCACTATTGAATCTAGAATGTTGTCTATCTTTTGAGCATGTAGGCCATTCTCATTGTAGCACATATCTTTTGGGTGTCCGTTCTCAAGAACTGAATACAATACAAAATGTTGTATTTAGTGTTATATGGTATTTTATGTCATCCTGGTAACTTTTCTAATGAAGTTGCTTATGCATAAGATTCAAGAACTATTATCCCAACTTACACTTAGGTCATCCACATTTAGTTTGGTGTATTATGCATCCTAACAATTATGCAATGAAACATTGTCAAGGATGATTGAAATTTGGATGGAAAATCACTAAGTAAATGACATATATTGCAACAGTGTAATTCTATAATTCCCCCAAAAATCACAAGAAATGACAAATAATGTGCGGTTCACATTTCGTGTTGGTGACACCCACGCAAGCGGTTTACAATCAGTATTTGAGCAAGACAAATAGTATTGGTGATACTAAATACAATATTTAGCGTAATCCGCATACCGCGTGACCTGGTTCAATTCGAGTTTGAAGGTTGCAACTACACACCACACTAAATATGATGTTTAGTGTCATCATTTCTAATTTTCTTGCTCAATACCAATTGTAAACTGCAGTATAGTGTCACCAACACTAAATGTCAACCCAACATTATTTGTCGTTCCTTGTAATTTTTGGGGGGGATTATAGAATTACAGTGTTGCACGTACTATCACTTACCAAGTGGTTTTTCATCCAAATTTCAATCACCCACGACAACATTTCATCACAGGTTGTTGACAAGAGAAGGTAGGGTTTTGGCGAATGGGTGAACTCATGCATCATCCACAACAATACCTGTCCACTTATTCATAAGAAGCGTCATCTGAAAAGTTACCATAGTTACATAAAATACCATATGACACTAAATATCACATGTTGTGTAGTTGGTTTTCTCGACAATTTATATCTGGATGATGCACTCTCAGAAATTGGAGGTGGAAGGAGAGTGTTGGATTGTCGGATTGTCCTTTTGGGCATTCGAGAACTGGTCAGCACCCAGTCAAGCTAACTTAGCTGGAGGAGGACTGCAAGAAACCTTGCGTCACATGACGCCAAGGGCTACCGCCTGGAGCCATTAATGAAGGTCAGAAGCAGGAGTCCAAGGTGGTCGTGGGAACTTTTATCCCACCTTTCAGCTGCAATCGATGCAGCAGAGCCTGTTGAAATCCCCTGCTCTAATTGTTAACCACCCCGCTTCAACCCTTATATATTATACCAAAGATTCGTCGACACTGCACGGCTGCTGCGGGGAGTAGTACCAGCTACTTCTAGTCGTCACCAACTCCTAGCAAGCTAGCTAGGCTACCTGGGGATGCATCATTCCTCAGCTTGTTGAAAATTCGCGCCCCGCCCACCTTTTCATTCTCCCATGCTGCATGCCAGAGCGAGCCCCTCCAGTTTTTACATTGCCACCAGACTGTCATTTGATGGAGCACCAGAACTATGTCCAGGGAGAACCGGCGGTTAGTTACAGATGAACCGGTTGGGTTTGAGAAATAACCACTTGGAGTTGGAGACTTCAGGAGGATTACCGATCGTTTAAGAGGAATCTGTAGAAGAATATACCTCAAATGAATAAAGCAAAACCGGAAGATGTCAACATGTAACCGGCTGGATTTAGAATCACTAGGATCTTGACCGACTGTTATGTCCAAAAACTTCCTGGGCACTGCACCAGTACACATATCGTAAATCAGTGCAATGTTTGAAGGAGTTGGAGTTGTCTTCATATCTTACAAGAGGTGGGTGCAAAGTTAAGGCTTTTTGTTTAAGAGTTTCTCATTTTAGGGCCACTTCACACACAAGCTTGAAGACCCGTGACTAGTTTTTTTTAGAATCTCTCAATGGTCAAAAAGGCCGAGACCGTCCAAGTTCACTTCACACTGGAAGGTGAAGGTCTACGGGTCCAAAGAAATTATCATGGATGAAAAGTCTACATGGATTCCTACGTGGTAGACTATGCATAATGTTTCATGGTTTGCCGGACTTTGTGTCAAGTCCACCTCCAAGAGGTAGCCTGGCTTGACGAAAATCTGACATACCATGTTAGTGGTATGGTCTTTGGATGAGAATCAAGGGTCCTTGCAATTACATGGTCACGGCCCTTGGCTCGTGTGTGAAGTGGCCTTTAAGGAAGCGGTTTTATAATTGGCGTTTCCAACTCCACATGTCATTTAGTTTGTTGATTCACTTCCATAGTAATCTCATTGATTAGTATAGTCCTACCTCTTTAATATGACATGTTTGGGAACGGGAAAACCGTCATATTATCAAGGTGCCACATATTCAATAATATGACAAATTGGACCTCTTTGACATAATAACAAGATACTTTATGAAAACACACATCAGATATTTTGCCACATATATATTCAAAATAAATATTCTTTCAAATGTCTTTACAAGTATGCAAATTTCTCTCATTAAATCTACGTGGACTTGAAGGAGTCAATAGTCTGTTGTTATTGCCACTTCAAATTAGCAACATATATCTTATTGAGCTTCTCCAATATGGCTTACAATTTCATAATGTATGTGGGTATAACCTCTAATGGGTTGTCCATAAAAAATGTAGCTAATAATTGAACATGATGTTGAGCATCTGCTAGTTTCACAACAGGTGAAGGTTTCTCATTGACATTTAAAGAGTCCAGATTGAATGGTCGCGATGTATGTGAAAAAGCATGGAGATACATATTTGCCATCTCAAAAATGACATTCTACAAATACCGTTTAGAATTCAAGTGCGATATGCATCCACGCAACCATGGGAACATGCACATGAAACGGAATCGTATATCCACTCAGTAAGCTATTGCCACACTTTCGAGGATATTGGAAGATAAAGCAAATATGATGTCTCACAAGGCCCATACTTTGTCAAATGGTACACGCATTGTTAAAATGGTCTTGTCTCGTGGAACAAAATGGAATTCTTTTTTGGTTACAGTCAACGAGATAAGCATAGGATATAATTGATTTATCCGCTTGGTATAAGTGTTGGTCAGCATACATAAAATGAATGGCTTATTGTTATGGTACCAATCCGACTCTTGAATTGATGTTTGTAGGAGGTGTCATTAATGTTTTGCATCTTGCATATTTGTAGGTGAATAACAAATGCGGTTTGCTACCAATCTCTCTTTCAACTCTGAGCAGAATACAGAATAATTACTTTTAGCACTATATAAAGAAGAGGGTTGGTGACAATTTTGTTTGTTGTGGGAAATATGTTTCGCTTGCCGCAATTATTCTTCAACATGTGAAAGGTTCAACTGCCCACACTGGTTTTCAAAACAGTTGGAGAAGCACCAAGCGCAGCAAGAAACTGCTCACAATGCTTACCGTTGCATGAGGGCCCTTTCAATTGAACACCCCCGAAAGGTGTTGACTATCATTCATGACAAAATGGACCATGGCAAAATTGCCTCTCCTTGCTTTACTTCCAAGAACAAAGATACTGATATGTTTACAAAACTACCACTTTTTGTAACATGCATAATGGCTCATAGACATGGAGATGAGAGATATGCCCACTATGCATTGGACATGTACCCTAGAGATTGCAACCATACTGTAGGTTCATTCGCGAGACCCTTCCAAATATATATCACTCCCATGAAGAATAACACGATAAAGAGGTGACCGCCCGGCACCGTGGAAAAAACAGTGAGATGATGACATTGGGGATTACGAGCTCCACCCACGGAGCTCATCCCAGCTATTCTTCTTCCACATGTTCTGCATGTTCGACTTGATAATTGCTGGAAGGACAACAAATGCAGGTTTGTAAAGATATTTTGGTTCATACTCATGGCGAAAGGAATATTCATGAAGGTACATGTGTCTTACCTATAGGTTGGTCATACCCATGACGACATCAATGCATCATTTGGAAGATGGAGTATAGACCTGCATGAACACGATTACCCCACTATCCCCCTCCTCATGAAATTGTACATGGATATGGAAAAAATTCCTATCATTCCACATATAATAGAGGAAATTTATGACTGGAGGGCCTTTGTTAGTGAGCACATTCCCAATGGTAAAGACAAACTCATTGGGCACATGAAGGCCCAACAATTCAAATTCTATGTCCGAGATGATGGTTGGCATGTTATGCAATACAAAGTGCTTAGCACGCACAAGGAGTGGTTGTCCAAAGAGGGTATATTGATGTGGAAATCCGATATAAAAGGGGAGCCATGTATTCCATCCGAGGACCCCTTTCCTACACCACCTCGAGGTATGGCCAAACTGGAAGATGTTCTTGTGGGTCTGCAAGGGTTTATTAAGTATTGGCAATCAATATGTGACCACAATACGACTGGAACATATATGGGTTGACACAAGCATATTTTGCAATATTGAATAGGGATGAAGGAGGCATTAGAATCACCTCTCACAAATGTATACACTGTCAGATTGCCACTCTCTGAGCGAGTATGGCCACAGAGTAGAATCAAGCAGATGCACATCCATTCTTGCATAATGAAGAGCTTCAGGAAGAGCACCAATTGGATGACCAATACGTTGGTCCATCAAACCTTCGTCCCACACCTACTTTCCACATCGCTCATAATGCGCATGAGGGGCATTTCCTCATACTGCATCCCCAAGAACACAATATAAGTAAACCCATTTGGGTTTGCCATGCTTTGTCTCCACCTAACTTGGTGGTCACGGGAGAGCATCCACGTCAAATGCTTGTACAGTGGTTCACTCCCACTTCAACAGTCGGAGACCTATCAAAGAAATGGAATGGATGGGACTCAAACCCCAATTTCAAGTGGAAACATGACTTGACATACTCCATTCTTGACGGGCAACCAATCAATTACATCTTGGCAGCTTGGCCACTGCCAGAACATAAAGATGTTGAGCCCCTAAAGGTTATTATTCCACTAGAGCAAATTGGATTTGCCAAAGATAATCTTCATTGTTGTTCAGCACAAGAGCATGGACGGAGGGTGGTTGAAGTGGACGTTTTAGACTCTAGTGCGCAACAAGAAGGCCATGGACATGCAACCGGTAGACGTCCAGCTTGTGGATGCCCTTCCCAGTGATCAAAGACATGGAAATACATAAGGCATACGGAGTAAACGAAACAAACCTGCTCGTTGTTTTTTGTTAGGTGATAGGGTGGGCCAAAATTGACAAATGAATTTTTTTTGTTCAAACTCTAACACTTGCTTTACATGCACATTGCAACAAATGACATACCTCCATGTGTGGTGTATACACAACCTTAATGGAAGGTTTTTCAAAGATGTGTCATGCATTTGTCCACATATGTATTGTGTAATGTTATATATTAAACTAATATTGAATATTATCATTATTGTATGTAAGATGTGTACATGATGCATGTTATGGAGGCCAACATGGATGTAAGTATTACCACAATTCCTTGTTCCCATGACTCACCAACTGCACAGGTTCCTACAAGCACGTTCCCATGCACATTCCCATGTTTCCAAGCACGTACACCCAAGCATGTTCCCAAACACATTTCCATGTTCCCATTAGGCAAAAGTATACCTTTTTTGCAATTTTGGGACTCCCAAAAGTCCCAAAATGTTTAATATAGTGTTCAAAGCTTTGCATTAAGGTCAAAACTAGGTGGCTTTATTCTCCATCCCAAGGCCATATCAATGAGCTATGACATGCAATATTTAGCTTCAATGATGTCTTCACCTTCCATTATCATATAATCTTCACATGTGCAAAAGTAGATCATTGTCTTGGAATCAACTTCTAAAACTCAAGCAACCTTCAAATGCTCATAACTTTGCCCATACAACTCAAAATTAAGCAAAACTACCACCAAACGAAACGCAAATTCAATAGCTTAGGTGAGGAAGATCACATTAGAATGACCCTAGAATCTGCAAAAGTAGTTTGATGTCTAGAAAAAAACTACAGAAACTTTACCTACATTCAAATGCTCATAACTTTGTCAATACAACTTAGAATCGGACAAACCTACCACCAAAAGAAGTGAAATTTCAAGAGTTTTCCAACAATATGCAAATTAAAAAAATCCGATATTTGTTGAGTTCAAAATGCTCAAAAACATACTATGCACCTTGGTTTAAGGCTTGGGTGAAAACTGCTGCGAAAGAAAGAGAAGCTAAGGAATCTCTTGATTAGGTTTTGAGATAAAGAACCTAGTTCCCTTTGTTCCCATGTTTGAACATCATTGTACATTGAAATCTCTTTTATTCACATTTCATATGTGAAAGTTACATGAGTTTAATAATATACATGTGTGGGACCCCATTATATATGCAATTATTACCTCTATTTTATGACATTTTAGGGGTCAAAGAGAGACATATTAACAATGTCAGTCATACTATAGAGGTAGATGTTAACTAGAAAGTTAGGCTTACTCTCACAAACCTCACAAATGCTCTCACAAAACCTCTCACAAACTTTCCACAAACCTCTCATAAACCTATCCCTCTTTCTTGTTTGGCTCTCTCTCGTCCTCCTCTTCTTTTTTCTTCCTAGTGTAGCTTTGTTTGTTGTTCTCTGTCTCTCTCTCTCTCCACAAAACTTCACTATGGAGCAGCGCTTTGCAGAGGGAGAGAAAGAAGAGAATGAAGTTAGGGTTCAGGCTTTTGAATTGAAACTCCTTCCCCTATGCCTCCTCCTCACCGGAACAGGGGCCCGTGGAATTAGTTTATAGGCATGTCAGATTAGGTTATCGAGGGGCGGGATTAGGTTATAGGAACTATGGTCTTAAGTGATTACTTTTTTTACTAGCTCCTTCACCTTTGGTAAGGTCACCATAAATAAAATGAGCTTACCATTCTAAGCTCAATAATTCACATAGTTGGGGAAACCTATATGACCATTTAATGAGGACACGAATCTTTGTTTTTATAATGAACAACTTGTGAGAAGTGGACAAGTTGAACAAGTAGCCATTTAAGATCATTTATGTAGAACCCCGATGTGGGTGGTATTCGATTCCCTTTTCATGTTCTCGAAGTTCTATTGAATAGATTTACACAATATTAGTACTCCCTCTGTTTCAAAATAAAACCGTGGTTTCTATTTCAGTGCGGGATTAAGAACAGTGACCAGCTTTGAACCACAATGTGTTTTTTAACCAAAATTGGGAGCTGCCGAAAATTAGCAAGCTGGCACGGAGTATACAGTATTTACCGAGGCTACTGTAGCTTCTTAGATAAATATACCATATTTATTAGTAGGCCCAGCTGCACTGCCGTTGTTAGCCGTGAATGATAGGCATGAGTAGTGGTAATAACAAAACCATGGTTTTATTCTGGCACGGAGTTTATGCAGAAACCATGGTTTTATTGTGAAACAGAGGGAGTAACATTTAGTATCACATATGTAACAAAGTCATGTACCTATTGTGAGACGTATGCTATATACCTATACTATTGATCAACAAATTCCCCATTAATACACTTACTAATATCTTTGCATGAATATGTTCAATAGTGTTATGAGGAGTGTTATGAGGTGTCTCCCTATGTTATTGACCTACAAGTTGACTAAAGTGTACATAAATGACACTTGACATTAGCGTGCTTGACATTATATCCTCCTTTGCATACTAAACGTAAAACTATCATCTCAAGTATCCCACTGTGCTACACTAAATGTCAAAATGTAAATAATTTTCATATTAAAAAGTTTGTTAGTGGAGATGACACCTTAAGACCTCTAGGAATCTATTTTAAGCATTTTGCAAATAATGCATGTGACACTAAATACCCTAAGCAATGTAGTGAACTATTATATTTAGTGTCATATCATATTTTAAGTCATTATACTTCTTAAAATATGTTTATAAAATTTACCATCATCGATGATTAAAAGGTGAATGAAAATTGGCATGCCACATATGGGACCAAGGTTTGGTATATTCAACATCCTACCAATCTTGTTATGAAACACCTAGTGTCATGAATGATGGATATTTTGATGAAAATCACTTAGTAGATGACATTCATGGCAACATTGCAAATTTGTAATGCTCAAAGTTTTTTACAAGTAAGGACAAATTTTAGTGTTACCGACACAAGACATGCAACCTCACCCCCCAATGTCTAAGTACAAAAAAGAACCAATCCCACACCATGGTTAGACATTTCTTGCCAATGTTTTCCCATGCGTTAGTTATTGGCCAAGTGCGCCTTTGTCACGTCCGATTAGATTGAATTTAAGTCTATGTAAAGACCTTTGTCACACACTCCCATGCCAATTTGACATCCGAGTTCTATTAATAGGCGACCTAACTACCAATAAGGGCATGTCCTTAGTGAGTCAAGGCCTCGTGTTTGCACCATAGCGCCCTCTCAGCGCTGCCAACTCACCCTAAAAATTCCACTTTGAGCCCACCCAACCACCACCCTAAACCTTGCCTCACAATGTCTAATTACAAAATAAAACCAATCCCACACTATGGTGTGCCATTTCTTGCCAATGGGTTCACATGCTTATATTATAAAAATGAAAGAGGATTTTGTGAGAAGTATCCTTGAAGCAAACGCAAGGTACCATAACCCTATCCTTAAAGCATCCAATGAAGAAGCGGGGAATCCTCGGGGGTGTTAAACTCCTCAGAGCAACATAAAGAGCTACCTCCCCAGAAAAATTGGTCCTTCATGTTCTTCTCCTCGTCGAGCTTTCGGAGCAACATAAAGAGCTACCTCCCCAGAAAAATTGGTCCTTTATGTTATTCTCCTCGTCAAGCTTTCAGAGCGTCTTTTCAAGGGGAAGAATATACACAAGTGCATGTATACACCATGGTCACACCCTTGTATTCCACCATAATATATGGAGGGTTTCAGTCAACCAACCGAAACAACAAACCAAAAAACTTGGTATGCATGTTTCAGTCAGCCAACCTAAACAACCACTAATAATTTGTATCCAGGTTTGTTGCGTACCTCTCTATGAAATCGAAGAGTGTTTGCAACACCATAGGCACAAGAGGGACCCGGGAGTGACACCCAGGATTTGTGGCACCATAGGTGAGAGGGCCCAAGTGATCCTAGTATGGGTGGGGCCCCCAAGCGTTGAGAATGCCTCCTACCCATGAATACTAGGAGTTACAAGGGTAAGGCCATGAGCATTGGGTAGCTTATGGTGTCTTGATTTTAGAATGCTTAAGAACTCCCCAATTGAAGGTGTGAGCTAGGAGGTTTGGCAATTTGAGTGGGACAATGCCTCGGGATAGTGTTGTGGTGGGACGGGAGTGACCTGGGAGTAGCGCCCAAGACTATCAAGGTTAGAAGAACCATAACTTCTGCAATACTTGCCTGAAAGGAGCAAGTGAGGAGTCCATCGGCATCTACACAAAGAAAAAATGTAGATGGATTGGTCGCTTGATAGAATTGGAGATTTGACAACAAAATTATGGAGGTTTCAAGCTGTTGGGGGGTTCCATCCCCAACATCTAAGGGAAAATGTTTACCTAGTCCCAACTCTTAGGAGAGAGACAAAGTTTTATTTGACAATGGGCAGGGACCTTGTCTAGAGTCCTAAAGGCTTATATGAGGAGGCGGTGTTGTCGACCAACCCCACCCGATGTAAAACAACACGGCATCTACATGCATTGGCCAACATGGGGGCATAGTTGCCAAGTATGCTTCAAGTTATTATAATGTTGCTCCAGCAATGCGATGATCAACTCAAGATCGGACTTTCATGAATGGAAGTCCGCACCTAACCATTGGCTACCTACTACAGGGAGAGTGTCGCGACTCTTGCTAGTTTTTCTTAACTTAGCTTGATCGCTTTCCAACTCTAGCAAGTGCCACAAGCCCTAACCTGCACATTCCACGCACATGCATGATTAGCTCCTAATACCGCGGACCTCCAAGCTCATGTTTTGGTCACCAAACCCTCCTACACATGTGTGAGGCCAAACCCACCACCCTTAAGCGTCCTAGTCCGGGTGATGGTGTTGAGAATCACATGTATTGTTTGTATCGAAAGAATGATCTCTTTGCATCCAAAGGCGTTCATGTCATTTTGAATCACTTTGTTTATTAGTGGTAGCCTCTTGGCTTTGGGCCGCGTTGGCCTTCTCAAGGGTCCAACCGGCGGCCTTGGCAACACAAGCTCTCAAGGATATTCCCCTTTGGCCTTTGATTATCCTCTTCGTTACTTGAACCTTGCTAGAGTCTTCCACTTTCTCCATCGGCCTAACCTCCTTTGTCTCGCCAATGTGGATGTCCTCCGCTTTCTCCATTAATAATGCAAGTGATTGATTTTTACCAAAGAGGACGTAAGTGTTAAAAACACTACCTCAATGGTTACTCAAAAATACAATTGCCTTAAAGGCCACACGTGAATCTTAACTAGCTTAATGAGCCTAATTACTTATCTATCACTAATCACAACCTAATGTTGTTTCTGCCTTATGTGCCAATACCCACTTTTCGGATTAGCTTGCTAATCACCTAGTCCACCCTTGGCCGATCGATTACCCGGTTTCGGTGCAGCTTGGTACCCGGTGGCCTGGCCAACTTCGGCTGCCCAACAGCTTAGCCTCCTTCGGCTCAGATTTAGACACAATCTAACCCGGACCTCCTAGCAAGGTCCTCAACCCACACTAATCAAGGGCATACTAACCACACCTTAAGTCACACTATAATGTGCACCCTTAACTACTAATCGGATGTTTGTTTCTAATTTCTTTTTGTGTTTTTTTGGCTACTCAACTAACATTACTCCCTAACCTTACTAAGACTAACTAATCCACACACGTGGCTTTCAAGCTCTAAGAGCTAGCCCCCTTTAGAACACTTGAGAGAGAGAGCTTAACTAATTAACTTCACTAAAAACTAATAACCCACACACGTGGCTCAAGCTCTTAAGAGCTTGCTCCCTTGAGAGCGCTTGATGGAGAGAGAGGTAAATGAGAGAAAAAAACACCTTAAGTAACAAAGAGGGAGAGAGGGAGAGAGGGAGAGAGGGAGAGAGGGAGAGAGAGGTGAGGATAGGGTGAGAGGATTAGCACCTCCAATCACAATCCCTTAACCTTCTCCTCCAAAGTAGGGACTAATCCCCATCCACCAAGCTTCCTTCTTCCTAAACTAACAAGGTGGATCCAAAAGTGGGCATTTAACCCGTGGAGCTCACCTTGCCTCACCTTACCCTCTACTCACATAATCAAGGCATCCTCTTATTGAAATCAACCCTTGAAATAACCACTCAACACATTCTAATGCCTAAACTTAAATCCACACCACACTTCACTATTTTTATGTTTTGTGAATAATCATAACCCTCAAAGTCAAACTAAAATTGGTTTCGAAGAGTTAATCACCACATGTGGGCACCATTTTGGGCTCACAACATGCATTCGGGATTTTCCCCTTAGTAGGTAGCCAATGGTTAATGTGGAATTCCATTCAAGAAAATCCCCTCTTGAGTTGATCATCATATTGCCAAAACAACACTACAACAATCTGGAGCAAATTGCCAAATATGCTCCAGGTAAGGTCGGTCGGCTAAGCTGCCTCACCCATATAAGCCTCTAGAACTTTGGGCAGGGCGCCTACCCCACCGTCAAGTATTATTTTATCTCTCTACAAGGGTTGGGGCCAAGTAGACATTTTCACTTAGTCGTTGGGGCTAGAAGCCCTCAGCAGCTTCAGACCACCATAACTTATACATATGATCTCTGATGCTATCAAGCGACCACTCTATCGACATCTACTCTTTGCATAGGTGCCGATGAACCCCTCACTTGCCCCTTATTGAAGCAAGTATTGAGGACATTATGGTTATTTAAACCTAGGCAGTCCCAGGTCACTGTTGTCCCAGGGCACTATCCCGGGACATCGCCCCACTCAAATTGCCATATCTCCTAGCTCACACCTCTGATTGAGGTGTTCTTGAGCATTCTAAAATCCGCACGCCATAAGCTACTCATAGCCCATGGCCTTACCCTTGTGACTCCTAGTTTTCGTGGGTGGGAGACATTTCCAACGCCCGGGGCCCTCACCTACACTAGGATCACTTGGGCACTCTCATCAATGGCGTCACAAGTCCCGGGTGTCATTCCAGGGTCCCCCTTGTGTTCATGGTGTTTCGGACACTCCTCATGAAGGGTAAGCGATAAGGAGTCCTAAATGCATGTGTAGGAGGATTTGGAGGCTCGAAGTTGGAGGTTGGAGCTAATCATGCACGTGTGCGGGATGTGCAGGGTTAGCGCTCGTGACACTTGCTAGAGTTGTGAAACGGTGAAGATAAGTTAAGGGGAGCTAGCAAGAGTCGCAACAAGAATTCTGTTAGTCAGCCAAAATCCACACCCTCATATTTGATGTGGAGGTTTCAATCAATCGACTAAAACCTCCACACAAATACTTGTTGTACATGTTTAAGTCAATCGACCAAAATTTTAACCCTAATACTTCATGTGCACGTTTCAGTCGGTTGATTGAAACCGTTATTGTTTTGCAAGTCCTCATCGTTGCCAATTTATTATGTTGACCGACTGAAACATGCTACCCATCAACCAAAGCCTACTATTTGGTTTGACCTAGTGTACTGACCTAGTGTACTGACCTACCTATGCATACAAAGAGTTTAGAGTCACTTGACTAGATATTCTTCTTTGTTTTGGTCAATCATCTGAAACAATCGGTGTAAGGAGTTTGTTGTTTTAAATATTTCTTGCTAGTTTTATGCAATCATTCCATCCATGGAGGAAGTCAATAAGAGCATGGATTGGTCCTCAACGGAAATGTTGGACATGTTCTCTTGTTTTAATATGAAGTTGATAGTGTTGGGAAGGGAGAGATTGATGATGTTGAAGAGGAGCCGCATGTGGAGACTCCTTTGCCGTCTATACATGTGGAGCCCATTGGCAAGTGTTCCGAGATTTCTAAATTGAAATCGTTGAACTTGGAGGTGGTCCTCCTTAGCAAGAGTGGAATTCTTGTTGCAGAGGGTGTTTGTTGTTATATCTACCCACATGATTGTATTGACCAATACCCACTTGGCGATGAGGATGTTGGAGTTGTCACTCTAGAGTTACTCGTTCATTCCGAAGTGCATCCCACTTAAAGATTTTTGCTCCATAGGCGGCTCTTCCAAAATATTATGCTTGAGGGCATAAGCTTGCGTGATCATGAGTGTTGCCATTAGCAGCTTCAAGAAGAACCCCAAGCCAACATGGGACGATGCAAAGGCCTACGGAAGTATGATTCATTATGTGTTCCCCACTCTGCAAATGAGTGTAAACGCCAAAAATTGCTCATAAAACAATTTATTAGAGCAGTGACCATGAAGGATTGTTGTATTCACCACTATTGCCAGTTGTTTCCACATGAGAAAATGAAGGTTATTCGGGAAGAATTGTGGCTTGGAGATTTCCACCTTAGATCTTTAAATAATTTGATGTTCATAGGGAAATACATGTGAATGAGGTGGAATGCAAGGTGCTCACAATTGAAATCATAGATGTGTATTGTATGGCATGGTACATCATACATGGTGTGTTTAAAGAATTTTATAGACATGTAGCTTATGCCAAAGAAGGTTGCCGATCCCGTGACCATGGGAATTTGGGCTTAGAGAAACCTACGGAAGTAACACAATAAGTAGCCACCATCATTGTGCTTCTTGCTAACGTGATGCCACACAAAACGCGTACGCTCCCAATGGGGGAGAATGTTGTTGAAAAGGTTCTTCCCGAGGAAACAAAATGGAAAGACCTCTTGTTGGATGTAAATGCGGTTGGTGAGAAGGCTAGTTTGGAGCCCATTTTGTTGTCCAAATTGAGCACACTTAAGAAAACAAACTTCAACGACTACATTCCAAAAAGAAGCGGTAACAATTTTGCTCGGTGTTCCAAATGCGAAACATTGAAGCACCTTCGGGATGCACATATGATTGGGACCGAGTCTTATGTTGTACATTAATTAAATTATTTCAAGCATGTGAACATGCAAGAAGCGCATCGCAATGATTATTACACAAAAAATGTTATCCATTGCTAGGCCTTTAGAGGCTCTCATGGTCATCCATAATAAAATAGACCATGCCAAAACAATCTCACCATGTTTTGCACACCGAATCAAGGCTATGAATGGACTCTTTTAGCTACATATTTTGGTTAGATCTAATATGATTTTCTCCAATATCTCATAGCTAGTGAATCTTTGTTTTGTGGGGTTTCATAACTTTATTTATGTGTTACGGTACTTAGGAGCATAAACATAATTGACTTGGATTGCTTATTCGATATCAAGTCTTCGAGTTGTTCTTGTAGGGATGATTGTGCATGGCCATGGTGATGTCAAGTTTGTCTGTTATGCCCTTAATGTGTATCCAACTAATTCAAACCACTCCATGGGGTCATTTGCACAGCCTTTGCATGATTTCGAGAAACTACATGCATACTCTTCAAGATCGTTCTTGAGATGTTGGATCGATACCACTATATGAGATGGTGTTGGATGGAAAAAGATGCATGTTGGAATTCATTGCGAAAACCCCTTGATGAGCCAACCTATGATTGCAGAAATGTTGTCCCCCACTATGTGGGTCCAAATGGACAATTGCGCAAAGGACAATAAACATAGAGTTGTATTTGTCTATTGGTCTTTCTTGGTTGCGAAAGGCATTTTCAAAGAGATGTTTGTATCATTTTAATTGGTGGGCCACACACACAATGATATTGATATATCTTTTGGGCGGTGGAGCATGAAGTTGCATGAGGAGAATTTCCCAACAACACCACTCTTGATGAAATTTTACATGGTTTTGAATAGCGTTTTTGTCATCCCACAAATGATTGAGGAGGTGCTAGACTTCAAAGCATTTATAAAACCATATCTTCAGAGTGAAGCTCATCATTTAATTGGACACACAAAGGCTCAACAATTTTGGTTATACTTGCGTAATGCCAATGTTGCGGCCATGTAGTACAAGCTATTGTGTATGACACAAGATTGGAACCCACCGGAGGAGCTTCTTGTTTGGCATGTTGACAAGGAGGATAGGACGATGTTACCGGATGGGAAGTCCAAACTTTGCAATTCAATACCCATGAAAATTGTGGAAGATATTATAAAGGACATATCGAGCTTCATACAATATTGGGAACGTCCGTGGGTAGCAGATGTTGGTAGATCATTTCGCCACATATTTCCAACTTGGATAGGCTAATAGGCACGTACATGTTTGTTCTGCTTTGATAGAACTTCATTAAGATAGTTGCCTTACTTTAAGGCATGGTTTTTTGCCACAAAACCGTGTGGATGATCATGCATTGGAGGCTAGGCTTTTTGGACAATGGGGAGGTTTGTGAGGAGTTTGGCGAAGACGACCATTACGTTGGGCCTGCTAATAATCATCTTCCACCCTATTTCCATGTTGCAATGGATTGTCATATTGCATCCTGGAGATGAGACATATGTTTGAGTGGCAAGAACTTTGTCTCAATTGTAATTTCTAGTCCTCATTTCCGCTAGATTTAGGTGGAGTACTACACTCCAACAACACACATAATGAATATGTTATCCCTCGTTACACATGTTGGGATAAAAATCATAATTTTTGTTGGAGGGTGGATTATGAGCCTGGTCCAAGTTGGATAGACACACATTCCATATTCATGGCATGGAAACTATAGAAGAATCATAATGGGTCACTATGCACCTCTCAAAATTCTATAACATTTGTAGAAGACAATTTTACTTGCCCCGCAGGTGAATCAAGCCAATGAAAACTTGGTAGAAGTCAAGTTGTTTGGTTGTGGAATAACCACCAATAATATCCAACATTTTTGTACTTGATTTGGTATTATAAATTTAGTATGCTTAAAATTATAATAAACTACTAGTAAGTCTATGTGCATTGTGCATTCAATACAATTAGGCTAGACTTTGGGTCACTGACGAATCCTATTATGTTTGGGTTTGGATGAATATCCATATATAATATTCAATATATATATATATATTGGTTTGGGACAAAACTCCTATGTTGCAATCAATATGCATTTATTACACTCTAGTTTTGTAGGTTGAAGGATTTGGGGTTTACTCTATATTCAATATGCATGTGTTCCTTTGATTTTATGTTTGTAGTAGGTTTCAAGTGCTCTACCTAATGTGTTAATGGTTGAAACCTACTACAAACATATTGTAATCCTATGTTTAGGACGACTTCATGTTGTTGTCATTCATACATTAATTTAAAACAATGAAAAGTCTCAAATTACCTAATATAGTGTTATAGCACATAGGCCAATCTCGTTGTTGCACGTGTCTTTAGGGGTGGTTTACACCATAGACCATGAACTTGTCCCATGGAAGATGCCCTATTCCGCGGTACGAGTTCATGGTCTACATTTCACGGTCCGGGTTCTTAAAGATTTGATTTACAAAGCCGTTGGGCCCCTCACTAGGTGTAAACCAAATGTGGACCAAGAGGAATGACCATGTGGCAAGAAGTGGATGTGCTGATTTTTTTAATATAAGCCCAAAAAGGGCAGTTTTGGGAAAAAATGAAGTTTGACAATTTTGTTGACTTCAATTTGCCTTCACTTGCCTACACATGCCTTCACTTACCTTGTCACTTAGTTTTTTCTTCTTTTCGCCTTAAAATTCAGCAAGTATGGTAGAAATGGAGGAGAGGAGGAGAAAGCTAGTCGTGCTAGCAGGATTGTACATATTTTTGTACATGCTTGTGAAGAATGTTGTGGGCATTTGAACACTGATTTTGCAAGGAAAATGGGAAAAATTTGCAATTTTGAGAGTGATTTACGAAAGCATTGGACGTAGAGAGAGGAACATATGGAGTCAAGAGAGGATGTTAGGTTTTGTAGACTGGTTGCTATCATGGGGAGGTCACTCAGTAGGATTTTTGTGTACCACGTGCGGCGGAGGGGTATTTATTTAGGGGTTATTTACCTCCAAGGCACGAATTAAAAGCTCCCTATAATTATATAATATTCTAAAATGGCCTATTTTTTTGTACCCTACCATTACTTATAATGCCCATGTCATTGAAATTTGTTGTAGTCTATATTCCTTTTAATTAAAAAAACTGAATTTAAGAATGTATGCAATGCAAAAGTGATGGGAAAATCATGGCAACAAAAAAATATAAAAATTACGTACCATTGCAAAAACCAAGTACAAAAACTTAAAGTGAAAATACAAAAAGAAGACTTAGGATGGAACACAACGTGATTGAGTGTGTGTTTACAAACACAACAAGATTGTGTGTGTGTTCACAAACACAACACCCGCTCCATAAAAATCCTTTATTCAAAATCACTTTACATGATAGTAAAGACCAAAACCATATAGTGTGAAACACTTTAAGCTTGGTCATGAATCTTATATAGTTCGTTCTGTCACAAACTTGGACAGTTGCTCTGAATCATTCCTATCAAGAGTGTACACCTCATTTGTAGAATTGTAGCTCATGTTTACCGTAGATATAATGCAATCTACATCAATCCATTTGCTATCCGTGTGATCATACTTAAATTTGTTACGGCCTGGATATTTTCTATAATATTGCAACATTACTTCGATGTGGGGATTATTAGGATTTCTCCTCCCTGATTCCTCCGTTCGAGCAAGGAGGTCAACCGCTTGCCTAAGTACTCCAAATTGTTTTCCATTGCGCCGCCGCATAGCTTGCACCCTACCCACCCACCATGAACTGGAATCTACTCCGTTCAATATGTTAGTAGCATTTCCAGCTTTAACATCAGTCATTGAACGTCCCCTTTTTCATTTGGCAGCGGATTTTACAGTTGACAATAACATTGTTGTGCTCCGTTGGACAAAATGCACCCCACAATCAGATCCTATAGATAACAAACTTGATCCACATGAAGATCTTGCTTGGAGACAATTATCATGGTTGTTGAAATGAATACTATGTTTAATTCTTGCTAATCTATCTTTGGATAGAGAAACATTACCATTGAGTTGCGAGACAAACGTTGATTTGTAAATTGAATGCCCATCAACTTCTACGGTTGGCAAAAATTTTCCGGTTCTCTGTACTGAGGCTTCCAATTTCATCCATTTTTGGGTGAATGATGAGTAATTTTTTATCCATCCCTCGTGAGGCATGCATACGAAATTGATTCTACTAAACATACATCCTAAGATCCTTATTTTCAGCCCCTATATTATTTTTACTAAAAAGGAATGGCCCATATTTTATACCTATCTATTTTACTTGTAATGGGCTTATGTACTTTTAATGGACCCTTCATTATTTGGAATTCTTTTATAATTTTTATGTCAAATGATTTTAATCCTCCCTATATTATACCGCACGTCGTTTTTAAAATGCACTAAGTGACCTCCCCGTGGTTGCTATTGGGTTTGTGGACGGAGAAAGAATTTAGAAAGCGAACGTGAGTGACATATACAACATTTAGGTTTTTGTGAGAGGTTGGGTCTGTATTTGAAGAAAGAATATACCCGTTTTAGGGTTACCGTGCCGGTGCAAGAGAAGATAGCAATGTCATTGCATCGGTTGGGTAGTGATGATGGATTGCAAACCATAGGTGATTTGTATGGAGTACATAAAAACACATTGTCCATAATAGTGAGAGAATTTTGTAGAATCGTGACAAAATATCTTCAACCAGTTTTCGTGCAAACTCCAAATGAATCGCAATTTAGGGTTTTAGCTTCGAAGTTCGAGCAATTGTACAGAATACCTTACATCATAGGTGCGATAGATGGATCACATATTCATGTTTTGGCTCCTATAATCGGCGGAGAAGATTATTATTGCAAGAAGTAATTTCATTTAGCGATTTTGCAGGGAATTGTTGGATCATATTGCATGTTTTGGAATTATGAGTTTGGATGGGCAGAATATCTTCACGATTGGACAGTATTTCAAATGACAAAAATTGGACGCGCTTGCATTGAGGGTAAATTCCAGCCATACAAGTTGATAGAAAATGCTGCATATCCGATAAGGCCTTAGATGTATTGTCCATTTAAGGGTGGAAAAACAACGCTATCCGGGAAAGATGAAAATTGGAATTTCATACAATCTTCGACGAGGATGTGCGTAGAGAGGGCATTCATGATTTTGAAAGGCAGGAGGAGGTTGATAATGAAACGATCTGAGATACCTTTAAGGAATATACTTGATATTGTAGTAGCTTGTATAGTATTGCACAAGGAGAAAAAGCTGGAATTGCAGAAGTGCGAAGAAATATTCTAGCTAGGAAAGATGTGCCAATTGCAGATGAAAAAAATGATGCAGATACAGATTTATTTTTGTTGAGAGAAAATGAGAAGGCTAATGACCTTCTGCGGGAAGCTACAGCGATGCACGAAACATTGGCAAAAAATTTGTGGCAATACAAACTACGCAAAAAATCTAGTATTATAGAAATTGATAGTGATAGTGATAGTGAGATTGATTTAATGGATTAAAGATAGAATTTAGCTATAAGAGTAGCAAAATTCGTGTCCATATTTTTGAGGATAGCAGTAGATTCTTGGAATGATGCAAGAAATGTCTTTGAATTTCCTACAACATGTTCTAGAAGAGTTTCAATCTTTTCTTGTGTTTTATTTTTCTTCTCTTGTGCTGGCGGTGCAGAAGTTGTTGCTTGAGACGGTGTAGGGGTAGAAAGAATAGCATCTTCTGTCCAAAATTTTGTGGCATTAGCAGGAATCTCATTGTAAACACTCGCCCTACTACCATGTCATTGATCCATCTCTTTAAACCACTTGCATTTTTGTTTTTTATTATTACCTGAAATTTCATTTGCTTTCTTATCAGTTCTATATTCATTTAAGACGGTTTTGTATTTTTTTTTTTCATGATAATCAAGATCAATTGAATCCTTTGATTGCAACGACCATTTGAATTTGTAATTTAATCCAGGAGTTGGCACCTACATAAGCAACATAAAACACATTAAATTTGTGAAATAGAAGCTAAAAGATGTTAAAATTGACGATGTAAGAAAAAAATTAACATAGGAGAAGTATAGTATAAGGACATATGTTATTTATGAAGACATTGAAAAAAAATTGACGTAGTGGTAAGGAGAAGCAACGAGAGAATGGTAGAAAGGAGGAGACGTGGGTTCCATTTTCGACATCGGCATATTTTTACTAAACATAGTAACAAACTCAAAGTCCTCGCGGTAGCGGCCACCGGTATATGGGGGGGAGGGGGGGCATAGGGGCTTACGGCTAAGGCGAAGGCCTTCTACGGCCAACATCAAAGGTCAACACATTTTACCAATTTTTTTTAAAAAAATTCTACAAAAATTCTACAAAATATTTTTTTAAAATTCAAAAAAACATTACACAAAATATTGAAAAAATCCAAAAACAAATTACCTTGCTTGTTTGCTGTTTTTGTGAATTCTTCGTCCATCTCCCCACGAATTACTATCAGATGATGCACTTCGAAATCCTTCCATTTGATCCTGGTCATTTCTTCTTCTTCTTCCGATTCGCCAATTTCAATCGTATTCTTCTTATCGCCTTTCTTCATTTTCTTCGTTGTTTCTTTTGTGACACGCCCCCTCTTTCTTTTTGCTAGTTGGCTCTTCGTTGCTCCTTCGATTTCTTCTTTTTCTTCAAACATTTATGCTCTAACATATGAATGATGACTATCTAATTGTCCTCCTTGGCTGTAATTTGTCGTTGACAAAAGTGGAGGAAGATGAAATGCACTAAAAATATTGGGGAGCAAATTCGGACCTTACAACATTTGAGAAATCAAATTTTGATTCTCTATAAAATTTGGAATTGACACTCGTTGCATCCACTCTTAATTTTGTGACCACTCTCCTTGTGACTCTCTACATGGTTCCTCATCAACAAAATATCCTTTCATTTCTGCAAAAAAAATCTCACTCTATCACTCTATCAGAACTATGCTGCAAGAAAGAGAAATGACAAATCCTTCCTAAAACGGCCTTTTCACGATGCCCTGAAATTAAACCGTTAGTATGTTTTAACATTAACATGCAGCGGCTTCTACGAGGCAAATAAAAAAATATTATTTTTGGCATTTTTGGCATTTTTTTGCCATGGGCCCCTGGCTGTTTTTTCCATACCACCTCTTTTGCCCCCTCCCAACGGAAAAGCTGTTGGACCATGTTAGTGGATAGAACAGGGCTTAAATATTTTTTGGGGAGACCTCAATATCTATGGGCTCTCTGACATTTTTTGCTTGGTGTAAACCGAACTGCTCCCGGGACGAGTTCAACATCCAATCACAAGCTTCGGATGGCCGTGGGACAAGTTCATGGTCCATGATGTAAACCGCCCCTTAGTGTCCGCTCTTCAATACAAGCTTGGCTATGTACTACTCGACTATAGATGTCCAATTAAGAAAAGTGACCACATGAGGTGCATATACCTTAACCCTTAAAGGACATATGCTTTCCCGATACCACACCCAAAACGTCTTTTAAAATTCATTTTAAGCATGATTAACCAATTAATTTACATAGGCTCTATTCTAAAGAAGTATAGATCTTGCTAAGGTGCTCGATTTAGCATTCTAAAAACCCCATTTGGTGCAATGGAGTAGAAGTTTTGAACAAGATTCTCCCAAAATAATACCAAGCCCGTGGGGCTTGCATTGTCGTTTAAGGGTTAAGTATCATCATTGTGGGAAAGCATGATTTCTTTTTATATATATATATATATATATAACTATAACTCATTGGATCAGAAATTCAATAAGAATTTTTGCTAGAAGCTCCTTCCTGGATGGCCACCATCATCATGGATGTCATTTGACTGACTTTCAAGATCATAATATTCATTAGGTCTCTAACAAACTTCGACTCGGTATGTGTTAGAACAAACAATAACATAAATAGAAGAGATATTGTTCTCAGATGGTCATGAGTAGAGTCCCTCGATGCATGTTCATTATCCGCCTTGAAGCAAGATATCAAAATCTCAATAAATAAAATAATTCTCTCACTTCTTTAAAACTCCAAGTTGTTTGAGCTTATGGGGATGGGTGCTCCAGGAGACAGTCTTGGATAGCACGAACGTTCTTACCCAATACTGTTCTCCATCTTTAGTATGACACATTTGGGAAACACAAAAAAGGTTGTATTATCGAGGTGTCGTCTTCTCGTTAATATGACAATGGCGTAAAGTTGTCGGATTATTGAGGGAATACGAAAACATAAGTAATATGAGCTTCTGAATATATACATCGAGTTTAAGCAATATGGATGGTATGAAATAATAGCTTCAAACAAATATAAATATTCTCAAGAACTCTTGAAATAGGAGTCCAAAGATCTCGGGCAAGGCTGTTTTTTCACAAAGTTTTTACCCGTCCACGTCCCAAAACCTCGAATTGAAAGGCAAAAAAAATTGCAACCCGTCCCAAAACCGGTAATTTCAAAACCAACCCGTCCATGGAAAGGTTGAAGAAAAAACAACCCGTCCCAAAACCGGTAATTTCTAAACCAACCCGTCCATGAAAAGGTTAAAAGAAAAAACAAATCGATAAAGATAACCCGAAAGATGTCGGGATGTGATTGGTGCACTTGCCACTTGGAAACAATATTATCTTACTATCTTCGTTCATTTCTGTTTTTTCTATTATAATTACCAATTTGCCAGCCTGCCACTGCCCCATTTTGTCTGTTTGTCCACAGATTAGTTCAGAGAAACTGTACTAGACTCAGTCACTCAAACTCAGTCACTCAAACTCAACCGGTTCATTTGAAACTAACTCGAATTCAAGAAGTTGGAGAGAGCCGCTGGAACAATCTCCTCCTACAATCTTGAACTTCAACAGGTGTTTTCTCAAACTCAACTGGTTCATTTGAAACTAACTCGAATTCAAGAAGTTGAAGAGTGCCGCTAGAACAATCTTCTCCTGCAATCTTGAACTTCAACAGGTGTTTTCTCAAACTCAACCGGTTCATTTGACGACTGCAATCAAGTTATCTCTTACCGGTCTCTCAGTTGCTTTAGCTTTCAGTTGCATATGTTCGATTCATTAGCATCCTAAATCTTGAGAGTCTTATTCCTCTCTTTTGTTGTGGGTTGAGTGCAGATTCCTCTTAATTCTTATTCAATTACTAAGTTTACCTTCAATTGTAATCTTTGACATTATGTTAAAAAGGTTCTAAATTTTGTGGTTGATGAATTAATGTATGCAGGTGAATCAAGCACTTCAAGATTGATAGTTTGATTGGGTATTAGTGGTTTGATTGCATTATGCTTATATTCACATGTCATATATGACATAACGTAATTGATATTTGTACCATTTTTTTAATTTAAAAAAATGTTATTTTTAGAACCCGTCCAAAGTGAATTTGACACGTCCCAAAACCGGTTCATTTTCTAAGAACCCGTCCACTGGAAATGTTTTTTTTTATGAACATGTCCCTAGACATGTTAGGGACCTTGTGAAAAAACACCCCTGATCTCGGGTGTTGCCTACCCAAGTTAGCAATTATCATCTTACCTAAATTTCCTACTGACTTTTGAAAACTAATAACTTTATTAACACCAAAATATAAAGATGTTTTTAAATAAAAGGAACTAGACAACAATGATGCATGACGTTTAGCATCAAGATACTGATGATATTATATCACCCGTTTACAAGGCAACATACTAGGCAAGAGGCCACTCTAACCCTAACCATGTCCATTCTACACTAGTAACCTAATTATCATTAAGTTCCCAATGATAAGTGAAGTTCCCAAGTAGTTCCCAAGTGAAAATGGATGTATTTTAGATGTACATAACAGAGATGAAAAGAATTTTAGCATTAACTACCTCTTTAATATGACAAAACAAAGATTCTGAATGTCGCATTATCGAGTGTTGTAGTCGTATAAAAGAGGGAGTTTTGAACTAAAATTTTTGGTCTTGCAAAAATGTGTCGAAATCCTTAGGGTGTCGTATAAATGAGTGTCGTATTAACGAGGTTAGACTGTACTAACAAAGTGCTCAGAATATTAAAGATCTTATTCATATTAAATTCTCCTGGTGCTCGCAGTCAATCCATTGGCACCACCTTTTAGCTTTTAAGAGCATGCTCACACATTGTAAACCAATCACCGACACACAAAGGGGTGCTAAATTTGGTAACATTATTTCAAAGGGGAGTAGTCTGCTACATGTTTCATGTTCACTCTATGAGCACCATGATTAATTCTTAACTTTCCACACTTAATTTCCCTCAATTCTATCTAGAAAATGTGATCTCAACTTCAACAATTGTAGTCGAAGACCTAAAGCTTTTTTGACAAATCCAACCTTATAGACGTTTGCAAGTTAGAGGTGACTACTCACGGTCCAAATTTTAAATGTTGAAGTTCTATTATTTAGGTTATAATAGGAATGTCAATAATGGTCTTGAGGGGCGACAATTTAGAAATTAGGTTAGGGTTGGTTTTGTTATTGAACATCCACTCATATCATCTCCAAATGACAAAATGTTACCTTCATTCAAAACAATGGGTAATATACCTACTCAAATCAGCTCACAAATCTTGAAACCATTATTTTGTGAATATTTGGGAAGCTTTGTAATTTGAGGCAGCAGTCCCACAACTGCACACCTTCCACATGGATTTACACCCACCAACATATGTCCAACTAGAAATTCCAATAGTAGATGTTTAGGATATGTTGCGTTTGAGTGTCATGCAAATTTTCAGATCAATTGGGAATCATTTGCACATAGGGATCAACAAAAAAAACATGTTTACGATATTTTGCCCCTAAACCGTGGAGGTGACAAATGTCAAGTTTTGGTTCGTGGACTGGTTTCACTAGAAACCAGTTGAGAGAACACTCCCATATTTGAATTAATCCAAAAATAGAGAATTTTGTTGAATCAAAATTATCCGCATGGTAGAACATAGTAGACTTGAACATGAACTAGAGGAGTAGTTGAAATAGTCAAGAAACCATTTGAACTAGTGTCAAAGGGGTCAGAGCGAACTGCTCATGACCAGATTATGGTCACACATGACATTAGGGGTTAAAACTAACATTTTACAATTTACAAAAGTCTTTGCAAAGAAGTTGTTGAAGTTTTTTTTTTGTCAAAGATGATGAATTATTGATAGTTGATTTCCTTATACAAAGAAGTTGATATTTACCTCTCTAAAAGTAGCATATTTGAGGGGTGGAAGGCTTTAGAGGAGAGCGAGCACTTCTACATTGATGATTATGAGAACGCATGGGAGCCCATTTTGTTAATGTTCACCTTTGAATTGGCAGTGCGGGTTTAAAGGTGTCCATGTTGATAACCCTTACTTTTCTCAAGGTACATTCCAATAAACTGGGAACTTTCACAACACCCTTGATGTGAAGGGCATTTGAGCCCACTACCACCACCAATTTTTATTTTTATTTTTATTTTTATGGGATTGGTTTGTATAAGAAAACTAATTCAATAATGAAGATGTGGAATGAAATACTTCTCCATTTCAACAAAATTTGAGAAGATCCAATGGCCGCAAAGTTGAGATTCTAAAGTTGAGGTAGTTGGTCAAGATTTTGTCATTTCTAACTCTAGATGGTAGGATGCACATTGGGCAATCTTGGAAAACAAATCAACAAAAAATTTGGTCACATAATTAGAACATGTGAATGTTAGATTTTGAATTTTCAAACTTGGCATTCATACACCTATTCTAGAAGGGGTCAATGGGATAATGGATGTCCCTCACATTGAAATCAAATGTCATCTTTAACCATGTTCAGGAGTGGGTTCATATTGAAAGCACTACATCCTCTAAGGTAGATGGTGCTAAAACCAACACCCTAAAATCTTGCACATAAGTACATAAACTGATCACGAAAATGTTTCACAACCTCAACAACATGCATGTGTGTTGATTTTGGGTCATCTACTTGAACCCTCATAACTTTTGCATATGATAATCAAAGAAGTCATACTTTGATGTGTTGAGACCCCTTGTCAATTACAATCTAAGAACAATATCTATGCACAGTGCTTAAAGTGATAGTTTTGATACCGATTTGGTCCCATGCCGGTTTTGGATTATGTCCATACAAAACTTTGAACCCTTGTAACTTTTGCACATGCAAATCGTATAAAACATACGTTGGTACGTTGGAATCTCTTATCTTTTGCCAACAAAAACACAGTTAAGAGCTTTTGCAATCTAATAAAAAGCATGTACACTTGGTACTTAAAGTGACACATTTAGCACCATCTACCTTACCAAGACTTTTGTGAGAAGATAAAGCGCACCGGCCTCCAGGGGCAATGACAAAGGGTTCGCTAATTCCCAAGCCCATGCTGAACTGCGATTGGTCACGAGAGCGGTGGCATAGTTTTGAGAAGCCGAGTGTGATGAAATGTCCACTCTCCTCACGTGCCATGTGGAGGCGTCACCGTGATCTCCCAGTGTATGGGGAAGGAATCCCCCTGTTGCCTGGGCCTATGGGTCACCTGAACGAAGGAGCAGGGAAAAGGGCCTCAGGCCAACATAATATTCATTGTTGATTCTGATGCACCAGGCAACTGAAAGTTGTCTTACCAAGAAGGTGCAAACCAGAACGTAATCGGGTTCTGTGCTGCAAGTGCGTTCAAACTGAAAACTACGAACACCCTCGTTGCTGATGCACGGATTTCGTGTGGCGTTGGGTCCACTCAACGTTCTTGGTGATTTCCGAGCCGAGATAGTTGTTTGTTGTACGAGGTGGGGACCAACGTTTCGTGAAGTTTTTGCAAGGATCTGGTTGGGAAGTGAGGTTATGTGGTCACTCGTCCTCATCGGACACATATAATATTTGAGTGGTATGATATAATGGCAAGGCTTGTAGTTAAGACTGGACACTAAAAATGACACATGTTATGATGAAATTGGACGATGCCCTCAAAATACAGACACCAACCCAAGTTCAATGGTCAGTTCAATTGGGAAGCTTACCTGATCAGTTAAGGAGAAAGAAAACCTACACTTTGACCTACTATGACTCATGCATCTCTACTCTGAATCTGAAACTTGAAATGACAGTGTGTGCGATTCGCGATTGCTAACAGGATGAGACAAGTCCCGATTGGATCCAGCAGCCAAAGTGTATGTGGAGTTGGAATTGTGGACACAATAGGTCCGCATACTTTAATTCTCTGCAAGAGAGATTTGGGTGGGGACTTTTGCATACTATGATCTTGCACAAACAGAATGTTGAAGAGAAGTGAACCTTATCAGGACTTATACACTGAATGTTTAATCATATCAGGCACAAAAGCACAAACCTCAGTCACAATGTCAAACAACATTTGAACATTGAATCAAAGGCCTACCACTAACAGAGGCCGGTCGTGATTTCAATCTTCTGTTTCTATAGTTGATACTAGTTGCAAGGCCCAAAATTGAGCTGAATGAATCACTAGCTAGATGTTGGATTAGCAGTCCTATAAGATACTAAACCGTGAAGGGTACATTGACAGAGACAACATTGACTCGAATATCAAAAGCTGGCCACTTGTATTTTGCGATGGAATACTGGAAGTATGACGAAATCTGATTGGCTCTAGTGACACAGATATTCGACTGGAAGAATTGGAGATAGCTAGAAATGTGAGGCACAAACAGATATATACATTGTCTCACTTGAATCACCTCATGCTGTGATTCAATGGTAAAGGTCCACCATGCACAGAAAGACACACGATACACCGATGTAGAATTACACATAATATATGTCAATTATATCTCAGTGGAAACAACAAATGTGGTATCTAAAATATGATGATTATACTAATATCAGCTGATCAATTAAGCCCATTGCATCGGTAATATGTCTCGCTGCACATCCTGCGTGATTACCTTAGCTTTACTAACTTGCCAACTTCCTACTAAGTTCCTGCTCAAAGCTGTGCCTTGATTTGAGGATTTAGACGAATTTTAATTGCACCCTCATAATATATGTAGCCCAGGAAGAAAGGTCTTCTGCTTCGTTGCTTACTCCAATATCTTAGTACACTTTCTGCAAATGGATCCAATGCTGCTCAACTCTTGGATAGAAGTAGCCTCGGGCACAACCAACCCAAGAAGTCGAAACAAACTTGGAGTCCACAGATGAATGCCAAGAAAATATGAAGAAAGCCCAGGAGAAGCTCATGGGCCAGTATTTGTACAAATTGATAGATTTACTGCTTTGGCTCATGCCACTACAATCCACCAGAGGAGCTCCTCAGTTTCTCTAAATATAGTTATCATAATTGCTAACTAGAGAGTCTCCAAGTTCTACTGTAATCTTACATTGTGCAGCTGCCTCCGAGCTATGAGAACAGACTGAGTCAATGCTTTCAAGCATGACATCCTCATTTTGATCGGCAGTGCTCATACATACAGCAATAATGTATAGCCTGGTATGAATTTAGGATGATGATACTGATGCTTGAAAAAAAAATGTGATGATGTAATTAATCTCCTTCCTCTTGTTGCGCCAACCAGATGATCCTTGTCGCCTGCGGTAGGGGTTAGGGTTTTAGGAGGCGATGAATGTGGTCCAAGTGGTGGGAGCAACAAGAGTCGTAATCCTACGTTCCTCCGACGACGATGGTTATGCATCATCAATTTGCTATGTATAGGTGCAGATCAATCATCGTGTTGCAACCGTCGCCGGGAGTGAAGTGACAAATGTAAGTAGGTATGATTCTTCTACTGCTTGTTGATCGAGTGTACAAACGTGTCGTGTATGTATGTCAATGCGGCAATCTGCAAATGGCTTACAGACAAGGCACGATCATGCAAAAACCGGCCAAAGTTAAGGTTCCCGGTGGAAATTCGATCAGCCGATCGACATCCGATCATCCGTGGAAACTCCACAGGCAATCGTCGAGTTCCCAAACGTCAGGTTGACTGTTGGCAGGATTGATAGCACCGTCAATCGAAGCGGCCGACAACCCGGGCAGGTACATGTCTTCCAATCCATGCAACAACGTGTGCACCTCGGACTCTTCCTGCTGGCACGCGAGCAAATGCCCCGCGCTCTCGACCTCCTCCATCTTCGCCTTCCCGAGGATGCTGGCTGAAGAAGTACCTGCTCGGTTTGCGTCGCTGCCGGATTCTGTAAATTCGTGTTTGGCATCTTCGTCGTCGGAGTCAGAGTCGCGGCAGAATTTGTGGAAAATCTCGAGGTCGGGGCATTCGACGGTGAGGCTAACTTCCTCAGGGCCGGGCTCATTCTTTGCTTCAATTTCTCGTGCTGCCATTTGACAGTCCTTGCAATCTTCGATGGCCATGGTCCGACATTCGTTGCAATCTTCGAAGTTGTAAAGTACGGCGGCATTGGAGTCGATGCGTCCAGCTGATCCGAGCTCCCCTTCCTCCTCCATCTTTACTGTTGCATCCGAGCTTGATTCCGGCAGAAGTCGGCTGTTGTTCGTCGAGCTCGGGTTAACCTCACGATGACGAGGTGCGCATTCTCCTGCAATGGGACTGTCGCCGTCGAGTTCTCCAAGTTCTTCCTTGCAATCTTCGATGTTGTAAACGTTGGAAGAATCGAGCTCCTCCTCCTCCTCCTCCTCCTCCATCTTCACAGTTCCATCCAAGCTCGATTGCGGCAGAACCAGCTGCGGCGGTCCGTAGTTCTTCGTCGAGCTTGGGTTAGCCCCAGCATCAGGAGGCACACATTCTTCTGCACTGAGTGACTGCAAGGATGACAGTTCACCAAGTCGTTTTTCTTCCTCGAATTCGGTCGAAGTCGACGGGTCGAATTCGGTCGAAGTCGACGGGTCGAGTTCGGGACTGGAGGGCGCATTCTGATGATGTTGATCAAGTTTTTGACGATCGGAGCTTTCGAGCTGTGCGCGGAGCGAGACGGCGATGGCGCCCGCATCCACGAGAGACGACGGTGTGGGACTCGCGGCCGCGGCTGCAGCTGCCGCGGCCGCTTGAATTTCGCGAGGCGACGGGCAGAGCGGGAGCTGCGATGGTGGCGAGTCTGGGAAATTCAATGTCGCTTTGGGTCCCCTCAGACACACCACCGCAGCATCGTAGGCCCTCGCGGCCATCTCTGGTGTGGGGAAAGAGCCCAGCCAGATGCGAGATCGTTTGTTAGGCTCGCGAATCTCTGAAACCCATTTGCCCCACGCGCGCATTCGCACGCCCCTGTACTTCGTTGGCAACATCGTCGTCACGACGGGAGCTTTCTTCTTCTTCTGCTGCTTGCTCCTCGATGTCGTCATGGGCAACGCCGTCGTCGTCGTCGTCGTCGACGACGGCGAGGTGGAGGTTGACGTTGAGTTTTCCGACATGAGCAGCTGCTTCTTCTTGACGGGCTTGAGAAACTCGAAGCCGCGTCGAGACGCCGGCGAGGCGGCTTCTCGAGGCTTCTTGTCAACCATGGCCTATGCTCATTGGCAATTCGAAACCACGAGCAATGGTTTCTCAAAATGTGGAGTTTCGAGCTGATGAGGAAGAGGGACGTGGAGATTAGAATCAACAGAGAGGAGATTCGGAATACCTCGAAGCCGCGCAATGTAATCCCGTCAACACTTGAAATGTGCAATTATGAGCTAACGAGAAGAGGGAGGAAGAAATTCAAAATTAAGAGAGTTGTGGATGAGGATGAGTTCGAGTTCTTGTTGACGGGCTTCGGAAAGAATTCTCATCAACTCTCAAAATGTGAATTCTGAGCTGACGAGAAGAGGAAAGAAGAAAAGAAATTTAAAACCAACAGAGATGAGAGTCGATTTCTTCTTGACGGGCCTCAGAACTCGGAGATGCCGGCTAGGCTGCTACTGACCTCCTCTTGTCTGTGCTCATTGGCAAACTGAAACCATGATCAACATTTACTGAAGATGGGCAATTCAGAAATAACGAGAAGAGAGGAAGGAGGAAATTAGAATAAATAGAGAGGAGACTTGGAAGAACTCGAAGAACTAACAGAGATGAGGGTGAGGATGAGGATGACTTCGTTCTTGAAGGAAAAGGCTTAAGAAACTCGGAGACGCCGGCGAGGGTGCTTCTCTCCTTTTTCTTGTCAACCATGTCCCATGCTCAATGGCAGTTCCGAAACCACGAACAATTTTTTTTGAAAATGTGCAAGCAATTCCGAGCTAAGGAAGCAAATTCAATACCAACAGAGAGAAGACAGGGAAGAACTCAAAATCGAAGCCGATTATCTAGATTTCCCCTTCAACGCTCAAAATGTGGTAATCCGAGCTGATGAGAAGAGGAGATGGAGGAAGTTTAGGGTCAACAGCGATGCGACTCGGACGAACTCGCAGTCGGGCAACGAATTCCCGGGATCATCAACAGTCAACTCAGTCGACAAGAAGGGCGAGGAAGACGATTCACAGCTCCAGCCGAGTGCAAATTGAAACGGACGAGAAGAAAAATAAATGGGATGGTGTTCGGGAGCTGCGTGATAATGCGGCATCGAGTCGGGAACAATTCCACGACGCCAGCAAACTTTGCTCTCTCTGCTCTGCTCTGCTGCTACCTATCTGTTGGCGAAATTTCAATGTCTGGCCGTTGAGCTTCTGTAACTAATGTTTTGCGACTGCGATGTTGTCTACCTGGTGCTCATCTAAACTCGAAGTCGGTGGTGACATGACCCTAGCCTTCCTTGAGTCGACCAAAACCTAAAACCTTGCTCTCTCGACGCGGAATGCACCAACTTCTCCTCGATCAAAGGCGTAATGACACAAAGCTTGCGCCACAAGGCAAACACCAGGCAAGCAAAAATAAGTATGTCGATAACCAATTTCTGTACTGGATTGAAAAAGCCTCGCATTCAAGCAGGTACTCTAATTGCCGCACTTGAAATCGTTCCCTCACACCGACCCGAACCTTTTTTCACACAATTTGATCCCCAAGTTTTCATCCGGTCGGAGTTTCCACTAATCCACGACCGAGTTTGCCATCAAGCGAAGAGCTCTCCACTCTCACTTCCTCCCGCAGCTTCCTGTACTCTCCTCCCAATCTCTCACCAATTCCACTCCACAACATTTTCTGCAACCGATCGATCCACGCGACTGAAAATCAAATCCTGTCAAGCTTCCAAACAAAAATTTCCCCCTTCACTCAACCCTCCGTCACTCACTCACCCACTCACTCACTCAATCAATCACTCAATCACTCCAACACCCCCAAGCAGCTCACTTCACTTCACTCAATTAATCAACAAACTCTCAGAGAAGGAAAACACCAAAACCCCTGATTCCGAAAATGCTCACAAACACCCTGAGTCACCGGACCACTAAACCTCCCCAAACGAATCCCACGAAATCGCCCAACTCACAATGCCAATTCAGCTCCTCCTCCAACTGCCACTCACCGAGGCAAGTCACGTCTTTGAGGGGCTAAGCCAAGCGCCAAATTAAGCCCAGTACCGAATCTACTTGATTTGGAGCAGCAAAAACGAGTGAGAGAGGAAGTGATCCACCCAAGTGGTGGAGACAGATTTCTAGCAGCAGCGGCAGCAGCAGCAACAGCAAGATGGACGAGTTAAAACAGATGAGATTTTGGTTTGCGTGGGAGTTGGAAGTGTTGTGGGGAGTGTTTTGGGATCGGATTGCTAGTGCATTGCATTTCCGGGGGAGGTAGATACGACAGCCATGCCGCGTCCTTGGTAAGTTGGGTTCAAGGAACTGCCCTGCCTTTTACAGGTTAAGAGGAAGCCGGAGCCTTCCAGGCTAGTGGGGTCCACTGAAGGCTACTGAAGGCTCACAGGCTATTGTAGGGCGATTTCCCTTTCTCTTCTTCCTCCTTGGCTGCCTAATTTGTCCTTGGGTGCTTGGAACTTGGCACTCACCTTCTCTAGTGTTGGATATGTTCCACCCGAAGCTTCAAGGGGTTAATAAACTTATTGGTACATTTGGCGCCCAAGCCTTCGAGTGTCTCTTGCCTTTCACATTGCGGACTCGACCCGACCATGGGAGAACGGATTGGAAGGTGAGTGTGGCCCACCCTTCTTATGACTTTAATGGACGCGTAGCTATGTATTGTATTGTATTGTATATGGGAGTGGTATATGGCAAGGCTTGTAAGCTATTTGGTTCCTTTTTAATGTTTTCCAACTTCTATTGCTTAGATTTACACAACAAAAAACTCGTGTTGCATCAGCAAATGTAGGATGAAACATATGCAAAAACCGTATTGAAAATCAGACCTCTGTTGCTTTAGGTATGGCTATTAATTGGATACGTACGTCCTCCCAATTGTGTTCATTATTGAGTGTAGAGTACTTATTATATTTTGAAGACGTATTTTTAAACATGTGTCTTTATGATGTTTTCTCTTTGAACCTCACCGAACCACATACCAATCAAATCTAGGGGTCCGATTCATAAAAGTAATTGCATAAGACCCGCATACCTTAGTCCTTGTGGAATGCCATATGAGGGCTAGCGATGGTATTTGGGTAATTCCATACTTTCGGAGAGCCCAATGTCATGCATGCATCGTGTGATAGCAAACAAAACCGTAGTGTGATAACAAGCACATAAATATATGGTCGTAAATGCATAATATAAAACCAATAGAAGCCACATATGACACACGACAACAAAGCTATGGGAAGAAGTCATGATGTTGAGGGGATTCAGAGGATGATGTCAAGCAGTAGTTTTGTCTAGATTGGCCAAAGTGTCTGGAACTCCCTACTACTACATTTTTTTTTTTGTCTAATTAGCATGAGTTATCATTTGGAGTTATGCATTGCTATAACATTTTATTCAAAGTATCATGTTCTCCTGAATTACATAAGTAGTTACTATGCACACCAAGGAATATGATACAAATTAGTTTGTAAAAAACAATAATGTTGGTACAAACATTTATAACAACGCATAACTCCAAATGGTAACCCACACTAATAGGACAATGAAGTGTAGTTCTAGCCTTGTGGTTGAATACTTTCGACATCCAAAAAGACACGTGGTACGATGAGATTGGATTCTATGTTCAAAATTTAGACATTGTTCTAGTAAGTCCACTAATGAACAAAATTGGGAGTTTATGTGGTTGTATGGAGAGAATGTGGAACCTTCACTTTGACCCTCTATAACTTCAAATGGCCTTATCAACTAAAATGAGCCAATTGGTCCACTCAATTTAATGTAGGGAACGTGATGGGAACGTAATGATTGCTAGTTGGTACGAGAGAATACCCGTTGAGGGTTCTTAAAATACAAATAATGGTTGCTTGGAGAAATTTATTCCTTACAAAACATATTTCCCAAGCACTCAAAGCCAAGCAATAGATAAGAAGATGCATATATTTGGGAACCATAAATATTTTTCCAAATTTTTAGGTAATTTAAATTTAAATTGTACCTACTCATATTTACTTGCCTTGACGCCAAAACACCTCCTAAATGTCCAAATAAGTGTCCAAAAAAAATCCAAATATCACCTTGTTTTCAATAGGTAAAAAAATAGCAAACCATTATCACGCGATTCTACCAGAAGATAAACCCTTGCAAGACCAACCCCATACTAGTTAGAAATCACTATTTGGCTTTGGGACAAAGTCTATGGACCAGATAAAAAATGTGCAAAAAGAAAAATATGACCTTAAGGTCTTTTAGGGGTGAATTGGACACTTATGTTCGCGTGATGTATAACAAGACTTGTTGTTAAAATGGACATCATAAAACCACAATGGATAAAGAAATTGGAGTGTGTTCTTCAAGCGGTAGAATTGTCAAAAGGTTTTGTGAGATGTGAGCAATTCATGAGGCATAACAACTAATTGAAATTGCTAAAAACATGTTCATTTCATGGCTTAATCACATCTCTCATTGCTTGAGCCTTGACCCACTTTTGCAATGAATTCAAGGGGAAAATACTATGTATATGGTAGATGGGTCCTAAATGGTTTCCTATTAATATATATAAAATTAGCCCACTTCTAGGAAATGAAGCACATGATTAGTACGAGATTGGTTAACAAATCCAAATTGAGGTCGTAACTACTTTCCTATAAATTCATGGAGCTCATACAGCTGCTATATTCGTTATCAAAGTGAAGATTTTTGTGCTCATCAAATGGCCATATAGGTGGTCCCCCCCCCCCCAAATTATGTTGACTTAGTGATTCACTTAGAATAGTTGTCATATTTTGAGCATAAAGTCCAATCTCTCTTTTAAACACACGTCTTTTTGGTATCCGTTCTTGGATTCCACCTAACCCCATACAACCCAAAAATAGGTGTCTAATCAAATTAAGTTACCAAATTAGGCACATGTACATGAGATTAGGAAGGAAATCGAGATGATCGCTACATCCTATGACCCAAAAAAATCTCACAAATTTGACAAGAAACCAACTTCTCTAGAACTTTGATGGCTCTACAAGCATACAAATCTTGGGCAATTGACATGCGCAATTGCGAAATTGCCTAACAACAATGAAAAACCTGCAAATCTGCCAATATTGTTTGCCTACAGACGAATGACGATTGCCTATATGTACCTTGATGAATGTGTATGATCTCATGCAAATGTTCTTGGTACTCCCATCTTTCGCTTGTTTCTATGCTCTACTAAATGCTTATATTCCTCACAAAAACCCCATGAAAGGTTGAGTTTGGAGTATGACGTGGGATGTGGAATATGACATCACTCAACAAAGGCCCACCTTTTCCCAGATCTTCGACTCCGCCTAAGCAGCTACATAGTGCTCTTTGATTCCTTCCAAGCTGAGTCCTGTCTTCATGGTGAGCATTTATACTACACTTTAACCTCCCTAAGATCACGCATGTGGCAGGCCAAAGTGCACGTGATATTTCAGGAGGTCTATTAACATGGATCCATGTTAATAGAGAATTAGTGTAGCGTGTGATATTTTGAAATAACTCAAGGCCAACATTGTAATAATGACAATAATGACAATATGACAACATGATGTGTGCACATGTGGCTTAAATTTCTCGGTAGATTATTTTAATGTCAAACACGTGATATATGAAAGAGAAATGAAACAACAAGGAGGAATATTTCAACTTAACACATCCGTTCCCTAGGGTCTCGGGATACAAGAGAGGGAGTAACAGTAAGGAGGTTAGGGTGTACATGAACTGCCGATCTGCTTGCAATCGATCAGTGACCCTAAAGCGGCTGCTGGATGCAAAACAATTGGTTGAATTTGAGAAATAACCGGTTGAAGTTCAAGGGTTCAGGGAAATTACCCATCATTTTAGAGGAATCTATAGAATAATACCCAACTTTGATAAAGAAAAACCAGGCGATGTCAGCAGTTGTACTTAAAAACACCTGGGTTTCAACCACTTTTGCCCAAAAATCTCCCTGGATGCTGCAACGAACAATGAACAGGGAGAGCCGACCACTAGTTGCAGATCAACCGGTTAAGTTGGAGAAATAACTAGTTGAGATTCAAGACTTCAGGAAACATCACCAGTCATTCTAGAGGAACTTAGAGAACACACCTTGATCGTATGAAGGGAAAAAACCAAACCAATGATCGGGGAGAACCGACAGTTAGTTACATATGAACCGGTCAAGTTTGAGAAATAACCGGCTCAAGCTCAAGACTGCAGGAAAACTACCGATCATTTTAAAGGGATTTTTATAGAATATACCCCAATTTAATAAAGGAAAACCGGAGGATGTCGTCAACATGATGTAACCGGTTGGACTTGCAAACACTAGGATCTCAACCGATTAACTTAGTGTGCCCAAAAATCTCCCCGACCATTGAACTGAACGTTGTCAACATGTAACCCGTTGGGCTTGGAAACAGAGTTTGGGAAGTTTTGGAAGCCTTAGTGGCTAATTGCCGGTAGTTGCTACGAAGGGTCGGATTTTTTCCAATTTACATCGGCACGAGCCGGTCTTTTGTAAAATCAATCGGCCAATTGCCTATATTTTCATATTTTCATTGCCCAATATCCGATTAAATGGAATTCATATCGGCACTGATTGTTTAAAAAATGTATGAAAAGTTATCAAAAATCTTGAATAAGTGAAAAGGAAGGCATGTTCAAAACTTTAGAGTTAATATCCTTGGCAGGAATTGAACCTAGCAATGCCTTCACCGCTTGGAGGCCAAGGGTCCCCCAATTCTTCATAGAAGCAATTGGATTTGGTCATGGAAAGGTTGCATAAATCAAAAAGTGTAAGGTTTAGGGTACTTCCTCAAGTGCATCATTAGATGCCCCGGACAAATAGCGCTCTGGATGCTTCCGGCTGAAACCCAGTAACTCACAAGAAGAATCGGCTACATTTCCGGGACATTTTCTGGTCCATCGGCTAATTGCCGGAGGATTGAAATTACAGTCAGATTGCCATCCGATGGTTGGAAATTTGGACCGGCCATGAGGGGAAATCCATCGGCTGATAATGAACTAGCCGTCGGTTTTCCCCAAACATAGCTTGGAAACACAAAGGATTTCGAACGATTAATGCTCCAAAATCTCCCTGGACACTGCAACCGATCCCCATCTCATCAGAAGACTCCAAAAACCTCCTTTATGGCCAACTTATCCTCTTTTTGGTTTGCCAGCGGCTCTTTTTGGTGTCGAGCCCGCATGCCTACCTGGCCACATCTCCACCCTCCATCAGGGCTCGTCCACCATCAACCGTCCACGGCTGATGTCATCACAAGCGCCTGGTCAACAGTGGCAACAAACAACATTCTCTCCCTCCCTACGATCGGGGAGAACCGGCAGTTAGTTTCAAATGCACCGGTTGAAGTTGTTCAAGACTGTCAGGGAAATTACCGGTCCGTTTTAGAGGAATTTGTAGGAGAATATTCCCCAATTTAATAAAAGGAAGACCGGAGGATGTCGTCAACATGGAACCGGTTGGACTTGCAAACACTTGGATCTCAACTGATGAGTATGTCCAAAACTCTCCCCGATCGTTGTTCTTTCCATGCTTTTTGATTCTTTGGGTCTTAGGGTTTAGGGTTTATAACACCACATTCAGTGTTCAAGATTGAAATCCTCATGTGAGTTTCATTTGGAAGGGCTCTCAAATTGCAGCCCTGCAGTGGAAGGGTTGGTTCAAATTGAAGACGTTAATTCAAGAATATAGAAATGAAATACAAAACTCATATTTGACTTGTGCATGAATTATATGGTACATGGTTCTAGTACAATGTGAAGAATTAAGAATCAAGCATCTAACTCCACTTCTTGTAGTGACAATGCCCTTCGCTTGTTAGTTCTCGTAGCGGGCAGATTATATTGAGGACTTCAATTCATTTTCAATTTGGGGTTACGTTTTGAAGGGCTATTTTGAGAGAGGTAAGTTTTGAAGGGCCAAAATGTGTTTTAAGGGCATTGAAGATTTTGATCTTGAACATTGACTACGTCCCATGAGGGTTTTGGACATGATCGGCCGAACTCCTTAATGTTTCCAAGTCCAACAGGTTACATGTTGACAACTTTTAGTGTTTCTTCATTAAATTTGAGGTATATTCTTTAAGTTCCTCTAAAATTATCGGTAATGTTCCTGAAGTCTTGAGCTTTGAATTGGTTGTTTCTCAAACTCAACCGGTCCATTCGTAACTAGTGGTCAGTTCTCCCTGTTCATTGTTATAACATTACTAAACTCATTCCTTGCGGAGGTGAAAATGTAGTGAATTATATTATGTATAGCCTTGTAACGATTATTTTAGATTATTAAAATTTGGAAATAGCATCAAAGACCCCAAATTAGTCTAGTGGAGTCCAATTGAAATGAATTGACCCTCAACTTTGTAGGGTACTTGTTTTGCTAGATCCCCTTCATCCACAATGGATCACATGCCCATGGCATCCCTCATGAAAAGGAGCTCAATTGGGTTAAGAAACCAGGTAATTACCACATTCAATCTTATAATGTTTTAGTGTTTTGATCACTATTTAAAAATTTTCTTAATGGTTGAAGATGATCCACAATCAAATCCATTGTGTGAATATTGTAATTTTAGTGTTACACATATGCATGTGCGGGGAGGAATTTGAATCCACATCCACCCCTTCCAAAGTTCATAATGACCATACTAACCACCTATTGTTGAGGGGGACCATGGAATTCACCTTAAAAAACCACAAAAAATCAAGGTGGAAAAGAGTTTTTTTTTGTTTCCCACGATGTTCCCCTCTGTTGCAAGGTGCACCATAATAATCTCCCATCTTATTAAGTGATTGAGAACCATTAGGAACAAATGAGAACACAAAACACTAATACGGTGTAACACTATGGCAATGAAACATTGTCATTGTTATATTTACCAAATGATAACATTTTACCTAGGGTAACACCTTGTAGTATCCCCAAGGTGGCATGGGTATATTCTCACCTCTATTTCTAGATGGTTATGTCAATCATCAATCATGCAATAACCATCATGGGAAATTATGATAGGGTTCACTGCATCCAAAATGCAATTAACAAAATGAGAGTTAAACTCACAGTCTTTGCAAACCGAAGTTGATGATTGACAACCTGCAATTTAATGACAAGGTAGCATTATTACATACAAACATACCCCTCACTCATTCAAATAAACACCATGAAGTAGTATAGAACCCATAGCTTACATTTTCAGTTAATTTGACATCAAAATTAGCTTTAGAGACCTCCAATTAATAGAGTAATCATACACATGTTAAATGAACCAACCACATACCTATGGGAGCGAGGGGAGGGGGGGTACACATGAGTTGGTGAGAGGTACACTCATATGCAACAATTCTCTCTCACCATAATGTCTTGCTATTGATTTCACATTGTCAATGATCATTGTTGCCATAACATCATGGAATGTGGGGAATATTTTGCAAAATACTGTCACTGTTATGGATTTGAATAATGTTATGGCTCAAGTGTTGTGGCAACATCATCAAGAAAGGTAAATTATTTTCTTTTCTTTTCTATTCTAACAACCAATATGATGTTTGTTGAACTCCCATCATTATTAAAAATAAGTTGATGTAATAGTAAACTTTTCTTCACATATCACATGTTCTTGCAAATTGAAGTGCGTGATAATTGATGCGTTTGGGTCAAATCAGATAGGTTTTTGCCCAAGGTAGATGGGGCTTAAGTGGCTTGTTTTCTTAATCGGACCCCATATTGATTAGTATGTGGGTTTAGTGAGGATCACAGAGCAAACATCATAAAGACACATTTAAAAGAGACTAGATTTCGTCTTCAAATATTAATAACTACTTTACACTCGATACTAAACACAATTGGGAGAATGTATGTATTTATTAGAGAAATCAACAAACATACACCTCCGATAACTGCAACTAACTCGAGGAAGTCCGATTTCAATATGGTTTTGCGAATATTTCATCGTAGATTTTCTAATGCAACACGAAATTTGTTGTGTAAATCTAATCAGTAGAAGTTGGAGAACATGTAAAACGAATCAAATAACACCCACATACCTTAAGATTCAATTTCTTGAGACCTAGGTGATGTAGGCATCTGAGTTGGAGCATCGTGCACTAAAGCTCGTGTGGTCAATGTGGTGATCTTATCACCACATTCCGCTGCACAGATACATGTGCTTTTACTTAAGAAGAGTGACCACATAAGGTCCACATTCCCCAAATCTCACCTCACAAAGAAGAGAATGGTCAATGTCATATCCATACTACACATCCAAGCTGCATTATGAGCTTATAAGTCTTGCATTGTTGAGATTACTTACAAATCTATCATAGTGGTAGATTTTTAGAATATTCATTGACGTAAGACAATTTTCACTGACAAAAGAGGGGTTGCTTAGAACTCGTATGCTTGTAGTGTTGATAACAACTATCTGCAATATTTGCTCAAAACTCAATCATGCAAGTCCTACACCCTAAAACGACATTGCCACATATATACTGATTTGAAACTAGCTTCTAAAAAAGAAGGAAAATTGAAATTTGAAATCCAGAAAAGAAAAATTGATGTTGGGGGAGCTTACCTTCTCTTTCCTTGGGAATAATACTACATGGTTAAGCTTTGAATTGAAATAAAAACTATAAAGTGCAAGATGCAAAATCTAGTTCACTTGAAGTGTGAACATGAAGTGGATGAAAGATTTACTAGGTCAAAAATGAGAAGAAGTTTCACAAGCTTGACCTTTCGAAAAGAATGAACCTTTTCATTGGCAAGGAACCTCGTTCATTCAATCCCACTTCACATTTGAGTTTTAAACTCAAGAGCTTGAAGTTTTCTACCATGCTTACAATGGTGGCCTTGATGGCCCCATATGGAACAACTACGACGTCTTGGTCGAAAACCCTAATATGTCTCCGTAAGGTCACTTGGGAATGTCAAGAGTTTGACCTCTTGTGTTGTGGATCCCAGCCAATGATTTTTCTTGAGCATACTTTGGTTTCATGATACCTTCTTTGTTTAGTATTACTCCCTCTTGATAGGTATCTCACTTTGAGCTGGCAACTTAACACTTGCTTTAAGGGCCACTTCACACAATGGCCGAAGGTTGAGAGGCCCTCGGTTTCCATCAATCAGATTGCAAGAAACCAAGAATTTGGCCTCTCGACCCTTCACACTAGAGTCCAAAGGCCATCGCTCTTCAAAATGCCTACATGGCAGTACTTTTTTACCAAGGCAACGGACTCTCGAAGAAAGTTTGGGTCGGACAGGAATGGAAACCCAAACTATGGTCCAAAGGTCGTCAAATTTTCTCATTAAAATTTTTAAATTTTTAAATTTAAAACTAAAAACTGGCAAGATCTTGGCCATTGGATTAGAGGGGTTGTTTTGGACAAGAAATAAAATGGGATGCTCACCAGACAAATGATATGGGTTTGGACTTTGGGCTCGGTCTTTGGAGGCTTCACACTATGACCGTCCAAATCAAGAGGCCATGGGAGTTCACGGCCAAAGGTTTGGACTTTGGGCTTGGCCTTTGGAGGCTTCACATTATGCCCAATTGTAGGAATCGAAAGCTCCAATTCCTATAATTTATTGACAATTTTCTGCCAATTTCTTTGGACTCTCACCAAAGTTTGGCCATTCAATCCCACGGCCTCTCGACTTGGACGGCCATAGTGTGAAGCGGCCGTAGTGAAGTCGGTCAAGCTTCACACTATGGCCAAGTGTGAGGTCGGTCGAGCTTTCAATAATTTGAGCTTTGGATGAAATCTCGTCTTCTCAAGGTTCTAACTCCCAAAACTGGCAAGTTCAAGATCTCAACTAGAGCTCTAACTTGCTGTAAATGGGGCCTAATGGATGCACAATGAATCTATGAATCACACACCAATACCTTCTTGGGGCGCAACCATTTGAACAGTAAGGGACACTTTCTCTAAGTAGAAACTAGAGCTATGGTGATCTTATAATTATGCTGCCTAAACTTGGATATTGTATCAGAGATTCCAGGTGCAGTGTAATTAGATTTCAGCCGTCAGATCTCATCGAATTGGACTGCACAGATTAGTCCACATCTGCTTTACTGTGTCGAAGCCCAATCCTCTTGATTTAGACTGCGGTTGGCAGTTTTATTTTATTTCTTATTTTTTCCCTGAGTAAAATGACACATTGTGAATTGAAAACCGTCCCCTATCATTGTACCAAAACACCGACTGAATCTGCAGCTTTCCGACAAGAAATTTTGTTTCATAACACCTAACAAGGGGGACTACACTGGTTATTCCAATGAGGGCCATTTCACACACGAGCCAAAGAGCCGTGACCATGAAATTGTGAGAGACCAAAAGAAAGTGTCCAAAGGCCGTCCCAGCACACCTCCAAAATCATGTAGTGTGGTCACGGATCCTCAAGTGTAGTGCGAAGCCGTATGTGACCAGGCCCTCAACCAATTGCTATTTCAATGAATTTTTATTCATACGGGTCCTCACACATGATAAAATAGAATAAATCAACGGTTGTGAGCATTTGGAGTGCCATGGTCTCCTAGTTTTGTGTTAGGCCTACCTCCAAGAGGTGGTTTTTGAAAATAATCCAAGTGGCCATGAAACATGATCCATTTGATGTCATGTAGGAATTTATGTGGACTTTACATCCATCTTGCATTCACACACTCTCATTGGTCCCATGAGAAGCGAATTTGGACTAGCTCTGCCTTTTTCCACCAGTGAGAGTGCTTGAAATGTAATGGTCATGGGCTCTCAGTCTCTTGTGTGAAGTGGCCATGTGTGCGTGTTACTATTTGGAGTTGTGTAGATCAATAATGTCTTACTTAGGAGTTCAATTTTTATTTACTAAAGTTCAATAGGTTGTTCGGACATTATAGAACATAAATGACTTTGCTTGGTGAAATATTACATTCGCATTAAATAATTATATTGTTGTATAATTTTGAGTAGTAGCACACACAAATTGGGATAATCAATGTAGTAAAAATATGTTCCAATATGTTTGTTGTTAATTTGTCCAACTTGTGTACACTAGACTCACTTGGGGTTTCTAATCCCAATTTAGAGGCTAATCTTGCTATAAATTAGCAATCCTCGGGCTCTACATTTGTAATCAATGTTTGCATTCTCCCTTCCCCCAATTCACCATTAGCTCATCGTACATTGGAGCCTATTTTGAAAGTTGGGTGAAATTTTTGGGACCTCTTCTTTTCATCTTTGAAACTTTGGAAAAATAAAAATAAAAATAAGATCTAAAATAGGGTATGTGCATGGGACCCATGCAAGGCTCGTTTGGCCCACCCATCCTAGTAGGGCAAGCTAGAAAGCCGATTTTTAATAACCCATCACCACTCTTTATCTATGGTAATTTAAGCATTAAGAAAACTTGGGATGACTTTGTGTTGATTCTCACAAAGTCAAGGCTTTGAACTAAACCCAGTGGTTTCATCTCATTTACTTTACAAATAACTCTAACACTTACATAATTCCACCTTGGAATGTTAAATTCGGTGTTTCCAATACTACTTGCAATGGTCCACTTTCCACTCATGCATTGGTAAGGTAATTGTGTAGCCTCCCTTTCCTTGACATGCACCCATTTGGCTAGTCCTCCAAGCTTTTCCATCACCCGCCCGCGGAATGGGCGGTTGGTTGCTTTGAACTTACTTGGAAACTTGGGAGTGGTCAACCAACGGATACCAAACTCCAAAGTCCACAAGTCATGAATGTGAAGTTAGATAATAAAAGAATACATCACTCCTAGGTTACACAATATGGTCTCCCTTCCCACCACGGACAAGGCACACATGCTTGTCAAATTGACACGACCAATCCACGAAGGGTCTAGATTCGACATGTCAATTTTTTCAAAAGAGTTGTTGCCTTGACCACATTCAACTTGTGGGCCAGGGTCTTTCATGAGTTGAGCCCACCTTGCTATTATCCAAGGAGAAAACGTAGTCAATTATTGTATGGCATGTACGTTGTTTTTAAGGCCGATTTGACCTCGGAAATGGCATCAAAATTTGATGATTCAGTTCTAACATGACTATTTTTTGGGATGAGCTCACCGCATATCTATGAAAATCATATATTCACTAAACTCCCTTTACACCTCGGTAATAATGATGGGGTCCCAACTCAAAGAGAAGGGTATCAACAGTAAATATTGTATCTACTGCCATATAATATAGATGTGTCAATATGGTAACTTTTCTAACGACACTTCTTATGAAATAAGTTTGCAAATAATCCCATCCCAACTTACTTTTAGTTCATCTACTTTCTGGCATATTTTGCATCGTATCATTCGGTAATGAAACATTGTCATGGAATTTAGTGCCACAAATTCTATTTGTCTTGTGCAAGAGTATTGAGCAAGACAAATAGAATTTGTGGCACTAAATTCAATAATTTAGTGTAGTCCGGGGCCCAACTGGTGAGGGACCAAGTTTATTTAGTACTGGCTAGTGTTCTACTGTCTAACCTCGTTAACACGACACTTGTTTATATGACACCTTCGATATTACGACACATTTTTGCGCGACCAAACTTCTTAGTTCAAAACTCCCTTTTATATACAACTATGACACTCAATAATGCAACATTTAGAATCTCCGTTTTGTCATAGTAAAGAGGTAGTTAATGTTAAAATTCTTTTCATCTATGTTATGTACATCTAAAATACATCCATTTTCACTTGGGAACTACTTGGAAACTTCATTTACCATTGGAAACTTAATGAGAATTAGGGTTACTAGTGTAGAATGGACATGGTTAGGGTTAGAGTGGCCTCCTACCTAGCATGTTGCTAAACGTCATGCATCATTGTTGTTTAGTTTCTTATTAGAGACCCTCTTTACATTTTGATGTTAATGAAATTATTAGTTTTCAAAATTTGGTAGGGAATTTAGATAATATGACAGTTGCTTACTTGGGTGGGCAACACTAGAGATCTTTGGACTCTTATTTCAAGAGTTCTTGAAAATATTTGTATTTGTTTGGAGTTATAAGTTATTATTTCATACCATCTATATTGCTTAAACTTTTTGTATATATATTTTAAGCTCATGTTGCTTATGTTTTCATATTCCCTCGATAATATGACAATTTTATGCCATTTGTCATATTAATGAGAAGACGACACCTCGATAATACGACTTCTTTTGCGTTTCTTAAACATGTCATACTAAAGAGGGAGAACAAGTATGTAGTAATTGAAAAAAAGAAGTTGCAAGGAATGGATGCATGCGGGGCCCATTCCGTCTGTAATCCGGTTCCGGTCATCCGAGGTTTTATGCCGTAGTAGCCAATGGGAAGAGAGGTGGGCCAAAAGAGCCTTCATTCATTAAGTTATTTAAGGATGGGCCAATCCGAAGGCTTGGCATTATAATCCTTATTTAAAAACTCAACTTCCGGGGCCCATGTGGCGCAAGTTGGTAGTAGTCGGTGGCGTGGCCTTGATATTCGAGAATTGTTAATGTTGGGTGGTTTCACATGCCAAATTTGAATGTCAAACGACCATGTTCCTAATTGGCTCCATTCGGTTCGGTGCACAATGATCAACGTTAAGTTTTTAGATCCATGTGGAAATATAAGGTCGTGTGTCTATACCTAGTAGAATAAAAAGTAGAAGCACCTATCGTGGACACTTCAAGCACTATGGTCCCTTACCGCACTCATACCAAATATACAATCACTTCTTCAAGAATTTTAACTAAAAAGAAATCTATATTGAGCACAACAACATTGGGATGCCATGAATTAGAACATATATACTTTTACATAAAATTTCATTTGACCGTTCCTAAGTCACGTGGTCCCCTCACCTCCCAAGTGGACAATGTTGATCATTGACATTTTGTCTCCTTCGGTGGAAGAGATGTGTTTCTATTCCTTAGAATAATGAAACCATTGTTCATGTTGAAGTACTGTAGTTGCCCATTTTGAGAGAAATAGTTGGATATATGAGTATTAAAATATTCCATGAATTGGCACGAGTTCATGTGATTGCACACATTGTTAATATAAGCACGTGCAATCTTATAAAATGTTGATGTTATATCATCAGCACAATCAATCAAGCCTTGTTTACGTACACAATCAAGGGTTGTGAGACAAAATGTTATAAAGGATCGTGATCCTTGATTTGGAGCTATGATAAAGAGATATCCGCATCACTTGGTAAACACCTTGGTCATGAGGCTTAATGAGAAGAAGACTTAGACCGAATTAGAAGGGGGTGTTTTTACATGTCTAAAATGGAGAAAAAATAATGAACTAAAAAGACCCAACTGAAATATTCATTCATCCTATGAAGTTACTAACTGATCCATCACATAAAAAAATATGAAAACTTGATGTCAAATTTTCCGGTTTTGTAAAATCTAGCCATGTTTTGTCAAATGCACATTCTCAATTTGTTTTTATTTATTTATTTATTAAATGAGCTTGAATCACAATGCTCATATGCAACTATGTCCTACCTACTTATGTGTTGACAAAATTCATATCCACTTTCAGTATAGTTTTCTGGCATCTTGTGGTTGTCCAATGCAGTTTTGGGGGTAAGGGCACCAAATGCCAACTTGTTGGTGGTGTAGTCAACCTTGCACAAATACATGAATACATAATACAAATGTTAGCATGAAAACCATTGGCCCCTCTTCCCCACTGTCATTGATGATATTTTTGCAAAGTCAAGGCAAGTGCATTGTGGGTTATATGCAATGAACATGAAGCAAGTCCTCTCCTCCTTGGAGACTATGATTGTAATACAATTGAATACAAGGTAAGGGGTGGTAGTCACTCCCACCACATAATACTCATCCATTTTGTAATGTGCTCTTTCTATGCTCCAGCAATGTTGCTGCCATATTATGATGAACTGCCTCGGGTAGGTCACACTATAGGATTTTTGTGCACCATGTGCGGCGGAGGGTTATTTGTTTAAGGGCTATTTACCTCCAAAGCATGAACTAAATGCTCCCTATAATTACTTAATTCTCTAAAATGGTTTTTTTTTTTGCACCCTACCAGTACTTATATTGCCCATGTCATTGTAACTTTTTGTAGTTTATTTTTCTTTTTTATTAAAAGTGTATGCAATGCAAAAGTGGTGGGTGTTCATGCAAATTTGCAAGTTTTACAAAAGTGAGTGTGTGTTCATATACACAACACCTACTCCATAAAAATTTGTCCCAAACACGCACAAAAACCACAACCATTGTAGCTATGTAAAAGTCATGTGGTTCCCTACAAGTCCGTGCAGGTGGGTTTAGGGTATGCAAAACCTATGTAACCCTATCCCAAAACAAGCAATTTTCAACAAAGAAAAACATACAAATGTCAAGATCTAAGAGTAGGGGTTACATTGTCAACCAAACCATCACAATGACGGACAAAGTATTTTTGCGGCCAACCTGACTCGAGGTGTAGACGGATTGCATAGAGGTCCATTATGTTGAGGTGTGCAAAAGAGCTCATGCGAAGGTGGTCGGACATCGAGTTATTCAAAACCCACGACTTATGCAGTAGCTCCAATGTGGGCGTTGAAGTTGTCGACGATTGCCAACCCTCGAAATGCACGCCAACGTGGAGGAAACGCAACAAAATCAATCACAAGTGGAACAATCAATCACAAGCTGCGCCCATGAACTCTAAACTCTAAACCGCCTCCAAAACAACCGTAAGACCTTCAACCAAGAAAAGCGAGACTCTATATGGAACTTCATGGATGCCCATGATCATAAAGCAACTACAAGGGAGACTCTACAAAGGAGATCCTAAACCAAATACAACAAAACATACTTGCTAGACTTTGTTACCATAAGCTTCAACAAGGAGGAGCTTCAACAAAAAGTTGCCCAAAACATAATTGAAGAAACAAAACCCTAGCTCTTTTTATTACATATAGTAGTGCATGAAGACGACCAGTAATGGGAGCTGCAATTTTCATTCATTTTTGGGCAAATGATGAGCCATTTTTCATCTATCCCTCATGAGGCATGCATAAAAAATTGATCCCACTAAAAATAAATCGTAGGATCCTTATTTCCGGCCCTTATGTTATTTTAACAAAAGAAGAATGGCCCACATTTTACACCTATTTACCTTGTAATGGGATTGTCTATTTTTAATGAACCCTTCATTATTTGGAATTTTTTTATAAATTTTATGTCAAACAAATTTGATCCTCCGTATATTATGCCACACGTCATTTTTGATATGCACTAAGTGAACTACCCGGGCAAACTGCCTTGGAAAACTTGGTGAGCATTTGAATTTGCTAGAACACAAAATTTGATTGAAGGATGGGAAGTTGGGCATTGTACCCAAACGACAACGTGATGACATGGCTTCCCACTTTGCAATTGAAAATCAACAACCTCCAACGCAAAAATCTCCTCCCGTGAAAGGTTTATTCCAACCTTCACCGGCCACACAGTTGGAAAATTCGGCCAATCAAGTAGCCATTTCTTTATGCTTCCCTTCACGCAATGGTTGATGTCATCTATGCAACACCAAATTGTTTAGCTATGTGGTTGTTGGAACAAAATTCCTTCTTTAAACCTCTGTAAATTGGCGTGGATGTGCCATGTTTATTCTTCCCCACTTTGACCTTGCATGGATACATATGTTGGCATGCAACACTTGGCACTCTTCCTTCAATAGATAAGGCAATCTAGAAATTTGCCACTCGTATTCCATACACTCTAACTCCAACATGCTAGTGTGAGGGATTCCTCAATACGTGCCCTAGTGGATCTTGTGTTTGGCACGGGGGGGGGGGGGGGAGAGAATGGAATAGTTCGCTTTATTTGGACAATGAGAATCGTTTTCAGACCCGGGTGGCAAGTCCAACTCTCTCTTGGTTGATCCAAGCAATGCAAACCCCTCCACTGTATAATTCTTTGTATTGAGATCTTGTGCCCTTGGGTAAGACCTCATAGCATATGTGAGGAGCTTGGATTCACCAACATGCGTTGCAACTTTTAGCTTCAATGACTCATGGTCAAGCCCTTTCCCCAAAGAGCCACCTTTCAGTCATGAAAGATAATTAGGTATTTCTTGAATGCCCGGATCATGTCATCCACTGATGCCTTATAGAGGCATGTCGTTTTGTAACCTAATTGTTGCATCCACTTGTTAGGCATTGTTTCGGCAAGGTTGCAAATAGACATCTCGGCACATTCCTTCAAAGTAAGATCTTGCAATAGATGATGGAAAACAACTAATGGAATAGTCTAGTATTATTGAGGTCGCTTTCTAGGTCAAGAAGGTTTCTTAATCTTAGACAGTGTAACATGTTGCTTGACCGGTTGCACGAATGTCATGCCTTAGATATTAGGACTTTTAAAACATTATCTTAAAATCACACCAAGTCATGGTTTGCTTCATAAAGGGTAGGGGTGAACTTCCTAACTCTAAAGGTGAGGAGTGGTATCCTCTTCCATGTACACTTGAACTCATTTGTGTTCAAATAACACCTTTACGTAACTACAATAGGATTCCACATTTCATATTCTAAGTGTATGAAATTCATACATTTTAGTTCAAAGAATCCTCTTAGAAATCCAAGGTGTTAGATGCTCAAGTAGTATAAGAATTGTGATGTCACAGTTAAGTGTCTTAGAGTAAAATAGACTTGAATTTCTCAATTACAAAGTTTTCTCATAAATATGGGGTTAAATAAGTCCAACATTTCTATAGTCTAAGTTTAAAAGTCCAACTATCTTAATTTTAATTTCAAAATTCACTTGGCCATTATCTCTCAACTTCCCCTTATAATTCACCAATCATACTAAAAGGCATGTCCCTCAATATTTAACAAAACACCTTTGTGTTATAATTATAATTATAATTGTCATGATGCAAAATCTTAGCTCATTCCCACGTGTAAGGTGACGGACGATATGGCCCACTGGGCGGCCTTTTGTAATCTTCTTGTCACCTTTGAGTCCCCTTTCTAATTGATGGCCTTCCGTTGAGTTGATCTAATTTCCCTACCTTAAATCTATTTCTTAAGTCTTCATGATTTTGAATCTCAAATCTTCATGCTACCTCCTTCTTTTATATGGGTTCAATAATTATCCAAGTCTTTATGTTTCAACACCTTTGATGAAATTTCTAAGTATTGAGGCCAAATGCCTTGAGCGATCTCCAAGTCTCAAAGCTTTGATAAATTCTAAGTCTTGAAGCTTTGAAATATATCTAAGTCTTGGAGCTTTGAAAAATCTCTAAGTTTTGAAGACAAAAAATTCTCTAAGTCCTAAAGCTCAAACCCTTTCAATGAAAACTCTAAGCCTTTTGGTCTTCAAGGGTTTCCAAGTCTTTAAGGGATTTTGGAAATGCGCTCCCTTTAGTCTTATAGGGTCTTCACAATTGCACTCCCAATAGTGTTTGTGACACTCACATGAGATGTTTGATGTTAAATGAGGTGCCTTAGGTACTCGATACGGTTCCTATATATAATCTTCAAAATCCATGAATTATTAGATTTGGCAATCACCCTTTCATCCTTTACACATAAATGTTTCAAATTGCTTGCTTTTAGCCCTATATGTTAATATTTTCTAATTTAATCCATATATGTCTATTTTTAGAAATTGAGCTTATTTGCATTCCCATGTGCCTATGAGGTACATGGAACTCATTTTATGCACATACATAGATGTGATCTTTATCCCATGAACTTCTATTCGGTGCATTCATCCCAAAAATGGTTAAGGTAGTTATTTCCATCCAAGAGATTGTCAACCAAAGAGTTAGTTTCTCATCAACTTAACCTCATTCATAGTCCATCATGAATGGATCACTAAAGCTCCCAAGTTCCCTAAATTCCCTACTACTTGAGTTCTTACTACCTACGTTCCCCAAACCTTGTTCGCGGTTCCCACACCTTTGGTGTGATTCCCAAACCTTGTTTCCAGTTCCCAAGCCTTTGTTGTTGGTTCCCAAACTTTCATGGGTTCCCCATGAGGGGAATTGTGTCTTCCTCTTGTGGCTCTCAGTTGCATCTTTCCTCCAACTTGTTGTACCTTGTTGTTTTCCGCATTCTCTTGTTCGAATTGTCTTCACTTTGTGGCTCAACTATTCCTTTGAGGGGGGTTAGTGTACATGTCTTTTTCATTGGTCCGCCAATCAGGATAAAATAACACAAAATTATATCTTACCTTTATTATACCATCAACATAAGCAACTTTGCATGAAATACAAGGATGCCAAAATTATGGAGGAAGTGGATGTCAAATACCATATAATTCAAGTTTGGTGTCTATGGAAGCAACCACAAAGGATGGCATGTACCACTTGTCAAAGTAGTTGGGGTTCTGGTATTACTGATATAGAGAATGGGGAGGTCACATGATCATTATAAGTGTCCTTGATAACTTGATTTATCATCATTTTCAATAAATAAACTATATATATATAGATAGATTCCAATCTTGATATACTTGTTGGATCATCATCACCGTAGACCTTCCTCACAACATTTCAATTTGCATGGGCATTGTCTGCCATGAAGCCCTTAAAGTCCACCTTGGAGACACCATTATTGAGCATGACTACATCGAAATTCTTCCATAACAAGGTTTGGACATGATTATCCTATACTCAATACCTTGCAATGCTTGTTGTTGTAGACATGACACGCCATTGTAGTCCAATCACAAAGTCATTTAACATGGTCAAACTTTATCCAAGAATACTCCATGTCTCCACCACGCTTTAGATCGAAAGACTATTGGATCATTGAGAGGATCAAAGTTAGAGAAACTATTTGTTGTGAATAATCCCGCCAACAGAGGCACATTTTTTGAGGAGGTAATGGTGTTCTCTATTGGAGTTCCATAAGTATCTTCACGCATTTGGTTGATTCATTCATAAGGTTGATTCATTCATAAGGTTGATTCTTATATGTCATTTTCATGTATTTCATGTTAATAAACATTTTGGTGTTACGACTAAGCCCGAGATGACACTAGAAAAGTTGCAAATTGTGCACCTACCCCAGTAGAAGACATGTTTAAGGCTCAATGGTTAGTATGGTAGAATTCGAATTCCATGTCTTATGAATCGCTTTGTTTTATGGTGGGTAATGTGAAAGAGACCAAACTTGCATATTGGATAGTTCAAGCATAGTTTTGGAGACCGGGCACATGTTCTATTACTTTTTTTTAATTATGTTTTTTTTTCCTTTTAAAAGACGTGTATGGTTTCGTGGTAATTTGATAATTTTTGTATGTAGTTGGTGGTGGCAACATCAATGATTTTGAATGTATGAAGGGTCAGTTGGGTGCTATAGATTGGCATGATAACATCCTGTCACATGCGGCCTATGTAGAGAACTAGAGTATCATTGCATGGACAAAAGCTTTTCAGACCCTCTTTAGGGACGCCTCAAGATTTTCTAAATCTTCACAATATGTCCTTGTCACAAATCTGCAATGCAAAATTGCCGTCAAGCAAGTGATTTACATGTTGTTATCTATTCATAAATTAATTGAGCATTTCCAAAATATTTTTCTATGGTTTTCAAATTCCTCATGTTAATGTGGGTGTGTTTTGTTGTGTTTAGGTACATCACAAGAGAGTTCCTTTGGGAAAATATTCCTAGTTCATTGATTGTCCATTTACCTTTCATCCAACAAAGGAGAAGTTGGAGAGGTTGCAAGATTGGCTCTTACAAACACATGATGATTTAGAGTTAATGAATGATGACACACATGCGCAACCAATACCAACTCAATTGTGGGTAAGCACAAACGTGTAGCAAAAGTTTTGGTCACTCCTTTGACACAAGAGGTTCTAGTGGTTTCAATACCATTCCAGGTCGTGTCACATACACAAGTTGCTTCTAAACAAGCAACTCTTTTTCCAATTCCTACACCTACCCCATCTCTTCTCATTCCCAATGTCCATTATCTTGCTCATTTGCAACATATTACGCAACAAAAGGAAGTTGGTAATAAAGTTAGGTTTTTGTCCACTCCCATCTTGCCACATGTATTTGTTGTAGGATATAGTACATCACTATATACAATCATGGAGAATGGAGTGGATACAAACCCTACCTTCATTGAGACATTGGATTTCTTGAAGACGGTAACATTATGAACCTCAACTTAATTTTGTTTCAATTAAGCTCAGGTTATTAATGTTTGGATCCTAATTTCAAAATCTTGTTGTGATTACATGTATCTCGTGGTTGTTATATATTTGACTTTATTATTGTTGATATTCTAGAATGCCTACGGGTTCCCAACGTTTCCTCGCCTTTGGGACACATCCGCATTGGAACAAGTACAACACCAACCACATTGAAGCTATGTTTGAATTACATAGTCCTATCTTGACGATAATGCATGAATGCTCTTGATAGTCTCAAAGATTTACAGATTTGAAATCACGAAGGATTGGTGGGGCATCAATGACTTGCCCTAATGTGTAAAGATTGATGATTCTCAAACAGTAAATGGGTGCAAGCGTGGTCAAGTACACAACTCCATTACCCTACAAAGATTTGAGTGAAAGTGATTCAAAACTATATACTAACTTTGAATTTTGTGAAGGAAAAAATCATAAACATTCTTGAAAAACACATTTATCTACAAAGCCAAGTAATTTATGTTGAAAAATGTTTTTTCAAGAAAAGTCTACATATTTTAAAAGACGGTGCAAGTAGTGTGCAAGTAAATATATTGAACATGTAATTGTCTATAGTTTTTTAAAAACATGCTAAACTTACATTTAAACAATGCTTTTCTACTTATTTTTGTAATGATGCCCTCAAGTTTACAGTGAATTCAAGGAATATGAAAAAATTCCAACTTTAAAATATTTAAGGTCATGAAATCTACGTCCAAAACCATATTTAGCCATTTCCTTTTGAGCAGTGTTTGTAATGATAAGTTTTGAAGATTTCATCTTGATATTCTATATTTGAGTACTTAACACAAAAATAGAGGGCGCCATGAAAAAACATCCAATTTAAACAACACTTTGTTGTTACTTTTAGGCTTTTGACCAAAACATTTATGGTTTTAGTATAGCATAACATTTGTTTCCATATACTTGACCATGCTTGCTCCCAAATGCCTAATCTAATGATTTTTGCATTATATCTTTGAAATTGATTTTTTTATTGATTTGATAGTATCAATTTGTATTTGGTCATGCAAACTAGGCAATTCCGCACTGTAATGTTTGTACAAAAGAACATGTCTTCACTGTGATACAATTTCCAAAAAACCATTGTTGGTTTGGCTTGGTTATTGAGTATATTGACATCTTTTTTAACCTAATAAATATTGATATTTATCTAATGAATGGTGGGGTACCTTGGAGAGGTGCAAGAGAGAAAAAAGAAAATGAAAAGAAAGAGTATTGTCATTCTAAGTGTTTGTTGAAGCATTAACAAAACCCAAAATTGTGATTCGTGATGCATGTGCATCCATGGGTTGACATGTACTCCTTTGCATTCCTTGAATTCTTGAATGTTTATAAGTTTTCACTCGAACAACTTCTAATTTTTAGTTGTTTGTCTATTTCACATGTGCTTCCGTCCATGCATGTAGACGTAGTGATCGTCATCTAATTGCTTTCAAGAAAGATTTTGCCATGTACGACGCTATTCTCGCTCCATTGTGTGATGTTGGTCCACCTGCATTCCATTTTGGAAGTGGGATGCAGTTTCACTCCCTTGGCAATGATGGTGCACCACTAGGAAGGTGGCTAAGTGTTGTTGCATAATAAGCGTGTCATATTTTAGAAGGCTTACTTGTAATAATTGCACTCAAAACTTGTTTTCCAGTGCCTTAAAGACTAATTATTCAATTTTGTGCTTGCAGAATGTTAGAGTCCATAAAGTCTCCTCCTCGGTTCATGGGACTTCATGCAGATGCAAAGAGTATAGCACATGTTATGAACATTAGCTATGAAACTTTGTCACATGTCTCCATAGCCATCCATTTGTGGATGACATAGCTATAGAGTGTAATGAAGTAGATAGAAGTAGTGAGGATGTTGAAGTAATGCAAAACAACATGGTAGAAATGGAGCTTCAATGCAGGAGTTTCACATAAACATCATCAAATACATTTCTAGGCACAATTTAGGATTGATGTTATGTTTGTTTTCCTTAATAATCAAGAATATTGGACTTCAATTGATATTTGGTTCTACATTGTGTACATCATTATCTGATCATAATCATAATTTCTCGCGTTCTCCAAAGTGCACCTTTCATTCTTTGATTGAAAAAAATAGCATATTTCAAATAGGTATCTTAAATAAATTTAATAAGGACAATAATAGATCTATTTAAGATGGTTTAGGATTGAGGCTAATACTCCATTCATTTGTGCAAACAAAGGGTGTGGGAAATCTCTAAACTTCAGTACATGCATGTGTGATTGTCATACATCTCACTCTATTTACCCAATCAATAATTTGTTAGTGAGTTAATTTTAATTGGACCTTGTGCGGTGCTCAATCATAAGTACATCCATCAGCAATAGTCTTGCATAAATATCACATTTTAGTCTCTTTGTCAAATCCAAAGAGACTTTGTTATAGTCAATTATCTCAAATTGATCAATGCCTTTTAATGTAACTTGAAATGATAGTATAGTTACCTCTAAGGGTGAATAGTATTTCCTTGATTGATCTTTTTTATATCTAAATTTACGTCAAAATATAGTCTTTTGTTGAATTACAACTACTATAGTTTAGGATTTTGCTATCATTTGACTAAAAACAAAAAAATAGGATATTAGGTCTCATAGAAGACTAATATAATGTCTATAAGGATTAATTGTCACGTTGGGATAGGAAAGCTATAACAATCTATGGTTCTTCATTGTCAATTTGTCTTTTGACAAGCTTATGTTATGCATTTCTCTCTCTCAAGAAGGTTCATTTGTATTTCTTATAGTCATGCATAAATCCGTTCTATATGTGTACTTTGACGTGTTCTTTTTGCATGCTTTCACGTCAGTCGTGAATCTCAATACCTATTGGCAATAGTCTTGTAGCTTGGCAATGGTCTTTTTCCTTTCAAGAGGCAATAGTCTACTCAAGACTTTCATCATGAGTTTTTGCATTAGTCCATTCCTTAATTACTTAATTTTTTTATATTTCAATTCAACATAACATTGCATCGATCAAACATTTGACATGCACTTAGAATTCAAATTCCATGAAAAGACCAAGGCCAATACATGCAAGATAAGAAAATTGCCACAATACTTCCACATATATACATCAACAAGGCAGTAATCAATAGAAATGACATGTATAAGCTATGACCAAACTATCCAATTAGCTATACAAATCAATACTTTGTCTACATGATTGCAAATAATCGTGATTCCAACAGCCTAATGGCCTAACCACCTCTCAACAAATACGCTAACTCTCTCTCGGTTGCGCCCTCTTGCTTATAGCCTATCTCTTTGTCTTTCTTCATCACTTTTAATCTTGGTTATAAGGTAGTTAACCTAATTCATTTAACATTTTAATTCGCCCAACCTCTCGGTGTCAATTTGCTTCTCTCTTCTTGCATTGTCATATGATCTTTCTCCCACTCTTCTTCTCTCACCCTCTATATTTGGTTCACATCATGCATGCCTCTTCACTATCAATCCCTCTACAATCTTTCAATTTTTTGCTTTATTCTTACTGTTATCAGTCCTACATGCTCATTCAAATAAGTTACATTCTTTATCTCTTATTATATTATTTCCAATTTTACTCTTGGTTTTCTCATTCGCAAACTTTAATTGACATTCTTCCTACATAATGACACTGGACTTATAGCTCTATTAACTTCATCCCTTCTCACATGTTACCCACATTTAAGACAATTGATTGCACACAATAACACACAATTCTAGCATATATGGTATATTGGCAATATTATATGAGTAGTCTAAGCATCGTCTCATATCACATGAAGTCCAAATACTTGGCAATAATCCACTCAACAATCTTCTCATAGGCATTGTCTCTTTCAATTAACCCTCATAGCATCTCTTGTTGCTTCAACAACTTCTAAACCACATCAAAAAATGTACTATTGCCCCCACACTCTCTTGCGCTATCATGTACTCTCTGGGCTCTCTCACCTACCTCTTGCTTATTGTCATGCCTTCTTGTAGCCATTCTCAGTGGTTATCGTCCTAGGTAGTTATAATTGTCTCAATAACCCTTTTCACATTCTATCAATGTTATTTTACTGAATGCTAAAGCTTACAAATGAATTGAAAAAAAGAAAATGTCTATAAATCTTAGATTACAACTACAACTTCCACATACGTTCAAACATCACTATAATCCAAAACACTAGCATAGTTAGGAAACCATAGATTGGTTCTTTAATTAATTAAATTATATATAAGAACACATATATTTATATTTATATTTATATATCATAAATACAACTTGTTAACTTTCTCTTTTTGATGTAATAACCAACACTATGAATAGGTAATTTATATGTCTACATGTCAGATCTGCTTATTTATTGGGGGTGGTCAACTTTCACCATCCAAGAGTGTTGAGTTAAAAGTTTATTTAACACTATAACAATGTACTCAACACTTACACATTCTCTGGTATGGGGTAGCCTATTCAAACTCATGTCCTTTGTCCTTTCAACTTGCCTCTTCAATTATTAATAGACAAAAGTCTCAGTCTGGTTGGCCTTTTGACTCCCATACATACCAAAGGTTGTAGAAAACAAATATGGTACATCTACCAGGATGAATCTATAGTCTCTTCGAACTATGAGACTTACTTCTCTTAAAGCCTTTCATTTCCACCCTCTAAAGAATTTGTTTTATACTAAAACGACACCTCTTCTTCACATTATAGCATTCTCTAACCCTCTTTTCTTCCAAAGAAGGTAGCCTATATACTAACAATAGCACATGTGTAAATTCTATAGGCAACACCTTCTCTAATTAGACCATAGTCTCTTCATATCATCTCATTTCCCAATCTCCTAGACTATGGTGCTATTTGTCATATGTCATTTAGATATCCAGCTCTAATGGAGCTTTTTCTACATTGTTCTCCTTATTTAATTAGGATATGAAAAAAATTAACTCTACAAAGATAGAAGTGAATGTTTTTTCATGATGTTTTCCCTTGTCATAGCTCACATGATAGTATTCCCCGGCTTGCACAATATATCGGTCGGGAATGAACTCGTAAAGCTAAAAATGGTGATATTTAGTGTAACATGAATAGAACTGATAATGGAGTAGAGAATGCATTTGGGCATGCACATAGAAGGATCATGGGATGCAATGGAAATCATATATGGAGACAATGAAAACAATGGAATAATGTAGATGGAGGATGCATGTTGTTGTAGACATGTGCTAAACATGCATTGGTCTGAAATGTTGAGTTGCAATGTATCCCATCAAATACATGTTTATAATAAAAATTTCCTCTTAATCTAAGGATATATTTGATTTGCAATGTATCAAGGTGACAAGCACATGCATGCAAGAAGAATGACAAGAGAAAGAATGACAATTGATTAGTTAGGTTTATCCACTTCACATTTTCATCCATTGTTTTCATATGGTCATTGTCATTGACTATCATGTGTCTTCATGTTAGGGTTTGCATTTGGGTCCTAGGTTTTTACAAACTAGAGTTTGTTGGAGCTCTCATGGCCTTTCTTTAGTTATGCTCTTTAGATTATGGCTAAGTTATTATGCTTTTATCTTTGTTTGATACAATCATTGAGTTACATTGCTATAGATGACAAACATTCAATGACTTTTTCGTTGGAAAGTCAAAGTGGTTTCTATATGTTATAAAGGATTATTTAATTCATGAAGTATATGGTTCGTATATGTAGTGGATGCATTTATCATATAAAATTTTAAAAGCTTAGTATAAATACATGAGTCCATTTTTAGCACGTTGTTAGTATGTATACATTTCTTGTTCTTTATAAACTTCTCATATAGAGGGGATTTAATTTCATACAGACCCATGCATGTCAATCAGGTTCCCAATGAAGAATCCACCCCCGAATTAGATGTGACAAAGTGGACAAAGTGCATTCATGTTGAAGTTAAAATGTACTAGTATCCTAGGTACTTCATTATCTCATACTTCATGTATATGCACACATCAAATCTTTTTTTGGGGGTTATTTACCTTATCTCCCCCCCAATACCCCATTTTGTTTTTCTACTTTGCCCCATTATCTTGCACCCTTTGATAGTTTGAAGTTAGTTGTTTTTCTATTTACAGTTAATCCTATGTTAATTCCAAATATGCCTCTTATGTGTTGGTTAAAATCACCGTATGGGTGGTGTTTTAACACACCCTCTATCATCATGCTTAATAATGTAACATATGAACATATTACGCGTGGGTTCCTTTATGTTACTAAGTTTGTCGATAAAAGGCAAGATTCAATATTGACAAAAGATTGGGATACGAAACAATGATAGGGATGCAACATGATGAACCAAAACACAACTACAAAAACACTACTACAATTAGTTAAGTGAGGTTAATTTAGTATGAATCAACAATAAATTTATAAAAACATATTTTTAATTGAACCCTGATGGTAAGGTATGCGGGTAACATTCGGTTTCTTTTGATTATCAAACCTCTATATTTGAGTGATTCATGGATCAAAGAACAAACATTACAAAGATACAATTTATTAACTACGCCACGCTCGATAATGAAACACAATTGTGAGGACCCTGTGTATTCACTTAAGAAATCAACAAACACGCACTTTCAATGGCCATCACTAAATTGTGGGATGTTCGATTTTAACTCCAATTTTTGTTGATCCTTCATTATACACTTGCTAATGCAACACAAGTCTTGTTATGTATATCTTATTGGAAATCAATAAGACTAGAGATGAGATTGCACAAGTATACATACATACATACACAAAGGCATGTGAACAATGCTTGGAGTGAGATAGTCTCATGCTCTCCTTACTTTGCCTTTTATTGCTTTTCTTCTTTTCATTGGTTCATACAAACAATATGGGATAACTCTTATCCCTCTTCGGATTAGCGTTGTAGCCTTATTCTAACCTTATGCGTCTTTCACTACATTTCTATTGATTACGAGCAATCTAATACTCTACCTTCTACATATTTAGTTGGAAAAAACTGGAGAATATGAAAAACAAACCAAATAGCATCCACATACCTTAACTAGGTGTTGAGAATCAAAATCCTAGAACCTCCTAATGCATGTAGCGCAATGAGCAGGGAGAATTGAGTGCTAGTTACAGATGAACCAATTGACTTTGCTAAAGAATTGGTTGAAGTTCAAGGTTTTGAAAAAACCACCCATCATTTTAGAAGAATTTTAGAAAATACACCTCAAATTATCAAAGAAAATATGGAAGATGTCTAGCATGTATAATCGGTTGGACTTGGGAACGGTAGGATCCAAAACGATTATGTCCCAAAAATCTCCCCGGACATTGCATGTAGGGGTTAAAAACAACTAATGACAAACCCAATAAAATCATTATTAGCCTAGCCCAAACTTGAAACTAAGCAAGGCCCTTCCATTCACGCGGAAACCAAGCCTTCTGAGGAGTCCCCAGGGGCCGCCACTTGGCAGAAGCCCACAAACGCACACTCTTTCCCAGGGTGGATGAGATTCCTTCTCCTTAAATAGACTTATCTAGTACCGCCCCGAAGGCTCCAGGCAGGCCGTGGCAGCTTTTTCATCCACCTGAACCTCCCAGTGGATGAATGTTCTCGGAGCTCATCCACCCCACCTCGCAGGTCACGAAGGATGACCCAGTGTTCATCCATGAGTGGGGATGGGGCCTCCCTGTCTTTCATCCACATCCAGGCAGTTGTGTGCTGGTGGATAACCATTCTCCAATCTCCATCCATTTTTCGAAGTCTGTTCTCCGTCCATATGGAATGGGCTTGAAGGTGTGCACAAGAGACAAAACCCTGGCCTGGGTTTATTTTTGAAGGTAGTCGAGAAGGGTGTGAGTTCCGATCCGACATAAAGAAGGGTGCTTCCCAAGACCGAATCTTATTACGGTTGTCTCTCACGGTTTATCATATATGGGCCACATATAAGTAACAAGCCATGCCTCGGTCATCTAAATTGATGAGAAGGGGAAGGGGGGGGGGGGGGCTCTTGGTGTCAAAATTGTCAATGTGCATCAAAAGACTCATCAAAATCGGCCGTGCATTGATGCAATAAAGCGCGTTTCCTTTCATAACACCTACTGAGGGGGTAACAATAAACTTACATGTGCCTTCTAGGTTGGTCGACAATTTTTTTTCAATTCAAGTTCACTAGACTAATTTTGGGTCTCTCACTCTTACAAAGAGATTAGCCTGGTTTAAATTTGCAATACACAGACTATATATGCAGTAGTACTCAACGTTTTCACCCTCCCCCTCCTCTGGTTTGTCCATCTCTCGGTAAGTGTTGTGAATATTCACCCGGGGAAAATGATTCAATTCCTATCCAACGATTTCACCCTTTTAGATTTATGTTTGACTTATGCATTTTTGGTAGATTTTTAGAGAGTGATGATGATGTGTGATAGATGTGTTGGCCTCGTTTCATTCACGGTCATAAGGTTGGGGGTCCCCATAAATACATGTATAAAAAGTTAATGGTACCTATCAATGAGAGCAAGGGACAATGACTAGTATGGAAACTGGGAATAAGGCTAAGAAAATTGGGGCAAGGACCGATAAGGTCACGAGCACACATGCCTTGAGCAATGGTGATTATCAAAATTGAATTGGAAAATGCAAATTGAACAATGAAGGTTGTACACGCCTTTGATTTTCTCTCATTGTTTCATCATTTCATGTATGCCTTCAACCTTTAGGCATTATTTGGAAATTACTGGAGTTTTGATTAAGCACCAGGTATACATATTTTTGTTATACTATCTATGTTGCCATCTTGCTATCGGTGTGGCACCTCTGTAAATATATTTATATTTTAGAATAATTCTCTATATATTTATGGAATATTTTCAAAGGGGATTCCCTATTGAATAGAGGTGCAATAAGCAACTAGTGAATTTAGTTATGTATTTTAGTTTGATGAAAAATTAAGCAAGCCCTTGTGTGCTGTGTAACAAAGAAGAATATGAGATACATGTTTTCTTAATTGGAGCTAATGAACCTAAAGAAAATAAAGAGGCAAATTGCATTATGTTTGGATTTAATTAAAGATCATTCTAAATAAGGATAATCACTAACCCCAAACGGTGGAAAATCCTTTGGATACAAGAGACAATTGCTGATACAGAGACTATTGCCAAAGATAAAAGAGCTTCATGTTTGACATAAAAACATGCCATTAAGTTTATAGGAGTTGTCAAATAACAGAAACTCACACATGACTTGGAAATGCATGAATGAACCTTAAGAGGGTAAAGAATGAATGATGAACCTTCTTTAATATGACATTGGTCCTTATAGACACTATACTAATCTTCCTTGAGATTTAGTAACATTGGTTGCTTGTTGTTTTGTTTTAGCCATTAATAAAGACCTAAACTACAATCGTCCATTGTCTTGCATTTCAATTTTCCAATTTTATCTCTTTACCAAAGCCAAAGGCATTTTGAAATGGTCCATTGTGTCGTATTAATTGATCATTTCAAGTGTTACTTGAGATCTTAGTGTAGTCACCTTTTTGAGGCTAACAATACTCTTTAATTTATCCTTTAATTATGATTTTGCTGTCAAGCTATGGTCCTTTACTTGGTGGTAGCCACAACATTCACATACGCTTCAAATGCCACTATAAACCCAATATAGCAAGTAGTTTAAAAGACCATGAAGTGGTTCCTTAATTTATCCTATTTAAACTTAAGACATAGTTCGTTATAAGATCCGGGGGGGGGGGGGGGGGTTGGACTCTTCATTGGAAACCTAAATGATGTATGTGAGTCACTATGAAATCAAACCCCCTATATATGAGAAGTTTATAGGAAAAAAAAAATTGGACACGCACTTATGGCAGGCTAGAAAATGGACCCATGTATTTGTACTTAATTTTCCAATTTAATGTGATAAATGCTTCCACTACATGTACGAAAACTAAATCATGAATTGAATAGGCCTTTCTTATGAACAAAATATACTTTCATTTTCCAATGAGAAAGTCATTGAACATTTTTTCATCTGTTAAGGGTGGAATGAGTACCATGAGCTAAGAAACAACACTCAACCCCAAGAAGAAAAATGATAAAACCCAAGTTGATAACAACTAGAGGTAGATTCGGCAGTTATTATGAAAGATGAAAACTAGAAAGTAAAATTAGGATTTTTAAGGGGACATGTGGAAATGAGGTCTCCTAAGGAGCATTGGGGCGAAAAGGTGGGTGTTGTTTGAGAGATAGAGTGTTGTAAGAAAAGGAGAACCTTTTTGACTGCCCACCTTGGAAAGTAATGGTAGGAGACCTAGGGATTATAGGAAGTATATGTATACTAGAAGGTTCAGAAGTAAAAAGATGTAGTGTATGTGCTGTAGGTGGTTATGAGGAGCAATTTTAAAGAGGAGTAAGAAAATGAGGTGAGGTGATTCTCAATGACCCTACAGCTCACACACAAGTCTACTGCTCATGCACAAAAGATCAATCAACCCAAAGGAATCTCTCCTCAATTGGATCTTCAAATGGCTTGCATTTAATACAAACTCGCTGATCTATACACTACTGGGTTACCACTTGGCAAATCAATCACAAAGAAGGTTCTCCACTCAATCTCCATTCAATCTCCACTCAAACACAAACTATTGACTTAGAAAACATTGGAGCACATAATGTTTATAGAATTTAGTTTCATAGATATCCTTAGGTCAAAGATACACACACTCCTCATTCATGCGGATTACTCATAATGAATATGAGACAATAGAATACATGCACAATCACTCTGGTTGCCTTGCATCCAGTCAATCACGTGACAATGGACCTAGCACAACGATTTACCCACGTTTGTGCTTCTAAACATACACTTGCACCAACACTTAGCTTTGATTACCTGGGATTGTAGTAGAACTAGCATAGAATCAAGTTTGAAGACAATTGACGTGGTTACATAAACAATTTCCCGAAATCATCACAATTCTCTTAGAGGCGATACTCCCAATTAGTATTCACATCAACTCACAATCAATAGATTGAGGAATCACTCCTAATCTGATATTTATCAAATCCAACAACAACTATAGACTCGAGTAAAAGTCTTCTTACAAAGGATCACTCATTGATCCTAGTTTAACACACTTTGCTTCAACATCAAATTTCCATTCCAATAGAGGTTCAGTGCATGTCAAAATAAATGTGTCCGTCTCTTGGTCTAAAAATATAGCCTATATATAGCAACACAAAAACATGTGCTAATTTCTACGACTGCAACTCATCCTTTCAGACCATAGTCTTCTCAAATCTTCCTCTTTACAAATCTCTTAGATTATGACCTCAGCTGACACATGTTAATTGAATTTGTAGTTCCAGATAAGTTCATTCCACATGTTTTTTCTTATTTGACCCAATTTACAAGAAAATTGACTCCACAACATGTGTCACTATGAGATTGGAGTATGTGCTGAAACAGAGACACCATTTTGGGTTCAATAGTGAACAAACTTGGGAAAATCTATGTGATCATTTTAAGACGCTTTTATTTTTATTTTATTTTCTTTTGTTAACCCCCCTCTTTGGAGGTGTATAGCTTTTACATCGAGGCTACTCCGATTCTAAACTTGAAATGATAATCTTTGGGATTCACACTCGCTAACTTATGAGATAGTTCCTAAGCCAATCCAACAGCCCAAAACATCTCTGGAGTTGGAATAGGGTCACATGGTAAATCACATGTACCATAAAACCAAGGCATGCAAAAAGTAGAACCACATTGTTGCATGCACAAAGTTATCTTAAACCGAATCAAGCGGTGTTATTCAATAACTGTAGCATGACTTGGCCAAAGGATTAGTGGTCAAGAGTCAGATGATCAGCTCAGGTAACTGCAGATTACCTAAACGTCTTGCTTAAGGTACGCGAGCCTAATTTGGTTACTTATGTTAATTTGACACTTGTTGTGAGTGGTGTGATTAGGTGTGGCTCCAAGACTGGACATTATTTAAACATGTGTTCAAAAGAGATAAATTGGACTACATGCTCAAAACATGATCCTTAGCTGTTCTAGGTTCATAGTCAACGTAAGTGGAGGGACCTGTTCGATCATTTCATTGACATGAGAATCTTCACTTTGATAGTTGAATAAGGTTTTCATCCGAGCTTCATAAATCAAGTGGTAAGTGGTTATAGCCACGTTTTGGATTTGCTAACCATCTTGTACTAATCACATGTTTCATATTGGGAACGAGAAGTAAGGTAGTAAGAAAAAAACTTTATTTAAGATCCATCTACCATATGCAATATGCAAGTGGGCTTGGGCTACCACCACATAGCACAGTGCCCATCAAAAGCACCATCTCTTTTCAAGTAACTTGACATTTCATTATAAGGTACGTGTCCCCTTATTGTGGGCACTTCTAGCTCTATAGACAATTTCGATTGCTAGAGATTGACAGTGGAATCGTCTCATCCAGGCGGCAATTGCATATCACAAAGATTTCCAATTCAAGTTCCAATATTAGGATTGCGATGCAAAAGTTATAAAATGTCAAAGTGAAGATTTTCTTTCTCGACTTCAAACGATCACATGACCCCTCCTAGTTGGATTTACTATTGTACTTCACGGAACAATATCTATATTCTAAACATATAATCCAACATTCCCATCGTGACATGTGTCGTTTTTGGTGTTCATTCTTAACTACAAGGTTTGCCATATACCACTTGAATGTGGGTGGTCCAATCAAGAAGGGCAACCACATGAGGCGCACAGACCTTAGTAATTTGGTGATTATGCACGCGAGACATGAAGGAAAGACAAATCGAACGTTTTTTTCTTCTGTCACGAGAATGTTGAGGTTCATCAATAGACTCCTGGCATGACTTATGAATCTAGTTGGAGTGAATCTCGCCCTTCCATATATATTGACGATTCTTTGACCAACTGCAACGGTGTCGTGAGTCAAATTAGTAATCAGTGCTTCCTTCAAGACTCACGTTGCAGGTGGGATGCAGTAACTTAGATGCAGGTCATCTTGAATCTATCTTCAGACGAATCGGGATGCGTCCATTACGTGGACAAATTCGTTCCAGATTTTCATCAACGTTCATTAATCGGGTTGGTGAACTGCTCGATTAACAAAACCTGTAATGAGAATTACAGTTTATGCTCATGTATGCTCTCCTCTTCGCAGGATTGAACAACAACTTTACTTTTGTGGGTGTTTTTGGGTTTGTTTCTCATGTGATTCTCTAACTTCTACTGATTGTATTACACCACCAAACTTGTGTTGCATCAACAAAACTGCGATGAAGCACCAACTAAAATCAGATTGAAAATTTGACCTCGCCTGCTTTAGTTATGATTAGATCAGAATTGCTTGTTTGTTGATTCCTTGACTAAATGCATAGGTCTTCCCGATTGTGTTCATTATTGAGTATAGAGCACTTGATAGATTTGAAGACGTAGTACCGTCTCCTTAAACATGTGTCTTCATGGTGTTTGTTCTCTGATCTTCATCGAACCACACATTAGTAAAAAATAGGGATTCGATTTAGAAAAGCAAGACGCATACCTTAACATATTTGAGTCTTATGTGGTCAGGTTCAACTTAATTGGACACCTGTAAGGTATGTGGGTACATTATCCGGTTAGTTTTTCATGTTCTCCAACTTCTACCGATTAGATTTACGCTACATGACTTGTGTTGCATTAGTAAATCAGTAATAAAGCTTCAACAAAAATCAGACCTCTTTTGATTTGGTTATGATTATTGGAAGTGCATTGTGTTGATGTTTTGACTATATATCTAGGTCTACTCATTTGTGTTGACCATTGAGTGTAGAGTAATTGATAAATTTTGAACATGTAGGCCAATCTCTTTGAAACAAATGTCTTGTTGGTGTCATTCTTAGATCTAACCTTACCACATACTGCTCAAATATAGGTGTTTGATTAAGACAAGTAACCAAACAAATCATGCGTACCTTATTTAAGTGGTAAATGATGAGGCTTGTAGTGAAGAACAAACACCAAAACAACGTGTGTGACAATGAGATTGGACCACATGCTCGAGATGTAATCATCATTCTAACTCTAGTAGTTAACACAATTAGGAAAGCCTATGTGATAACTTAAAGAACATAAAAAATCCTTCATTTTAGCCTCGAATAGTAACTTCTGTTTGACTCAACTAGATCAAATAATCTCTATGATTTGCAATTGGTAACCGGATGAGACAATTCCCAATCCGACCCATCAACCAAATTTATATGTGAAGATGGAAATGCTCCTAGATTGCGACATTTGTATTGGATTCATTGTGGCAGTCAATGAGCTGCAAAGAGAGTTGTGAATATCAAAATCGTGGATTTTGCTTTGGAGCATTTGTTGACTGGTGGTTGAAACTCACTCTTCAAGTTAAGATCAACAAATTGTTTCATCTCCTCTGTTGAATGTTGTCATCTTGATTGTGAGTAGGGGTTTTCTTAGAGAACAAGAAACATCATCCAGTAAGGTAGGTAAGCCTAATCTCAACAGAGCAATACTCTGAGCATCTATATTGGAGTGGTATGTGGTTGGGTGTGGATCTTAAAATGGACACCAAAATAATATATGTTTAAAAGAGATTCGACTATGTGCTCAAAATATGTTAGATATTTTAAAATCATTAGTCAACATGATTGGACAAACTTATATAACCACTTAACAAGCTTGAAATTCTTCACTTTGATAATAATAAGATATTCATATAAGCTCTGAAAATCACGAGGCAAATATCTATTGGCATGATTTGGATTTGCAAATTATCTTGCACTATAATTACGTGTTACATATCCTATGAGAAGTTGGTCCAGAGAGAAAAGTATCTCAATTATACATGTCTACTCACAGGCCTTCCACGTTTGTGATTTGTGAACAAGAAACACCACGCACTGATCATTTAGTGATTAGTGGTTTGTGGTGATTTAAAGCATGTACTTCTCCTTTGAGAACAACCAAGAAGGAAGGTGCCAGAATATCAAGACTTTTGTTATATTTTATATTCAAGTTCACAATTCATTCATTCACAGGTACGAATTAAACCCACATTTGACGCCCACTAATGAACTATTGTTCTCAGGGGTTACAAAATCAATATAAAACAGAATTATATGATTCATTGATGAGCCTTTCACTACGAGAAGGTGGCTGTCTTCCTTCCATGACTTAGTACCACAAGACTTGTGATTGATGGAGACTCTGGAAAAAGAGGTTGACAAAAGCTCAGTTTCTTCAGCTCCAGTACGATTGCTGATCGCCTCAATTCTAGATGTCAATTCACTATAAAGAGGGGTGGGAACTTTATATTTGACTCCACCCATTGACATCTAGATTGTATTCAAAGTAATTCACTATGAGTGTAAGTGACAAGTACACACAAATGACAAATGTAGTAGCTAGATTGCTTTTGAGTCAGTGTCTGGGAAGGTTTTTGTGCATAAATCAGTCGATATCCTGGTGTTTCCAAGTCCAATCAGTTCTGTGTTGACACGGAATTTCTTTATTGAAGTTGGGTTCATTATTCTATGAATTCTTAAAAGAGAATCGGTAATTTTCCCGAGTCTTGAGTTTCAACTGTTTCTTTCTCAAACTCAAACCAGGTTATCTGTAACTAGCAGCCGGTTCTTCCTGTTCATTGTTTGAGTCACATAGACATACTTGTTTTCTTAAAGTTCAACTTGCAACAGCAGACACAACAAGGACATTCAGTTCCATGTACACCAGAGCTTGAGGTGAGAGCTGGGTGAGAGCTCAAGCTTGCATTCTTCAGTAGTTTGAAGTTAATTTGATTTGATAAGCTTCCATCCAAAGCTCAAACTACTAACAACTGAGCTGGATTATTTTTCAAGATCTCAACACTTAGTTAGAGCTTGAGTCGAGAGCCTAAACTTGAATTTTTTGGTTGTGAACTTGTTTGAGTTCAATCAGGGTTTGAGGTTTAGGGTGACAAACCTTGCAAGATCATTGGTTTGGGATTCAAAAATTGAGAGCTTGAATTTGAAAATTTAAAGCGATCGCCATAAAGTAGTTAAGAATTTTGATCAAGACATTGTCAAAAATGACGAAGAGCTTGTCAAAGTTGTTCTACATGGGAACCATCTGGGTGCCATATAACCTATGTAAGCTCAATGAAGTATTAAAGCTCTTAGATTGAATAGTCAAATGTCAAATGGACTTGAGTGAGCAGTTGTGAACAAGAGGCAATGAGAATGCCCATTCCTTCAATATCTCAATATCTAAATGCTCAAATCATGTGTTGTATGTGAAAGGGGCCTTACTCATAGTTGTTATTTCTTATGGCAAAACTTTGATTCTAAATAAAGAATTTATCCAAAAGATATCATGACAAGTCAAAGAATGCTTGGAATGTGCATTGGCTTGGGACCCGAAAAATAAGAGATCAAACTCTTGACCATTTAATAAGACCCCATGTACTTTACAAAGATTGAATTAACTCCAAAAAAAAAAATCCTTTCAATTGCATAGTTCGTCACTCAATTCCACTCTAATCCTGAGCTTTCAATTTGAGGGTTGGAAAGTATTACTAGGTTTACAACGCTTAGATGGCACCTTGATGGATCCCATATGACATGCCCATGACAAAATTTCCATTGAAATCCTACACTAGCACCTTGTGGATGTCACTTAGAATTTAGGCCCCCTTTTGCATTAGGGTTTTGCATTAGGGCAAGAAGAGGTCAAAAAGTAATCGAGGGGTCGAGAGCTTCAAAGTCTTGAGATTTGGTGCACTTGGATATGATGGAGATTTGACTAGCATTCATCCCCCTTCCATTCAAACCTCAAACTATTGAGATATTGACCAATCTTCAAGCTTTCAATAGTTTGAACAAGATAAAGTGACCTTCCCCTCTTTACAAATGAAGTTTTGAACCAAAAACTTAAAGTCTTTCACAAATAAAAAAAATCCAACTGCTATGTGTTTCCATTTCTTAGCACAATCAAACTCCAAAAATCTACTCACAACACGTTTTCTTTTTAAACCTCCTCACTTCTTGAAAATGCTTGATGAAATTTGTTCATATCTTTTTGTAGAGATTTTTGAATCACTAAGGTTTTTCTTGGAGGTAGTTCTTTGTTTAATGTACCAACTTCCTCTAGTTGGAAACAATTCCAAATAAGTGCATTTTCTATGTGGAGTTGAGGTCTAAAAATTTATTAAGGATATTGACCAAGATCTTAGTGCATAGTCTTGCAATTTCATGTTGACTTATATTCTTTGCGATAATTAAAGACAACGTGGAATATAATGCGAACCCCTCCTCTATGTAATACCCTACAGTGGATTATTAAAACTACATAAGCTTGTGTAGAGTGAGAATTTACCATGTCCCCCAAAAAATGTGAGGTGAATTGAAGTTATTATGGCAAATTGTGTTTATCATTTTCAAAGTAATCTGACACTTATTTTCAGAATCATTTTGTGTGAGACTGGCTATCAAGCTACGGTATTGTGGTATACATTGAGGAGATCAAGATCTATTTCCTAGCTTTCATGTATTCTTTATATAAAATGAAATTCTTATGATTTTTGGAATTCAAAATTGAGACACTCAAATAATGTCTTGTATGATCAATTTGAAAGAATGAGAATCTCAACTTCGATTTCCTATAAAGATTTCATCTTAGCTTGGATCATAACAGTCGAAATGATTCCACACAACATTATTCAATGCGTTCTTCTACCTAGTCTCTTATCAGGGAATAATTGGGGGATTCTCCATGAAAAAATCAAGTTACATCTTTAGACAAGACACATTTGAAATTGAATCTCAAGTTATTTTAAGGATACAAAGGGAACACTTGGACATAACATTACTTAGCTAAAGAACAATGTTTAGCTGCCCTGACTTCATATTGAATCTGAAGCAGTGGGATTCCGACATCCACATTCTTTATTCTCAAATCTATTGCTGGACCCATAAACACAACTCATCAGCTGAGTAATGTTATGGATGAATTTCCTTAAAAATGGAGGTCAAATGTAAGGCTCATGATGTTATGGGAGTGTATCGCTACAATGGTAAGTCAATAGTGCCACCAAGATTGAAAAAAAGGAGTGTTTTTCCCTCTTAAAGATTGTTATGCGATCTGTGTGATACATCGCAATTGCTAACCGGAGTACTACAGTAGATCACAATTTTCGATCCGATCCCATGGTCGAAATTGCATGTGGATTAAGAATTGCCCACAAATCATAAGGCCACATACCTCAACCTACTTACATGCAGTACCAAAAAGATGAACACTCACCGCCTGGCTCACCTTGGACTTCTGCATGCAAGAAACTGGGGGCCAGCCATTGTCCACCTTGCAAGAAAGCACACCTACGTGGCATCCGAGGTGGCACCTCCTCCTCCCTCCTCCCCTTATCCCTCCACACACAACATAACTTACAGAGATCTGGGTTGTTTGTGGACCACTTGGCAAGGACACATGGACACCCCCATGGCCCCCCGTTTGATTCCACACCCCCACTTCATGCGCCGGAGAATTCGATGATACATACCTGGATTACCAGATTCCACCGTGTATGATGAGATTCATAGCCTGCCAATCTGGAGATGCGGGTGGGTTTCAAGTGATTCAAAGATTTGGGAAATTTTGAGTTTTCGCACGCCACTGGATTTGATGCTTGTCTGGTGAGTTGGAAGCGGGTGGATTTCATTTGTTTTGGGGTTTTGATTACAGTAGCAACAGCGGACTGAGCTTGCAAGGCAACTGTGAAATGTGGGTTCAAGGGATTTGGTGTGCACCAAGCCTATGTGGATTCTTGTCCTGGGAAGTGCAAGCCATTTGATCCTATCTGTTGAGCGGAGGGCTACAACAAATTGGATTTTTTGGGTTTTTTTGGGTGTTTTTGGGGTTTTGGTATGTGAAGGTTAACGACTCTGGCAATCTTGAATGCGGTTCCATGTTTACATTTTCGTCTCTAGGGGTTTGGATAATCCTCCCCTTTGAGTTCAAAGCATGTCATGGTGTCTGTTGAGTGATAAAATGCTTGTATTTGGGTTTTTTGATGTTTTGGGTTCTTTGGTATGTGAAGAAGGTCACCGAATCTGGTAATCTTGAATGTGGTTCCATGTGTAAATTTTCCGTCTTCAGTTTCGTTAATCTTTCCCTTGATTGCAAACTATTTGATGCTGTCTGTTGAGTGTTGAAATTGTTGTATTTGGGTATTTTGATGTTTTGGGTTCTTTGGTATGTGGAGGTCAACGACTCTGGTTATCTTGAATGTGGTCCCACGTCTAAATTTTCGTTGGTGCGAGTTCAGATAATCCTTCCCTTGAGTGCAAAGTATGTGATCTTGTCTATTGCGTGATGAGATTCTTGATTTGAGGTTCTTTAGATTTTAGGGTTTACCTTTTGGAGGATGCGGAAGAGCTTGCTTCTTGTTGCAGAGGCTGGGAGTCATTACTTGAAAGATTCTCGAATTTAGGAGCACATTCAATGTTAGGGTAGCCGAAGTTGACTTATACCTCTCTTAATTTAGAGGTACAGTAAGGTTGGAGTGCGAAATGATGAACCCTGGAGACCGTGTGGCATATTGTAGTAGTAGTACTTCTTGTAGTAAAATTGTAGGTGAAGTCGCCGAGTTATGGAGACAAGCTTCAAAATCTGCCAATTTTAGGAATATTGGCTTCCGAAATGTTACCCATCCACATACTAGTTTTTGTTCGACATCATATCCACGAAATGGCGGTTCAAAAACCGTCTACTTTGTGGGAGCCCCAAATTTATGTTCCAGGAGTCAGGTATGGCCATCTGGATTTCTTTTAGGAACATCTCGATTCGGTAACGCTCATCGTATGAAGATCATCAAGGTGGGAGAGAAATGTAGGCAAGTGGGCGTAACACATGTTGGAAGTGTTTTGAGGAATTTGGAAAAGGAGGATTTCACTGGAGAAAAGAAAAAATGTAGTGATGGTGGTCCCCTCGAAGATCAAATCTTCAATGAAGAACATGGAGATAATAATAGAAATGGTGCTGTTCAAGAGTCTTGGATTGTACTTCCTGAATCTTCCTCTTCTTCTTCCATTCCGCAACTCCACAAAGCGTTTGAAGAGATGGACCAATTTAGACAGTTGAATTCGGGGTCCAGAGAAGATGATTTTGTGGGAGCTTTGGCACTTCCAGATGTGTCTGTGGCTGGCCCCGGGCTTTCAACACAAAGCTGGGAACTTCCCAGTGAGTCGGAAGACTCTGGGAGGAAAGACTTGTTGGAGGTAAGAAGAGGCAGCCCTAGAATAATCTCTATCTCTCTTTCTGACCTATAATCTGGCATAGTAGACGATGTGAATTCTTAGGAGTTTTGATTGGATAACTAAGCCAATTTGCATGTAATAGCTGGCAAATCTAGAAATTGTCAAGTTTTGATTGTGGAACTGGAGGAATGACATAGTCATGAGTCAGCAGTAGAAGTTGGAATTTTGAGTATTGTATCCGAAACCACTCATTGCAAGTGGTCGATCATTGATGGAGAAAACTTCAGGTCATTTGATATTTCAAAAAAGCACAATACTGTGGTGTTTTTCTGATGTTACTACTGGTGTAATGTAGAACTCTCTTCCTCTTAGAGATTGGTAAAGCATAAGCGGATACGAGAATTTCTAGTTTCTCTTCTAGAGCACTTTCTGCATTTGCCTCACAAGTATCCAATGTGTATCCGAAAATGCTCCTCATTATAGGTGGTCAGCATTGGTTAATTTAGGGTTATTTTAGGATCACTTCAGGACTTCTTGAATATTTCGATCCAGGATTATTTATCTAAGACTCGCGGACAGAATTGTGAGTATTGTATCCAAAAACACCCCTCATTGTAAGCGGTCAACCATTTGATGGAGAGACTTCAGGTCATTGGATTTCTCAGAAGTACACACTACTGTAGTATTTTGCTAAAGTTTCCAATGGTGTAACGTGTATGACCTACCCCTCACAGGTTGGGAAAGGGTAAAGTGGGTTAAGAGAATTTCTGATTTCTTTAATTGAGCACTTTCTGCATTTGCCTCACAAGTTTTCATCTTGTATCCAAAAAGACTCATTGTAAGTGGTCGACCATATGATGCAGAAAACTTCAGGTCATTAGATTTCTCAAAAAAGCACATTACTATAGTGTTTTGGTAAAGTTCACATTCATGTAATGTCCCTACCTATTAGAGGTTGGGAAAGGGTAAAGTGGGTAAGAGACTTTCTGATTTCTTTGAAGTGTACTTTCTGCATTTGCCTCACAAGTACTCAATTTGCCATATTGTCGTCATTGATGATGCACAGGATGTGAGAGGCGAGGAGGAGAAAAATTTGCCCGAGGACGATGACTTTGAGGATGACAGGAAGGACATCACGCGGATTCCCGTCCCAAGGCAAACCTACATTGCTGTGTCGAAAGTGGATCTTGTCTCAAGTTTGCTCACCTCCTTCCCCTCATCCAAGGACGCGTCCAACCTTCTCGAGATTTTCGCGTGCTTGGAGTCCGTCCTCCATGCGGAGCACAAAAGTGTTCTTGAGGAGCTTCGGATGGATTACGGGCTCGCGCATTCAAATGTCGAGGAGGATGACAATTTATCAACCTCAAACACATCACATTCGGAGCACACCGATGAGTTCCACCACCACCAGGTGAAGAAGAGCCCCCTGATGAAATGGTGGCGAAAGTTCATCCGAAAAGTTGTGAGTGCACAAAAGCGAAACGGTCAAGATGTAGAAGAAGATTCAGGACCTGACGAACGCTTTAGCGACAAGCGGAGGCGTAAGGGGTCATCACTTTTAGGAAACACCATCATGGAGGAAATTGCTGTGCAGACAGAAAGGGAGAAAGCTGCAGAGAGATTTCAACGGCAGTTCATGCAATTACTCCGGAGTGCGCAATTTGAAGGCTTGTCTGTGAGTGATTTGAAGCTCACCGCAGCACTGAATTCTGATTACCTTCTTACTTTACCAATTGATGTCGACTGGGATTCTGCTGCATCGGCGGAGGCTCTCCTCTTTCGCCGAGGTTACGCCACAGAACGCCAAGAGGGTCTTTTGTTTGGTGCAAAATTGGATTACCTTCAATCCGTCATGCTATCCAAACTTTTCAATGGGCTTACAGGTATGCCACTCGAATGACTGACCTTGATGTTACCATGTGTTTCTCATTGCCCTTCGTTTGCATTCCGAATGTAAATTGAACTTTTCAACATGCTTTTTTGGTTGGGGAGTTGGTTGTTTTGCATACAACACCTTCCATGTTCAGTAAGTTTTCTATGCATGCTTGGAGGTAGTAGTTTGGAGGTTTGAACGAAGAACTTTCTAAGGTAGAGGGTGCTTAAACCAACACTTTAAGCTATTGCACATACATATGGCTAAAAGAAAAAATATTTTTAGTCTCAATTGAATATTTGATGAATATTCAAAGTCAAAACTACTAGCTTCCTTATACCAATCCATAGGCCCCATGTATGGCAACCTCGCATATGATGAGGACCCCCACCTTCATTGCCTAGAACCAACACAACATAGCTGGGTACTAGACCCAAACTACATCAAAGCCCAAGTAGTAAGGGTATGCAAAGCCACACGGCTACCTCCATGATCCCTCCCGGTTCGCTTGCAAAACCATCACCTTGCATCCCGGGAACCGACCCCCTTGCATCCCGGGAAATGACCCTTTTGTGCTTTGTGGGCCTACCTCCTTGGCGTTGTGAATAGAATGACTAGAATAGGCATTGACAAGCCACCCTAATCCCACCTTGAACCAACCCGAGATAGAGTGGAGCCCGTCACATACCCTACATGAAGGTCGTGGAGGCCGCTATGAGGTGGCACCACTAATGGCACCTAAAACCGTCACTCCGTGGGCCCAGACACTCCTACACCGCCGGGTACGGTTCAAGGTTGTAGAGTGTTGGCAATTGGGAGGCGTTTATAGGTGTTGGTTTTGGATGGGGTGTTGGTTTTAGCACCCTCTACCTTATATTGGTTCAATGAGGGTTGCTCTCAATTTGGCATTCCAAGAGGTGCTAAATTGCGTTTGGCCCTTAATGAACCGAAATAGGTTGGTGTTTATTCAAATTCAAACACTACTTCCAAGCTAGCACCACAAGTGGAAAGAAATTATTGGTATTGTATGTAAAACAACCAATGGGAAATTATAAGGTCTCAACTTCCTACAAATAGTACAATGAGTTAAAGGTCAAGTCTAATAACTTGAGTTTTTGGTTAAGGATTTTCTGGCACTGAATACACTGCATTCACTTGACCATACTGTATGCGTGCCTTTTATGCCATAATGCATTGTTTTTCTTGTCTGCTATTAGAGCAACTCTTGCGGTCAGTAGAAAGTGATCCTCTCGGTAATCATTGGCTTTCTAAGTGTTTCAGTGCAAGACTGCATGCTCATTCCACCCACAAAGCCTACATGTTTACCAAATCCTTATCGCCCACTGATTATTAAGAGGGAGAGGCAATCCTCTAAACCCCTCTCACCCTCAAGAAGCTAGGGTCAAAGGACTTTAGAGAGTCGCCTCTTTCTCAATATTCGTTGGGCAATGAAGATATATAAGATGTATGGATCTTTGCGTGTGAAATGAGCATGTCGCATCAGCCCAAAAAAATTTGGGAGCCCATTGTTGAAAGAATCATACTTTGACCATAGGAGTTGCTCTTACTATGATAGGAGCGTGGAGGATGAAGTTGTGGTGGTTGTTGCAAATCCTGATTCTAAATTGCAATTTTCTATGTCTCCTTATTGTGGGTCAAAGGGCTTAAGAGGGTCGTCTCTCTTTCAATAAGCAGTGGGCAATGAGATTTATGATGCATATGGACTTTATGTGTGAGTTGAGCATGCGGCATTGGCCCAAAAAACCTCATAAGCTGATTATTGAGAGAATCATTTTACAGTGAGCATAGGAGTTGCTCGTAATATAATAAGGAGCGTACAGGATCAAGTTGTGGTTGGTTTTGCAATTCCTGATTCTCAATTGCAATTTTTGTGTCTGTCTCCTTATGAGTGAGTTTGAGTTTAAGTTGTTGATTGCTGACTTTTTAGGGCCTCTGCTGCGAGCTGGCCGGTGGTGTATTGAGAAATGGGAGTCGTTAGAGGAAGATGAAGAAGGGCGGGCATTGACGGAACGGATTGAGCGGTGGCTTGAGGAGCCACTACAACGATCCGCAAATCAACCAACAAAAACATCATCAATCACCTCCTCAACCGACGAAGGAGGCTCAGAATTGGAGGACGACGAAGAGGGTCTCGAGATTTGGAATGCGGCGAGGCAAGCGGTGCCTCGTTATGAGGCCGTGCTCTCCTCAGCGGGGTCGAGGGGCATTTTGATACGGAGGATACTTGTCCGCATGGGACTATTGCCCCCAGAAAGTCCAAGGATCCCGGAACCGACTCTCGATCACCCAGACCACTTGACACGAGAGCCGTATCTCCGACCTAAGATGCTCGAGCGAGTTTCCATGCGCGACATTTGGCGTCCCGCGTCGAAATCCGCGTGTGGCGGAAACCCGTGGAAGAGAACGCAAGTCGCGTTCTCGATTTTCTTCTCGCGCTCAACACTGCAGGAGCCCGCGTTCCAAGAGCTTGTGCTCCTCTATAACCAATCGGGAACCGACCAAGAGGAGAGTGGCTTGCAACTCCACACGTACACGAAAATCCCGCTTCCAGACCTAAAAGTTGTGTTTCCGAGCAAAAAGCTCTCGTTTCGGTTGATCGACACGGTGCGGCTCGATCTTGCGACATTGGCGGGACTCTTTGCCTTTCTCGTCAGCCACAAATTCGACGACCTGTTAAGCTCGCCGTCCGCATTTGCGCTCGACTTGATCGCGAGTGTGTCGTTAATTGTGTACGTTGCCCGTGTCGCGTTAGGGTATAAGCAAACGGCCGACCGGTACCAACTTCTCGTGAACAAGACGTTGTACGAGAAAACGTTGGCAAGCGGCTTTGGCGTCGCGCATTTCCTCTTGGATGCGTCCGAGGAGCAGCAATTCAAGGGCGCCATTCTCGTTTATTCCCTCCTCCTCGCCGGAGGGAAATCATCGTCATCACAACATTGCATGTCGTTGAAAACGCTTTCCAAAGTCTGTGAGCGGTACTTGTATAATAACTTCAAAGAGCAAGTAGAGATGCCGATGCAAGAAATCGTTGCTGTTCTCCTGCGCCTTGGTCTCGTCGTCGAAGACCGAACGAAAGACGACACGTTCATCTCCGCTCTCCCAGATGAGAAGGCGATTGCTGCTTTGCAACAACGGTGGCTGGCACTCATGTCGAAACAATCGATCTGGAGTGTTCGGTAAAATGGTTGACCAAACATTTGACTGGAAAACAGCGAGTCAAGGGTGCCATTGTAAGGTATTCCCTCCTGCTCACTGGATGAAATCTTCATCTTCACAAAAGCGCATGTCGTTGAAAAAGCTTTGCAACGCGTGCGAGCGATATTTGTATAATATTTCGAAGAGGAAGTGGAGGTGCTGATACAAGAGATCGTCGGTTTTTTCCTGCGTCTTGGGCTTGTCATCCAAGTCCAAACCAACAAAGACACCATCTCTGCCCTACCAGATGACAAAGAGATTGCTGCTTTGCAGCAAGCAGTGGTTGCCGCGCATGTCGAAACAATCGATCTGGAGTGTTTAGTAATTTGGCCATCCTTTCATTTCTCATGTTATCAACCACTTTGAGGCCACGACCAGTTGAATCTATGCATAGTAAACTATTCCAGAATGAGTTTGACTCGCAATGCATTTTCAATCTCACATCTCACTTCACACATCTGACAGAAGCTCACACCTGAGTTTTGGGTACCAATTTTGTCAGGTCATGTAACATAGCCATTATTTTATTGAAGATGTTGATTGTCGCACTGAGTTTCCAGATTTGTCTCAATGCGCCCTTGTGCTACTGAACCCATTGTATTCTTGTAACTTTCATCACAAACCTTCCTGAGGCAAAATTATCCTGTCGAACTAACACAAACAAATTATTCATTAATATGTTGTGATTGCTTTATTTTCTTATTTTTTTCTAATACGTGCCAGATTGTGGTACTATGCAAAATACTACATGAAAGTAACACGTATACACTATAGGATATTGCAATATACACCACTAGATATAAATTTTAGTGTAGGAATTACATAATACACCACCCATTGGAGATTTGTGATGTCAAGAAAACTTCATCACATGCTTTTATAAGGTAAGTAAGGACTATTAGTAAAAGGTAAGAACACAGATTATCTCTCTGTTTTCCAAATTTGATTGGAGTCATGTGAGAAAGCCATGGTTTCAAGGACATAAAAGGTGTTGATTGTATCACTGAGCCTCTAGGTTTGTCTCCTTTGCTCCTGTGCTAATGAACACTTGTTAGTAACATACACAAACATTATATTCTCTAATTTGGGACTTTTTGGGCATTTTGAGACATTTACAAACATCAGAACATGGAGAAAATCACACCAGGTTCGAACCAAATTTGTAGAGAGCATATTGGAGAATGTTGGAAGATGCAAATACTTTGAAGCGGGTGTTCATATCAAGAACCCAAATAAGAGCTCACATCAAGATGGTTTAGGTAGGGCAATCCAAACATTAGATCATATTGAAGGGGAAATCGTATGACACTCATATTATTGCAAATAGAATATACCACGTATGGCATGTAAATTGAATTGCATGCTAACACCACACATCCATCGGATAGTGCAACCCAAAATCATCCTGCCTATGTCCCAAACCCCTACGCCAACGATGGCTTATTTAGCCTTGGAGACTGCATCTTTTTCTTTTGCCGCCGATTCTTTTGCTCCCATTACTTCAACATTCCTAAAAATCTCTGCCCCGCGACTATAGCAAAGGTTGGGACGTGGGCCCTCCATAACACATTTTGGATTCCGTCGACTGCCCGAATTATAAGACGAAGAATTTGAATACGATGAAGTGGATTGTCTTGCATTTCTGGGCATGGAGTACAAACGCTCCAACTCGATGGATGCACTAGACCGCGGAGGTTTAGGGTTGAACGCAACCTGCAATGCATTAACCAAGAAAACATGTGTTAGTTTGAGGAGAAAGATCAAAATATGTTACACGCTCCTTTTAGGATAGAAGGATTGTAATGTGTGGTTTAGCTATGGATGGGGGGTCACCATGGCACGAGGGGCACTCACGTCCGAGTTGGCAAGGAAGGGCAAAGCATCCCGCAAAGGAATAGGGAAGGGTCCACTCTTTGCAGGCCGAGCATCCATCCGCAGCCGCCGTTGAGGTGTAATACTGCCACGGGGCTAAGAGTGGGATGCCCGGACGCAGTTGTGCTTTATACCCTTGAGTGGTGACGGAGTTGGAGATTGTCGGAAGATTTGCTTGGGTGGGGGGCTATCGACGACGCCGACATCAAGAGGCTCCTTGGAGTAGTCAATGGTGGACGTGGCATCGCAAATGGTCTCTTAAAAGAAGCTTCCCAAGTTTGAGTCACTGCCAACCTCAAGAGAGGGCTCCAAACGTTGATGCCCAAATTAAAACAAACAAAACCCAAGGGAAAGAGGAGAGGGAGCATGTGAAAATCGATGTACATTTGAGGCATATTTTACACAAATGGCACACCATGTACTATCTCAAGTGAGTTTATTATATTTCGCGTGAGCGTACAACTCTCTGTACATATAGTCCCTCGGATCCATGTATCTCTCACTTATTGGATTATAACTTAGAAATTGGGGCACGGGTAGTCCGCTCCCCACGAGCGTCTGAAGGTATTTAATGAGGTCTAATAAAAAGCGGTCTTGGACCTTCCCGACCGTCCATGTAGGGCAAACTATGAAGTTGGAGGTCGGGTTCAAAATGTTTTTGGAAGCACCGTCCTCCACCATTAGCGTGTTGTCACCGGTGGGGCGAACGTCATAGGGACAACCAACCATAATGGGACGTTGGTCCCATATAATTGGCTTCAAAACCTTAAGATATTGATTTACGGCGGGGTTGTTGGGCTTTTTGACAACCTTGTAGTCGGGGGTGTATAAAGTTCTACAAGACTCCTGTCCTAGGACCAAGCAGGGGGTTGGAGGCTCTTGAAGATGAACTCCACGACTGCCTGGGTGTTCTCAGACTTTGTAGAGCTCCACACGATCACCCACCATTTTGATAGGGCCGGGCAACCTGCAGGAAACGTCGAAGCCACGGCCAGAGGTACACGAGCTTGCTTTTGATGTACGCGGGGGGGCCATTGTAGTTCGCGTTTTCGGGCTTGCAGAAAGGCACCGTGGGGACCCTAGGACAATGCACGCATTGAACAAGGACCCCGTTGAGATCTAACACCAGGAACCAGGTCTTAGGCGGCAAAGGCGGCGCGGGTAAAATCGGGGGTGCCACCACGCTGTCCTCCACACTTCTTGGAGAAGACCGGTGGGGAGTTGTGACGCTATGCTTCGATCCCTGCGGAGATAAGCGAAAAAAGGCGGCGACGGCTCTGTCATGCTATGTCCATTTCAAACATAACAAAAAATTTGTGCAAACACTAGAACAATTGAACCATTGGTGGCAACTGAAATGCACGAGGGGAACATATCACAAGATACATTTCAACACAAAAACAAACATATGGGCACCAAAAATAATAATTTTATTTTTACAATCCTCTATGTACAATTTTACTTGGGCGAACCACGTTGAACGAGCCATTCATACTATCCTAATTGTACATCTACAAAATTGTTTGTGTGCCACCAAGATCGAGCGTAATCGAGCGCATGAAGATGGAGGGATCAACTCGGGGGGGGGGGGGGTGAAGGGCGTGAGTGATGGGCATGGGGTAGGGGTGGGGGTGCAGTTCCTCCTACCTAGGGGGACACGACCACGCCAACAAGACAATGACCTAGGAAGTTTGGCTCGATCGACCCAAATTGGGAGGTCTCAATATATTATCTCACCCTGGTCATATTTGGATGTCGTGGAGGCCTTCACCGTCTCTGCTGCCCCTCTTCTCTCACCACCGCCTTCTCTGACGACATCAACAACCTTCTCTTGCAAAGGTTCAGTATCAGGCCCTTGTCCTAAACCAACCTCCGCATGTACATCATGCATGGGTTCAACGACTTGGTTAGGAGTAGAAGTATCACCAGGCCCTTGCAGGCCTTTAACATCTAACATGGTTGTGTCTCTTTGATATCCATGCCCGTCAAATGGAGACTGAGCTGCAGCAGGGTTTGGGTCGCTTGACCCAAAAAAATTGTATCGGGGGAGCCGCTTTGGGGCACTGGAGGGGCGGGTGGGTTTGGGTCGAGCGACTCAAACATTATGGGGTCGTCTTGTTGGTGAAGGGGGGGGGGAGGCATTACTATCGGTGGCCAAAGTGGTGGGGGGCCCAAGGGGGAGGAAGCTCTGGGGACGCGCCAGATGTTGGGATCGTCCACTTGTTGCACCGGGGTGTATGGAATGTGGTGGGGTCGCATCATGTGTTGGAAGCTGAAGGACGGCTGCGGGACGGATTGTTGAGGGATGCTCTATGCAGGGAAGCCGGGGGGCAAGTGTGGAAAGGAGCTCAAGGTAGCCACCACCAAACCTTGCGCCCACATTCCTTGTATCACCTACAAGATGAAGTCTGTGCTGGATGGAGGCTGGGCCATCGCCCTTTGTCGCTCTTGCTCCAACAGGAGAGCCCTCAACTCTGCGACTTCGTTCCGCACTGAGGGTTCTTCTACAGCAACCTTGTACAGGCGGATATACTGCTCCTCGTCCCCGAGCATCTTATTGTTAGCCTTCTCCACAGTGAGGAGTACAGGTTTCACCTTCACCATGCCTGCGAATGCTGTTGGGAGGGAGGATCCGACCTGAGCCGTTTGGCGAGCTCCATGTCGTCCTCGTCCTCGCTACTTATGGCAATGGTCTCCTCCACTGCGTAGTCGCCATAGAGCCTCTTCCCCTTTAACCTCCTCCTCGCCCTGAACGTGGCAGTCGCATCCCTAGAGTACATGCCCCTCACATCGTCCACCGTGAGGACGGGCACCAACTTACTCTGCGGGGTTGTCACCCACATAGTTTTCTTCCATTGAGGGGCTTCGGATTCCTACGTGTAACCCGTTGCCCCTTCTTTGACCTCCCCCTCCGCCTTTGTGTCCTCTTCTTCCTCTTCTTCCTCCTCCTCCACCTTGTCACCTGGCCCCCGAGACGATGTACCCGGATGCAATCCAACGAGAGGTTCGGGTGCTCCAACCGGGGTCTTCAAGGCAATTTATTCAGGGTTGATATGCCTCGCCATATCCATCAGGTTTTCACCCCCTCAACGATCTCCTCGACTAGCTCCCTGAGATCCAATCGAGGATGTCCATCTTCTTTGCTAAGGATTTTTGGGTTTTGTAAAATTGAAGATCTCCATCCTCTATATAGGAGTAGATGTTCAAACCCAACATCTGCACATTCCCAAAACACTTGTATTAGAATTACGCTTATTAAATTACACCAACAAGAAGAAAAAAAAACAAAAAAAAAACAAAAAGACATACCAAACAAACCAGTACCTTCTTTGGGTCATTCAACCCAAACCAACACAGTGCCTAGTTTGGGTCGCTCAACTCAAACTATGAACCAACTATTTGAAGTTACTTACCATGGTAGCATAGATTGGTTTGGAGCCCCTGTAGACGTTGAAAATAAACTCCCCTTTCCTTGTCAAAGCCCTCATGATCCGTAGGTAGAACTCCATCCGCAACTCGTCGGCAGTATAGTTGGTGTATTTGGCCTCATCGTAGAGGCATTTGTTGGCACCCAAACCCTCTAGAACTTGGAAGAGTTTCTCCATCTAGTTTATGTGGTGGTTCTCCACCTTTAGCAAGTTTGCTTTGTACATAAAGTACAAACACATTATGTTGACGACCTTGGTTTTCTTGTCTTTCAACGTCGTGTACACCCCCTCCGCCAGGGTTGTCTATTGTGTCGTGACGGAGGCTAATCTCGGCATAATGTCGTGCCGTTACGACACGTATCCGTCACGACATTATGCCGGATGCTGTCTTTATCTTGACGGACTTGAATTTTACCGAATTCTGTGTGTAATTACATTACCCCATTTCGGACACGTAGGATGTAAGATGTCCACGTGTGATGACATGTCAGCAAAGTAAAGGTAAAGTGGGGAAAAAATTACTAGCGCCCGTCCGCGCCCCCCCCCCCCCCCGTCCGCCCCACACCCTTCTTAGTCATATTTTACTACTTTGATTTTAATAGAAACACTATATTCGTTATTTGGAGACTTTGGAAAGTCTCAAAATAAATTGGACCCATAGTTTCGGATGCGAATATTATGAACGTAGGGAACATCGGGAACATCGGGAACAATTACATCATAATGTTTTAGAAATCCATATGCGATGGAACTATATATTACTAAATATAGTAAGTATGGGGATGAGAATCAAATGACACAATTACACGATTATTTGGTTTTTTGGGGATTGTGTTGAACAAAAGTAATGAATCCATAAATAGCCATCTAATTTTATATGTATTGACTCTTGGATGCGCATCCGAAACATAAAGCTCTTGGCCTATTGTGGTTGAATTGAATGGCATATCCCAATTGCAACAATACTTAAAATAAATTGACAATGTTAATTAGAATTTACAAATTAACATAATATGCAATATTAAATAGTTTGGATTCCACATCCGTAAATATAAACATATACTAGAAAACATTTGATAACGTATGGGAAGGATGATTCCACATCCGTAAATCAATACAGTCATGCAATAATATTATACTAGTTGTAATCTATAAAATGTGTCTAATATAATATTCAACCCCAATGTCATATATTAATGACAAACAAATACACATTTCAACTAACTTTGGTCCTGACGTACGTCAATATCATTCCCCCTCTTCATCTTCATCTTCAACTTCATTTCCATTTTCAAGATCGTTTTCCGCAGCTGCGATACGTGCCAAGTTGTCTTTGGCAAAATCTATATGTTTTTGCGGGATGGTCATTGTCTCTGATTTCGAACCTTTGCGTGGTTTCCAAGCACAAAGTATGGTATCTGTGTTTATCCAAACCGGTTCGTATGATGAGTCCATTGTCCATTTGAAACCTTTTTTGGTGTCCCACCCTAAATATATCCGGAGCACATTTTGATCTTTGGTGCTTGGACGGCAATATTCCACCTCAATTTGGCGAAAATTTGGACTAGTTGGAACAAAGTTTGGTGATGACAATGCTTTCACCAACCAAATTGGCTTGGGATGACCCTCATCCCCAGCACGTACGAGCAGCAAATAAACTTCGTGGCAATCAACCCCAACACGAAACGACGGCTCCGGTCGATTGCGAGCAGGGCCAACATAATGATCGTCCGCAGCGAACTCTTCACGAACGTCCCTATTGTTGAACAACATGGCCTCAGATTCCACGACTGTCACTCGACTTTGTGGCCAAAACCCTTGTGTCAAACATGAATGTGTATCAACATCGGGTGCTATCAATGCCGTGCGAATGCGATCCCAATACGCAATCAATGGTTCGTGGGTATCCCTAACACGTCTTGTGATGTCTTCCTCGCACAATTCTTTCCAATACTCAATGAATCCGGATATATCTTTTGTTGATTTCTGGCCCATTCCTCATGGGGCTGGGTGTGCAAGGCTTCGGCTCACCATTAGGTAGCACACATTTGCCATCTTCGTTTTTGCGCCAAATGAGTATCCCTTCCTCCGGACCCCAATTCGGGGAAGTGCACAAAACTTTGAATTGCATGGCGGGCAGACCATCGTCACGCATATAAAATCGGAATTGTTGAGCCTTGGTGTGGTCCATTAGTCGGTCAGACCCTTTAAGAATGAATGGTTTTATAAACCGTTTGAAATCGGGCACTTCTTCAATCAAATGTGGAATGACTGGCACATTGTCCAAATCCATATATGATTTCATGAGAAGAGGAATTGTCGGAAAATTCTCCTCGTGCAACTTCATACTCCAACGTCCAAATGAAGCGTCGATGTCATCGTGCGTGTGGCCAACCATCAAAAAAGACACAAACACTTCTTTGAAAATGCCCTTGGCTACCAGCAATGACCAGAAACAAAACACGTATCGACATTTGTTATCTTTGGCACAATTGTCAAGTTGCACGTGTAGAGTTCGAGGCAAAGGTTTAGCAAGAACTGGTTGTTCAGGCGGTTCTTGAAGTGAAGATAGACAAACTTCCTTCCCCTCTAGCACAGCCTCATAAATCGGAGTTGTTCCACATCCAACAAAAAGAGTACGCGAGGATGATGTTGGCGGACTCTCAAGATCTCGTAGAAGTTTTGCAAAAGACCCTACGGTATGATTGGCGTCGCCTGGATAGAAATCCAAGCCATAATGTGCATACTTGACGTCCACATGGCCATGTGCAATCATACCTGAATTAAGACATACAAATGAGAAGTACATTCCAATATCATATATATGAAGGAAATATGATATTGCCGCAAGTAAGGAACAACCATGCACAGACGAGTTACGGATGCGCATCCGTAACTCTTAAAAATGAGTATGTGGGCACGCCAAAAAAATGAAAACCAACGAACCTGTGACAGATATTGGCAGCTTGAAATATCCATCTGTGGCCTTTATTTTCTGCACATAACAAGGGCAAGCGGTCTTCGCATGGTCCATTTTGTCATGAATGATTGTCAACACCTCGTTCGGCCTCATTATCGATAAGGCGCGATTCTTGTAGTAGTCTTGACGGTGTGTCTCCTGGTTGTTGACATGCTCAATGTATTTCTGTTGATGTCTGGTGTGCGACTCGGTCCCTATTGGATGTGCGTCTCGAAGGCCTTTATATTTTTCACAAGTAGAACACCTAGCAAACTTATCCCCGGGTCTCTTCGTAATGTATTTAGCGAACTGTTGATTCTTGATCACACTCAATTTTGACAACGAAATCGGCCCACATCCAACTTCATTGACATCCACGAGTATGTTCTTCCATTTTGTCCCTGTGGGTAAAACCATCTGAACAACCTTTTCCCCCGACGGCAAAGTGCGTGTCTTGTGTGGCATCGCATCCGCTAATGGCATAATGATGGTTGACAGAGTTGCAGCCGCTTGGAGTGTTGCCTCCCTGGGTTTCTTTGTACTTGAGTTGCCATGGAACCGAGAACGCCTTCCTTGCAGCGAGTAGTTCCGGAACCCATAAAAATCTGCCTTTGAAACGGCATGAATAATGTACCATGCCCGGCAACAAACTTCTATATTTTCCAAGGTCACAACCTTACAACCTCCGGCATCCAAGTGCATGTTGCGATGTACTTCAAGTTTCTTGGCAGACCGCATACGAAAGTCGGCAAGCCACATCTCTTGCCTCAAAGATTTGATTTTGTCACGGGGAAATAGTTGGCAGCACTTCTTCGCACAACAATCCTTTGTGGCTACGGACCTAATAGATGTGTCTCCCAATGTATGATCTCGACGACGTTGCGTGGGTTCACGAGGCACACGAACGGAATCATATTTACGACGACCTTGTCTGGGACGCATTGTGGCGAACAAAGACTGTTGCAGTTGCTCAAATCGGCGTGATTGATCCCACAAGCTCACACCATTGTGATGAACACTTCGCAAAGGCCATCGACGGAGAGAGAACCTCCAACTAGGAGGCACTTCCAATGGAAGTAAGGAGTTCAATATACACACCCCAACATCGTCCTCCCCGAGGGGTTTTGCATCAATACAATCCGTTGGATTCGAGTTTCTACAAACACCGTTGGCCACGGGAACGGCACATGCATTGAATAGTACAACATCAAGATCAACCCACTGCTCCCGCGAATAACCCTCACATGGTGGTATGATTTCATCATCTGCATCGGCCACACCATTTGTAGCTTCTTGTTCCACGACATCTTCAAACTCGCTAGCATAGCTTGACGCTTCCGAGGAGAAATCGGACGCACTATCACCGACGTCGGAATCCATGGCCACTACAAGAGAGCCAAATGAAGAATGAGATAAAATATAAGCAGTGTATGTTTACGGACGCCCGTCCGCAAATCATTATCTGATAAGAGATGTCAGGGTTAGGCGCAAACATCTTGGCAAATTAGACAATGTATGTTTACGGACGCCCGTCCGTAAACATCCCTATGTCAAATGACAATTGTGTCCAAAACAAATAGAGTTGCAAGGAACCAAGAAGTCCCAGCCCCATTTACATTTACACTAAATTTTACCTCCTGGCCTTACCAGTAATGTATTTGAATGTGTACCAACGGTTTGTCTGTTTACGGACGCGCGTCCGTAAACCTACCTTTACCTCATTACTAAACAGATGCAAGAGGTTTGTATGTTTACGGACGCGCGTCCGTAAACCTACCTTTACCTCATTACTAGAACAGATGCAAGAGGTTTGTATGTTTACGGACGCGCGTCCGAAAACCTACCTTTACCTCATTACTAGAACAGATGCAAAAGGTTCAAGATTTACGGACGCGCGTCCATAAATATTCATCAAAACAAATATGCATACTATCAAAACAGATAATAATTCACAGCCCACATTGTAGATGACATACCACCATGTGACACCAAAAGGATGCATGTTTACGGACGCGCGTCCGCAAACCTACTTGTAAATGCTCAATGAGCCAATGAAAATAGATTGAGATACTCAATAATGCAACGAGCCACTGAGAGATTCAATAAGATATGAGATATTCAATAAGCAAATAAGTCAAGAGATGTAATGTTTACGGACGTGCGTCCGTAAAGTTCCGTAATTTGCGGCATCATAATAGGACCCTTGCAGCGTGAACAATACCTGTCAGAAATAGAATCCATCGCATTCAAAGATCCAGATAGTGCAAATCGAATATGGGTTTAGGGTATAATAGGTTCATTGCAATAGGATCTATACCTGCGCGAAACAAGTATCCACCACACTACAAGGGTCTCAAGAGCGCAACCCACATCTGAGATGCAAAAAGAATCCCTTGGTGGGGGGATTTCCCTTAAGTACTCGTCGTCTTCCCTTGGATCCTTTCTTCAGCATAGGATACTAGCCGCCAACTCTTTCCTAAAAACAAAAACCTAATATTCCAACATGGAGAATGCCAGCCTTGCAATGGAATGTGTATTCATGGCGGCCAACATGCATTTGACCATGACTCCACATAATGACAAAGCAAAAGGCATCTATATATTTATGGTGTACAACAAAGCAAGTTGGTTAATATTATATGAGCAATAAACATTGTTGAGGGGGGGTTTATATTATTGGAGTACCCAATATTAAGAGTTCATTGTAGAATTTGTGGACAAAAAATTATAGAATCGTATAAAAAATCAACCACCACAACAACATTTGTAGTTCATGGACTATAAAAATATATGTGCTTCGGAAATAATCTAGCAACTATTTAATTGTTTTGCATACAATCTTATGATATTAGAATATCATGTTCTCTCCTCTCATCTTGCATTTAATATTGTAATACAATCGGCCACCACCCTACCATCCAACCCTTTTAATTTCCCCACCTACACATAATATTATTAATACATACAGAAACTTTGATTTCCGTGAGGCCATGAAAGTAGAACATCTATGGACCTAGGTAGGGTTTAGGGTTTGGTGGATTTGGTGGGTTTAGGGTTTAGGGTTTGGTTGCAAGCATTCTTAGTTATTGAACAACACCAATTATTTTGCAAGATAGTGTAAGTGGTGAAAAAGTATATGACATTGAACAAATATTCATGAAACTGTCAATAACAATTCTAATTGCCATGTACAAAATCTTCATTTGGTATCCTTTAATGAGAGCCATAAAACTTGGGTTGTGTAAGCCTAACTTTCATTTTTTTGAATCTTACTTTTTTTGGGTGAAATGTACCCCTTACATGCAAGTAAAAGATTTAGCCGGGACTTGTTATCCTTTGATGTGACCCCAAGTTTAAAATGAAATGAAGGGATACAAATATGAAAACAATTAAGGCTTCGAAACATTGAAGATCATTATAATATTTATGTTCCAAGCCGGCTTTAGCCATTTGCTCTTAACATATACTTTTGATAAAAGGTTTTGAAGATCATATATATTAATTGGTATTCTTTAATGGAGTACTTAACACATCAATCCATGTCACCATATGACTTCAACCCTATTAGATGGTATGAAATAAGAGCTTATAACTCCAAACAAATACAAACATTTTCAAGAACTCTTGACACAAGATTCCAAAGAGTGTAGTTGGATTGACATCCCCCACTACCTCATTTTACCATTAAAACTCTCAAATGAGAGGCAAGCAATTTGGCCTCATGATTACAAGAAGTAGGGTAGTTGAATGCTCACCCTAGGTTCTAGACTTGCATTCATGCTAAACCCCTTAAACCCTAAACCCTCAACCCATAGTATTATGTCATTCTTCTCAAAATATGGTGAAATTTCTTCCAAGCCTCGCACTTTGAGGTTATGTTATTGATACCGGCTTAGGATGACCTCAAGTGACGGACGAGAGTTATGTCCTCCAAGAATTAAAGAGATTAACATGCAAATTCATCCAAACCGAACATGAATGTCATTATTGTTCACCCTCTTTAGTATGACAAGTGTGAGAAACACAAAAAGGTCATGTTATCTAGGTGTCGTCTTCTCATTCATATGACAAGTGGCGTAAAGTTGTCATATTATTGAGGGAATACGAAATTATCATAATAAAAATGAGCGCAAAGATATATATATACAACAAGTTTAATAGGCAATATAGATGATATGAAATAAGAGCTAATAACTCCAAACAAATACAAATATTTTCAAAAACTCTTGATAGAGGAGTCCAAAGAGTGGCATATGTCGATGTTTGTATTTACAAAATGCTTAATCTTTAAATTTTTTTTATTGATGTAATTTAATTGTGGACAATGATATACTATCATACAATAAATAGTTGTAGCATATCATAATTCGTAATAATAAGCGATAGTTAGTGTACTAGTCATTTAAAGTCCACTTACCTTCATATTGCAACAACTCCACAAAAAAATGTTACACTTGAGTTACTCAACCTCATATTGTCCTATAGTTTCAATACCGAAAACTTCCCTAGGCTTATCATTGTGAACTTAATAAACATTAGGATTTGTATTGTAGAATGGGTTTGGTTAGGGTATTAATAAATGAAAGGTGACTAATATGACTCCAGGTCATACATCTTCACCTTATGTTAGTTGGGCTTTGTCATAAATATGATGCTACATTGAAGGACTAATATCAAACAATCTATCATGTGGAGTTATGAAGTAATATGGTGTGAGTTGGGTTAGCACCATAGTCGGTTGGCAGAACAACAATTCCCAAATAAACCTACGAATGAAAATGTGAAATATATAAATATTTATGTCGACATGGAAAAAATGAAATAAGGGTGATATTTAGGTTTCAGACCAAGAGCCTGCCACTATTTAATGAAAATAAGGGTTTCAAGAGATTATTTTAAACAAAGACTATATTCGAATACAAGGTGCAGAACCCAATTGTCACTGGTGCTATGTTTTTACAATTTGTATCTTACATGCTATGTTACTACCATGTCCCTTCTCCTTTTGTCATTGTTAAATTTTAATCATATAATTAATGGTACACATTATATGTCACTTCCACTTATTACCATTAATAGTTGAAATTTAGTGTTTGAGTTCATAGTTAAAAGTACCTTACTTTCATAGGGTTAGTGATATTTAGTGTAATTGGATGTTGCGACTGGATGATGGTGACATGTCAACTAATACTTATATGCATATGATATTGAGCAAGAAGTGTGTATAATGGTTGTTGAGTTGGTGGATGCCGTTTTGGGAATCCATAATGCAGAAGGCTTTGATTTTAATGTTAATTTGCATTTGGTTCATTTGGATGATATTTTTTCACGTACAATATTAAAGCGTCAACGTTATGCATCATTGTTGTCTAATTTTTTATTAGACAACTTGTTTCACTTAGGTAGGCAACACTAGACTCAGATCACTGAACTCTTATTTCAATAATTATTGAGAACGCTTGTATTTGTTTGAAGTTATACGTTATTATTTCATACAATATATATAATAATTGCTTACATCCGTTGTGTGTGTTTTGAAGCTCATATTTCTTTTGTTTTTTTTATTCGCTCAATAGTACGACAATTTTACAGCGTTTGTCATATTAACGAGAAGACAACATGTCGATAATACGACATTTTTTGTGATTTCCAAACGTGTCTTACTAAAGAGGGAGAGGTGTGCCACATACCTCTCCAATATGAACCTATAGGGTTCTGCCACGTGGCGATGGGGTGCGGGGTGGATGGGACGTTGGGAGTCGGGGCGTTTGGGGGGCTCCTCTTGAGTACTTAAGGGTTTTAGGGTTTCATTCGCCCATTTTCACCCTCTCATTTCTCCGCCTCCCCTCTCTCGCTCTCCTTCCTCACATTCTTCTCACGCTCCTCTCTTGCTTCTCTAGGGTTTGTTGTTGTCACCCTAAACCCTCTCCTCCCCGCGTTCCTCTTGTTGTTGGCGCTTCTCTCCGCGCTCCTCTCCTCTTGCTGTTGGCGTTCCTCTTGCTCTCCTCTTGCTGTTGGCGCTCCTCTTGCTCTCCGCGCTCCTCTCCTCTCCGCGCTCCTCTTGCTGTTGGCGCTCCTAGTCACCTCACAAGGTTGTTTGTTGTTTGTGTTTGTGTTTGTTCTTGTGCTTGCTGGTTTGCTTTGCTTTGCTTTGCTTTGCTTTGTGCTTGTGCTTGTGCTTTGCTTTTGCTTTGCTTGTGCTTTCATTGCTTGTGCTTTACTTTGCTTTGCTTTGCTTTGCTGATTTGCTTTTCTTTGCTTTGCTTTGCTTTGCATTGCTTGTGCTTGCTTGTGCTTTGTTGTGCTGGCTTGGTTGCTTGTTTGATTGCTGGCCTCTTGCATAATGACATAGGTTGCTTGTTTGATTGTATTTTAGTTAATTTCTTGCTTTTATTGCTTGTTTAATTGTTTGATTGCATGCTGCTTGTGTCATTGTTTGTGCTTGCTAGCTGGTTGTGCTTGCTAGCTGATTGTGCTTGCTTGTGCTTACTTGTGATTGTTTTTTAATCTTTTGTTTATGTGCTTGCTTGTGATTATTTTTTCTCTCTTTTGCTTGTGTACTTGCTTGCTTACAGTTGTTTGATTTGCTTGTGCTTGCTACTTTGCTTTGCTTTGCTTGCTGGCGTGGTTGCTTGTTTACTTGCTGGCCTCTTGCATAAGTACATAGATTGCTTGTTTGATTGTGTTTTAGTTTATTTCTTGCTTTTTTACTTGCTGGTTTGATTGTTTGATTGCTGGATTGTTTGATTGCTTGGTTTTTTTTGTTCTTTGTTGGTTTGCTTGTATTTTGCATCATATGCATCATGAAAGATTTCTAGAACACTGCAATTGCATTCTGTAGATCAATGCAATTGCATTCTGCAGATCCTTGGGAAATACAAAACCACCTTCCTAAAATTCCGGAACCCTCTCAACAAGGACCAGATTAACCAATGTAGGGCTTGAAGTTTACGGACGCGCGTCCGTAAACTTTGACGCACCAGGTGGGTGAAGCATGCAACATATATCCAGAACTTACGGACGCGCGTCCGTAAGTTCTGGATATATTTAAAAAACAATATTATTACTAATGGACAGTATATTTTCCTAGTTTACGGACGCGCGTCCGTAAACTAGTGACATCCAAGTAAACCCCACTCCTAGTTTATGGACGCGCGTCCGTAAACTAGTGACATCTGAGGAAACCCCATTCCTAGTTTACGGACGCGCGTCCGTAAACTAATGACATCCGAGTAAACCTGTGAGCCCAAAATGGTGCCCATATGTGGTGATTAATTCTTCGAAACCAATTTTAGTTTGACTTTGATGTGTTATGATTATTCACAAAACATAAAAAGAATGAAGTGTGGTGTGGATTTAAGTTTAGGCATTAGAATGTGTTGTGTAGTTATTTCAAGGTTTGATTTCAATAAGAAGATGCCTTGATTATGTGAGTAAAGGGTAAGGTGAGGCAAGGTGAGCTCCGCGGGTTAAATGCCCACTTTTGGATCCACCTTGGTAGTTTAGGAAGAAGGAAGTTTGGTGGAAGGGGATTAGTCCCTACTTTGAAGGTGAAGGTTAAGGGATTGTGATTGGAGGTGCTAATCCTCCCACCCTATCCTCACCTCTCTCTCCCTCTCTCCCTCTCTCCCTCTTTGCTACTTAAGGTGTTCTTTCTCTCATTTGCGACTCTCTCCATCAAGCGCTCTCAAGGGGAGCAAGCTCTTAAGAGCTTGAGCACATGTGGGTGACATTAGTTTTTAGTAGAGTTGATTAGTTAAGCTCTCTCTCAAGGCCCAAAGTGAGGGAGCTCTTGAGTTTAAGGTTGCATGTAGTGATTAGGTGTTAGTTAATTAAAGTAGTGTGTTAGATTAGCGCATGATTTAGCATCAAAAGAAAGAAAAGAAAAGAAGAGTTAGGACCTTGATGATGGATGGGAGAGGTTGTATGAAGGGTAGCCAAGACTAAAGTAGAAGATGATTGCTAGAGGATTCGGCTGGCCTAAGGCCTGACCAGCTTAATGCTGGACTAAGGGAGGAGCGACTACTGGAGGATCCGGTTGGCCTAAGGCCTAACCAGCTTAGTTGCTGGACCAAGGTAGAAGCTGACTGCTGGAGGATTCGGCTGGCCTAAGGCTAACCAGCTTAGTTGCTGGACCAAGGTAGAAGCTGACTGCTGGAGGATTCGGCTGGCCTAAGGCCTAACCAGCTTAATGCTGGACTAAGGGAGGAGCGACTACTGGAGGATCCGGTTGGCCTAAGGCCTAACCAGCTTAGTTGCTGGACCAAGGTAGAAGCTGACTGCTGGAGGATTCGGCTGGCCTAAGGCCTAACCAGCTTAGTTGCTGGGTTAAGGTAGAAGCTGACTGTTGGAGGATTCGGCTGGCCTAAGGTTAACCAGCTTAGTTGCTGGACCAAGGTAGAAGATGACTGCTGGAGGATTTGGTTGGCCTAAGGCCTAACCAGCTTAGTTGCTGGACCAAAGTAGAAGCTGACTGCTGGAGGATTTGGTTGGGTCCTAGGCCTAACCAGCTTAGTTGCGAGAAGATAATTTGGCTTGGGCCTAAGTTATTTAATTAGCTCTAATTAGTTAAACTACTAGGGGGGTCGTAGTTAGGACAATCCTCCTAGGATTGATAGACCATAATAGATTATTGCATGCCATCTTGGTTTTGGGTAGAGTTGGATCTACTAGGAAGGTAGAAATGTGTGGGACTTTCAAATGTGTGGATGGTTACCCATTGAAGCAAGTGTTTTTAAACACTCGTACCTTTGGTTGGAATATAATACGTGCACAATCAATGGGAACTGTGGAAGATCCTAACAAGGACAAGATAAAGGAAGTAAAAATCAAGAAGTCTAGAGGGATCTCTTTAACTAATGACATCCAAGTAAACCCCATTCCTAGTTTCCGGACGCACGTCCGTAAATTAGTGCTAACCCCGTAAACCCAACTACTAGTTTACGGACGTGCGTTCGTAAACTAGAACTTTCTTATTAAATCTTATCTTTGTTCATAGTTGAGATTCTCATCCCCAACTACCCGTTGATAGTTTACGGACGCGCGTCCGTAAACTACATGTGAAATTTCGTATTGACATATGCAAAATCTTTTCGGATAGTTCATTCTGACACTATAATTCAAAACAACCTGCGGAAAGTTTATGGACGCGCGTCCGTAAACTTGACATTAATCATGATGCTAAGCATTGTTTTTGCATTTGCAGATGGCATCTACAAAAAGACCTGCAATTGACCAGGCATTTGAGTTTCTTCCGCCTCCACTTCCACCCGCCATCAAAGATATAAGCCACAACGATCACTACAAGCCAGTCAAAGACACAGTAGACAACTGGACAGTTTACGTAGAGAAACTTGAGAATGACACATTCGTACTTAGATTTGGGTATCAAATGAAGACGAAATGTAGATAAATGGGTTAGAGTTAAAAATTGGTCAGTAGAGTGTGCAGTGGTCCAAGGTGACTATGTCGTCATAGATCTTGAAAAACAAGATGACAGAGTCACAATTCTTCTTCATGAGCACAGACATCCATTCCACAAGGCTGAATGCGAAAATGGCAGCCCGGATGCGGGTTGCTTCAATCTGGCAACTGAATTCCAAGACTATGCATGCAATGCACCTTGGACGGGTAAGCGGCTTGGAAGACTCCTCAACAATGTCACGAGAGTGAATGGGGCAGTCCTGGAGTCCAGAAAGGGGAAAAAAAAAAAAAATCGTTTCTGAACGACAACCGCGTGTTCCACAGAGAGTCCCGGAAGGATCAAGACCGTCTCAAAGTGGAGCATCGAGAGGGAGCAAACCATCCAGTAAACGCTCCCATTCACAGATGGAGTCATCTGGACTTACCGAAGGTCCAGATGTCAGCTCCACCCTTACTGTCGCACCACTTCTGAAGAAAGGAGAACGCCCGAACTCTGATCTATCAACAAAAATTCAACAAGAGTTCGACGAAAAAACGAAAGCCTGCTAGCCAATGGGCAGGTATTTCACATTTGACGTGGATGTTTATAAATGCCACCAGGGCATCGAGAGTATGAATACTCGGGTGCAAGAAGAGAGCGGGGTCTGGTGGCAGATGAACAACATCATGAACAACCCGAAAGCTGACCGGCAGACCATATGTGTGACCCCAAAGGATCCAATCGTGGAGGTCACAGCAGAACATTGGCCAATTATTAAGCAAGGGGAATTCTACATCGTGGACGGCCAGCATAGCGTGGAAGCGGCAAAAGCTCTCCTCGCAGACGATAATTGGAAGAGCCCTCTGAAACCCACAATCCGATATTGGAAGGCACTTCTCGTGCATTCAGAGGACTCCAATCAGCTCATCGCCATATCTACCTTCCTCAACCAGACAAACAAAATCAAGGCGTTTGAGGCGTCATGGACAGCCAACATCGTGGCTGGTAGGACCTTGTGGGAGGAGCACGGCTGTCCACCAAAAGAGAGGGACAACGCAGTCGTCAAGAATCCCAAATGACAGGTAATATTCCCAAATGAATTTACGGACGCGCGTCCGTAAATTCTCCTTTACTCTTTTTGTGCTCCAAGTTTACGGACGCGCGTCCGTAAACTAGACGGTTCTCATTCCATTTTTTGATCTCATTTCAACAACTCATTTGTTTCTCTACTTGCAGGCATTCAGCAGTGCGATTGTGACAAAGTTCTCAAGCATTGACATGAAGCAAAGCGGCATGAAGACAGTGCAAGATCTGAAGGGCGAACTGAAGCTCATCACTTCGTCGGGTAGGACCTGGGCTATCTGGATGCGCGTCTTCCATGCACACAGCAACGGAGAACTCATTAACCTTGAGACGGAGAAGAAGTACAAAGAGGACCTGAAGATTAAGGTGCCTCCAATCCTCAGAGAGTTCTTCCGTCCCCTCCAAGGGTTGCTCGATGCCGAGCTTTATAAGGCGGCAGAACACCTTCTTAAGGAGACTCCGAGAAGGACAGCGCCGTATCTAAAAATCTTCCTCAAACGACCAAGGTTTATGAAGCCTTCAACGTACCATATTAAGGAATGGTGCGAATACAGGAAGAAGAAGACATTGGCTATGAGGGAGATAGGCAAATTGGTACCCGCCTACAACCTTACAGATGCAGATGGTGACATTGTGTGGGACAACTGGAGGGGATTGAAAATAACATACCACATCAATGGCGTCTCAATGAAGGCATTGATAAGAGCAGCATCTCCGTTCTTGGCCCAGCGCTCAAGGAAGAATGAGAAGAAAGGTTCTATCAACGAAAGGGAGACAACTTTGTATAAACACTTCCTCGATAGAAAGAAGAATGCCAAATTCGAGGGTGTCGCGAGGTTTTGCGTTGTGACATTACAATTGAAGTTCGGCAAGTGGGACACCCATGCTTCGCGGGCCACTGTGAGAGATGACCCCCGGGGTTGTCCTTTTGCTATCTTTGATTTCCGTGCATTTCCAAATTCTTGGAAACAACCTCCTCCGGGGACCCCTTTCTACGACAGCTTCCTGAAAGCTTTCAAGAGCTTTCGGTCCCCTGCACTTCTGGAGCCAAACGTGTGGCTGTGGATTGTGGACCAAGAGAGATCCGCAGCGGTCGTCGACCTATATAACTCGACGATGGATCTCGAATACAATATCTTCCACAGCACATACGTCCCCGCGAAGACGGAAGGCATCGCCGTCATCGAAGAAGCAAGGGGGGTAAAGCAGGTCGGCGCTATATGTCTCTATTTCTTGACACGGAAGTCTTCGGCAAGTGGGCGTTTTCCTGTAAAGGCGAAGAGCGTGTTCAAGAAAATTTACCAGTTGCCGCCTCCACACCCCAAGGAGCTAATGGACGAGGCGATGTTCGCAATCTGCCCGGCAACCGAGCTCCGAATGGACTTTTACATAGGAGTATTGAAGGCTGTGACTGTGATGAGTGAGACAGTGTACAACGTCTTCGGGGGGACCAAATTTGTTTATGCGGCATTGGTAAGTACTTAAAAAAACTTTCATGCCTCCACCTGATGCAACTTTACGGCCGCGCGGCCGTAAAGTGTAACCACCTAGTTCATTTCAACTTTGCGGCCGCGCTGCAGTGCATATTTACGGCCGCGCGGCCGTAAAGTTATCAAACCTAACCCAGTGTGCATTTTACGGACGCACGCCCGTAAAATGCACACTGCATCATGTTTGTATGTCCATCTTCCCCGTCAATTCAATCTTGATACCAACAATCCACTAACTTTTTTTATTTTGTGCAGATGCTTGGGTTGCAGGTTAACTCGATTGTGGGGGCTGGCGACATGGATGAGTGCAAAGATCATAGGAAGCTTGCAGAGAAAATGGATCTCAATGACTTCTTGGATATCATTACCCCACATCTTGTTGTTCCTCTTGCCTCTAGAGAGGAGCCTTCTCATGCAGGCGGGTGGGGCAGCGATGGAGACGATGATCCAATGTCTCCAAGGGGACAGCCCTCCAGGCAGGAAGACTTGCGCGGTCTTGCTCGTCATCCAGTGGATCGCGTGGCGTATCTCCTGGGTGAAGACGACATGGATGCAGAGGAGGCGCAGCCCAACATCACTCCAATTCGGGTGCCTCATAATACGCCTAGTCTATCACCCTTTGGGACTCCCACTTCTCGAGTTGGGCTTCCTTCCACTGCGGGCCCATCTCGTGCTGCAAGGCATATGGCGGAGAGGGATGCGGACCTTGCTGCAGAAACCGGATGCACGGCGTCCTCTGGTGGGGGAGAGCCCAGTGAGCAGGCGGCGCTCCCGCCCATGGAAGGTAGAGATATGCTAGAGTTGATATCGAGGCCCGATATCGACTCCTACCGTGCAAGCCGGCGGCAGAGGAACAAGACGCCTTACAACGAATACCCCGAAGGCGCCGTCTTGGAACTCTCAGATGAAGACGAGGATGAGGTGAGGCTGTACGCTTCCATCTCCGCCTTGCCTTCTGAGCCAGGCAAGGTGAAGAGAGAGCCCATGTCCGTCTCCGAGCTGGACGAGAAGATGGAGAAGAGGATGAAGGAAGAGCTTGACATGCGGCTCCGGGAGGCCAACGAAGAGCACGCCAGGAAGATGGCCGCCATCCAAGCTGAGATGGAGCAAGCTAGGTTGGAGTCTGCTCGGAGGCACACCGACCTCATGGCTCAAAATCAACAATTCTTGGCTCAAAGCCAACAATTCATGAGCATGATGGCAAGCTTGCAGGCAAGACCCCAGGTGGTGTATGCAGCTCCCGAGCCCGCCATGTCTGTGCCCCCCGTTCTGGTGCGCCCTCCTTCTAGCAGCCACACGGTGTACATACCGGATCACACCTATACGGCCCCCGCGTTGGTTGTCCCGCCCCCTCCCCAGGTTGCTGCCGCTCCAGAGCCCTCCCCTCCCGCCATAGGAGACGATGAAGATGTCAACATCGGCGACGCCCCCCTCGCCGATGAAGATGTACATATGCGGGGGGGGCCAAGACTCCTCGCATGAGGATCAACCTTTCGTCGGCACGCAAACGTCGCAAGCAGGTGGAGCCGATTTGTTGGTGGTGGAAGACACGCAGGGCGAATTTACGGACGCGCGTCCGGAACCTGGCCCCGCAACTGGGCCTGGTGAGGGAGGCACTGCCGGCGAGGAACTCACCGCTGAAGAGGTAATCAACCTTTGAGCATGCCTCCCTCTTTACGGACGCGCGTCCGTAAGTTCCCAATCAGCCAGCTTTCGTGGCGTGTGCATATTTTCGAGTTCGAATCTCGATTTCGCCTGCGGCAGCGGATCCAATTTTGCTAGTGTAGGCTCAATTAATCTTAGGAGAGACCTTTAGTGACAATGTAAATTATTCGCGAAATGTATATCACCAAACACATTAATACAATTTTTTGAACTGGATAGTTCTTCGGATACTTGTTGCCTCGCATTTCTTTGTTGCGTTTTTGCATGCTTGTCATTTGGTTTTCCTGGGTAGTGCCATTCACCTAGGTAGTATGTGCCATCACAGGGTCCGTCGGAGATATGTCGCAACCCCGCCGAAAGACCAAGCTAGCCCATGAGGAAAAACTTCATAATATTTGACCTCAATGGCGTGCTTTGTCAATCCACACATATCTCCAATAGTGCGTCCAAGGGTCCCTACCGTACTCCACAAGACATGGATTACGGCGGGCGCTTCGATACACTAGTTAACAAGAAGGTTGTGCGCGTCCAGCCCGGCTTGAGGTGCTTCCTTCGTGAGGTCCTCGGCTTGGCCCATGTCATCATCTGGAGCTCCATGCTGATGGACAACACGAAGGCCGTCGTCAGTTTCCTTTTCCGAGAACTCGCAATGCCGTGCTTGCTTCTCGGTCAAGAACACTGCGATGACCTTTATGACCGTAGCGGCAAGATTGTACCCAAGGTCGGAGGAGGCCGCGGACCTCAATTCCTTAAGGTGCTGAGGAAGAACCTCTGGGTGGGCGTCCCCCAAGGTTATTGGCCCACTCCGGAGAACACGCTCCTCATTGACGACAGCCCGGCGAAGAGCGTTCTCAACCCCCCGGGCAACTGCATTTTCCCGAACCCTTGGGAGGGCGATAGAAACGACAACTTCCTAGAGTTAGAATTAGGACCCTACATTAGAAGGCTTGCCCATCACTCCAGAAGTGTCCCGGATTTTGTCCTCTCAAATCGTATTGGCAATAGACCTCTAGGCCCAAGAGATACAGAATTTAGGAGGTTGTACGGCTTTGCTGAACTCAATAAATTGGTATGAGAACTTAGATACTTTTTGGCTCCGTACTTGGACTCTCCATGTTTATATCTAACATTTCTCTCCTTATTTTGTAAATGTATTTTTGTGCCTTAGTTGCCTCACCAAGCATCCCAAAGTCTCAGACATGGCATGTCTACATCTCAGCCGGGCCCCAGCTCCCCTTCCATTGGTGTGACCGACGTTTCAATGCCTTCACTATTTCAATTTTCGGCCGTCGATGCCGCCTCTGCCGTGGATTACTCCAAAGACTCGTGGTTCGAAGATGGAGTTGTCGATAGCCCTCCTCCAAAGGTTGCAAAGCTCAATTACGCTCTATCCCCATCCCCATCTCCCCTCCGCAATGAGAAGCACGTTCGAAACCCGCGGTCGACCAGGCGTCTTTGCATGGATGAACCCCACATTGATGTCCCGGCCTTTACGAACGTCCCGGTTGTGCTTGTGTCTACTCCCCTCGATGTCCCTGAAGATCAAACCGCCGCCCCGAAGGCCAAGGTGCCCCACTATTGGTATTCTCAAGTTTTTCGTTCATGATGTCCGCGTATTAATTTAGTGCATTTCAAATTCTTGGGTTTTTCGGACTTACATCCGTAACTTATACTAACCCACGTCGTTATATATATTTATGGTCATTGTTTCAGACCCCAATATACATGGATGTGGGACGTGCATCCTCCACTCCGTCATTGGATAGGCGAACACTGAAGATTGCGACTTGCGAGTCTGATCGTTGTTTGGCCCTACGAAAGAGTGCAAGACATTCGGTTTCCCAAACGCGTTCGTATTCCACTTATTCGGTAGGGGGTTGGCCAATATGGGAAAATGGCATATATTTGAAGGCTGGGAATGGGAATAAACAAGGTTACAGTCGCGGAGCCGAGATATTTAGAGCCATGGACGCCATGAAAGCAAAAGAAAAAGAAACGGCCGCAAAGGCTAATAATAGTATTTCAAAAACAAAAGAGTGACGCCTATTCATGGTCCAAATGTATAGGCTATATTAAAATACATATAGATGTGGATTTGTGTTTCTAGGGCTTTGGCCTAATAGTGGATATTCCACTTGCATTTTGTATTTTGACCCTCTTCAATGAATATGATATCGATTTCCTATATGCAAATGTTGTAATTGTCCCATTTCCCTATTTTTATATGTGTAATTACATGCATTTGAGTTTCATATTTGTTTCCATATTGGGAACATAGCATATTTGTAGTGTTTTCATTCCTATAAATGTGAAAGCCACGTCCTAAAATAGTCTCAAAATTAACAAAAAGTCTCCAAATAACGAATATAGTGTTTAGAATGATAAACATAATGGCAAAATGGTTTACCTGACGCTAGGCATATCCACGTCCACGTCGGCCTTTTCTGCCACATAGGACGCCACCTTGGCAAGAAGGTAAGTATTTTACCCACCCTACTAGCTTCCCCCTAGGTTGACCCTATGTGGACCCTATTATGTCGTGACGGAGGGGTCCGTCACGACACGACACGTCATGACGTCGGGATAGACAACCCTGCCCTCCGCCGGTATAGCAATGTAGTGAGATTTAGAGACAACATAATCAGGTTGTAATTTCCTCACAATCTCATACACATGCTCTGCCCTCCTATCCTCGAGTATCCACAGCTAGATGTCAACCTCCCTGAACTTGGGACTTGCATAGTCGAGGAACTTCGATAGGAAGGGCTTGTAAAAGGGGGTGCTCATGGTGTCTTCAAATGAACTTCCAAGAATGTTCCTGAAGTCTATCATTCCAAAGAAAAATTGATCCCTTGGGTTCGTCCTTATCGCCTTCCTAGTATCAATGCCATGTCATTCCTGGATTTTCGGAGGTTCAAGGGCAACAAGGTTGAAATGCGCGTCCCCCTCAAAACTGACAATCTTCTTCTCCTTTATGAAGTTGGAGAAGACATGTGCCGTGTGATCTAGAAGCGCCCGGTTCTTCCCACGAAGCTTCACCGCCCTCTACATTTTTAACATGGGATGTTATACAAGTGATGGTTTATGGAAAGGGAGAAAATGAAAAGATATTTGCATACTGAAAAACAATAAACATAAAAGGATATACATTGCATGAAGTTATAATATATGAAGGTTGTCTGTCTCTAGAGATGCAAAGGAGCCAGGACGATGAATATAATCTCTTCAAGATTGTAGAATTGGATAACCCTCCCATCAAGAAGATTGGAGAAGTTGTAAGGAACTTTATAATGTAATTTACCGAGTTTTTATGCCATACATGTATAGAGTTGTAGGTGAATATAGTAAATATATTTTGTATAGAGGATGGGTAGTAATGTATATCATCTCTAATGAGTAGTTTGAATATGCTTAGTGGATGACATGTACGTGAGATGTCTTATAGTAAATTATTTATAGACATTGATTATGCTTTGCCATCTATTGTAGTAAAATAATCAATATATTGACTATATTGATTCATCTTTGGTAGTCCACTATTTAAATATGATGACTATGCTCAGTCATACTTTGCTGTAAGTTATTTAAATATAATGACTATATTTAGTCATATTATGGAATAAAATATGTGAAGATGATAACTATGAACACTATATTCGAAATTTTGAGAAAATTCCATGATTTTGGGAAAATACAGTTTAGGTTAAGCCGACCTAAAATGCACCCACTGGGTACATTTTAGGTCGACTCCACCTAAACTGTCATCAAATTGGGAGACTGGAAATCTCCCAAAATTTCGAATATGGTGTTTATGCTTAGTTATCTTGTTTATACGAATAGCATAATTGTTATGAATATAATTTTTGATAAGTTGTCTAATGATATTATTTATAGTCATATCAAATGACTACATTTAGTCATCAAAATTGAAATGCTTACTACTAGATCAAAAATAATGATTAATCCCTTAGAGTGTAAAGCGTAAAAAATGACTCATTTTAACAAACAATCATGTATCATATGATTAGTTTTAGTCACAATAGGGGCCATTCACGGTTGGGGTACTACTTTTGGCCGTCTAACGGAAAACGGATTTTTTTTTATAACTTCACATGCTTGGTATGCTTAGATTTGTATTGTGAAGCATATTTTGGATCATACCTACATTTCATACTCCATATCGAGTACACTGACAAAGTTAATTTAGAAGGAATAGAGTCATCTAAGATATCATTTTGATTCCTTAAAGGACATTCAGGAGTGTTGTCTTAATTGTTCACCTTAGGATCAAGGAATGAAAAGGACAACAAGAATCAATCGAAACGATCCCAAATTTTTTCCTCACACTCATCGTTCAAGTGTGTACCAATAGAACCAAATATGTATTGAATAGCAATTGCCCAATTTTACATGTGGCACCAAACATGTCCAAATATATATATACTCACGGCCATATGTAAAAGGAATGTCTAGTATTAGAATTGGACAAAAAAATTTATATGAATGGACACATGACACTTTTACCAAGGTACCAAGATACATAACATGAAATAATTGACCACCAATGCACACCTAAATAGCAAAAAAATGCCACTGATGTGGCCTAGGATTTAGGGTTTAGGGTTTAGGGTGATTATTAAATAATAATAAAAATATTTCTTGATAAAGCTTATGAACTATATACTTATTTATGTAAAATTTATTGATCAAATAATAGTAAATCATGATAAAAACCAAGATCAATGCGACAAAGTCTTTTGTCCCAAAAGTAGTACCCCAACCGTGAATGGCCCCAATATGACTAATAATAGTCATTAATGAACAAATGTACTTGTCATATGACTATACGTAGTGAAGATTATGTTGTCATATAAATACAGAGCATGACTAATTCTAATCACATATTCATGGCTAAATATAGATATATAAGTATGATTAAATATAATATGAAAAGACGAAGGATCAAGGGGCAACGCAAAACGAGGTTCTAAAACCCCATGGGGAACGCGTTATGGGGAACGGAAATTGTCCGATATGACCGTAGTCATTTTGTCTGGAGCGACTGGTTCGACATGACCAGATTGAGGACTAAAAATAATACTAGTCATTAGTGCACTTTCCTACCTATATTAATCATAAACCCCAGTCCATTTCTCATGTTTTCCTTGTAGTATCACTTTGTGATATGAATTTGATAAAATACCAATTAGGCAATACATAGTAAATATGATTTGTTGTCTCAATGGGGGCACCCAATGAAGAAATTGTAGCGTTATTTGATACGAAATGTTGCCAGCATTAGAATTGACATATATATTTTATTCTATTATGTCACCTCAATTTTGGAATACATAAAATTTTAGAAAAACTAATATTTTAGATAATCAAAATGCAATCTTGATTTGTAACAAAAAGCTATCAATCAAGCATAAGTATCTTTTGGTTTCGCATGTTTCTCCAAGTGTTGATGATGGTAGACCAATCCATTGCATCCACTTCAAGCCCACAAAGAGAGCCCCGCATAAGAGCATCAAGGGTCTTCAAGTTCAACCTATTACACAAGTGGTTTTTGATCGCATTTTGTTTGGAAAATCCTCTATCACAAATATTAGCTATACTTGATGGAATGAATATAACTTTCTGCCAAAGTTGTATAAGTTTAAGCCAATTTGTGTGCCATTCCAAATTGCTACCACATATGTGCCAAGCCTCAAATATCAATTTATTCTCACACTTATGTCGAAGTGTTTCTGTAAATTCCAGGATTTCTCCCTTACACATGTCATTTTCTTCTTTAGTGTATTGAAATTTCAACAATATCTTTTCGAGCCACAATTTGGTATTTGTGTTTTGGTCACTATCATTGCTGGAATAATTTCGACAATTAAAAGGTTTGGCTACATTGAATTCTGGAAAGTCTAGGAAACAATCATTCAAAGCATGAACCATTATTTGCACATAAGATGCACCCAATAATATGTATTGTTGTAGTTTATTGGGCCCATCAGTTGCCAATGCATGAATAATACAATCTCTTTTATTTTTTTCATAACTCAATTGAAGATTTCTTAAAGATCCCCTCAAGAATTCTTCCAAGTTCTTGCTTGTACGACCAAACATTGGTCCATTCCCGGATTAAAAAAAGACATGATATAATTAAAATAGTGATATCAATGGTTGCACTAATAGTTGTGATATCAACTATATCATATTGAAATTTGAGATTCAATTTATTCAACTCTTGTAAAACATCTACAAGGAAGCTCAAGTAAAAATGAAATATAAAAGAGCACATGATCTCATACTAATGTTGTTCTTCATCTCTGAATATTCCAATAACACTAGCATGCACTGTAGCAAGCGGGTCATGACATTACCTCAAGAAAGCCACTATACTGCATGAATTTGTAAAACTACTACATAATCTTCTTCAAATACATCCTTCAACAATCGTTTCAACTCGTTGCGTCAATATGTACTACGACCCACCCACTCATGAACTTTGTTGGTAAAATGATTCAACATTTGAAACTCTAAAAAAACTCTAGTCGCATCTTCTGCAACTAAAGCTTCACAATGCGCAATACAATGCACATTTATGAGAGTTGGAACCTCTACACTCATTCTAGCCACTAGTCATGTACGGTGTCCCATCATACTAGAAGCTCCATCAGTGGCTAAAGCTACTTGGTTGAGAAGCATCCAATGCATTTTCTCTAATAGTCATGTAACAACCTCGTACAGAGATTATGTTATACCATCTCGAAGAGCCAAAAGCTCAGCAAATCTTGTAACATGATGTCCTTTCCCATTATTTGATGAATAAACAACATAAACAAATTAAATGTTCAAGAGTTCAATCAGTGGCCTCATCTATCATCAAAGAATAAGATGGGGAGAATTGTGCCTTTTTTAAAGGTCCATCACTAATACATTGACATACTTTAGGGACTTGTGAATATTGTGGCATTCAAATTTCAAACCCAACAACAAAACTGCTTCCAATCTAGCTTTAATTTAGTCATTGTGAATTGTACATTGCACATTAAACTAAATTTGAAGGGGATCCCTGCACTATACAAAGTCTACCTCAAATCATCCCAATGTCAAGTTGAGACGCCTTAGAGTTAATCCAATATTTGACCAGCCAATGCATCACTCTTTGAGATCTGCTGGGGCAAATTATTCAAGAGTTTATAATACTCAAATTGCCTAGTAATACGTGTCATTTCAATTTTTAGCGTGTCAATTGACATGTGTTTTTTTTCTTCACAAGTCACAGTGCGTATCAAATTGTAAATTGTGCATGTCAATTGATGTGCGTTTTTTTTGTGTGCAAGTTTTTGCATGTCAAAAGTGAAAAACTTACAAAAACTTTGTCAAACATATACATTGGAGAGACCATATTACTTGATTACTTCAACCTGGATCATATCTACATATCCATATGTAAACCTGAGACAAATATTTGGAGCACATTGGTCATGGGTCAAGTGCTACCACCTCCTGTGATCTCTATCTCTAATTTCACGATGATATTATGTCTACACATGTGTATATAAAGCATTTACATTGGTTATAAGTTCTTGTTGACTAATGGCTTCAAGCCTTTCATCTAGAATAATCAACAAATACAATAACCCTGATGGAACACTCCCATCAAGTAACAAAGGCAAGTTGATCAGGTGTAGGTCTTTTTGAAAGATGTCTTTAATAAATTTTTCTTTTTCATCCTTGTTATACTCCTTCGCTTTTCCTTTGGGTATGTTGTCCGCAGGGCCACAACACCTGATTAAAATCTCATAGGCTCGCTCTTTCTCTCTGTCACTAGGTTTTTTCCTACTCAGCCATACTTTGAAATCAAACCTCTCGTGTTCAGTGTTGGAGTGCAACATCTTACTGAAAGTGCACAGCACCTTGAGTATGCAAATATTGAAAATTCTGATGATCACGCAGGGTATATAGCATAGCAAATTAAGCCCAAGTTGTAGGTTGCACACTGTGTGCCCTATCAATTTGTCAGGAAATTTCTCAAAATCTGCATTGGATTCGGATTCCACATACAAAGAATTCCGTCCCAACATGTAGGCAACAGTCGCCTTGGTAAAATCATCTGGTGAAGGCCCTTTGTCGAACAAAAAGATTCTCCTGAAGGCTTTCCAAAATCCTTGCTCTTTAAGACCTGAAAAAAAAAACAGCAGCCAAAGAAATGCAACAACTGTTCTATTACTTACAAATTACATGAATGAGAAGGCAACATCTGGCATGGCATGATAAAGACTCTTATAGATGGATTATTGTTCTTATTTAACAATTTATGAATGCAATGAGTCCAATAATAGACAATAATCGAACTAATCTGAACTAAAAACTTGAATATGGTGGGAACTTCAAGTTTCATCAAGAACTATATAAGCAACCACGCAACTGTAATATTGCTAAACTAAGTGAAAAACTGAGGGAAAAAAGAGCATGCTACTCAAATTTTCAAAATGGTCAAAATCAACAAACTTGGACTAGACCCACATTTTTTGATGTGCCCAACCAACTTACATCTCCTTACTTAACATGTTGTTTTTGTTAACATATGTCATTGAGTTATTCTAAATTTGTACATATATGTCACATAACCCACCATTTAAGGTAGGATACATAGCTTGCAAAGAAAAAACATTTATTAGGTCATTCCACGACCCTCCATAATCTAATAAACCACCATAATGCCATTGGTTGGCTACTTGTGCTCATCTGCATGGGAACACCTCCCAACCCACCCACTATTATGAAGAATCTGGTGGGCGACGGCCTACATGCAAAGTCCGGCGCAGTAAGTCGCAACCCACGACACTTACCTCCGGTGGTCATGAAATCGAAGCTGGCGAAGCGCAGCAGGTGGATCTCCGTCGACATCATCGCCAGCGTCAACAAGACGGGGGGCACATACAGCATGATCTGGAACAAGATGAAGTCGTCAGTGCAAGTATGTTTCAGGTACTGTCGGCACTGCACTACAATGATCCACGCCAAGATGAGCATGATAAGGCCGACGCTCCGGCCGATGCCCGTGTGCCAAGTTGGGTGGCCTTGCCCCGCGGCCAGAAACCACAACTTACTCATGTGATGTTTCTCTGTTGTGGTTCCTCGAGCTGTCTGTTTCTTCCACGCTGCGATCCAGTGCGCTCTGTAGCTGATGGTTCTGTATACGGCCGAATGGAGTGTCCATACCAATGCCAACGACAACATCACCAAGGCTTCCCCACGGATCGCGTATGCCGGTTTGTCCGTATAAGGATTGGTGAATGGGGCGACGGCGAGGGTGTGGTATAAGGGGAATATCGTAAACGAGAGCAAGAACACGGCGGTCGCCTCTGTCCCGATTCCGATGGCGTACTGGAAGCCGGAGAAGAAGTAGCTCAAGATGGCGAAATCCATCGCGGTGACAATTGGGTACAAAATCGTGTCCACGTCTTGGCCGCTGAATATGACCAGGAAATAGGAAGTTAACCCCGTTTTGAGAGCCAAGCTCCCCATCGTCGTGATCCTGAGCTTCAGCGACAGACCCGGCCAGATGCCGCCCAGGAGGTGAAGGAAAGCGAGAATTATAACACTCATGAAGCATATCCAGATGTTGATGGCTCCCACTGCGGACGCTCCCTGGCATTGGAGTGCATCGAGCACGGCGTTCGATGTGTTACAATAAATCTTGCAACATCCTATGAACATCGTCTGGAAGGTGCTCTCGAAATTTTGAGAGACAAATAAGGTCAAGTTCATGCACTCGGTGTGATTAGGATAAGCATTGTGAACGCTAGCGCAGAAACGGCCATGGCACGAAGATGGAGACGTCGAAGCCATCGAATCTTGGTCGCCTTCTGCAGATTTGGGCAATTTTTCAGAAATGAATTACACTGTGAAAACCCAAACATTAGAAACTTGACAAGAAGCGAAACCATGGCAATTATTTACAGGTGTGCACCCTTAGTAGATGGATCATATTTTAATGTGTTTGTATAGTCATTTCCCGTCTATCTTATCTAAACAATACACAGAAACGGTCGTGGCACCCATATTTCAGCCTGTCGTCTTGGCCTTCTGCATCGACAAATTTTCAGGAATAAATTGTACTCTGGTGAAAAAATAAGACACTGGACAAGAAGCGAAACCATAGAATTTACAGACGCGCCTCACTAGATGTTTTTGTTTTGAATCTGATTTTATTATTATTTTAAGGTTATTCTCTTCCATGATCTTATTTAATCAATGTACAAATTTCTACAAACATGAGCAGCAAAGATTTATGGAAGAGCTTGGAGGTATTTAAACGGTATGTCCTCACGTATACCTCTGCACCTAGAAGAGCTAGAAATATATGATACTTACAACTAAAGCCTCATGTTGATACGAGCCCATACAAGTTCAACATCCAGAATTCAGATTATGGTGAGAGCAAGTACTCAAGTGGCGCTTTTGATTCGAGACGCTCGTAAAGGTGAAAACCTTACAAAGACACAGCTTTGCAGGCTTCTGAAACCATCCTACTATATAGACATCTGACTCGCGGCCTCAAATATGAATTGCATGTGGATCGAAGGGGCGTCATAATTCCTCCACCCACCACTTTGCCTGATGGCTCAAAGCAAGAGTTAATAGCAAGAAGTTCAACTGGAAGCTGAATCTGTCAACCTGACAAGTCACTTACCTGCTTGCCGACGAGACCACAAGAAGATATGCCACTCCGACGTTGAAACTTGAAATGACAAACCAAGTTAGATCGGGTTCGCAATGTCATTGCTAAGCGGAGGAAACAATTCCCGATGCGAACCGATCCAACGGTCAGAATTGTGTGTGGAGTTGCCAGTGCGCAGAACAGGACCACACAACTTATATTAATGGTTTCATGTTGACAAACTTAGTAGTGCTACCAAAAGATACTCACAGTCTCATAAGCAACTTAGTAGTCCGCCGAGTGCTCCACGAGTTGATGATAATAATAATAATGGTTGGTGGCCGAATAAGTTTTGTAAAAGCACAGTGTCCACTGGTGCTGACATTTTTTTTTCCCCCAAAAATCAGTTAATTGAACTTTATAATGTAAGGTCGCATGCCTATTTGAGGGTATCTGTTGTTGGAGCTGTTAAGGGACCTCTACCATTTCTTCGTAACAACTCTCACTACATCCCACCTCCAGAAGTCCACTTACCAAAACTTGAAGCTTCAAGAATCAAGGTTTGTCTCTTTTCAATTTTTAAAACAAATTGTTGGGAACTAACAAATCCCCATTGACATATAAGGGGCGGTTTACACTATGGACCATGAAGTTGTCCCACGTAAGAGGCCTATTTTGCGTGGGACAACTTCATGGGACGACTTCCATGGTCCGAGTTACTAAAATATTAGTTTTCATGGTTCATGGGCCCTTCACTAGGTGTAAACCGAATGTGGACCATGAAGAATGACCATGCCAAAAAGTGGAGGTGCTGATTTTTTTAATACATGCCCAAAAAAAACCGGGAAAAAAAAATATTAAAAAAAAAATTCGGCCAATGGCTGATTTTCAGCCTTACGGCTCCCTTGATTTCCGTTGAGTCGAGCATTTTGCCTCGCCTCAACGGAAAACCCGTTGGACCATGGCACATTATCCAAATGGCAGATTTTAGTAGTTTTTGGGGACCTCAAAGTTAGTGGTCATTCTCCTTTTTTCAAGGTAGTGTAAAGCCAAATGGGACCAAGAGCACTTTACTCTCCAATCACAGATTTTAGAATTTCATGGTCATGGCTCTTGGTCCATAGTGTAAACCGCCCCTAAGTGCCGAAAGTCACCAGAATAATGTGAAATTCCCCCTTGGGTTAGAAAACATAAGGCCAACATGCTAATCTCTTCCAGGAGTTCGTCCACCTCTTGGATGATAAGGTTTGTGAACTTGTCTTTGGAGAGGCCAATGTTGGCTTGGAGACTGTCTTAACTGTTTAGTGAGCCTCCCGTAAGCCTAATTTGATCATAGGTGTCATTTCTTGCTTGAGAACTATCTCCGAGGGTGTCTATAAGCCCCTGACTTAACATATGTACGAGAAATGACATTAATTGGTTTACTAGATTGATTATCCCATTTAGTGCATGTGGTACTAATTCCCGATACACACACTAATTTGTCAAATTTTAAAAGTAGTGAGGGCTGAAATGTTTATTAGTGATACTAAATTCATGAATACATGTCACACCCACTCACATGGTTTGTTAGAATCTACATCAAGCCTACCTCTTGGAGGTGGACTTGAAGCAAATTTCGGCAAATCATGAAACATTATTTATGGTATGCTATATAGGAAAGATTCATCCATGACTATTTTTTGGGGGCCCTTAGGCCTTCACATTCTAGTGTGAAATGAACTCAAACGATCTTGGCCTTTTCAACCAATGAGAGATCTTAGTATGCAATGGTAATGGGCCTTCAATCTCGTGTGTAAATCGGCCTTTATAGTAATTTTACTAATGGGTTGCTCCATGTTCTGCCCTAATCTATGGATTGTGTTAGTTTCTTGGAAGAGTATGCCATTCACATTTTGGAGTTGTTCGCTGAGCATGATAGGGTGGCCGTAGAATGTGGACGGGCTCTGCTAGAAAGGCCTTGCCATGTTTGTGAGGTAAACATCATGTTGTAGTTGGGGAATGGACTCCATTATCAAAGTAGATGTTGGTGTTGGTTTAGACTTTGCAAAAAGGAGCCTTCATTGAAGCCTTAGCCTCTACCACCCTAGTTGAGCAATTATGCCAAGGCCTCCACTCATGCGTGGATGGTGTGTTGACATGCCTCAAGGAGGACCACTCCAATTTGGAAGTGTTCGTCATGGAGATGAAGGACTCTTGTGAAGGTAGAGAGTTCTCCCCACACCCCCAACCTTAAGCAATCCTCAATTTAACCTTGAAGTGCTACTATATTGTAGTCATGGTAGCACAAGGAGACCTTCAATCCCTTACTAAGTCCTCCCACACAAAGACTAGTCGAATACTAGAATCATCTTACATTCAACATCAATTAAATTAGACACAAATAATACTACCCACTTTGAACCAACAACCCTCCAATGCATAGCACTAAAGGGGGTTCTTATGTTATTGTATTGTTGAGGAACCCACCCTCAGTGCCATACTATGTGTACACCACCTTCCCATTCCACTTCCCAAAACCAACCTCCAATCCAACCTTCATGTTCACAAAACAGCCACCATAACATATATAAAATTAAAATTTATTTTATTTACAAAGGAAAACACCTTTGGGTGAGGTAGACTATCATAATAGAAAACTATGTGAAAAAACATAGGGTGAATTTAAGAGCCCATACATATTTTTGGGATAAATTTCTCTAAAAATTCAAATAATCAAAATGCACAGTCACATGGAACCATCATTTAGTCTAAATTTTTCGTGGCTCACATTCCAAAAAAGAGTGCCCCCCCCCTTTGACTTTTGGGAAAAGGTAAAATGAAATGAAAAACATGGAAAAGAGTGTGTCATGATTACATGCAAAATTTTCTTAAACTAACTGGATCAATTTGAGTTTGTTAAAACCTCGGGGGGGATCACACCTCCTTACATTTTGTAACCACGTGCGATAATGGGGTATTTTATGGGGGGATATTTATGAACCTCTCAATATTTTTTTCCTTCCTATTTGTAGATATAAAGCTACTTTGACATAATTTTTAGCACCCTATATTTATTTGTAATTATTTAGAGAGGCTATTTTTTGGCACCATCTTTTAAAATAAATCGTACAAGTACCAAATAGTGGACATAATACTATAGCATTGCAAAATCGACTATGTGAGCAACAAACGTTCCATACCATCCATCTTGTCATTCAATTGGTTTGAATTAGTTATACCAAAGCTAAATCATTCAAAGTCCCATTCAAAACACAACCAATGGCACTTGGATATTAGTTAAAAGGTTATCAATAAACATGAAGATAAACAAAATGTACAAGCTAACATAGACAAGTTGTAAACGCAGATAGAACAAAACAAGAAATACAATCAATTATCACAAGACATGAAATTTTGCACAACTATATTCTCCAAAAACAAAAGATTGCATTCAAATGAAATAAAACTAAATACAAAAATTGAAAACATTTACTTTAATTGTGTTCACATACACATGGGCCCATTCACGGTTGGGGTACCACTTTTGGGACAAAGGACTTAAGGACTCGCAATATATGGGTTCGTTTAGGGTATTTTGATTTATTACTAAAAATTATTATATTCCACTGCCCGAGGGACTCTTACCATTCCCTAAACCCTAAATTGCATGGACTGACCAGCGCCTGCCGACTCAGTTTCCACAACTTTCTTCTAGCTCTCTTCCAAAGCTTCCCACCAACTTTCAATTTGAAGTCGTCATCTCCCTCCTCGAAATCTCCCTCATGTTTGCTTCCCTCCAATCTCTACTCTTTCATATCATTTAACCATGAAGATTCTCATTCCATTTCGCATTGGCAAGGTTGCACAGACATTGACAAAGGTGAGTAAAATTACATTAGGTTTTCATCATTACACTGTGTTTGTTGTTTAGTTGTGTGGAAAACATGTTTTTGTGATCCCTTTGTTTGTATTATGGAAGTTATACAAGTTTTCCAATAACACAATGTACTTAGAAACCACATGTGCAGGTAAAAAGTAATGGCAACCTTCAGAACGCCCCAATGGTTTCAGGCAACGAGGGGTCTGCGCAACAATGGACTGGAAGTGTTGAGGATTTCACAGAGGGATGTCAGCAAGGAAGAGTTGGCACAAGCATTTGGTCCAAAGTCCAGTAAGAATGGTTGGCGTTATGATTACCGCCTCACACCGGAAGCGGCTAGAGAAGTTGAAGAATTGTATTGCAGAGTGACTTCTAAAAACAAAATTACTAACAATGAACTTACTCTACAGTTTGCTCGGGGACTCCTTCTTGAGGGTAGGGGTGTTCAAGTCAATTGGGCGGCCTTTGCTACACATCTTCATTCTCACAGAGAGAAGGTGTGCTTTGTGAAAGCAGAAAATACAGTAACTGATAAGAAACAACGTGAGCAAGGGTCTAGTGGGGTCATGTCACATCCCTCTAAACCATCCTGTATTAGGTCATCTGTAGTAGCTAAGACGTGCTCATCTACTCCCATTTCAGGGTGTGCGCCACTTCCTATTAGAGCTCCTTCTGAGGTTAGAATGGGTAGAGGGAAGATGACTTTTACGAAGGCTTTAACACCTCCTAATTGGTATGTATTGGACATTGAGGTCATGAAAGCCACATTGGTCAGTAAAGAACAATTGTGTGCAAGTCTAAAACAGAAGGCAAAGGTCCTCAAATTAGAAGGAGAGAAAAAAAATATTGGGGCTCAAAGGATTCAACTTTTGTTATCCCAACATGAAGCCATTTACAATGCAGCCTTGTCTGAGTTTGAGAAATGTGATGTTAAAGTTACTGCAGCCAAGGTGGTTGTTGAGAACTTAGAGACCGTGCTTAAAGACCTTTTAGTGAAAAAATCCGTTTGTTTAGACATTGGATACAGTGGATCTGATATTGGGCAATTTGATTATGAAATTGCTCAAAAGAAAGATGCGGTGAGGTTGGCTTTTGAAACCCTGAAGGAATTAGAATGCCAGAAAGCATGTGAAAGGATGACTGAGAGGTATGCAGCAGAGAAGCTTAGGGTTACCAGAGAGGAGTGTGATGCCCTACATGAAGGCGAGGGCTCAAACGGGAAGGAATACAAATCTATTTTGGTCATCCTAAAGTCCTTGGAGTCCTTGCTTCCTGCTTTCGAGCAACAAATTTTGAGAATGGAGAAGGGTGGAGGTGCAATCCTCTATCCACAACCCCTTCCCTCACATCCAAACTCCCCAAAAGAAAGTATTTCCATACTCAACCCTTGTCCTGTTTGCAATTTGTGGTATGAATGTCATGAGCATTTGGCAGCTAGTTGTGGCCACACCTACCATCCATGGTGTTTTACAAAACATGCTAGAAATTTGCTAGCATGTTTAGTTCATGATTGTGGAGAAGATTTTGACATCAAATGCCTCACAACATGGGGAATAAGACCTTATGCAGAACATGGGCGGAAGCCTACAGTTCTTGCCTTAAACAACATATCTCCTCAATCTGGTGAGCACACTTACTCTAACTTACATTATTTAATGTGTTCATTTCTTGTTTGGTGAAATAAATGACCTAAATAACTTTGCAAACATTCCTAGTACTACTGGCTTTCATTCCCTTCTCCTTATATCTTCTGCATGCTTTGGAGTATATTCAAGACAAAGTCCTTTCCTTGTATGCTTCATGGAAGAACAAAAAACCCATTCCTGACATGCATGGAATGTGTTTGGAGTTCAATGAATTCCTTGGAAGTCATGGGTGAATTCTGTGGGTTTAGGGTTTAGGCGAAAGTAAAGCCTAAGGATGTATGGGAGTCCTTTTCAATCTTCAGGAACTTCCTAAACCGTTTGCCATTGGCACAAAGTCCTTTATGAATATTTGGTACTTCTGGCTGTTTATTTCTTATTTTCATAGATTACTTGCCTTGTAAGTTCTTTACTTTTTTTTCCTTCTCTCAATATTAAAGGACTTCAAAGGTCCTGAATCATACCAAAACTAGTTCACAAAGTCCTGAAGTTTCCTTGAGTGACATGTTGCCTTCCTTTTGCATGCCAAAGTGATTTTAACATTCCTGACTTACTACTTTTACCTTGCATAAATTTTTCAGGAAAAAAGTCCTTTGAACCATAAAATCAATAAATAAAAAATTTATTTCCAAGTACTAGTTTTTTTGCAGATTCAGGTACTATTTCGGAACATGGGGCATTGTGCTATGCTCCATCCAGCTCACCTTCGACTCATCACCACATTCATTGGCTACTGCTCATAAACTTGGACTCCCCACACCTCACCAAATACACAAGGAGTCACAACAAGATTCGATAGATGATTCACCTCATCTATCACATGATGATTCACCCAATAGTACTACCGGTCCCAACATTGCAAAAAAAACCACTTCAACCTTGCAAGATATGTGCAATAAATCCAGCCAAAGTTTGCCTTCAGGTACGATCCCTTTTTGTGTTAGTTCAAAGGAGTTGCTTCATCAATGACCTTTGTAGTTTCTATTTCAATTGTTTATGCCATTAACATGATGTGTGGATGGCTACAGGATTGTGGACATGCTGATTTTTGTTTCGCATGTGTTCAAGGACTAACAAGCTGCCCAACATGTTCAACCACAATTTAAGGGTGGCACCTTCTACAACCTAACTCCCCTCCTGTACATCCCTTGGTCCTATCTCTGTCGGCAACATTTAATTCCTCCATCATCTGCAACAATTCCAACCAGATGACTAGAAAGAATAAAAAATGAGGGCTGCAATGTGTAGAAACTGCAGGGGATGATCCAATCCTAGGTAACAGTTCTCTTACTGATAGTAATGATGATGATGCAGGATTACTGACCTAGGTTGCAAGTTTAGAGAAAGATCGTGAAACCCAAGTTAGTAATATGGAGTCGGAGCCTCAACTGACTACAACTGTAGATAATACAGTTGATGATCTTGCTCTTTGTGAGGCCAAACCCACCACCCTTTAGCGTCCTAGTCCGGGTGATGGTTTTGAGAATCACATTCACTTCATAACACCAAATGTGGATTGCTATGTAGCTCTCATGTCCAAGGTACTCACTTCATCTTAACTCAACTTGCTTTATTATTTTGAGCCTCTTGGCTCGTGGTGGAATTTGATTTTTCAAGGGTCCAACCCGCGGCCTTGGCCACGCATGCCCTTAAAGAGATTCTCCTTGCACCCTTGGTTTTGACTTCCTTTGTTTGGCCATCACCGGAGTCCTTAATATTGTCCATCAACTCGTGTACTTAATTTAGTGAATAGAGAAGTCTCAAGTGTTCAAAAACACTATTCTCTCTTCCCAATGTTAGGTACACTTAGTCACACCCAACCACACACACAACCCTACTATAATGAGTTCAACTATTCATCTTTTTTATGTTTTACTTGAGCTATCTCCTAAATGCAACCATTAAGTGGCTCCTCCGTGTGACCAGTTTAATCCTAGCTTGATTAATGCAGTTTCCACTAGTTAACTGCTTCGGCAGTTTGAGTAGTCCAGTAAGCCTTAGCTGCCGGTAATCCCAGTAACTCGGTGCAGTCCCAGTAAGCCTTAGCTGCTGGGCAGTGCAGTAAACCGGTGCAGTCCAGTAAGCCTTAGCTGCCGGTAATCTCAGTAACTCGGTGCAATCCCAGTAAGCCTTCGCTGCTGGGCAGTTCAATAAACTGGTGCAGTCCAGTAAGCCTTAGCTGCTGGTAATCCCAGTAACCCGGTGCAGTCCAGCCAGCCTTCGCTGCCGGTAATCCCAGTAACTCGGTGCAGTCCCAGTAAGCCTTCGCTGCTGGGCAGTTCAGTAAACCGGTGCAGTCCAGTTTGGTTCTCAGCTGGGACCTTAACCCAACTCCTTCTACTAAGTATTTAAACCCTAAGCACTCACTAATCCTAAGAATGTAAGAACAACCAAGACTAAGCTAGCTTTAGACTAAATTAACCATAAGCCTCTAGCATCTAAGAACTAATGATCAATGAACTAGTGTCCAATTGACTAAACTTCTTTGGGGTTAAATCCTAAGCCACATGTGACCCACTAATCACACATGCTCCCCCATGTGTTCCTACACACCTTCACACTCGAGAGTGGAGGATGAGCAAACTTGAAGAGAGAAAAGAGAGAGGAAAAATGAAAGAGGGAAGTCTTAAGTAGCCAAGAGGGAGAGAGGGAGATTGAGGTAAGGATAGGGTGAGGAAATTAGCACCTCCAATCACAACCCCTTAACCTTTTCCTCCTAAGTAGGGACTCATCCCATCCACAAGGCCTTTCCCTTCCTAAACTAACAAGATGGATCCTAATGTGGGCATTCAACCCGCGGAGCTCACCTTGCCTCACCTTGCTCCATACTCACCTAGTCAAGGCATTCCCTCATTGAACTTAAACCTTGAAACAATCACACAACACCACCTAATGTCTAAACTTAAATCCACACCACACTTCACTCTTTTTATATTTTTGTGAACAATCATAACACTTCAAAGTCTAACTAAAATTGGTTTCAAAGAGTTAATCACCACATGTGGGCACCATTTTGGGCTCACACTCTTCATAATGAAAGTCAAGGCACAAAAGAAAACAACACAAGGGAGGTGAAAAAAAGGAAAAAAAATCCGACACAGCCTGCCCCCTTTCCAAGAGTTCAAACCAGGCTACGAGGGCCTCCTGCTCCCATAAAAGGAAAAAAAATGATGAAATTGTCTTAGAGCTTTCAAGTTCTCTTTCTTGGTTTCATAGGCTCTAGTATATTTAGGAATTTAGTCAATGTAGATCAACAAAATATTGTTTTGCCATTTGGTATTCTGTTCAAAATGGAAAGCCACTTTTTGAATTCAAGAGCATTGCACATGGACTCTCATCATTGCATGTGTTAATTCCCCAACTAATCCTTGTATCTCTACTTTGATCCTCATTCCACATGTTTTACTAGTGTTCAATAATGCACTTGATGGTGAGTTTCCTAGTCATCATTGCCTTTAAATGGCCTCAATTGCACAAGGTACATTTCCTCGCAAACCCCCCCCCCTTGTATCATTTCAATTTATGAATACCATTTGAGTTTAGGAGTACTTCCCCTTGCCTTAATTAAGTTCAAATGACCATCTCATTAGGAGTAGTCAAATTCATCGTAAATCTATGTATTAATGACTAATGTGGACATAACGTGCAGGTTGCATGAAATAATTGCTACTTCTATGTGAGAAACTATTCCAACCCAACGTACTATGTAAAGTTTCTTTCTCTACCTGGTCTCTTCCAAGTTGTCAGCCCCCTCCCACTCTTCCTCTTCTCATTCTCCATCTCCCTCCTCCTTCTTAGCTTCCCTTCCATATCTCTCTTCCTTAGCTTCCTCCCCTTCACTTCCATATCTACACTTTGCATTCCAGGATGGTTGAGAGTAATTGGGGTTCATTTGAGTGGTTCAGGGACCATGTGGGTCTTCCTGCTGTGGACGAAGCTATTTTGCGAGCGGTGAGCGGTAACTTTTGAGATATTTTGATTCACATGTTATTTTAATCATTAAGTTTAGGGTAATTTTGGACTAAAAGTAATTTTGGTAAATTTTTTACTAAATTTAGTCAACGGTGGGACCTATGTCCGTGGACAATTAAGGGCTCCGATACAAGAAAAATTGTAATTATATGAGCAAAAAATATGGTATATGTGGTAAATTGAACATTTGGAACTACTATCAGTAAAAAATAAATTACTGTCTCCACTCAAATACGTATTGTTTTGGATTAATGAGAATTAGTGGTACTCTAAAAGGATCATGCAACTTTGGAACAAATAAATACATGTGGTGCGTCAAATGACTTGTAGTGGCCCTTTTAGTCTCACTACATCATGATTATAAAAGATCTTGCATACATATGTTTCTTTAAAGAAACAGAAAACTCTAAGAGTCAAGGTACTTCAATAAACCAGCCTCCAAAACTCGTTTCACTTCGTTGAAGCTAAAACTAGCTGCATGAATGAACGTGTCTGAATCTGAGTCCAAACCACACACTACAGTAAACAAATAGTACAAATGCTTACAGTTGGCCCATTGACCCCTTTTCCCAATTGCTTTAGTCGCCATCTCCTTGAAGTTAGGACAAGTGCATGCTGGCAGCTGCGAAATCGTCAAGTAGTATTGCTGAACCTTTGGGGGCGTGCCGGAATCCAACGAGACTATGCATCCTAATGCAGGGGCTGGGAGCATGCACAATTTGTGCACTTTGGCATTCAGTGAAAGGGCTGACGCACAATTATTGGCGTGTTTTGTTGATGGGGCCTTGGTGTTGCACCTAATCAACTTCCCTGAACGTCGGGTGGGAAACTCATCGGGATATGCAGGAATCGTGTAGCTTGCCAAGTCCAAAGGTAACGGGTGGTCCTGAAAAGTTCTGGAAGGTGTCATCTCCTTCCGCTGGGGCAGTCTAAAGCCTGCGTTTTCTAAAGAGAGTATCTCTTTGCAGGTTAAGTTGGTTCCCAACTTAACCGGCCATACATCCGGAATGTTCGGGACTGAGACCACCCATCTCCTTTTTGTACCCTTAACGCATCTCTCAATGTCGTCATTGCAGAAAAAGAAGTCTTGAGGGTCCAATCTCTTCTTCCGATAGTTATCCATGAGGCCCGAGTAGGTAGGTGCAGCGGTGCTCTTCCCGTCTTGTACAATCCGAGCGACGCATTTTTTCTTGGTGATTGCTTGTAGAGCAAAGCAAGCCTTCGCAGATGTCTTAGGCAGCCGTGCGATGTGCCACTGGGCAGGGTTGCATAATGTCTCTTCAACCGCGGTGACGTGGTACCGATCCACCTGATGCGAACCGTCAAGTGTTGGAAGTTCCGGCTGCTCTTCATGTGGAATTGTGGGAGAATCTGGAGTTGTGGGAGAATCTGGAGTTGTCACAGGAGGTGGAGAATCGTTAAGACGGGCAGACCTGGTTTGGACACGTGGTTGGGATATACTGATCTTGTCTGGCCTGTGAGATTCGCGTTCGTCACCGAAAGCAATATCTGGTTTACGCTTCTGAGAAACAAAAACCTCTTCCCCTTCGAGGTGGGGAGTCCTCGTGCACCACTCGTCAGCGCCAGGCATCTTCAAGATGGCCTCATGCAGCGGTTTCGATATACCTGTTTTTGCGGCAGACCTTTGAGCACGCCTCAGCTTCAATTCCTCCTTCGACGGTCCAGTTCCAGGGTTGTCTCCCTTCAGGAACTGGGAATATGCTGAGCACTGCATGAAAGCACGCACGAAATCATCGACTGTTGCCACATAAAGGTCGCTGCCTCGATCGCCGGATTGTTGCTTCCACTTGTTATATATAGATTCAGCAAGGTTACAAGATGGCATTTCCGCTAGTTCAGCTTCACTTAGATTCTGCAATGCCCGTACAGTCCGAATTAGAATAATGTAGTTGAAGTAAGTGTAGTTGAACTATAAAGAGGAAACTATACAGGAAAGGGTTTGGCAAGAGTTTAGGCTTACCAACTCCATAAAGCCACCCCATTGGCGGTAACGGAAATGCCAGAAGGCCAGCCAGAGCTCGAGTCGAGGTAGAGCTTGTTCAGTTGCTGCTCCGGATGACATCCACCATGCCCGAATTGCCAGAAACTTTGTCTCGGCCTCGGCCATCGATTTCGCATTCTTGTATTGCTGGCATAGGATTCGATGTTGATATTGCAGGTCTTGACGGATATCGGCCTTGGTATGTTTCTCCAAGGACTGGGTCCAATGGAAAAGACAAGTCCTCTCTCTGTCCACCATCTTCTCAGACGCATCTCCACTTCCGTATATGATTCGAATAGCATTCCAGTTGGCTTGGGCACTGTCGGCCATGAAACCTTTAAAATTGACTTTGTGCACTCCATGTTGAGCCATGAGAGCGTTCAAGTTCTTCCACACGACTGACTGGGCAGCAACATCTTCAGATTGCATGTCGCATACTGCGATGGTCATGACACGGCAATATGTGGAATCGTACACATGGCAAGCCATTGTGGTCCATGACCTGACCCGTTTGACATGGTCAAACATGATCCACGAGTTTTCCAAGTCACCACCGGGTTGCATTCGTTTGACCAGGTCGACGCCGCTGCCCGGCCCAACTTCAGACATTTTGAAGACAAAGACCTTGTCCATGTCTGCTCTTTGCCCTGGAAACCTATTATGCTGCACGAACTTCCAATTGCTAGCACCGCGTAACTTGGTAATACTGTCCATGACTCCAAAGCGACGCATAGTCCTGAACGTGGTGACTGCATTACGAATGTTGGGCGATGTGAGGTGCTTACATCGATCGAAAATGAGTTGAAGCTCGTCGAGCTCCAACAGCTTCTGAGGGTCACCTTCTTTAGCAAGGAGGAGTGGACCCAGCACTTCCTTTGCAGTGTCAAGCACAATAGTTGAGCGAGTGGTTGAAGGGGTGCGTTCGACTTGCTCCCCAATCATTTTATCTGTGAAATCGATGAAGTCTCGATGATCACCTGACTTGACGGGATGGGCGTGAGATCCCAAATGCACACAAGCCCTCGACATGTGAGGTGTCGCAGTAACATAGTAGATCTTGGCAGGGCAGACAGCAACACAAGTGGGAGGGACGTTGCATGATTTGCAAACAACCGTGGAACCAGTGGGAGGCTTGGACCCAACTTCAAACACTTTCTCTGACAATCCTTCCCACTCTGTTTCATTGACTTTGGAAGTCCTGTGGTCTCGCCGAAGATACTCACATGCAGGATTGTCGCAACGGAGGTGGCCAAAACAGGATGATGTACGAAACAAAAGCTTGAGATCATTATGAATATTGGATGTAATCGTGCGAGACCAGGCATGGCCATCGTACCTTCTATCCATTCCACGAAGGAGCTTGGCCTTTGTATTATGGCCATGATGACCCAACGGTGGAAATTCGAAGATAACGTCCCCGTCGTAACGAGGGGGAAGGTAATCAACATGCTGGAGTCTGATTGTATCAAAGTTAATTCGAGACAAAACACTTTTGGACCGCTTACGACCTCCTAGGCACATCAATGAAGTAATGATGCTGACAACAGGAGTGGCCACAACCTTGGCCTGATCTGGATTACGAGACGGACTAACAGGAGGAGTTGTGTCCTTGCGAACTACTTGTGGAGATAGGGAAGCTTGGACTTTACTCTCTGAATTTAAGAATTCAACATCGGCGTCGGAATCATCACTCAACTCATGAATTGTATTTAGACCGGGCTCAACTTTGACCCTAGCCAGCAGCGGTCTCTCAATGCTTACAGTGGACGACTCCTTAGGTGTTAGAAGTTCAGTGGAACATTCAAACACAGACTCCGAGACTCCATAAACACGATATTTTCCGGGCTTGAGCAACCAGAACGCACATACATCATTCTCTAATCTAGTGTGACGAACTGCATGTGAAACTAGACCGGTTTGATCGTCAAAAACGTCTTCTTCGACAAAGATAGTGACATCACGATATTGAAACCTCAAACTCAATGTGGCACAAGTGACTATAGCATGACCGTCTTCACCTAATGGAAAGAGGACCGGAACATAATCAGATTCAGCACGAAGGAGGGCCATAGTATAACACAGATCTATGAAAAAAACAAGTACCCCGAACAATGAAATGGCAAGAATATATAACACAGTAAGAAATTTCAGGGCAAACTGGCAATGTATGTACAAGCAAGCGGAATTTGAAACGTTAATAGATAGTCATGCATAGTAAGCTGAAAGACGGCTGAAAAACCAAGTTTAGATGCAAGACCGACATATGTAAGAAACCAAAATAGTAGAATCCAATAACAGGCATACATATCAAAAAAGTATAATCCAATAACAGGCATACACTATAAACATTGATGATTATAATATATGTTGGCAAATAAGGTCATAAGAATGACGGCCGCCACGAATAATGTGGATAGCATGATAGAATAGAATGCTACATTGTGATTAACGACGAATACGCTTATGGGGCCCTTTGCCATATTTGACAACATCATGTTTATGACAATGGTCAATCCCTAAACTAAGAACTGCATTGCATCCTGCGCAACCGAGTTTCTGATCATCGGGACGTGGGGCATTCCTTAAAAGAGATTTAGAGTAATTGCCAGGTCTAATAACCCCTGCTCTAGAATAGGCATGAGTCCGTAAAGGAGACTTGTCCTCTATCAGCGTTGCAACATCTACTTGCAAAGATGGAGTCTGTGGATTAGGAGTGTGAACCACGACCGCCGGAGTAACTGAGATATCAGGTGGGTTGGCAATCTTCATGCTGTTGACGTTTGCAGAACCATCGATGGACAAAGTGGTATGAATGTGAGATGAACTAGGAGCACATATAGGAGTAAGGCATGGGATAACTGAGTCAGTACCCATTGGAGAAGAATATGATGAGATGACATGAAGAATGGGTTCAAATAATCGGGATATATACACATTGAGTAGACAATAAGAGCCGAATTTTTGACAACCTGTTAGATCAGTTAATAGTAAATATTTATTCATGTAGATTCTGGACAACCTGTTTCATGTATGAATAGGATGTACTAGAATAGTGGTCATCCCTTAATCACCACAAATTATATGACATGGAAGAAAAACGATTATGTAGAAAAGATTTTAGCGCCGCCTTTTGTAGTGTATTAATGCAGTGCGGATTAACAAAGGAACAATTTAAGTAAGTGAAGAATAACTATCTAATTACATCGTAATATGAACATAACGATGGCGCATAAGATGTTAACTCTGACATACTTGAAAATGATATATAAGATTTGTTTGCTCCACATGTTTGTTAGAGATGAACACTAGGTCGAGAGCAAGAGCAGAACAAGAAGTTAGGAGGAATACTGAGAAACAGAAGAGAATTGAGAGAAGGCAAAGGTTAGAATCAAGAGTAAGCATAGGGACGCCGTACAATTTGCGGACAACAATGGGTAGACGAGGGGTTAATTCTTCTAGGGGTACAGTTAGAGGTTTGGAAGGGGAAAAAACATATGATATCTCCGCGGTAGCTCCCATCGTTTTATTTCCAGTATCAGAAGAAGACAACACAGTTGGAAAAGGGGGCAGTGAGGTGTTGTTAATATGCATTACAAAAGATACTTATTTATTTGCAATCGCAGTGTTCAATTCTATCATGGAAATTGCTTTGTACAATTCATAAGCAATTGAGACATATTAAGTCAGTTTGTAATTTGGCAATGTAAAGGGATTCTTTATTGGTTTTTTTATATGTGGTGTTGGAATGGGAATTGGTGTCGGGATATTGAACAGGGAATGACGCAGAATGACCTACAACCTGGGGCAACTTCGAGTGCATCAACATCAATACATAGTGAGAGCCAAGTTTGTAAATTAGTTTGGATTTGGATACTTTTAGGGTTTCGGGTTAGGGTAATGTTCCTTTTCAATGATAGCAGTTTCTTATGGCCACTTCATTGGTAATGGGCACATGCAATGTCAACTTTTCAGAGCCTAGGTGAATGCAATCGGGACGCCCATATTGTGGATCTTTGCGAAGGCAGCATGGAAACGGAGGAGGAACTCTTCCGAGAAGAGGTACAATTGTATATTTTCAAGTTTTGAAAGTTCGATATTGGCTAGAAACCGAGACACACATTTCTGTGTGGGGCATTCATATAGATGGTTCAGAAGAGTTTGTATTGGAATCGGTATTGGAATACAAGGTATGATTAGGGGTGGGTTAGTCATGTCCGAATTCAGTTAGTTCGATAAAGGGTAGGTTATATATTTTCAAGTTTTGAAAGTCTGGAATTGGCAGGGAAAGGTGTGTCTCGGCACGGAGACTAACATTTCATTGAGGTTCATTCAAATATGTAGGGTCAGATTTGAGGGTTCAGGAGGGCTTGTAGTGGATTCAGTCTTGGAATATAAGGTCTGATTAAGGGTGGGTTAGTCCTGTTTGAAGTCTGCTGAGTCACACAAACACTAGTTTGTGTAAGGGTAGGCTTAATATTTTCAGGTTTTGAAAGTCAGAAATTGGCTAGGAAATGTGTGTCTCGGCACCGAGACACACATTTGTGTGTGGGTTATTCATAAATGTACGATCAGATTTGAGGGTTCAGAAGGGCTCGTAGGGGATTCAGTCTTGGAATATACGGTCTGACAATGGGTGGGTTAGTCCTGTGTGAATTGAATTTTGTCATACAAAAGCTAGTTTGATTAAGGGTAGGCTGTATATTTTCAACTTTTGAAAGTCAGAAATTGGCTGGGAAATGTGTGTCTCGGCACCGAGACACACATTTGTGTGTGGGTCATTCATAAATGTATGATCAGGTTTGAGGGTTCAGAAGGGCTCGTAGTATATTCAGTCTTGGAATATAAGGTCTGATTAAGGGTGGGTTAGTCCTGTTTGAAGTCTGATGAGTCATACAAACACTAGTTTGTGTAAGGGTAGGCTTAATATTTTCAGGTTTTGAAAGTCAGAATTGGCTGGGAAATGTGTGTCTCGGCACCGAGACACACATTTGTGTGTGGGTCATTCATAAATGTATGATCAGATTTGAGGGTTCCTATAGGCTGCATATGATTGGGTCTTGGAATATAAGGTCTGATTAGGGGTGGGTTAGTCATGTTTGAAGTCTGCTGAGTCACACAATAGGTAATTTGATTAAAGGTAGGCTTAATTTTCTCATGTTCTGAAAGTCTGAAATTGGCTGGAAATGTGTGTCTCGGCACCGAGACACACATTTGTGTGTGGGTCATTCATAAATGAATGATCAGGTTTGAGGGTTCACAAGGGCTTGTAGTGGATTCAGTCTTGGAATATAAGGTCTGATTAGGGGTGGGTTAGTCATGTTTAAAGTCTATTCAGTCAGACATATGTTCATTTGTTTAAGGGTAGGCTGTATATTTTTCAAGTTTAGAAAAACTGAAATTGGCTGGAAAATGTGTGTCTCGGCACCGAGACACACATTTGTGTGTGGGTCATTCATAAATGTATGATCGGGTTTGAGGGTTCAGGAGGCCTCGTAGTGGATTCAGTCTTGGAATATAAGGTCTGATTAAGGGTGGGTTAGTCCTGTTTGAAATCTGCTAAGTCACACAAACACTAGTTTGTGTACGGGTAGGCTTAATATTTTCAGGTTTTGAAAGTCAGAAATTGGCTGGGAAATGTGTGTCTCGGCACCGAGACACACATTTGTGTGTGGGTCATTCATAAATGTATGATCAGGTTTGAGGGTTCAGAAGGGCTCGTAGTGTATTCAGTCTTGGAATATAAGGTATGATTAAGGGTGGGTTAGTCCTGTTTGAAGTCTGCTGAGTCACACAAACACTAATTTGTTTAAGGGTAGGCTGTATATTTTCAACTTTTCAAAGTCAGAAATTGGTTGGCAAATGTGTGTCTCGGCACCGAGACACACATTTGTGTGTGGGTCATTCATAAATGTATGATCAGGTTTGAGGGTTCAGAAGGGCTATTAGTGTATTCAGTTTTGGAATATAAGGTCTGATTAGGGGCGGGTTAGTCATGTTTGAATTGAATTATGTCATTCACAAGCTAGTTTGATTAAGGGTAGGCTGTATATTTTCAAGTATTAAAATTCTGAAATTGGCTGGAAATGTGTGTCTCGGCACCGAGACACACATTTGTGTGTGGGTCATTCATAAATGTATGATCAGATTTGAGGGTTCCTATAGGCTGCATATGATTGGGTCTTGGAATATAAGGTCTGATTAGGGGTGGGTTAGTCATGTTTGAAGTCTGCTGAGTCACACTATAGGTAGTTTGATTAAGGGTAGGCTGTATATTTTCAAGTATTAAAATTCTGAAATTGGCTGGAAATGTGTGTCTCGGCACCGAGACACACATTTGTGTGTGGGTCAATCATAAATGTATGATCAGATTTGAGGGTTCCTATAGGCTGCATATGATTGGGTCTTGGAATATAAGGTCTGATTAGGGGTGGGTTAGTCATGTTTGAAGTCTGCTGAGTCACACTATAGGTAGTTTGATTAAGGGTAGGCTGTATATTTTCAAGTATTAAAATTCTGAAATTGGCTGGAAATGTGTGTCTCGGCACCGAGACACACATTTGTGTGTGGGTCATTCATAAATGTATGATCAGATTTGAGGGTTCCTATAGGCTGCATATGATTGGGTCTTGGAATATAAGGTCTGATTAGGGGTGGGTTAGTCCTGTTTGAAGTCTGTTGAGTCACACAATAGGTAATTTGATTAAAGGTAGGCTTAATATTCTCATGTTCTGAAAGTCTGAAATTGGCTGGAAATGTGTGTCTCGGCACCGAGACACACATTTGTGTGTGGGTCATTCATAAATGTATGATCAGATTTGAGGGTTCCTATAGGCTGCATATGATTGGGTCTTGGAATATAAGGTCTGATTAGGGGTGGGTTAGTCCTGTTTGAAGTCTGTTGAGTCACACAATAGGTAATTTGATTAAAGGTAGGCTTAATATTCTCATGTTCTGAAAGTCTGAAATTGGCTGGAAATGTGTGTCTCGGCACCGAGACACACATTTGTGTGCGGGTCAATCATAAATGTATGATCAGATTTGAGGGTTCCTATAGGCTGCATATGAGTGCTGTCTTCAAATATATGGTATGATTATGGGTGGGTTAGTCATGTTTGAATTTAATTAAGTCAGACAATTGCTAGTTTGATTAAGGGTATGATTTATATTCTTTACTTTTGAAAGTCTGAAATTGGCTGGGATGTGTGTGTCTCGGCACCGAGTCACACATCTAGGAGAGGGTAGGTTGAGGCAAGTAATGTTTGCAAACCAAATTCTGATATTTTTGTGGCTATGCTTGCAGTTACAGAACATCGTCATGGAGGATGTTATTGTGTCTGTAGGCAATTCTGAGGAGGTTCAAGATGAAGATGAAGAAGGGCTTGGATATAGAGATACAGACGAAGGGGATGAAGATGATATTAGAACCCATCATAAATTGAATTCCATTGCCACGATATCTACCCTGAGAGTCCAACCCTTTAATTCTTCAAGGTTTAATATTCCTTTGTGCAGAATGTTGGCCATGCCTATGGTCAGGTCAACTCTCTCAAGCGACCTTGCAAAATTAAAGCAGGAATTTGTGCATGGGTATAGAGAGGGTGCCTCGGTGTTTTATGTGACACTTACAGATGAAGAAGGCAAGACACGTGAGGTTACTGAATCGCATAAGGCATCGTGGGGTCCCTTATGGAGATCAAAAAATGAAGAATTCAACTCATTTCTTAGTTCCGTCCCTGAGTTAGCAAGTCTTACGAACTTCATGTTCTTTGTTTGCGACGGGAACCATAGGCGTCAAGCTTGGTTGAATCATATTGCACGTCTTCACAACTCGGAAGAGAATTGGCATTATTCGGTGGATAGTATCCTCCTGGATACCAAGGGAAAAATAGGTATTGTCATGCAAGCTATGCATGACATCAACAAGTAAGCTTTTCATTATCTAATGTTTTCATCTATGTGAAGTACTTTACATATTCATATATTCTGTTGAATATATATTTAATTGATGATTGTTACTTATAGGCATACAAAAGATTCTCACGTGAAGACCAACACAGTCCACACTCTGTTTAGGGTGCAGAAATATGGTCTTATGCCTCTTGAACAATTCCATGACATATTGACTCCAGCCGAAATCAAAAGATGTAGGAAATCACAAAATGCGAAGAAGACGTGGTATTCGTTGAACCTTCATGTTTTTACGAGGTTCATATAGAAGGTATATTCTCTATAATACTTAATATGTATGTCTTTCTCTTTATGTATATCCAGTTGTATATTTCTGAACTAACTACAGTGACCTCTTTGCAGCACGAACTGGGACTTGCTGCAGACGAAGGTGTTCGTCAACTTGTTGAACACACGGATGGAGAGGTATGTGCGGCTGAAAGAACAACCGCCATGAAGGTTGCTGCTTCAAAGAGAGCCGAGGCACTTCATAAGAAAATGTCAAAACTAGTTTGTGTGGCAAACCCAGATTTGACAGACGGATGGCTTCAGGAGGTATGTGCATTACTTTAAATCCAATTTTTCATTAATCAAGAAATGCAATGTACTACATGATTCTAATATATTGCTTCTTATTTGACAGATTGCGCGTCACTACACTCTTAATTCAATTGCACCGGAGCTCAACTTAGAGAAATTGCAGTTAATCGCTACAGCAAAAGCATCTCCCGCTTCAAAAATCAAATGGTTGGAATATTTCAATTCCTCTGCATCAACACGTGAGGCCCGTAAACTACCAGCCAAGCCCACCAACGAGGAGAAATTGCAAGCATTCTTAGGCAAGGCATGCTTTTGGGAAGGAGTGAGTACTTGACCCCCTTTCTTTCCTTTACTTATAAGTGAGCATTCTATTGGTATTGCAATATATTGATACGTGTTTTTCTCATTCATGTTAGCTCGTTCCTCAGATATCCGAACAAGCTTCCATCATATTTGAAGACACTTTGCGACAAGACAGACTCCCCATTAATTTAGACATACCCAGCGAGCCCTTGACGTTGGCGGCGTACATCGAGGACTGTAGGATGAAATTATGGGACAATGTATTTCCAACTTTCTTCCGAGGGCAAGAAGCTTTTAACAAAACTCTGGAATTTGTGGGATTTACCGGAACTGACTTAGTTGTGCGAAGAGTCCTCTTTCGGTAAGTACTCTCTTTAACTACTATAAATATATAAAATTACTATCTGATTTGAGTGTTCAGATAAACTGGCTTAGGATTCAGTTCACAAGGGCTTTGTGTGTTGGTCATTCATAAATGTATGATCAGATTTGAGGGTCCAGGAGGGCTTGTAGTGGATTCAGTCTTCGAATATAAGGTCTGATTAGGGGTGGGTTAGTCAGGTTTAAAGTCCGTTCAGTCACACGAATGCTAGTTTGATGAAGGGTAGGCTGTATATTTTCAAGTATTAAAATTCTGAAATTGGCTGGAAATGTGTGTCTCGGCACCGAGACACACATTTGTGTGTGGGTCATTCATAAATGTATGATCAGATTTGAGGGTTCAGAAGGGCTCTTAGTGGATTCAGTCTTGGAATATAAGGTCTGATTAGGGGCGGGTCTGTCATGTTTGAATTGAATTATGTCATTCACAAGCTAGTTTGATTAAGGGTAGGCTTAATATTTTCAGGTTTTGAAAGTCTGAAATTGGCTGGGAAATGTGTGTCTCCGCACCGAGAGACACATTCATGTGTGGGTCATTCATAAATGTATGATCAGATTTGAGGGTTCAGTAGGGCTTGTAGTGGATTCTGTCTTGGAATATAAGGTCTGATTAAGGGTGGGTTAATCCTGTTTGAAGTCTGCTGAGTCACACAAACACTAATTTGTTTAAGGGTAGGTTGTATATTTTCAACTTTTCAAAGTCAGAAATTTGCTTGGAAATGTTTGTCTCGGCACCGAGACGAACATTTGTGTGTGGGTCATTCATAAATGTATGAACAGATTTGAGGGTTCATATATGCTTGTATTGGATTCAGTCTTGGAATATAATGTCTGATTAGGGGTGGGTTAGTCATGTTTGAATTATGTCAAGTCAGACATCAGCTAGTTTGATTAAGGGTAGGCTGTATATTTTTTGATTTTGAAAAACTTATATTGGATGTGAAATCAGTTAAATCTGACATTATCGATTCTGTTTATGCTAAACTAATTACACTCTGAATTTCCACAATGGTTTTTTAATCTGATTTCCTGAAATTTGAAGTTCATTGATAGTTATGATTGGATGTCATTGTGTCTTTCCTGTAGGTATCTCAAGTACGAGCTCCTTGCAAAAGGAGCAATCACAAAAGAAGACCTCCCCATATTTCTCTCTGCATGGGTTGACAGGTCTAACGCAACTTGCATGTTCTCAGCTAATCAACAGCGGACCTGGTCAACCTCGCATCTCACAGGAGGTGGATGGTATCTCGACTGTGCTCCCAGTTTTACACCGGTCTTTGAAATTGAACTTAGGAAGTCCAGGGAAGCTGTAGGAGAGTCTGGAGTTGAAATGGTAGATTTACTGGGCATAGAAGACGAGCACGAGAGGGCAAAGGCCCTCTCGCGAAGTCTAGAAGAAGATAGGAAAAAAACACTAAGGGTTAAGGAAGCAGAGGAGAGAGCAGCGCAGAAAGATAAGGCGAAACTCCAGAAGTCTCTGGAGAAGTCTAACAAGAGGGGGAAGAAGAATATGAGCCCCCCTCCAGAGCCAGAATGTAAGAGCCCACCTGCGCCTAGTCCTACATATGACTCTGGTTCTCATGCTCCAACTCAGTCTAGAGGAACCAAACGCGATTCCTCCTATGAGCAGTTAAGCCAGGGAATCCCTGCTTTCACTTCGGTTGAGGAGCATGATGGCCAAGTTGGGGAGTGGATTAAAAACTTCTCCCTAGAGCAAGTCCTTGGTGGCGACACTGGCAGCCTAAGTCCATTGTATGATGACTTAAAGAGCTTCATCTCTAAGGTAGCATACTGGTCAACACATTTGCGTTGTTGATGTCTAATATCAATTCTAATTCTAAAGCTCCTGAGTTTGTAATGTTAGCTCTGAATTGTCTTTCAATCATTGTTTGGTCATCATTCTGAGTTCATTGCCATCCAACTCACCATGTACTGAAGTGTGATTGAGTTCTTCCCCATTTGCTATTTGATATTAAATCAAATCAAATTTTCCTAATCGACTTGTATTTTACAAGTTGATCATGTACTTCATTCACAATAATTCACAACGATGTCCAGTTAGAATGTGTGCAAGTAAGTCAGAGCTTTCCTAAATTTCATTTCTTGCGCAGTACTCAAGTGAGAAACGCCGACGCTACAAGGGATCTGCTGCGGAATTACCCTGTGTGGATTTGATTCTAGCAGATCTTCCTGAGGGCCTTCCTGTTCCTGGAATTTCGAATCCACCTTCATCTGTTCCCGCCTGGAACATCGAACCTCAGGATTGGTTTCAAACAATCTTTGATTTCGCTGATCATCACCTCCAAGACGATGGGGCGATAATTTTGTTCCATCCTTTTTGAGTTTCTACAAAGTCAACCATTCTTGGGTGTTGTTCCACATATGGATTTGCCGTTCGCAAAGAGTGGTGGGGGATGAACAAGCTTCACCTGATGTCCCCAATTAATCCAGTATTGACTGTGAGTTTTTTCTTTGGTATTTCTTATTGCTAATTTGATTGATAAGCACGGCAGTTTTGAGGATCCACTTTCTAAAAGTAATCTTCCATTTCATATATTGCAACGTGCTTACTGATTAGATGTTGATTGGATTGTGATTAGGCCTATAACATGATTTGCATGGGAAGTTAGTTTGGATTAGTTGGTGGCAAGGTTGTGATTAGGCCTCTTCTATGATTTGAGTGTGAATTCAGTTTAGTGTTGATATTGGCAAGGTTGTGATTATGCCTCATCTCTGATTTGAGTGTGAATTCGGTTTACGTTAGATGTTGGTAAGGTATTTCGTTTAATGATTTTTATCTTCTTTTGTAAGTAATCTAATTAATTGTTTTTGACATCTGTAGACCATGAGGTTCGGTATAACCTTGGTTGTGAGGAGCATTCCTGAGGTGTCTGCTTCCATATTTTGCTTTCAACACATCCCTGCATTAGACCGTCACGGGGTTGATGTGGCACGGGATGACATCCTCCAGAACTTGGTGTCAAGGGAGGATCAGTTAATGCATGGATCCACCCCATGGCGTGGTCCTCGTGAAAAATCCCTCTCCCTTATGCAGATGCTCATTCATGCATCTTCTTCGCCTGGGGATATTGTTCTAGACTGCTCTACATCTACGGGTACGTTTAACATCTCTTATTGTTACCCAAAATAATGTTTGACCATTTCATGTTCCTTAATTTTTATGTTGTTTGAGAACTGAACTTCATTGTTTTCTAATTTTGCAGGAGTTTCTATTCATGCCTACCGCAATGTGAACCGCCACATTGCGGCATTAGAGGATGATAAGGCAATTTTTGAAGCCTTAATCGCTCCTCTAATTCGATCTCCTCCTGCCATAGAAGTGAAATCAAGAGACGTTGTCATCTCAGAGGATCCAGATAGCGAAATCATTGTTGTTCAGAAGATCGTGAAGAAGTCAAGGTTTAGTAAGTGAGTATAGCTACAATTTAAACTGCTAGTGTTGTCTTTTCTGATTTGCTTTCATATGTAGCGATTTTATGACCATGTTGCCATTTGCATTTGCAGAAGCGGTGATTTGAGATACCCTAGTCACCGCCCTTTTTTTGGTGACACTCAGTTCTATCCGAGCCCTCCAAAGTCCTGGCAACTCCCTCCGTACGCAAATGACGTTGCCAATGAATTAGCGAATGGTTCATATCGTACATTTAGACCTAAGGAGTTGATGCTAGGAGGTATAGAGTATGTTGATTTAGAAGCTGTTGAGTATGAAGATGAAGGTTCTTCAGATGCAGATAGTAGCGATTCTAAAGTCTCTGTAGCATTATCTGATCATTGTGATTTCGATTTTATGAATTAGGTAGAAGTATCTGTCTTATTGCTTGCATACTAATAAAGTTTTGCATTTGCTTGTTAATTGTCCGTTTAGTGCGGTAATCTTCATGGTTTTCTGTAGATAGTGAATTATATATTGTAATGCCTTCTTACACTCTTACCCTAAATCCTCCTTGCACTCAACAAGATAGAATGGAAGAAAAATGGAATAAGGAAAAAAAAGCTTGTGCATATAATATGGACCTCATCCTATGTTTTATGTTCAAATGAAACATCAAACCCCAAGAAATCCTAGGCCATATCCAAAGTGGCCACTCCCACACGAAATCCGAACCACTTGGCATGCCGGGTCTAAACCTTCAACCAATGATTCGATTTCAAATTTATGGTTGTAGGTTGAATGTAGCTAAACACAAAACCCAACCATGGCATTCCTACATGCAACCACAAACCATAAAACTTGACCTCAAATCAAACATAAAACCCCTACAAATAGGAGACCTTCTCCAAAGTGGCCACTTTGAAGTCGGCTCCATTTGGCATACCGAGACTCAACCTAAAACCAATGAATCGATTTCAAATTTATTGATTCAGGTTGAATGTAGCTAAACATGAAACCCAAACATGGCATGCCAACATTCAACCGGAAACAATAAACTTGACCTCAAATCAAACAGCAAACCCCAAGGCCAAGGGACCTCGGATCCGAGGCCTTCTGCAAAGTAGCCCCTCCACTTCAAATGCCGAGACCCACCTAGAAACCACCAACTTTAAACACAATCAGAATTTAGGGGCTCAAGCCATGAGGCCTGGGGTCCGAGGCTTTCTCCCAGTGGGACTTAGTCCACCTCAAATGACAACCTGTAAGCATCCGAGACCCATTCCCAACCTACAAACCTTATACCCAATCTGAAATGATACCGCAGCCATGAGGCCTGGGATTCGAGGCCTTCTACAAGTGGGACTTAGGCCACCTCAAATGACAACCTGTAACCATCCGAGACCCATTTCCAACCTACAAACCTTATAAGATAAGGTGTGTCAACCATGGTTATAGGTTCCGCAACCACGGTTATAGGTTTTTTGTCAATAAATTTGTCAATAAAAATTTCAAAAGTTAGCTCTACACCGTGGTCATAGGGCTTGTTTCACTTGACAAAATTTTGATATTCTAGAAAAGTTACCGCTCACCGCTCGCAAAATAGCTTTTCCCTTCCTGCTGTGGATTTGAATCCTAGGAAGGTTGATTTTGAGGGGCGAGATGGCTTGATTCGAGAATGTGATAGTCTGTGGGGAATTAGGCAAGGTCATGGTGGTTACCATTTCATGGATGCAGGTCCCAAGGACCTGCAGGAGAGGATCCTTACCTTGTGGCCCCTGGTTTACCAAAGAGAATGGCCACAAGCCAAAGAAATTGGCCTCTCCTTTGCACTTGGAGTCATGGCTGAGAGGAGAGGTAGTACAGTCAATTGGGCCTTATTTGCAGCTATGGTTCAAGTCTCTGGCTATAAAACACATAAACGTCCACCTTCAGATTTTGTGACAATTAGCTCTCCTAGTACTTCACCTGTCACAACAAACATGAAGGGAAAGGGTAAATCTCCTATTACCTCTCCTAAGTTTCCAGCTTGTGAGAGAGTGTGAGGCCAAACCCCCCACCCTTAAGCGTCCGTAGTCCGAGTAGTGGGTTTGGGCTCACATTCCTCCGCGGTATTGGATTTGGACTTGGATGAGTCCATAGTGCAAGGTTCACCCTTCAAGTGGTCTTGGATTTAACTTTGGTCTTTGCTTCCTTTGTCTTGCCATCGCGAGAGTGCTCCACATTCTCCATTAATTTGTGCACGTGGTTTATTTTTAAAGAGAGGATGCAAGTGTTAAAAAAACACTATTCTCTATAGTCAATCTCAAATACATTTACTTGTGAAAGCCACACATAACACTAACTAGCATAATGTAACTAACTACTTGTCTATGAGCTAATTAGGTAGGCTATCTACTAAGCTCCTTCATGAACCCATCTCTTTACTTTCTAATTACATAAACCTAGCTCCTTCATAAACCCAGCTCCTTCATAAACCCAGCTTCTTAGCTTCTAACTAAACAAACCCAGCTCCTTCATGAACCCAGCTCCTTAGCTTCTAACTAAACAAACCCAGGTCCTTCATAAACCCAGCTCCTTACTTCTAACTAAATAAACCCAGCTCCTTACTTCTAATTAAATAAACCCAGCTCCTTCATAAACCCAGCTCCTTCATAAACCCAGCTCCTTAGCTGCGGCTACTTCTAACTAAGTTTCTCCACCCTCAACCACAAAAACCAGAAAATGAACAAAAGAGAGCTTCTCCAAGGCCTCCCCCTAATTCACCTACCTAATTCCACTAATCCCACTAAGTCCCCTACCTAATTCCACATTTTTTCCCGAGCTCTAAGAGCTCAACTTCCTAGAGAAGAGAGGGAGAGAGAGAATTTCCTAACTTCACTAAGACTAACTAATCCACACAAGTATATTTTTGCACTCATCACAACATCAAGTGCTCAACTCTTAAACATGGAACTTGCAACCACGTGTATTCAAAACATGAACTTTAAGTACCACAAATTGGAATCATGAATTAACTTTAAAATCCTTCACGTCAACACTAATTCTACCAAGAGGTCAAGCCCTCTTCAAGGCTAACAAGCCTTGGCTCTCAAACTAAAAACTAAGCACACACATGTGCTCCAATATGGCTTCCCACACCCACACTTATAACTCGTGGGGTGCCTTGGAGCACAAAGGAAAGAGAGGATGAGTGAGGGAAGAATGAGGGATTATATAGTAAGCTTGAGGGGGTGAGCACCCTCAAGGCTCACGATAAGCCCTTGAGATTTCCTCCTACTTAGTAGGCGCCAATCCTATCTTCTAAGCCTTCCTCCCTCAAATGATCAACAAGGATCCTAATTCGAACATTTAACTAGCCTTGGCTTTCTACCTACCACACTTTACCAAACTTGGGATGCTTCAACCCAAACTTAGCCTCCTTCGCTTTCCGCCGCCATAACTTTCTCCCCTTACTTTCCCAAATCGTCGCTCACCACGTAATTCAAACCACGATGCTTAACTCGTGATTTGATTGGTGCTTTGAGAATTTGCTTATCCTCCACCTTGCCTTCTTCCTTGGGCCTTCCCCATTAAGTGGCCATGATGAGGTGGTCCACTTGTGCGCTCCATGTGATCCTCCATTCATCCCAATTCGAATGCACTTGCCTCTTGAGTCACTTTGGTTGTCTCCATCCATTTGTACTAGCCTACTCACTAACTACTCAATCCAAGTTCTCCTTACCTATCCTCATTCACTCAAATCCTTCCGAAGGTAAAAACACAATAACAACTCACATCCTAGCCTCTTACAGCATGGTACTTCTAAGACTAACATTTCACTCTTTTTATATTTTTGTGAAGTAACATGCTACTTCAAAGTGCATCAACTAACGTTTCAAGGGTCTAAGACTAAATGTGGGCACCCTTTTGGGCTCACAGAGAGTGAGTGATGCTCCTGTTGCAAGTCAGAAGAGAGTGAGTGAAGCTCCTATGAAATCTCCCAATCCATCATTTGTAAATGAAGATCATGTTTGCAATATGAAGAAATAAGCACTTGCAAAAAAAATAGAACTCCTGATGAGGTTGTTGAGTGATAGAGATGCATTTGTGATTGGGCTAAGGGCAGAGATTAAGCTTGTTCAAAGTAATCTTAGCCAGATTGGATTCCAAACCTTGCAGTGCAAGGAACGCCTTGAAGTGGCGTGTGCGCAACAAACTGCTTGTGGTCCTGAGGCTGATGCAGACTTTCACATTTTTTGTGCATTGGAAGTAAAACATGCTCTTGATGAATTAGTTTCCCTTGTTGGAGAAGGTGATACTCTTCAAAAGAACATTGATTCCATACAAAAAGGATTGGATTCTGAAATTGGTGCCAAAAAAAACATTCAACATGATTACCATGCTACCTTGGCACAATACTATGTTGTAGATAAGAAGATGATGACTATTAAGTCATCCCAAGAAATCCCCAATTTTGCAACTAAAACTTATGAAGTCCTCAATTCTGCAAGAACAATTCCAGGTATACACTTAACACTCACCCACATGATTTAACATATATATGTTACTCTTATTTGATTGTAGTGTTTTCTTCCTACTTGCCAGTTGTACTCATAAGTTGTGATGTTGCAGATGTTTGCCAACCCAATCAACAACACCATGTTGAACATATAGAGTAGTCCTCATTTTTAGGTTCACATCTTCTTCTTTTTGTCAATTCAAGTCCTGTAAGTTGTGCTTGTGCAGATTTGCTAGCATCTGCACCAACACTACCATTTATACTCATTTGTTGTGATTATGCAGATAGAGGTGCACTTGCACAACCTCCATCAACAACAGATGGATTGTCATTGTTGAGTGATGTGGCATCCACTCCTACAACAGGTCATGCATCCTCATCTGGACTAGCATCAAGGACAAGACGCAATTCGAGGATGGGGGTTTCCACCTCTGAAACTAAAACACTATCAACCCTAAAGGTAAGTCCTCTACAACTAAAACACTATCAACCCTGAAGGTAAGTTTATTCCTAGATTTAGGTATATGATGCACAAAGTTTTCATATTTACATTGTTTGCAATTGACAAAGGATTTACATGCAAACAAAACAAACAGGATAATATGTTATAAGGGTTCATGTTGCATCATACTGAAGTTGTTTAATGCGTTGGGTCACTCCTGACACATTTGTTGTTTGCATGTACAGGAATGTTTTGGGAGCTCCTCTATGCTGAAGTTCATTCTCTACCATCTACTATATGAATAGTTATAGTTCCTAGAGAAACTGTAGACAAAACAATTTTGATATTGTGTTCCAATCTTCAGTTGCAATGCTCCACTTCTTGGTATTGAGCCTAGACTGTGATGGAGAACTGTAATGCTACATTGTATGAAAGTAATTTTTGGGAAGAGCCTTGATTCAGAAATATTGTTGTAAGTTATGCATGTTCTTCTTTGAAACTATCTTTCAGCCCACTCCAAGTGTTTGTGTCACTCTAGGATGTCAAAGTAGTCTACACCTCAACAACTGTATGTTATGGAATTCTGTCCATTTCAATGTGTATGTTGTATAAGCAAATGAGGAAAGTAGATACTTATTCGTGTCACTCAGATTTGCACTCATAAAACTCTCAGTGTTATGTGCACTCTAAGTGCTCTAAGCCATACTTTGAATGTTATAAGACTATGAATTTTATGAAGCACTTAGTCCAAACTTGCATATGACAAAATTGGAGCACTTAGTCCAGTTCACACTCAAAGTCTGTGGCAATTGCTCCAATTTTGTCATATGCAAGTTTGGACTAAGTGCTCCAATTTGTCATAGTCCAAATTCTGCTCAATCACATGCTAGGTCAATTTTGTCACATGCTACGTCAATCACATGCTTCAAAAGCTTGGTTTGTCACTTCGCCTAAGTGCTCCAATTTTGTTGTCCATTCTAGCTTGTTGAGAACATACATAAGAAGGGGGCAAGGGTTGAGGGGCTACACAGGATGGAAAAGTTTCATGATATGAGGTCTAAGAAATATGAATGGGCTAATCTTTTTGTCAATTCCAACCTCCAAATTCAAAGCAATGGATATGAAAAACAATTGTACGCGCTATCATTTGAGACATGTGAGGCATAGAGAAGCATGGTTACACATTTGAAACTACATGGTCTACATAGCAAATCCCATGCTCTTTACACATAAAATGGTAAGACCCTTGTCATGGTGTCTTTTTCATTCAATAGTGAGCACGCATTGTCACACATAGTATATGATAAGGCTATAAAATTGTACCAAAAACGCTTTAAACATGCTCTAAGAGCAGATGCATGCAAATTGGCCACATGAAGACACCATCCGGGATTTCACTCAAGGGAGTGCATGATTGGTTTTGGTTCAGGTTACAGTAGATGACTGCTTGAGGTTGGAAATCTTCATGAGTTGAGTCCTCCTAGCCCTTGTAGTTGTGTTCCCTACCATGCAACCATGCCACTCTACATATCAACAACCTTAGCTGACAATCAATTCAACAACTAGTTGGCATATAAGGCACGCCCTCATATAAAACCACAACAACTCTCTAGAATTGAGAATGATTAAATACATGCCTTAAATACTAGTACCTCTTGGGATTCCTCATATACTGAACCAATGACCTAGTACATACTCCTTGGTTTTTTATGAATGATGAATACAAAACCTTTAGATAAGAAGCTGATGCATGTGGTTATAACCCAATTCTTCTAGGATCACACCATTGATATTGACAATTTTTTCACCATTATACCCTAAACATTTGAACACTGAACATAATTGAAAGAATAGATAAGATGTGAATGAGAAAATATATTCTTTAGTGGAAGTACTTACTTGGGTCAACATTCATCGTCATCAGATCCTCCACACTCCTCCAAGGTTGCTTCTATCTCATGTAGTGCAGTCTGTGGGAGTGCATACACAACTTTGTCCCCTTTTTGCGTGTGATGAGCTTGCACCATGGGGAACTTTGATGCAATTACCCAATGGGAGTAAATAAAACATGGACCCATGTCTGATTGTAGAACAAACGATGTAGGACTTCGTCCAGACTGCTTATAGTACACACCAAGCACTTCCTCGTCACCTTGGTCCACTTTGATACCATATGGATCTGGTCCTTCATCTTTGTTGACAACATGCAGTCTTTTGAAACATTGGACTATGTAGAATGATGCTCCTTCTCCATCAACGGAGTCAGCCTTGACAGCAAAGTTGTCTCCAACATCCAACATGGACGTAAGCTCATTACTATCCCCTGGATTGCCCCAAACATCAATGCGTAGTTCTACATCACATTCGGCATCATCAGCTGCACATGGTTGCAATGTCATTAACTTCCAAGGAGGCACATGTGATGTAGATACACAAAATAATCCAGGTTTAGGGTCAACACATCCATCACAAAAACATGCCAATGCTCTGGTTTCCAACAAGACATTGTTGGATTGACTCATGGAGCGCACTGAGTGCAAGCTACGTGACCCTTTTACTGTCCGGCAATTGAATCCATGTTGACGATCAACCATGTTCTCCTTGATCTCATGGAAGTTTCGTTTCACCTCCCTTCGAGCACCAACATATGCTGCATGGTCCTTATTCATGGAGTTTTTGAGGAAGTCAACAACATCAAATGCATTTTGCAAACGTGCTCCATACGGCTTCAATTGCTCCTTTCGCAATGCTTGCTTAAGGCAAGCACCTGCCCCGTCATGAGGTCCCTTTCCATGACCGGACCCCCAATAATTCCATTGCATTGCGCAACCAAGTGGCAATTGATCACATGATATCAAACTGGGATAACGTGACACAAAAAACCAAGGCCTTGCACCTTTAAATTGGCTTGCACAACCATCGCTCCAGACTATATGGCGTTTTGGATAGAACCCCAATGATGTTAAATATTGCCAATGTAGATTGAGACAATGTTGGACAAACAGGTTGTCGTGTTTGCGATGGTCACTTATGTAATAGTGGTAGTCAGTGTTTAACCTTAGGCTCTTACTATCACTAGGGTCATACTTTGGGTTCACCCTATATGTAATATGCACTAAAATCGAAAACTGGAATTTATACCAATGTTGCTCTTGCACCTCATTTTGTGTCTTGAAGGAGTAATTCTCAGAGAAATCTATAAGGGACATGATCTCATCTTCTTTTAAAGTTTCCTTACTAATCCTGAATTGTCTATCCTGCCATTGTGCCACAAAATTATGCATGATAAATTTCTGAATTTTGGGAGCTGCATAAATAAGGAACTCTTTAGGGCTCGACATTTTTCTCTCTAGCCTAGTGACAAACTTATCCTCTCCTTTCTTAGTTTTCCCTGCAAGAACTTTCTCAAATCTTCTCCAAGCTACTAAAGTAGTGTTTTCAGGATCCAATTCCTTGCTGCAAGCTAGGAGTAGTTGAACACCACATTTGACACAACTACTTGTCAAACATTTTAAATTGAACCATTCGTGTCCCCTAACTTTTGGACATAAAAATTTTTCCCATAAATCTGAACAAGATTTGTAGGTATGGTAAGCATGATACTCCTTGCCCTTAACCTGCTCCGTTGATTGGATTCCCACAAATGGATTCACAACAACAAGCACAGGGAGAATTCAAACCTTGTTGATGTACTGTTGGGGCCCTCAAGTTATTGAAGCCCACCTTGATTTCTATCATCTCTTGATGATATTTACAACAACATGTGTTGAAATCTTTCAACTTCCTCACAAAATAAGGCTTCAGCTTGTGAAAGGAAATGAATCCAATATCCATTGTTGGATGTGCAGCTTTGAATCTAGTGTAGAAATCCACCTATGTTTGCATGCAAAACATTGTACACATTAGTACACATGCAGGTGAGAGTCATGTTAGGTACTGCTATGCAAAGAATATATGTAAGTACTATGGAGTGTAATAAAATGACGAAAAGTCATGATGTGCCCCATTCTGTGTCTTGAAGGAGTAGATGGAGATCAAGGAATAAAGATATTTTGCATTTGGGATCCAATGAATGTACAATAATATAATAATTTATGTGACAATACATCAATATTAGAGAAATACTGAAGGTTCCCAAGGAAACTTTTGGAAATTTAGGAGTTCCTAACAAATCTCCAGGAAGTCTCATGAATATCAAAGAGTTACTTTGAATTCCCAAGGAAGCTCAAAGGAAACTTGAAAGTTCCTTAACAATCTCCAAGGAATGTAATGAAGATAAGAAAGTACTTTACATTCCCAAGGAAGCTTCAAGGAAACTTGAGAGTTCCTTAAGAATCTCCATGAAGTGTGATGAAATTTAGAAAGTACTTTAAATCCCCAAGGAATCCTCAAGGAAATTTGAGAGTTCCTTGAGAATCTCCAGGAAGTGTAATGAAAATTAGAAAGTACTTTACATTAGAAAGTACGGCGCCGTACTACATTATCCATGTCTGGACTCGTTCTTGTCTCTTCAAGATACCACTTCCCAACTAAATCTTTGACATCTTCTGGAATGGAGTCTTTTCTAGGCTTTCTATCACCCTTTGCCCAACATTCGTATTCCTCCTCAGCATCAAGTAGTTGCCTACGATGACTAGCTCTCAAAAGTGCTCTTCTATTGAGTCCAATGCATTTTCCAACACCCAGCATGTTGGACCCGGAGGTTGTGGACACTACTGCAACCTCAACCACATTTCTAGCCACATATTTATCCTTACCCTTCCCAAATTTTAAGTGGTCCTAGGCAGATGCAATACTATCACAAACAACCTCACACCCTAACAACTTCTTGCGTTTTAGTACATATTATGGCATGACATGTTGCAGAGCCGTACTACCCAAGATGCTTTCAACTACCAATTTTTGAAACTCCAACCCTCTTGTGTTGGTTGCCTGTAACAAAGATACAGCCCAACTTTTACTGAATCGGGATGCAGCTTTTGTTGAGGATGATGGACCTTCTATGGGGGTTCCAGGACAGTCTCAGCTAGACGTAAGCGAAAAAACCTGGTCCGCATTTTCAGATTGCAATCTCAAGTTTTGTTGGTGCTTCCTATGTTGTGCCCTGTTTTTACGCTTAGCTTGTGTATTCTGGATCCTCTTAGCTGCAATTGCGGCCAATAACTTCCTACTATGTTGACCTAGGACCTGGCGGTTTCGTTTGTTTGCCATCGTATCCTCGACAATGATGTTGAACTTAAGATCTTACCTATACCAAACAATCGTGTTTTCGGTTAGCCCAAACATACGTGGTTTCATCACTTGCATCACAGACAACGAAATTGTTATGGTCACGCATCAATAATATCCTAGGTAATCACTGAAATTTCAAGACACCTACCAGTCCATACCAAAAACACAAACCATGAAAGCAATTATGTGTTACTTGAGAGCATGTAGGTTCTTTGAAAGCATGTGGTTTAATTCTTCACCTCAAGATATGATAGGAGTTGCTTAAACCTATTGCGTACCCTAGACATATGACAAAGTAATTTTGGGCACTCTCTTTGTAGTTGGGAAGTTTGCTACAGGAACACATTTGCAATTCAAAAATTGGCATATTGTATTCTTGTGCAACCTAAATACTGCTCCACATATCCATTTTCTCATTAAAGGACTCTCAAACTGACCCTTGTCATTCCCCAAAATTCTATGAGGAGGAGTTTAAGGTGGTGTATGAAAATCTCATCTCATGATTCATAGTACTCAAAAGATCATGGATTTGACTCAATACACAACACATAATGTACAGACGTAGAATGTTAGAGTACACCCACCGTAGCAGCTCCGTGATTTCGAAGTGACTGACGAAGAAGATGTGTTCTAGAGTTTAGGTTGATGTGGGTGGCCACTGTTCCATGGCGCCCAAACAAGCGGCCAAGATGAGATCTTTGGGAATCGTTTGAACAGATCTCGGGGAGAACCAACGGCCAAGATCTTCTCGGTTAAGCGTCAGTGGGAAGGTGACGGGATTTTCAGAGCAACATGAATCCAATATAAAAAATGAAAATTTGGCCACATCAATGGCATTTTTTGCTATTTAGGTGTGCATTAGAGGTCGATTATTTCTTGTTTTGCATCTTAGTACCTTGATAAAAGTGTCATGTGTCCATACATATAATTTTTTATGTCCAATTGTAATACTAAACGTTCTTTTTTCATGTAGCCATGATTTGTGTATTTTTGGCCATGTTTGATGCCACATGTAAAGTTATACAATTGGTATGGAATACATTTTTGGTTCTATTGGTACACACTTGAACAATGATTATGAGAAAAAAAATTGGGATCATTTCGATTAATTTTTGGTGTCCTTTTCATTCCTTGATCCTAAGGTGAACAATTGTGACAACACCCATGAATGTCCTTTAAGGAATCAAAATGATATTTTAAATAACCCTATTCCTTGTAAATTAACTTTGTCGGTGTACTCAATATGGAGTATGAAATATAGGTATGATCCAAAATTTGCTTCACAATACAAATCTAAGCACACCAAGTATGTGAAGTTATCTAAAATAGTCCTTTTACCGTTAGATACCCAAAAGTAGTACCCCAACCGTGAATGCCCCCATATTCAACCTTGTACCAAATATTTACAATGTGGAGGGTTAGAATATAACTATACACCCTCCAATATATGTCAAGGTACATGTCAATATCCTCTACAATGTCATGATAAGATTAAACAATTGTGAGAGGTTTAATACCAATGATGACGAATAACTAAAACTAATTCTTGGCATGAGGCGGACAACCTTCAAAGTCTCCAACCACTCCAACACGTCTTCCTCCAAGGCAAAGCGCAATCCCCCGAGTCTACCATGATGAGGTTGCCAAATGTTGTAGCACACCATCGATCATCTACAAAAGGTTGTTATAACAAAATAGCAATTAATAGAATGTTGGCATATTGGAAACTACTAGCAAGACAAGTAAGAGCAACAACAAAAATTGATGAAAAATGAACAACAAGCCAACCTTGATTCTCATAATTTTATAGCTTGGAAACTAGGTTTTTTCATTTAGAAAATTGAACATGCTCATTAAAAAATCTATTCAAGACCAAATAACAAGAAAATGTGCAAATTTAAGGTTTAAAGGAACATTGAACCTAATTTCTTTCAAATTTAGATTCAAAGTTGACTCATCATTTTGATGCATTTGAAAAGTCGAATACATGCTTATCACTTCAACCATCCAAAACTCATTAATAAATGACATCGTTGAATGAAGCAAGAGAATTTCATAGATTAAATAACACCTACTAACTTAGAAAACATTTTTTACAACAATCATTCATAATTTGTATACTAGGAAGAAAAAAAAAAAATTTGTGGTATGGGTATGGGATCACAACCAATATCCTACATTGCTATCAATTTCATGTAGATTTTTCAACAAATTCATTTAAGGAGTTCTCATCAACCGGATCAAGCTCAAAGACATCCCTCTCTACATCAAATGACATAGTCATTGTACAAATTATGCTATCTACATCAACCCAATTAGAATCCGAGTGGTCATATATGAATTTGAAGTGTCTAGGGATTTTTTTTTAAATAATTAAGATAGACCATAAAACATGTTCCAACAACATTTGTTTGTTTACCTTTGTTCACCTCCCAATTAAGACGGTCACAGGAATGCCTGCAACTTCCCCACCTTGTACCTACCTTTCATCTCATTTTTTGAGCTCGTCATATACACCACATGCCCCGGTCAACTCCATTGAGGACACATGTAGGTTGCAGATTTTTGGAAGGTCTTCCCTTAGTCCTCTTAACAACTGATTTAACTGTAGATGAGATAGTTGTTGTATTGCTCTGCATAAAATATACTTTTCAATCCATCCCAAGATCCAACAACATTCTCTCTGTAGAAGACAAAGCATTGATGTAATCATTAACATCTCATCTTTCTACGTTCACATTCAAGTCTTGTAACTCTTCATCTTTCTACATCTCACATTCAAGATGGCGTCGGAAATCAATAGTATGTCGTCGAAAACGAACAATGAAAGGGAAAAATCAAAGAGTTGGAGTTTGAAATCGACTCTTACCGCACGAGAACGAAACAAGCCGAATCTTTGGTGCTTGTGAAACACCCTATGTGAATGCTATGGAACAAAGAAGAAAACTCCAAAAAATGTGTCTTACCTACCGCCTTCGCGCCACTATGCTTGCCCAAACCCTAAGCAACCCCAAGGGTCGTTGAGAAGTCGCAACATTCCTTCCCCCAAAAAAAATCCACAACATTTCCCTCCATACTAACATGTTTCGTTCAAATTTGGAGGAATTTAAACAATATTCATCCAAGTAGTCAAACCCATAATTATTCCATTGATCCTACTACACACATTTGGGGGGATCCAATATCTATGACCTTTTTTTTTCTATTGATTACCAAAATGAAGGATTTATTCACCACCTTATTTTACGTATAATCATGTAGGGGACATATTTCCAATGCTATGATAGATCTAACAAATTTATAAAATTTACCCTCAACAAATTAAATTGACCCTATATTTTATCTCACGTGGTTTCTAAAATTCCGATAGTCACCTCCCCGAGGTTAACACCCCCGAAAGTCCCTCCAAGTCAATTTTGAGGTTATAAATGACCCCACTATATTTAAGAGTTTTAGAAATGGAAAAAAGTCTTCTCTCTCTCTCTTTAGTAACTTTTACATCCCAACTCCAATCTTAAAACTTGACATGACCACCACGATTGTGAAATTTGCAATTGCTAACTTTGTAGATTTTGCAATTCCCAATCTGATCCAATGGCCTAAATTGTGGAGCTGGATGTGTCTACAATAGGATCACTCACAGACCTTACCCACGATGTACAGAAGCTGCACTTATTCAATCATATCTGTTGATCATATTCATTGTGACAACTCTCTGTCAATCCCCAACCCCGCATGTTTCTGGGGCCGGATCTTGACTTTGTTTCTCTCCATGTCTGTAATCCTCAAATACACCAGCTAATATAAGTATGTACTTGACTTGATGTATTTTAACTTAAACCTATTGGGTCCAAATAACAGTGAAAGATGTGCATTGAAAACTGGGTCTCACAAGCATCCCTGCAGTAGTGTCTTGGGAGATTTTTGGGCATATATATATGAACTGGAAAAACTTCAAGAAGATATACTATGTTATATAGGCCTTTCACATGATTTCATGGGCCTGGATTTGGGAACCATTATCTCGGAATGTCCATTGTTTATTTTGTTTCATTTCCCCGAATGGAAACTCAGACTATATGCCAATCTCAGAATCTTCGTCATTTCCTTTCTTTCATATACCCATCTGCTGCTGTAGCTCTTTGAGGCGGATGTTTAGCCTGTCTAGGGATTATGATGGGTTGCATATGGGGATTCGTGGTACTAATGTATTCTCATTAGTGAGAGTTCATTCATTTCTGCGGATGAGATGAACCACTTTAGATACTTCCATACGTCGTCGGCTCCTTGTCTCAAGGGTTTCCAAAATACCAAGTTTTAGTAGTTTTAAAAATCCTAGTCTAATCTAATACTTAAGGCACCAATATAAAGGGGTATAGACATAAAAAATAAATAATGCCTCATATAGAAGCAAGTGGGGGCATCTTGTGTTGCCAACCTATCACTACTAATCCGGTTATTTTTAAAGAAAAATTAACATGGGCGGACGTTAAATACCCCCTCACGAAGTTTCGGAGGTATCAAATCCGGGTTGGGGCAACCTTCTATAGAATTTTTCCAAACCCGACCGAAAATTGTTGTCCGCCTTGCCCAACTTCGAAAAAAACACTGCCCTTGCATTCTTGAAGGCTGCTTGACTACAAATCCCATATTGAGTGCACTTCACCTTCAAGGTCTAAAATCCAATATATATGTGCACTTCTAATTAGTAAATAAGCAATTGATTGGGATTTCATTCCGGAAGTGAAACCATCAATGAAGCACGTAATTAACTTGGAGGTCAAAAATATTACAAACTCCTCATTAACATTGAGGTTATAATTTTGTGACTTACCATTTAAAATTATCTTTGTCATTCTAATGATAGATTAGTGCAAGTGTTCATAAGATGACCAAAATGAAACAATGAAGATAGAATATAAAACACTTAACAAAAAATTATATAAATTTCAATTATATATTTTTAGGTGATATAATATAAGGTATAAATAAATGATATTTTATTTGGAATTAGACTTGTGGGACAACGTTATGGATGGGGTATACTCAAAAAATCATAAGTTTTTGACTATAGCCTATATGAATTATTATAATAATGTATCCTCATCACATATTGTATTATCTTTAAAATCACATGGTGCATATTATTATTTTGAAATAAATATCTATTATTATTATTATATGGAATTTTTTTCTTCAATTCACCAATTTATCATAAGGTGATATATATTATTTTGACATATTACAAATGTTTGAGCAATGACACCCGTGCAAAATAAACGAATTATGAACTAAAAAAATGTCTATGACAACACGTCATAATTATATATTGCACACGTTGATATCTTGCCATATTTATCAAAATAACCATGTGGAATTCAAAGCCACATCATGGCCTTGGAAACAACTCATGGGAGGTTAGAAAATACACTTAGAGCATCCAAGGCCACATCATTGCCCCTTGCCAACTAATTAATATTTATAAAATAACTATGAGGGAGAAAATAGGTCTTACATGCCAACTCATAGGTGTTTCACTAAAGTAAGCTCCATCCGAGCTTCTTGATGGACTCATTCGATTTTCGTTACCGGATGACTTTACTTGAATGCCACGAATCCCCGGCCTTGCATATGAGCTTTCTAATGTATGTTGCCATATGGATTCCGTGTTTATGCAGAAGCGTATACATACATTCCAATTTAAATGTTGAGAAAACTACACTAGATATGATATTTAGTGTCACCAAATCTAAATGTCTTGCTCAATACTATTTGTAAATCGCAGTGCAGTGTCACCAAAATTAAATTCCAACCCAACATTATATGTCATTCCTTGTAAAAAATTTGGGGGATTATAGATATAAAGTGCCGCAATTACTATCACTTACCCAGTGATTTTTCATCCAAATTTCAATCATCCATGACAATACTTGATCACAAGTTGCTGACAAGAGAAGGTAGGGTTTTGGCCAATGAGTAAAACCATCCATCAACCATGACAGTATTTGTTCACTTATTCATAAGGAGCGTCATCCGAAAAGTTACCCTAGTGACATGAAACACCATATGACACTAAATATCACATTTAGTGTAGCAGTTGGGTCTCCCTGTTCAATGAACAGGAGGACAAGTATGTAAGTAGGCTGGGTACAGTGTCTGCACAGAAGCCAATGCTCATATAAATCACACGTCTCCGTCTTCAACTGCAGAGGACACTAACTTATTGTCATGGAATGCCTTTGGTATCACTCCTCCCGTGGTGTGAATGTGCCATATTTCTCAATGAGTTTCAACTAAGATTACGGTCTATGAATCGAGTCCAATTGGTTTTTCTCTTAACATATGGAGATCTTGTGGATTGTGGGTCTTACAGTAACTGACAGTATTATTCTTTGTACCATCGGGTAACCCTCATTCTTTAAGTTGTGAAGTTCAGGACTTTTTTGTTCAAATGTGGTGGGTTTTACAGGTCACTAGTAAGTAAGTGAATTATTTTAAAACATGTTTTAGAATAGTTATGTGAATGTTTTAGAATAGTTTACTTACTTAGTACGTTTTCGCCTTCTTATTAAATGAGTTTATGTAGACACCATAAATGATCTTCAACCAACTAGATATGGGTAACTTAGGGCTAGTTTCCATGTAAGTCATTCTTGCCAATGAACGGGTAGTGCCGGCAGTTAGTTACGAGCTAGCTGGTTGATTTTGAGAATTTCCGAATGCAATTGGAACGTTTAGGAAGGGGTTCCGGAAGAAAATGAAGGTTTACGGAAATGGGCCGATTAGAAAAATAAAATGCCGGCATTTCGGCAAGCTGCCCTAGAGTATCCACGGCAAATTGCCGATTGAGAAATTATTTTCACGGCGGGCAGCCGACCAAATATATATATTTTAGGTAAGGTTTTCAATACTATGCATAGTTGGAGACTATGCCTTGTTGGCTTGTGGTTTAGGCCCTTTAGGGTTAGAGTGGCTTGTGGTTTAGGGCTCCCCTTGCTTCCCTAAACCAGCTTTGACTCCGTAGTAGTGGAGGTTCCATTTTCGTTGTCGGTTTCATAAACAAGCATCCTGGACCCTAAATTTGTTGTTACTTCTGTGAGAGAGTTATTGTGTCGTCGTAGTACCTGCAAGCCTGTGTGAGTTGTGAGGGAGCCGGCCTTTCTGAGTTCAGCTCCTTATTATTTATGTTTCTTTTCAGGAGGTTCTTCTTCATGACTAAGAGACAGAAATCGATCCGCGATGCCTACTTTGCAAAGTCCCGAGACTTTGATTCTTCTACGAGTGACAACATCATTTCTATTTACAAACCTAGCACAAATCAAGCACAACCGCGGGCTTTGTAGGGAGAAAGGTGGCCGCTCAATATACACCAAGGATGGATCAAAAAATTTCAAAGTCAGTGCCTTTACAGACCATTCTCGATCAAATGAACACCAAAGGCTTGCTTGGGCCTGCACCATCGGAGAGAAAACCATGGAGAAAGCAATTTTCACTGGTCAGCATGCTTGTGATGAGGCTTTGCAAACCCTCTTCAAAGCAACGTACTTCACAGGGAAGCAGTTTCTTCCATATTCCAAATTCCCTGCACTCTGTAAATTGTTGATGTCTGTCAATGCTCCTATTACAGCTAACATATACCAAGATGAAAAAACTTGCAGTGATTTAATAATCTGTATTTATGTAGTAATAAAAAAAATACTTTCTACGATTCGAAATTCTCCATTCTTTGGCATTATGATTGATAAATCTACAGATATTAGTGCCACTGGACATCTTGTTATGTTTGCCACAATTGTAGAGAAGGGTCTGCCCAAAATTGTTTTCTTAGGGTTGTTATAGTTGGATGGTGGTAAGAAAGATTCGCTTCAATTTTTGACTGTGTCATATCTCAGTTATGGTTGTAGGATTTAGATTTGTGCAAGTTACTGGCTATGAGGCCAAACCCACCACCCTTAAGCGTCCTAGTCCGGGTGATGATTTTGAGACTCACATGTGTCACACCAAAAGTAGCAACATGAGATATAAGTCTCATCTCAATGAACCCCCAACTTCTCTTAAGTCATGATATTTTATTAATGCAATTTTCTTGAGTGGGTATAGCATTGGCCGCCTCAAGGGTCCATCCCATAGCCTTAGCTACACATGCTCTTAAGGATTTCCCTCTTGAAACCTTAGTTATGGCCGTTGATTATTCACTAGTGCTCGTCACCTCGCTGAAGCTGTGACTTGTTGACTCCATGTGATGAGTACACAAGTGTTAAAAAACACTCATCACTCTCATCACTTAGCGTTACATCCTCTTCCGCAATTCTTCGCCATTCACTTCCAAGTTCACCCGTCAATGTCATTCCTAACTTTATTAGCCCAACCACCTAATGTCACAGCTGTGGGTATACTCAGTTCCTTAATATCACACATGTGGATTCACCCAGCTCCCTAATATCACACATGTGGATACACCCAGCTCCCTAATATTACAACTGTCGATACACCCAGCTCCCTAATATCACAGCTGTGGATACACCCAACTCTCTATTATCACAGTTGTGGATACACCCAACTACTGTGGGTACACCCAACTCCATAATATCACAGCTGTGGATACACCCAACTCTCTACTATCACAGCTGTGGATATACCCAACTCCCTAATATCACAGCTGTGGATACACCCAACTCTCTACTATCACAGCTGTAAATACACCCAGCTTCCTACCAAATGTTAAACTTAACTAATCTAACACTATAATCTAAATACTATAATTCTAAATACTATAAACTAACCACTATGAACTAAACACTTGTTTCTAAATGCCTTAAGTTAAAATGCGACATCTAAACAATGTAAAGCTAATTTCAAGACTAATTGGTTTTGGCTCTTCACCTTGCACATACACATGCACCTATCTTACTCCTCACACACCCACACTTATAACACATGGGGTGCCAACGGAGCACGAAGGAAAAAAAAAAAAAAAAAGGAGAGTGGAGGTTATATAGTGAGGTGAAAGGGAGTAGGTGAGCACCCCCAAGGTTCAAGATAAGCCCTTGTGATCATTTCCTACTTTGTAAGCTCTCATCCTATCCTCTAAGCCCTCGCCTCTTTAAACTAACTACATAGATCCTAATTTAAACATTTAACCCAAGGAACTACCCTTGGTTCACCACCCACTACGCTCACCTACCTAAGGAATTTCTTCACGTTATTAACTTCTAATAAATCCACTCCACACTAATCTAATGCGTAAACATAACTTCATTCAAGCTTCACTCTTTTTATATTTTTGTGAATAATCATAAAACATCAAAACATAACTTCTAATGGTTTCGAAGGGTTAAAAACACATGTGGGTACCATTTTGGGTTCACACTGGCCTTTGGTAATGATGGAGCCAACAGCATGGTGGGTTCTCAAACCGGTGTTTCAACATGACTCCGCAAAGAGGTAAATCCATTTTTCTTAGTTTGTCGTTGTGTCGCTCATCGCATGAATCTTGTTACTTTGGATGCTGCCAAAACACCGGATTGTAAGGTTTTTTCCACTGAAATAGATGTTTTGATAAATTTTATTTCAAGTTTTTTTCATAAATCAAGTAAGTAAGAGATTCAGTGAATTTGATTGCCCTCAATGTCGCATCATAGTGATACACTCTAACCTCCCTGATATCACACCTATGGCAACCAAGGTGTACATGATATTAAGGAGGTTTGTAGGGTTAACATGGATGTATGATAATAGAGCATTAGTGTGTTGTGTGACATTACGGAATACCACAAAGTCAACATTGCAATAATGACAACGTGATGCATTTGAATGTGTGGTTTGAATTCTTTGGCGAATTATTTTCATGTCAAAACTTATGTTATATAGGAGGAAAATGTGAGAACAAGGAGGGAGATATAAACTAAGCACATATGTTCCTTGGGGTTTGGGGATATAAGAGAGGGAGTGACATTATTACGGAGGTTAGGATTTACACTCAACCTCCCCAATATCATGCCTATGGCAACCAAAGTGCACGTGATATCAAGGAGTTATGTAATGTTAACATGGATCTATAATGGTAGAGATTTAGTGTAGCATGTGACATTATGGAATAACACAAAGTCAACATTGCAATAATGACAATAACTACAATGATGACAACATGGTGCATGCGAGCACGTGGTTTGATTTCTTTGGTAGATTACCATAATGTCAAAAACCATAATATATGGGAGGGAAATGTGACAACAAGGAGGGAGCTTTAATTTGAGAACATCCATTCGCTAAGGTTTTAGGTCATAAGAGAAGTAGTGACATTAAGAAAGGTGATATTATGAAGGTTAGGGTGTATTGATGCCCCTAAAATAAGTAAATGCCCATGAATTTAATTTTTTTGATACATAGCAATAGTAGGGTTCACCCAATTTGTATCGTTTCGAATATTTTTGAAAAATACATGTACAAAACAAGGAGCATAGAGTTTCGACAATGTACATAAGAGACTTTTCTCTCTCACGCATTGGCAACAACCTAAGGTTGCTATGCCAACTTGAGATGGGTTTATGGAGAATTAGATCATGGTTTAAGGGATCCTTGCTTCCTTCCAAGAGGTGATCGTTGTGGGTGAATAGGTACACATTCTAAAGAATACTTTAACATATACTAATTTGGTCTTGAGTTAATCTGAGTAGTACTAACCCAATATATGGAGCCAATGGTCATGTAAAACCCTTTTGAAACTTGACAAGAGGAAATTATTGCATATCTTTCACTTCAACAAAAACGTCATAAAGTAGTACGTCACGTAGATGTTGCTTCTCACATGCAATTTGGCAATGAAACTACCTTCACTCCCCCCCCCCCAAAAAAAATTAAAAATTAAAAATTAAAAATTAGAAAAATATAGTGAAGCACGTTTGAGACTAATCAACCACAAATATATTAGGGAACATGTTTTTAATATGGATGGATGGTCAAGAGGTACAATCAAACACAACAATGTCCTCTTGTTGTGCGAATTGAGCAAATATATGCAACATAGATAGAAGGAGTATATCAATTCTCATTATATATTTGATTTAGTCTAGGCATTAAGATTGATGTGCCATGTTGATTAGAGTGCAATATGAAGATAGTGGGAGGCGACTTGAGCTTCATACCGCAATCCTTCTTGGGCCAAGCTACTACCCCTACAATCGTTGCATAAGACAAACCCTATGAAGAGTCAAGTATTGTGGATATTTGGCCCAAGATGGCTCAACCTCTCTTGCTACTACTTAGCGGCCGAGTGAGTCCATAGGTGTGGTTCATGTAGGACGGCGAGAACGACAGCCCACACTATTACCGTTTGATGCTACTATATTCGATAAAGTAAAGGCACCACCACCGGCGCAGCAAAGTGACTCAAAGGCCCAACCCCATCTGAATGAAAGGAGTTATGCTCGTCCAAAAGGCCAACCATGCTTTATTAACATAACATTGTTCAGATCCATAACAATGTTATGTGGGACCGACAATATTTCATGAAATATTCCCCACATTCAGACTAAATGTGAAGGACAACCATAGATATTTTGTGGAATATCGTCGGTCCCACGGAACATTGTTATGGATCTGAATAAAGTTATGAATAAGTACACAGGCAAGTTACTTCAACCTTTGGGAAAGATGCCCACACCCACAACCAATGCTGTGGCCACATGTGGCGATTATTTGGCCACTTTTGGGAGTCAATGGGCAAAATTATGCGGAGGCTTATTATACTTGAATCTCTATGCAAGTTAAGTTAACTGGAGCCGGGGCCTTTGCATGCCACAGCCATTTGCCAGATTAAAGTACGAGGAGATGCCTCATCCATGCAATGAACGGGGAGTATCAACTGCTAGTTACAGATGACCTGGTTGAGTTTCAGAAATAACCTGTTGAAATTCAAGACTTTGGCAAAAATAACGATCATTTTAAAGGAATCTATGGAGTTTACCTCAAGTCAATAAAGAAAAACCAAAAGTTGGCAACATGTAACTAGTTGGACTTGGATTCCACTAGGATTTTGACCAATTATGTTCAAAAATCTTCCTGGATACTGCTTGTCTCATCGGCTGGGGTGAACCAACCCGTACACTGGTTCTTTGGAGGCAAGGGTTTAGGCATCCAACAAGGAACGAGTGTATGGGTTGGTTCGCCCAAATTCTGCTTCATCCATGTCCTTGATGAAGCAACCCAACTTGTGGACAATCCACCAACCCTCCAATGCCAGGAGAGCATTGGGATCTTTCGGTTTTTCCTTATGAATTTGAGGAATTTTCTCTAGATACTTGAAAATGATTGGTAATTTTCCTAAAGTCTTGAACTTTGACCGGTTGTTTCTCAGAGGCAACCAATTCATCTATAATTAGCGGTCAGTTCTCCCCGTTCATTGCAACCCTCTGCTCGTTGCGTGCAGTTTTGAAATGGCTTCACAACACCTACCCAAGGGGGTGGGAGAGGGAATAATTATTGCATATGAGCATAACTCTCATCCATCCAAGATAAAACTAGATCCCTTATACATTGGTGGTTGATTCATCTCCAATGACTTGGACTATACTAGGAAATTTAGTGTTCTCAAAGCTAATTCTATAGTTAAACCAACAAAATTAAGTAAAACTTGGGTTGCATATTATATTATGGTGTTCATGTTGGGTGAAAGGGAGGTGCACTCGTATCCTATAATTTCCTCTCTCATGAGGGGAATGCAAATTGAAAGAGGGGAGGGTTAAAATGTTGATTTCTATTAAGGAATTGGGGGATTGTTAATTTTTAGCTAAATTGATTCCTACATTAGGGTCAAAGACTTTGAATTAGTCTAGTGAACTTATATTGGAATGAATCATCTCGAACCTATAGGATGTCAAGTTTTATTATTACCTTGTCAGTAGGTGTTAGGAAACCAAACCGGTTGTCGGCATGCCATGCATCTTTAACTTGCTCCCCCTCAAGAGGTTAGGTAGTTGGTGCTAAAACCGTTACTCTAAGTGATGAGAATGGATATTGTTATTGGATTTGAACATGTTTAAATAACTATTGTTAGCAATTGACATGGGATCTAACAAACCAAAGTATATCTTATTCAAATTTTGTATGCAAATGTCATAAATGTTCAAATATTCATTGGTAAATGACCCAAAACCAAACTGGAGGTTTGATATTTAAGGTGGTGGACATTCTCAAAATCAGTGTGTATTTATTATGCAAGAGTGTAGGGTATGGATATTGGGTGGGGTGTTGGGTTTTAGGATATGCTACCTTTCCCAATTATTGGAGTGTTATGAACATGTAGTGCATCTTCAAGTTACAAGTACTTCTAAAGAGGTAGCGAGGTGATCACCTAAGGTAAGTAAGCCTAAAACAATCTTTGTTGAGTTTGCATTGCTTTTCCTAGAATATTGAACGCGTAATTAATACAAATTGATTAACATATCCAAGCCAAGGACATAGTCATGTGGCTTGTAAATATTGGAGCTCATATGAGATTTTATTACTATCACTATATTCGCTAATTGGAGATTTTGGAAAGTCTCAAAATAAACCTACCTTATACCCGCATCCAGAAGTTCATTGCCAAGGTTTGTATCTTTCCCTTCGTCATTTTTCAGGCTTCTTTCCTTTTGGTTTGTTTCTTTTTTTCCTTGCTCTTGTTTTTTCATGAAGTTATATTTGCAGGATGACGCAGGTCGTTCCCGTGTGAACACCTCGACTACAACTCACAAGGGCCTCGATCTGCTCTTCGCAGACATTCCCGAGAATTTGCCTGTATCCAACATCTCCACCGATGTTCCTACTTGGAACAAGCTCCATGAATCATACTATGAGTGTCTTTTTACATTTGCAAAATCTAACCTCTATGATCATGGTGTCCTTGTCTTTGCCCATTATGCAAGTGCCTTTGTTTCCAAGACTGTTTTTATTGGGCATACACTTACGATTTCTACGTTGCTGAAGATTAGTTTGGTATGAATGATTTGGACCTCCAATCCCCTATGGTCCCCTCTGGAGTGGTAAACACCTCTTTGTCTCTTACTACGCTTATGTATTGTGTTTTATTTCACTTCTTCCGAGTCTTATGAAATCGTCTTAATTTTTTCAGACTCAGAAATTCAATATCAAGGTTCTTGTTCGTGCTAACTCTGTTCTCAGAGTGCGTGAGGAGGCCATGCAAGAGTATGGTTACAACCTCCAACGAGATGGATGGTTGAATGCCTTCACCGATGAGAAGAGCCAGACGATGCGCTCTGATGGGATACCTTGGAGAGGTGCTCGTGAAAAACATCATGTTTTCTTCTTTATCCTTCTCGCTACTCTCACCGACAAGAATGATGTTATTATGGACTGGTAGTGTGGTGTAGATACGCCTTCTTTTTTAACATCATCCTTACTTTGAATTTTCCGTTTTTTTTGCTTCACTAGTTTCCATACTAACCTTTTAGCTCTCTTTACTTTAGGTGGTTTGATTACAGCATGTCGCTCCCTTGAGCGGCATATTGTGGCCCTTGAGAGTGACCCCATCATTTTCAATGCACTCCTACTCTCCATGCACGATCTCCAGCCTGCTCGTACATCTCGCTCAGTTGCCCCACCGTCTACCTCTATTTTTTATCCGCCTCAGAAAATGACCAAACGTGCATTTGGTTTTCTTTATGCGTAAGTCTTCTTCATATGTTTTGCCATGTTTACCTTCATGTCATTTTCCCATCTTCATGTGTCATTTTGTTTCTAATCTTTTGTCTTGGGGGTTCAAAGTGCCAGGGGAGAATGCCGTCCTTCGTCGAGGCATGTATTCAAGCCTTTCCAAGACGTTCGAGCTCCCTTCGTGTCGCGCACCTCTCCATGAGGAGTGCCCGAAACACCGTGGGCACAAGGGGAACCCCGGAGTGACACCCGGGACTTGTGGCGCTGTTGGTGAGAGGGCCCAAGTGATCCTAGTGTGGGCGAGGGCCCCGGGCGTTGGGAACGCCTCCCATCCATAGAGACTAGGAGGTATGAGGGTAAGGCCATAAGCTATGCGTAGCTCATGATATGGTGATTCTAGAATGCTCAAGATCAGCTCAATCGGAGGTGTGAACTAAGAGTTATGGCAATTTGAGTGGGGCGCTGGTACAGTAGTGCCTGGGAGTGATTCCCGGGACTGCCAAGGTTTAAGCAGGCATAATTTCCTCAATACTTGCCTGAATGGGGCAAGTGAGGAGTCCATCGGCATTTACGTGAAGCGTAGATGAAGATGGAGTGGTTGCTTGTTAACATCAGACATCATACAAGGAAGTTATGATGGTCTAAAGCTGCTGAGGGCTTCTACGCCCAACGGCTAAAGGAAAGTGTACACTTGGCCCCAACTCTTGGTAGAGAAACAAGATGTTTCTTTACGGTGGGGTAGGGGCCTCGCGTAGAGTCCTAGAGGCTTATATGGGTGAGGTGGTGTGGCCTCACCCACCCGAGGCCGAACGTCACGGCCTTCATGGGCTTCGGCCCATTGTGAGGCCATAGTTGCCTAGTATGGTTCGGGTTGTTGTAGTGTTGGTCCAGCAACGCAATGATCAACATAAAGATTGGACTTCCATGGATGGAAGTCCACATCTAAGAATTGGTTACCGATCAAGGGGTGAGTCCCAAAATCAAAGTAGGAGGGTTGGTTCCCCTCTTATGAACTAATGGTCCGGGGTAAGAGGAGCTAACCATTAGCATGGCGGTATGCGAAGGGTTAGCGCTCGTAACCTTTCCTAGAAAATGAAAATTGGCAAGATTGTTAAGGAGGACTAGCAAGGGTTGCGACACTTCGTATGCTGCTGAGCTTGCCAATCTTTTAGTGGAAGCTCTGTGAGCCTAAAATGGTGCCCACATGTGGTGATTAACTCTTCGAAACCAATTTTAGTTTGACTTTGACGTGTTATGATTATTTACAAAACATAAAAAGAGTGAAGTGTGGTGTGGATTTAAGTTTAGGCATTAGAATGTGTTGTGTAGTTATTTCAAGGTTTGATTTCAATAAGAAGATGCCTTGATTATGTGAGTAAAGGGTAAGGTGAGGCAAGGTGAGCTCCGCGGGTTAAATGCCCACTTTTGGATCCACCTTGGTAGTTTAGGAAGAAAGAAGTTTGGTGGAAAGGGATTAGTCCCTACTTTGAAGGTGAAGGTTAAGGGATTGTGATTGGAGGTGCTAATCCTCCCACCCTATCCTCACCTCTCTCTCCCTCTCTCCCTCTTTGCTACTTAAGGTGTTCTTTCTCTCATTTGCGACTCTCTCCATCAAGCGCTCTCAAGGGGAGCAAGCTCTTAAGAGCTTGAGCACGTGTGGGTGACATTAGTTTTTAGTAGAGTTGATTAGTTAAGCTCTCTCTCAAGGCCCAAAGTGAGGGAGCTCTTGAGTTTAAGGTTGCATGTAGTGATTAGGTGTTAGTTAATTAAAGTAGTGTGTTAGATTAGCGCATGATTTAGCATCAAAAGAAAGAAAAGAAAAGAAGAGTTAGGACCTTGATGATGCATGGGAGAGGTTGTATGAAGGGTAGCCAAGACTAAAGTAGAAGCTGACTGCTGGAGGATTCGGCTGGCCTAAGGCTAACCAGCTTAGTTGCTGGACCAAGGTAGAAGATGACTGCTGGAGGATTCGGCTGGCCTAAGGCCTAACCAGCTTAATGCTGGACTAAGGGAGGAGCGACTACTGGAGGATCCGGTTGGCCTAAGGCCTAACCAGCTTAGTTGCTGGACCAAGGTAGAAGCTGACTGCTGGAGGATTCGGCTGGCCTAAGGCCTAACCAGCTTAGTTGCTGGGTTAAGGTAGAAGCTGACTGTTGGAGGATTCGGCTGGCCTAAGGCTAACCAGCTTAGTTGCTGGACCAAGGTAGAAGATGACTGCTGGAGGATTCGGCTGGCCTAAGGCCTAACCAGCTTAATGCTGGACTAAGGGAGGAGCGACTACTGGAGGATCCGGTTGGCCTAAGGCCTAACCAGCTTAGTTGCTGGACCAAGGTAGAAGCTGACTGCTGGAGGATTCGGCTGGCCTAAGGCCTAACCAGCTTAGTTGCTGGGTTAAGGTAGAAGCTGACTGTTGGAGGATTCGGCTGGCCTAAGGCTAACCAGCTTAGTTGCTGGACCAAGGTAGAAGCTGACTGCTGGAGGATTCGGCTGGCCTAAGGCCTAACCAGCTTAGTTGCTGGGTTAAGGTAGAAGCTGACTGTTGGAGGATTCAGCTGGCCTAAGGCTAACCAACTTAGTTGCTGGAGCAAGGTAGAAGATGACTGCTGGAGGATTCGGTTGGCCTAAGGCCTAACCAGCTTAGTTGCTGGACCAAGGTAGAAGCTGACTGCTGGAGGATTCGGTTGGGTCCTAGGCCTAACCAGCTTAGTTGCGAGAAGATAATTTGGCTTGGGCCTAAGTTATTTAATTAGTTCTAATTAGTTAAACTACTAGGGGGGTCGTAGTTAGGACAATCCTCCTAGGATTGATAGACCATAATAGATTATTGCATGCCATCTTGGTTTTGGGTAGAGTTGGATCTACTAGGAAGGTAGAAGTGTGTGGGACTTTCAAATGTGTGGATGGTTACCCATTGAAGCAAGTGTTTTTAAACACTCGTACCTTTGGTTGGAATATAATACGTGCACAATCAATGGGAATTGTGGAGGATCCTAACAAGGACAAGATAAAGGAAGTAAAAATCAAGAAGTCTAGAGGGATCTCTTTAAGGGCATGCGTGGCCAAAGCCGCGGGTTGGACCCTTGAGAAATCGAATTCTACTACGAGCAACGATGCTCACAATAATAAAGCAAAGGAGTTAAGATGAAGTTAGTGCCTTGAACATGAGAGCCATATAGCAATTCATGTTATGGTATTAGGAATTGAAAGTGAGTCTCAAAGCCATCACCCGGACTAGGACGCCTAAGGGTGGTGGATTTGGCCTCACAAGCTCCGTCTCCACCTCCTAGTCGCATCCGACCTTTCAACAACCTAGTATTGGATTTCCTAGATATAGAGGCCGAAGAGGGCGAGGATAGTGATAGACTATCGTGTTAGTCATGGTAGTGCAAGTACTTGACTACGCCTCGTGCATTTGGAAACTCTATCTCATATGTATTGTTTTTTTTAATATATTTTCTAAGTTCATTTGTTGTATTTCCTTGTGTATTTTGCAAATTCCCATTCAAGTCCTTCTATATATTTTGTTGATGTTTGAGGTCAATTGCTGACGTCAGCCCTAATTTGATATAAAACCATTTCAAACCTAGACTATAAGATCTTTGATAACAATTACATTCTTCCACGCCTTTAGGTTCTACTTGTTTCTCAAACTAGGATGCATTATAATCTCCACGGAAATGGGGTACCTTTCCAACAAATTTTCCTCACACTATCTATAAATTCCACGGAAATAGGTACACATTGTCCTAAAATTACCCAACAAACTCAAAATTCTCCGCTCTCGGCTTTCCGCTCTACGCTCACACTACTAAGTTTCCCCCGGAGCCACCAAGTGAAGATGTTATTGCCACGAATTTGCCCCCAACTCTGCGTGTCCAATTGGACAATTGTGCCAAGGACAATAAAAGTCGATATGTTTTTGCATATTTGTGAGCCCAAAATGGTGTGCGTGACATGTGTCTTAGGAGTAAGGATTGGTAGCTTTTAGGATTTAATGTTTTATGTCAATTATCAAAACATAAAAAATGTGCAAGTTATGAGTTTGGAATTGAATCTAGTGTTAGAGGGTTAGGGGGTGTTTTAGTATTTGTGGGAACTATTTGGATTACTTGGATTTAAATGCTAAGTGTTGGACCTTAGTGTCTATTAATTTAACTGTGAGCGGGGTTTTTAGTGATCGAATTAGACTTGTTGGTGTTTGTTTTAGGCCTGGGTTTGGTTCGGATTGGGAGTTAGGCAGTTAGAAGATTGGGTTATCCTTAAACTCCGGATCCAGGGAATGCCCTGGATTTCTCAGGCTCGGGAAGGAAAAAACTCTCTTTGTATTCGGTGTGCAAGAGCGTCTCGGTTGCGGCGGCAGCCTGGGTCCAGCCGCATGGGATCCTTGGCCAAGGAGGCCAGTAAGAAGGAGGAGGGTCAATGCAGGGCATAACGCCGAGGATTTAAGGATTAGCGGCAAACTTAGTTCAAGCTGTCAATGTTGGAAGAGGAAAGGGGAGTTGTGTCGAAGGGCGGCAAAGTTCGGTGAATCACTGTTGGAGGGCCACCTTCAACCATCCAGCCTCAGACGGTGTAACCCGCTGTTGAACCGGTTTACATGGAAGTTACTCCCACCAAAATTAGATCTTCTCTTCTCTTAGTCTCGTGAAGGTGTTTGCATTCTTCTGTATCTCAATTCCGTAACATGCAGTTCCAATATCCTTATAAACTCTCTAAGAGTAGTTGGTCTAAGATTACCAGTTTATGTTTCCCTGAATCTAATGTCAAGGTTTGGTGTTCCTAAACCTTGACATAGATTTAGTAACACAATACTTTTCTTAATCAAGAATATTGTGTTCAAGACCCTTTTTATAAATCCCTAGGGATAAAGTGTCCAAGTTGTCAAGCTTATGTTCCCCGAAAGTGCCCTTAACGAGAACACTTCTACAATATCTCTCAGTATGTAGTTCCTTTTAAATAATCTCTTAAATGGATAGGTACCTTAGATCTTAAGTTAATGTTTCTCAAACGTGTAATGTCAAGGTTAAGTGTTTCCCCGAGAGAAACATCCTCATACAATATCTTTCATGGTGGAATCCATCTAAAACATATTCCAAGTTTATAACTCTCGTAATTTGAAATCACCTACCTACAATATCCTTCATGTTTTGAATTTATATCACACCGATTTATAATCCTATATAGAATCCTTATTCATTCCTTTTAAATTCCAATGCAATATCCTTTATTCCGTTCAAGTTTTCAAACCCGTTGCCTAAATACTTTCATAAGGTAGCATACTCCCTCGCTAAGACAACCTAGCTCGTGGAATATACTTAGACCTAATTAAAATCCCTTTACATTCCAATAATCATAGGTGTATGCTCTCGAGCCAAATCTCTAAGACTTAGCACATAATTGCCACTCCTTAGAAGATTCCAAGTATTTGGCTAAGGTCGGCCAAATTCCCAGAATATTCTCTTAGGCCGCCAAAATCCCTCAGTGCTAAGATAGGGAATTTTGGTGACGAGGCCACATCTCGGCCACCTTTGGTTCCAATCCTTTGCTTGCTCTATGATTTGATTAGTCTTATCAAGTCCTCTCAAGTGAACTAATCTCGGTGCCTCAAATCCAATGGCGTGAAAGGTAATGATGTGGACTTATGCTAAGGTGTCAAGCTTCGGCTTGAGGCATCATTACCTTTTCCATCAATGAGCACTACCTGTCGCGCACCTCTCCATGAGGAGTGCCCGAAACACCATGGGCACAAGGGGGACCCCGGAGTGACACCCGGGACTTGTGGCGCCGTTGGTGAGAGGGCCCAAGTGATCCTAGTGTGGGTGAGGGCCCCGGGCGTTGGGAACGCCTCCCACCCACCAAGACTAGGAGGCATGAGGGTGAGGCCATGAGCTATGCGTAGCTCATGGCGTGGTGATTCTAGAATGCTCAAGATCACCTCAATCGGAGGTGTGAGCTAGGAGTTATGGCCATTTGAGTGGGGTGCTGTCCCGGGACAGCGCCCTGGTACAGCAGTGCCTGGGAGTGATTCCCGGGACTGCCAAGGTTCAAACAGGCATAACTTCCTCAAGACTTGCCCGAATGGGGCAAATGAGGAGTCCATCCGCATCTACGTGAAGCGTAGATGAGGATGGAGTGGTTGGTTTCTGGAATCAGACATCATACAAGGAAGTTATGATGGTCTGAAGCTGATGGGGGCTTCTAGGCCCAGCGGCTAAGGGAAAGTGTCCACTTGGCCCCAACTCTTGGTGGAGAGACAAGAGGTTGGTTGACGGTGGGGTAGGGGCCCCGCGTGAAGTCCTAGAGGCTTATATGGGTGAGGTGGTGTGGCCTCACCCACCCGAGGCCGAACGGCAAGGCCTCCATGGGCTTTGGCCTATTGTGAGGCCATAGTTGCCTAGTATGGTTCGGGTTGTTGTAGTGTTGCTCCGGCAACGCGATGATCAACATAGGATTGGACTTCCATGGATGGAAGTCCACATTGGGGAAATGGGTTACCGATTAAGGGGTGAGTCCCGAAAGCAAAGTAGGAGGGTTGGTTCCCTCCTATGAACTATTGGTCCGGGGTTAGAGGAGCTAACCATTAGCATGGCGGTATGCGAAGGGTTAGCCACTCGTAACCTTTGCTAGAATTGAAAATTGGCAAGATGGTCAAGGGGGGGCTAGCAAGGGTTGCGACACTACCTAGGTGATTTGGTTTACTTAGCTTAGATCCTCTTGCCTCAATCTCTTGCCAAGTGTGGGTAATTTTACCGTATTGCATGCGTAATCCAAGTTGCCATGAAATAACCTCAAGTTTGTCGCACGCAATTTACTTCTTATATGAATTTCACAAAGTATTTATCGGAGTTCCTCTATATGGTGCTTGGCCAATGAGCCGCATGCAAATCCTCGGGTCATCTCTTTTCCAAAACTTTGCTTGTCTTACAATTCGGTAATGGCCTAAGCCTATGTGAGTATGTTGCTCTTTGATTGCTGCATCTTATTTTATCGCACCGTGGTTGCCGAATACGATCCCTAGACACAAACTTATTGCACCGCGGGTGCCGTTTTCTATCTAATGGCGATCCCTAGACTCAAACTTATTGCACCGCGGGTGCCGTTTTCTATCTAATGACGAACTCAAGACTTCAAGACTCGGGAGCTCGGACACTCATGTAAAATTTGCTTGAGCGAATGAAGTGTATTAGGGGCCTCTAGTTGGCCTCTTTATATAGTCTTACAAATCCATATTTTTCTAGGATTTTTGTAAATGTTAGTTCGGCTAATTTTAGCTCTGTATCTATTAATAGCCGAATTCAAATGTCTTTACTCCGTAGAGTTCAAATCTAAATAGTCTAATATGTAATTCATGCGTACATATCCTTTCATATCCAAGCCTATTTAATTAGGCACGTGCTCCTAAAGCATGCCTCTTCTAATCTTAACTAGCCCTATTCCCACTAGCTACTTCTGGTGCCCCTACCTTTAGCCGCTCGTTCCCGGTTCCCGTTCGTTCCCGGCTCCTGTTCGTTCCCGGTTCCTGCTCGTTCCCGGCTCCTGTTCGTTCCCGGCCTTCGGCTCTTGGTTCCCTGCGCTCCCGACCTTTCATAAGCTACCAAGTCCTTCCCTAGGTGCTCACGGCCTTCCATAAGTACCCAGGGCCTTCTATCAGTTTCCAAGGCCTTCTATCAGTTCCCAAGGCCTTCTATCAGTTTCCAAGGCCTTCTCCGGGTCCCCCCCTTACGCATCGCTCCCAGGGGCCCCTTTCGCCACGCGGCCGCTTCTCTCGCATTCTCCGATTCGCCTCTCCTTCGTCGTGCTCCTCGGCTTCTTGCTTCCCGACCTTCTCTTCCGTCTCGGAGGGGGAGAAAGAGCGAGCTTACCAATCACACAATCACAAGGGAAATTGGGCAAGAGGTTGAGTCCAATTCCCTCTAAAGGGGGTAACTATCGCTGGCAGTGTAAGAACCTCAAAATTTCACTTGGAATTCGAGACTTCAAAGTTTCAGTGGTCGTTCAATGAAGAGAAATTAGTGCAGGGGGACTGTGCACAGGGCAAGTGGCAACAAAGGAGATTCATTTAATGCTGCAACCACATGAAAATGTTCATTAGCACTATCTGATGCAAGCTCAGAATGCACCAGGGCACCATATTGCGAAGGGGGGATACTAGTTTAGATTCTGATGTGCTAGTTGAATTCGGAAGCAAGAACAGGGTGGTTCGGAGCTTCATGAGCGTCACTGGCTCACCTCATCACGAATCAGGAAGGAGCTCGAATGTCGCAACCCTTGCTAGGTCCCTTAACAATCTTGCCAATTTTCGTTTCTAGCAAAGGTTACGAGCGCTAACCATTCGCATTCCGCCATGCTAATGGTTAGCTCCTCTTACCCCGGACCAATAGTTCATAGGAGGGAACCAACCCTCCTACTTTGCTTTCGGGACTCACCCCTTAATTGGTAACCCATTTCCCCAATGTGGACTTCCATCCATGGAAGTCCAATCCTATGTTGATCATCGCATTGCCGGAGCAACACTACAACAACCCGAAGCATACTAGGCAACTATGGCCTCACAATAGGCCAAAGCCCATGGAGGCCTTGCCGTTCGGCCTCGGGTGGGTGAGGCCATACCACCTCACCCATATAAGCCTCTAGGACTCTACACGGAGCCCCTACCCCACCGCCAACCAACCTCTTGTCTCTCTACCAAGAGTTGGGGCCAAGTGGACATTTTCCCTTAGCTGCTGGGCCTAGAACCCCCCCAGCAGCTTCAGACCATCATAACTTCCTTGTATGATGTCTGATCATAACAACCAACCACTCCATCCTCATCTACGCTTCACGTAGATGCCGATGGGTTCCTCGCTTGTCCCAATCGGGCAAGTCTTGAGGAAGTTATGCCTGTTTGAACCTTGGCAGTCCCGGGAATCACTCCCAGGCACTGCTGTACCAGGGCGCTGTCCCGGGACAGCACCCCACTCAAATGGCCATAACTCCTAGCTCACACCTCCGATTGAGGTGTTCTTGAGCTTTCTAGAATCACCACGCCATGAGCTACGCATAGCTCATGGCCTTACCCTTGTGCCTCCTAGTCTTCGTGGGTGGGAGGCGTTCCCAACGCCCGGGGCCCTCACCCACACTAGGATCACTTGGGCCCTCTCACCAACGGCGCCACAAGTCCCGGGTGTCACTCCGGGGTCCCCCTTGTGCCCATGGTGTTTCGGGCACTCCTCATGGAGAGGTGCGCGACACTCACCCCCACCAAACGGAGTCGATGCCCTCATCGACTATACTCGTAGTCGGCACACCAATTCTCAAGTTGCCATCCTCTATGGTGCCGCATTGTGTTTACCTTAGGGCGCGACCCCCACAATGCATCTTCAAATTTGGCATAGTCCCAAAGGTGTCGTTCCTAGGTGGTCCGTTAGCGACCTTGGATCTCTCCTCCAAGGACCTAACCTACACTAGACCCACCTACTTTGGGACTCACTTGGGTTGCCCCTCCTTTGGGGCCTCCCCCGTTAGGCTCCACTAGCCTAACGTGACACATCTAGGCGAGACCTCAACGCTTCCACTAAGTTGTCTCGGTTGCAACTCCGAGATGGCTTTCCATTGTTAAGCCACGCCTCGATCGCACGGGGGTGATGCCAAGTCCCGCCCGACTCGGTTCCCACTTTGCTTTTTCGAGACATGGGTTCATGACTCCCATGCGCCAACTTTCGTTAGCTCGCGGGTAGCACTTTTATGAGCACGCGCCATCACCTTGTCCCCGCCCGGACAAGCCCACAATTAAGAAGTTTCTTGGTTTTATCCAAGGCCCCTCCAAGCCATGGCCCCCAATTACTCGGCTTACCCAACCTAGTTTGGCATGTCTATTCCCCCTCTTCCATTAACCAAGCACAAGTACAAGACTAGGACCTCATCTCATACTTTTCTCTTTGCACCACTAAAGTTTGGATTTTATTCCCTCAAGCCAAAGAACAAGTTCATGTCGTGGAGCAATTAACCTCGAAGCTAAGTGTGCTACTAGCGTCTCTCCCCCACTAAAGGAGATTGATGGCCTCATCAATGCCTACGCTTCATTTTATTGGAATCCTTAGCCTTAGTTTCTTCAAAGTGCTTCACCAATTCATTGGTGTTCACCATGTCACTTGCCGCCACCCAAGCGGTTTCTTTCTCATGGTATCCTCACCATTTCACCAACTACTCCTTTGTACATTTTTTTTTCATTTTCACTTGGGCTTCCTACACTTGAGGATGCCCTCCTACCTCATGTTCCAAGTGACCTCCACAAGGTCGGGACGTGGCCTAATCACTTGCTTGTGATCGGGCCACAAGGTGTCGTCCTAAAATGACTTTCGTAATGAGACATGAAATGTCGGATGCACTTTGATGTCCGGCGGTAATTCCAACTTATACATGTCCTTGAACACTTGTTGCACAATGGAAAACGAAGTTCCAATTTTGGACATGAACTTTTGAAGTAAGGCCTTTGGGCAAGGTGAAGTTGTCCACATTCAACAACACCTTATTGGCCCACCTCATACTCCACTTCGCGTCTTCCGGCATTGATTTGCACTCCGTAGCACCTTCGGGCTTTCTCCACCAACAACTTGGTCATCTCCAACACTTGTTTACCATCCTTGGCCAAATCCTCACCATCTTGGTTGAACTCTAGTGTTGAATGTGCCCCCTCGAGAGTTAGGTTAATAGGTTGGAGCACATCCACTCCATAAGCCACCACCAAAGACCACCCCTTGGTAGCCAAGTGCGTGGCTACATTGCAATTACACTCCACTCGACCCACATAGTCCGCCCAATCTCCTTGGTCCGCCCCCACCAAGTTCCTCAAGTATTGCTTCAAGACTCCATTCACACGCTCCGTTTTCCCAAATATTTGGGAATGCAAGGCCGTGCTAAACCTTAGTTTCATTGCGACCTCCTTAGAGAAATGCATTGAAAATGCACTTGTGAACTTTGGATCTTGATCCCACACAATCACTCTTGGCAACCCGTGGTGCCTCAACCATCCTTTGAGAAAAGGCTATGCGGTCTCCAACGCGGTGGCGGTTCCCACAATCGGCACCATGTGTGCCAACTTGGCAAACCGCTCTACCATCAACAAGATGGCATCATACCCATGTGACTCCGGCAAACTTGTGATCAAGTCCATGCACATACTATGCCATGGCGCCGACGGGATAAGCAACGGTTGCAAGAAACCGCCTTGCTTTTGGTAAGAGGCTCGGTTCACTTGGCACTTTATTCACGCCTTCACAAAGTGGGTTATATCCTCCTTTATGCACCGCCAATGGTACCTCCATGACACCATTCTATGGCGGTTTTTTCTTTCTCCTCTATGGCCGGCAATAGGACTATCACATTTTTCCTTCAAAACCGATAGCCTCAACTTGCCTTGAGGCACATACACCCGACTTTGCTTGCACTTGAACAATCCGTCCACCAACTTAACCTCTTTGAGCACCTTGCTCTTGCGAAGCTCACCTAAAAGCTTTTGTGCCTCGGGGTAGTTAATTTACCCCTCCCGTATCTTGCATCACAAGTTTCCTTTGCCGGCACACATTAGCCACAAGGTTTGGATGGTTCTCATTGCTTGGAACTCATCCGGTCTACTTAGCGCATCCGGCACCACATTTCCATGGTCCGGTTTGTGGATCAAATCCACCTTCATAAGCGCCAAACTATCATGCCACCGCAATGACTTGGCGCTCACTTGCGCTTGTATATGTTAAAATACTTTTAGGACACATTGTCCATGTAGACCTTTGCTTTGTGCGACCCCAAATAGTGTCGCCACATCTTCAAGCAATGCACTACGGCAAAGAAGTTCTTTGTCATGAGTTGGTTGTCTTCTTTGACAACCATCGAGCCTCAAGCCCCCATATGCAAAGGCCATCCATCTTACATTAACAATCCGCCATTGGCAAAGTCATTCACCCCCGTATGCACCTCAAAAGGTATGTCAAGCTCCGCGAACTTGAGCACGGGCGGCGAAGAGAACTTGCTCTTAAGCTCCCCAAAGACTTGGTGACAAGGTTAGTCCCACTCTTGGGATAGCCAATTCTTTCACAAGTCGGACAACCATCGAGCTTCATGCTCCCATATGCAATGGCCATCCATCTTACATCAACAATCCGCCATTGGCAAAGTCATTCACCCCCGTATGCACCTCAAAAGGTTTGTCAAGCTCCGCGAACTTGAGCACAGGCGTCAAAGACAATTTTGTATTAAGCTCCGCAAAGACTTTGGGGCAAGGCTCATCCCACTCTTGAGATAGCCATTTCTTTCATAGGTCGCACAAGGTTTGACAACCTTTAAGCTTAATACTCCCATATGCAATGGGCATCCATCTTGGATCAACATCCGCCAATGGTAAAGTCACTCGCCTCCATGTGCACCTCAAAATGCTTATGAAAACCCGGAAACTTAACCACATCTTGTGAAGGGAACTTGCTCTTGAGCTTCCCAAAGGCTTGGTGACAAGGCTCATCCCACTCTTGGGATAGCCATTTTTTCAACAAATTGACTAAGGTCCTAGCAACCTTAGAAAAACCTCGAATGAAGTGGTGGTAGTAGTTGGCTAGGCCAACAAATGACCTAAGCCATTTTCTTGAGTCAAGGACCAATTCTCCTTTTGGATGGCCTTGATATTCTTCATGTTTGTCACCAACTTCCTTTGTCACCACATACCTCTAGAACTCAATATCTTGTTGAGCAAAGTTATTTTCATTTCTTGGCGGTAACTTTTGGGCAACACATTGGTGAATACATCATTGTATCTCCCCAACATCCCACCAAAGTGGTTTAGGGGAGGCCCATCTTTCCTAGCCTCCCCATAAGTTCTATCGAGTTGCTCCAATTGAACCACGACTATTATGCTTTCTATTTTTCATTTGGTCCATTAAGACCAAATTCAACTTAGATCCTCCTACCATAGGAGTCCTTGTCAATTTGAACTTCAATTCTTTGCCATTATGACACATCATAATGCACCGCAAGCACACCGGCTTGCACCTCACATCTATCATGTGAGTTTCAAAGTAGGCGGCCTTCACAATGACATGCATTTCATCTATTTCACTTGGTGTGAAATTTTGACAAAAATCCAATGTCCCACATTGAAAGGTTACATGCATCGCGGCCTCCTTTGTCTCATGCGGTTTGCCCTTTCCAAACCGCACCTTGGTGGGCTTGCCCGCTCTACCAATCGGCAAGCCCCAACTCCCTTATGAGTTTTGGGCTCAAGAAGGCATGGCTTGCCTCTTTGTCAACCCATTAGACGTTTGTCCCATTCATTTGAGCCTCAAGATATAAAATAGTTGGCCTTGGCTTAAGGCTACTAGCCTTGGCCACAATGCCATCGTCTTACATTTGGTCTTCGGCAACTTGGCTTGGCTTGGTCCGCAAAGCCAACTTTAAACATTTCGTCCGCGGGACAAATTGGTTTGGTGCCACAAAACCAATTTCTAATAGTTTGTCCGCAAAACAAACATGTTTTGCCTTGGTAGCACAAAGCCACCTTCCCACACTCCGTCCACGGCACGAACATGAATTGCCTTGGTAGGACAAACCCACCTCCCAACATTCCGTCCACGGCACAAGTATGATTTGCTTTGGAAGCATAAAGCCACCTTTCAACATTCCGTCCGCGGCACCAACATGTTTTGCCTAAGTAAAATGGACCAAACAATTTGCACTCATTTCTTTGGGACCTACTTTGGCTAAAGCCACTTGTGGTGATGCGCCGCCAAACTTCTCTTTGGGACCATCGGCTTCAATGCTCTTGCAAACTTGATGGTCCCCACCATGTCCTCAAGAAGCCTTAGGGACTTAAACAAGGCATCCACCACCCGCTTTTAAAACCCCACCTAAAGGATGCATTTCTTAGAAAGCTCATCCGTTTTAGGTGTATCCTTCATTTGTGCGTTTGAATAGCGCACATAGGCCTTAAGAGGCCCCGGGTGCCTCATTAGCACCAAATTCATTCCAACATCAATACCTTCCAAGCATTTCAAATTGGAATTTCAATCCAACATTAATGCCCTCCAAGGTTTTGGGTGCATTCGGTATTCTAGGCCCCAATTGTTTTTTTGAGGTGTGCGGGAGCCCTTTCAAAGGACTCCACCATTTTCCTTACTAAATCCACCATCATGCCCACCATTGTCATTAGAACTAATGGTATGGCCAAATTCCATTTACAAATGATCTTTGTTCCAATTTGAGCCTTAAAACCTTTTGGAAAACCCGGGCTCACCATAATAACCCTCAGGTTTGATAGCCATGTCTCCCTCAAAGTGCTAGCTCAAATATTGGAACCCTGCTCTGATACCAAGTGTCGCAACCCTTGCTAGGTCCCTTAACAATCTTGCCAATTTTCGTTTCTAGCAAAGGTTACGAGCGCTAACCATTCGCATTCCGCCATGCTAATGGTTAGCTCCTCTTACCCCGGACCAATAGTTCATAGGAGGGAACCAACCCTCCTACTTTGCTTTCGGGACTCACCCCTTAATTGGTAACCCATTTCCCCAATGTGGACTTCCATCCATGGAAGTCCAATCCTATGTTGATCATCGCATTGCCGGAGCAACACTACAACAACCCGAAGCATACTAGGCAACTATGGCCTCACAATAGGCCAAAGCCCATGGAGGCCTTGCCGTTCGGCCTCGGGTGGGTGAGGCCATACCACCTCACCCATATAAGCCTCTAGGACTCTACACGGAGCCCCTACCCCACCGCCAACCAACCTCTTGTCTCTCTACCAAGAGTTGGGGCCAAGTGGACATTTTCCCTTAGCTGCTGGGCCTAGAACCCCCCCAGCAGCTTCAGACCATCATAACTTCCTTGTATGATGTCTGATCATAACAACCAACCACTCCATCCTCATCTACGCTTCACGTAGATGCCGATGGGTTCCTCGCTTGTCCCAATCGGGCAAGTCTTGAGGAAGTTATGCCTGTTTGAACCTTGGCAGTCCCGGGAATCACTCCCAGGCACTGCTGTACCAGGGCGCTGTCCCGGGACAGCGCCCCACTCAAATGGCCATAACTCCTAGCTCACACCTCCGATTGAGGTGTTCTTGAGCTTTCTAGAATCACCACGCCATGAGCTACGCATAGCTCATGGCCTTACCCTTGTGCCTCCTAGTCTTCGTGGGTGGGAGGCGTTCCCAACGCCCGGGGCCCTCACCCACACTAGGATCACTTGGGCCCTCTCACCAACGGCGCCACAAGTCCCGGGTGTCACTCCGGGGTCCCCCTTGTGCCCATGGTGTTTCGGGCACTCCTCATGGAGAGGTGCGCGACATCGAAGGCATCCAGGGGCGAGGTAGAATTTGAAGTAATCAGGGGGATGGGTGGTAGAAGCACAACAGCTGAGGAGGCGAAGGCTGAGACAGAGCCTCGGCACACACTGACTTGCGAACTGGAACCTTGCTGGAACCGGGAAGAATGCTCAGGCTTACCGAGCTAACACCTGGCTCGGACTGATGGGAGGTGAAGTGCAAATGACGGCCAGTTGACGGGCTCGTCCCAACCAAACAACGTGTAATTGTAACCTAGGTGGACAAACTGAACGGCCCTTGCCGTGACTAGGTGAAGGTTTAAGTATTTATGCATAGTGGGGGGGGGTAGATCTTAGCTAAATAGGTTAGAATTAGAGGGTAATTAGGTTAACTGATAGAATTAGTGGGTTGTGAGGGGATTAGAACAACAATGGAGTGGGTGTGTGTGAGGCCAAACCCCCCACCCTTAAGCGTCCGTAGTCCGAGTAGTGGGTTTGGGCTCACATTCCTCCGCGGTATTGGATTTGGACTTGGATGAGTCCATAGTGCAAGGTTCACCCTTCAAGTGGTCTTGGATTTAACTAGCTCCTTCATAAACCCAGCTCCTTCATAAACCCAGCTTCTTAGCTTCTAACTAAACAAACCCAGGTCCTTCATAAACCCAGCTCTTTACTTTCTAACTAAACAAACCCAGCTCCTTCATAAACCCAGCTCCTTCATGAACCCACAACTTTGTAGTTGTAATCCCCAACTACCTCACTAATTATTCAAGCCCTTAACTAATCTTCCTACCTAATTTCCCTAATTCTACTAACAACCCCTTTCTAATCACACAATTCTTCTCTAATCCTAAAATCCTAAAATCCTAGAGAGGAGAGGGGGAGAGAGAATTTCCTAACTTCACTAAGACTAACTAATCCACACAAGTATATTTTTGCACTCATCACAACATCAAGTGCTCAACTCTTAAACATGGAACTTGCAACCACGTGTATTCAAAACATGAACTTTAAGTACCACAAATTGGAATCATGAATTAACTTTAAAATCCTTCACGTCAACACTAATTCTACCAAGAGGTCAAGCCCTCTTCAAGGCTAACAAGCCTTGGCTCTCAAACTAAAAACTAAGCACACACATGTGCTCCAATATGGCTTCCCACACCCACACTTATAACTCGTGGGGTGCCTTGGAGCACAAAGGAAAGAGAGGATGAGTGAGGGAAGAATGAGGGATTATATAGTAAGCTTGAGGGGGTGAGCACCCTCAAGGCTCACGATAAGCCCTTGAGATTTCCTCCTACTTAGTAGGCGCCAATCCTATCTTCTAAGTCTTCCTCCCTCAAATGATCAACAAGGATCCTAATTCGAACATTTAACTAGCCTTGGCTTTCTACCTACCACACTTTACCAAACTTAGGGTGCTTAACTAGCCTTGGCTTTCTACCTACCACACTTTACCAAACTTGGGATGCTTCAACCCAAACTTAGCCTCCTTCGCTTTCCGCCGCCATAACTTTCTCCCCTTACTTTCCCAAATCGTCGCTCACCACTTAATTCAAACCACGATGCTTAACTCGTGATTTGATTGGTGCTTTGAGAATTTGCTTATCCTCCACCTTGCATTCTTCCTTGGGCCTTCCCCATTAAGTGGCCATGATGAGGTGGTCCACTTGTGCGTTCCATGTGATCCTCCATTCATCCCAATTCGAATGCACTTGCCTCTTGAGTCACTTTGGTTGTCTCCATCCATTTGTACTAGCCTACTCACTAACTACTCAATCCAAGTTCTCCTTACCTATCCTCATTCACTCAAATCCTTCCGAAGGTAAAAACATAATAACAACTCACATCCTAGCCTCTTACAACATGGTACTTCTAAGACTAACATTTCACTCTTTTTATATTTTTGTGAAGTAACATGCTACTTCAAAGTGCATCAACTAACGTTTCAAGGGTCTAAGACTAAATGTGGGCACCCTTTTGGGCTCACATAATTGGCGACCATCGGGGGATGAATCCAAACATCTCTTGCTCCAAGGGTAAGTTGCCTAGTCAAGCTCGGTACTCCTTACATTTACTTCCCGATGTACGGGTAGGAAAGAGCTCACCATTCAACGTTTGCAATTGAATTGAATTATTAGGAAAGACCTCATAGACAAGGTAAGGTCCTAACCATACCGCATTGAATTTCGCCGGAAATTCAAGCTTTCGTGCGTCTTGAATCATGACCATCATTCCCGGTGTTAGGGCCCTTCTCTTATGTCGTTTGTCGAAAGTAATCTTTCTCCTTCTTTGGATTGCCTCAATATGTTGAGCCGCCATTCTCCTCCCTTCGTCAAGTGCTTCCAAATCGGTTAGTCGATTTCGTAAGGATTGACTTTCGGTAAGTCTCGTACTCACGGCCACCCTAAGTGACTCAACTTCATATTCGATTGGTAGTGTCGCTTCAAGACCATAGACTAAGGAAAATGGTGTAGCACGCGTAGTTACCTTATAGGTTGTACGGTATGCCCAAAGTGCCGCCGTTAGTTTCGTATCCCAATCCCGCTTCGAGTCTATAACCGTCTTGCGTAGTATACTCACCAAAATTCCGTTAACCCTTTCCGTTTGTCCATTGGTTTGTGGGTGGTAGGGAGTAGTCTTCCGGTGATCAATTTTAAATTTCTCTGTCATCTCTCGAATCAAGTCATTCAAAAAGTGAGTACCCCTATCGCTTACTAGGATCTTCGGCACCCCGAACCGCGAAATTATGTTTTCGTACATAAATGTTGCCGCGTGTTCCGCCGTGTCGGTCTTCACCGCTTTGGCTTCCGCCCACTTGGTGAGGTACTCGGTTGCCACCACAATATATTTCATTCCTTTTGAAGATTGGGGATGGACCTCACCCACATAGTCGATGCCCCATTTTTCGAAAGGAATTAAGGGTAATGATACATGTAAAGGCATCTCCATTCTAAGGTCGTTTCGGGCATACCGTTGGTAAGCGTCGCATTTCCTTACATAGTCATGGGCGTCCTTAAATAGTGTAGGCCAAAAGTAGCCCGCTCTAAGTATTTTTTGCCCGGTGAGTTGACCCGAGAAGTGACCGCCGCAAGCGCTATCGTGGCAAGCGATTAAAATCGCTTCAACCTCCGTTTTTGACACGCATCGTCGTAAAATACCATCGGACCCCCTTCTAAACAACCTATGGCCCACTACAACAAATTGCCTACTATTTACCCTCACCTTCCTTCTCTCTTCTTTTGTCCACTCTTTGGGCAACTTGTGGGTTGTTAGAAATTCCACTATGCCCGCATACCACTCCGGTGTAGAAGTGACCACAAAGAGGCTATCATCTACTAACATATCATTTACCGGATTTTTTCCTATCTCCTCCGACAACCTAGACAAGTGGTCCGCTTGTAAATGCATACGACCCGGTTTATATTCCACCGTGTAGTCGAATTCTTCTAATAGCAAAACCCACCTAGCTAACCTACCACTTAACTCCGCCTTGTTAATTAGATACTTGATAGCCATGTGGTCAACAAAAAATACAACCGGGTTGCACATGAGGTAATGCCTAAACTTTTTAACGGAAAACACCATGGCTAGGCACTCCCTCTCCGTTGTAGAGTAGTTTCTTTCGGCGGGGGTCAATTGCTTACTCGCATAAGCTATAGGTTGATCCTTCTCTTTTTCTCCCGTTGCTTGACAAAGCGCACTCCCTATTGCCACATTACTAGCATCACAATAGACGTGAAAAGGTTTACCCCAATTGGGTGGTATCAACACCGGATAGGTGCTCAACCTATCCCGCAATTCCTCAAAGGCTTTTTGACAAGCATCCGTCCACTCGAATTTGACATCCTTTTTTAGCAAATGGGTAATGGGCACCGCTATCTTTGAAAAATTAGGAATAAGTTCCCGGTACCATCCCACATGTCCTAACAACTTAGAGATCCCCTTGGAATTGGTTGGAGTTGCCAAGTCGCTTATGGCCGCAATCTTATCCGGATCGGGTTCTCTACCTTTCTCACTAACAACATAACCCAACAACACTCCCTTATTCACTTCCAAAAATGTCTTATCCGGGTTCAATGCTAACCTCATCTTCCTACACCTAACCAATGCCTCCCTAACACAATGTAGGTGATCATCCACATTACTTTGTGTGCTAAAATCGTCCACAAAGACGGTCATGGATTTGAACAACAAGTCGGTGAAGATATACATTACTAATCGTTGGAAAGTAGCCGGGGCATTACATAACCCAAATGGCATCACTACCCACACAAAAGTACCCCAAGGTGTAGTAAAAGCCGTTTTATGGATATCTTGGAGGGCTATGGAAATTTGATTATAACCCGCATACCCATCCATAAAGGTATATCGCGAATGACCTCCAACCTCCTCAAGCAACAAGGTGATAAAAGGTAAGGGGAAGTGATCCTTTTGTGTGCACGAATTCAATTTCCTATAGTCGACACAAACCCTTAATTTCCCATTTTTTTTCTTTACTAAGACCATAGGAGAAACCCAATCCGTGATTTCCACCGGCTTGATAAACCCGGCCTTCAATAACCTTTCCAATTCCGCTTTCACCAACAATTGCAATTGAGGATTCATCCTCCTCTCCTTTTGTCTAATTGGCCTCGCCCCCGGAATTAAAGGAATCCGGTGCTCTACCATTTCCCTAGGAATTCCCTTAAGCTCATCGTAGGACCATGCAAAAGTATCACTAAACTCATCCACCAAATTGCTATACTCCCTAACCTCTTTCTCCCCCAATTTGGAGCCCATCTTCATTTGTCGGGTTTTTCCATTCTTTAATTTCACATCCACGTACCGCCAATCCGCTTCCGACACATGTGCTTGTTCCTCTTTGTTCCGATACCAATCGGAAGGCACATTGGGGTAATCTTTCACATCTTGACCTACAACTATCCCCGTAGACGTGGTCTTGAAATGTAAAGGCTCCTCCAATTTCGATGACTCAATAATCACATCCTCCTCTTGAGTCCCATCTACATGAATTAAACTAACCTCACCCTCTTCCACGTCATCTACCCAAGGTGTTAACCCACCGCTAACCCACTCTTCCTCGGTGAGCACCTCACATGGCTCCAACAATGAGCCCTCTCCTAAACTAACACTAGGAAATTCACTCCCTAAGCCTACTTGGTGAAATGTAACCATTACATCAACCTCGGACTCGGGGTACTCCCTTAGCCATTGGGCATAATCCCCATTATCCCCATAATTGTAAAAATTAGGACCTAGACTTCCCGAGCCCGAATCTATAACAACCCTTTGACCTTCGGGATGGACGACTCCCACCAATGCCTTGCCAATCTCATTCTCGTTTAAGTCATCAATTTCCTTCTCCAATGGCAAATACATCTCCTTCTTCATCCATCCTTCTAATGAACCAATGGACACTATGACCCTATTACCCTCCGGACCATAAGTGATGGATGGTTTAGGTCCACCCCAATTGACCATAGCATTCGCCATCCGCAACCAAGGCCTACCTAGCAAAATGGGGAAGGTGTCCTTGTTGGAGTGCATTTTAATGACATGGAAGGTGACCAAGTACTCCTCACCTCCCGTAGTCATTCTACAATCCTTGATCATCCCCAAAGGCGTAGTCGAACTTTGATTTGCCATATTCATGACCAAAGGTGAAGGCCCCGTGAGTCCAAGTCCCAATTTTTTCATAGTATCCTCCGGTAGTATATTTAGACTACTCCCTCCGTCGACTAGCACATTAGGAACCACCTTATCTACTATAACAACTTCTATTTCTATAGCTTTCACGTCTCTTCCACCTTGTGATTGGATCCTAGCGGCTATTTTAGCTTTCACCTTCCTCATCCTCTTGTGTACCGGCATTCCCTCCTTTAATGTTTTCCTTGCCGTGGGTGAAATTTCCAATAGTTGGCCGAAAGTAATATCCGCCTTGAGTGTACTAAGGTCCGCCCACAAGTCGTACCCGGTAGATCTTTCCACCTTAGAATTACCCACTACGTCGAATTCGTCTACGGGAACCCCCGGTCCTTCCCATTCACCCACATCGCTATTATCCAAGTCATGTACCGCATTAGTCCTCTCCCTATCTTGTAAAATTATATTTTCCCTCTCCACATCCTTAGTAGCTCTTCTAGCTACCCTATCCAACTCGGAGAGATTAATCTCTTCATCCGAAGAGTAATTTCCTTGCTCTCCTATTCCTACCTCCAACGGGGCATCCCCTCTCCTAGCCCTAGTAGTTACCGCTAGTGCAGGTGCTTCTTCAACCACACCCTTACCCTTCACTAACTCATATGTAATAGCATTGGTGTGAGGAGGCCATTGACTTTGCTCCTCTCCAATTCTCGTTGGGAGAGGAAGCATGTCATCACATGTGGCCTCCAACACTCCATCCATGAACCTAACATCTTGGGAGTTAGATGGTCCCGGATCCGTTGGAGGCGCTTGTCTCCCGTTACTACCATTAGGTGGAACTCCTTGTCTATTTTGTATTGGAATGTAACCGGTTGTAGTTTGCAAGCCCGCCGGTGGATGAAAAGTTTGCCTAGCATTACTATGGTCATAGTATAAGTTAGGTGGCCTAAGTTCATTGGCCGGTACTCCTTGTGGCCTAGCACCTCGCATATTATCCCTTGCTTGTTGTTGTGGATTAGCCACCGGGTAAGGGACATTAATTATTTTGTCCGGTTGGCGACACGTATCCGAGGGATGACTTCCTCCACAATTGCTACAATTAAACTCTTGACCTTCGGACCAACATTGTCCTTGAGCGTGCCACCTTCCACAAAAGGGATGAAATTCCTTCTTCTCTAAATTTTGGCCACCTTGCCCTCTAGGTTGTGGTCCTCTATTGCTTCCATTTCCATAGTGAGGTGGCGCTTGACCTCGTTGATTTTGTTGAGGTGGGTTACCGTTTCCTCTTTGGTCACGGTTTTGTCCACTTCTACAAAATTGACGCGTGTGGCCCGGTTGGCCACATTGGACACACCATAATCCGGAAGAATGCCTACCCGACTCAACCGGGGGTGGAGGCCCCGGTTGTTGACTCCGGATCATTAATGACATTTGATCCGTGAGGCTTTGCATTTGTTTTATCATAGCCTCTTGGAATCCTAGTTGGCTAGCACCTAGTCTTCTCTCAACCTCCTCCAAGTGTGGATCCGTTCTAGGGGCCGGTAGTGCCAAAAAAGGTGCCGGTTCCCTAACCGCTAAAGGTCGGGGACCGGTGTCCACAATGGCATATGGAATTTGGTTCTCATACTTAGCGGGTTCTACCGCTACCACCCTAGGGCGTATGGGGATGAATTGTGGGATCAATTCATCCTCCCTTCTCCATAGCCTTTCGTGATCTTTATCCAAGTTTTCAATATCTCTAGCCGCACGCTTGGCATCCGCCAAGGTCAAGGGATTCCTTTCTAGAACACCCCTAATAGTTCCGGACTTAAAAAACCCTTGAATGAAAAATTGCTTTAGCGTGTCGTCGTTGAGCATGGTACCCACAAATCTAGTGCACACTAAATCAAACCTCCTAATGTAAGCCGAAATTTCTTCCTCCCTTCTTTGCTTCAATGACGACAATGCCCTTAATGCGGTACTTTGACCCACTTCCGGCCTAAATTCGTTAAGAAACTCCCTTTGTAATTGTTCCCATCCCCTAAAATGTCCCTCGGCATGATCCCGATACCATTCATAGGCTTCCCCCTCTAGAGTGGTAGGAAACCACACTAACCAATAACCCGGGTCGGTTATGAGGAAGCTAGCCAACCGTTCGATATACCGTTCCATGTGCCGAGAGGGGTCCTCATCCTTGGTCCCATAAAATTTAGGGAGATGAGATGGCATATCCATCGCCGCTAAATTTTGTGGAACCACAATTGGTAGGCCTCTTGGCCTAACCAATGGGTCTATTGGAGGTATAGGAGGTATGGGCGGAATTGGGGGTATGGGTGGTGGATCCATCCCCCGTTCCTCGGCCATGGTGACCGGTGAACTATTCAACAATCCCCTATCAACTTCTACCGGGAATTCTTCTCTAAGTGTGTAATTTTCCGAAGAAGTTTCACCACTCAATTTGGAGGGAGTGATCTCCTCTTCAAGTTGAGCTCCAAGTTCTAAGGTGTCTAGAATTGACCTAGTCCTAGGTTCGACGTTCAAACAACTCTCTATTCTAACATTATCTTGTTCTAATCTATCACTGATTTTAGAGGACCGCCTCTTTCGAGTAGATTTCTCTAGTCCTACTATCAAACTTGGTTTTTGTGAGCGAGTCCTACCTTGCATTCCATAAGAATCGATCGACCCTCACTTGACCACACATAATCCTAGCAATTCCCCTCTTAATATTTTCACTTGTCTTGGTGTGGTTATAATTTTTTTAGGAGGTGAGGAAAAGAACCTGCAAGCCCACTTAGGTGAAAGAATCCCAATAGGGGATAGGCATGTTCATGTTAATTTCTTGGTTAAGTCGGAGCATCACCTCCGCACCTTCCCGCAAATTAACACTCACCACAATACCGATTGTGAGGGGGTGACCTTCCGAGTAGATTATGTTAAAAGTCGAGGCTTCACCCTTCAACTTCTCACACCATCCACAATTCGGGAATTACCCTCTACAACGGATAACAACAATCACGAGTACAAAAGGCATTCCTTAATTAGTTAATGAGTTCACTTTGAAGAAATAAACATACCTTGAGCAATCGCATCCCCCTGTGAATTAGCACTCCCCTCAATCGTGACTCAATGTAACAACACCATAAACTTTGTGAAATATTAATTTAATCTAGAGCATGAAATGACAACTCCCAAAACTTTGAGACTCACCCCGAGGTGAGTGTCAAAGTTCAATGTCCTAAGGTGAATTTACCCTCTAATGTTTTAATGAGCTACTCGGTTATAGGTTCCTTTTAAGTTCTTAGCAAATCCCCAAAAAGGTTGAGGACGTACCTTCGCCGCGCTCCTTCCTCAAAAATGAATTTGCGTAATTGACAATGCAATTCATTCCAAGGAATAGTTGAAATACAATGAATTCAAATGTAACCCAAAGAGAGAATACTTACCGAGTTTCGGGTGCTCCTTCCCTTCTCTCAAGTTTGTGTCTCCAATTTTTCCTAGTTGCCTCCAAGTCTCCTAGTCGCCTCCAAGTATTGTAACTACCTTCCGCTTCGCTCCCGGCGGACGCACCAATTATGTGAGGCCAAACCCCCCACCCTTAAGCGTCCGTAGTCCGAGTAGTGGGTTTGGGCTCACATTCCTCCGCGGTATTGGATTTGGACTTGGATGAGTCCATAGTGCAAGGTTCACCCTTCAAGTGGTCTTGGATTTAACTAGCTCCTTCATAAACCCAGCTCCTTCATAAACCCAGCTTCTTAGCTTCTAACTAAACAAACCCAGGTCCTTCATAAACCCAGCTCTTTACTTTCTAACTAAACAAACCCAGCTCCTTCATAAACCCAGCTCCTTCATGAACCCACAACTTTGTAGTTGTAATCCCCAACTACCTCACTAATTATTCAAGCCCTTAACTAATCTTCCTACCTAATTTCCCTAATTCTACTAACAACCCCTTTCTAATCACACAATTCTTCTCTAATCCTAAAATCCTAAAATCCTAGAGAGGAGAGGGGGAGAGAGAATTTCCTAACTTCACTAAGACTAACTAATCCACACAAGTATATTTTTGCACTCATCACAACATCAAGTGCTCAACTCTTAAACATGGAACTTGCAACCACGTGTATTCAAAACATGAACTTTAAGTACCACAAATTGGAATCATGAATTAACTTTAAAATCCTTCACGTCAACACTAATTCTACCAAGAGGTCAAGCCCTCTTCAAGGCTAACAAGCCTTGGCTCTCAAACTAAAAACTAAGCACACACATGTGCTCCAATATGGCTTCCCACACCCACACTTATAACTCGTGGGGTGCCTTGGAGCACAAAGGAAAGAGAGGATGAGTGAGGGAAGAATGAGGGATTATATAGTAAGCTTGAGGGGGTGAGCACCCTCAAGGCTCACGATAAGCCCTTGAGATTTCCTCCTACTTAGTAGGCGCCAATCCTATCTTCTAAGTCTTCCTCCCTCAAATGATCAACAAGGATCCTAATTCGAACATTTAACTAGCCTTGGCTTTCTACCTACCACACTTTACCAAACTTAGGGTGCTTAACTAGCCTTGGCTTTCTACCTACCACACTTTACCAAACTTGGGATGCTTCAACCCAAACTTAGCCTCCTTCGCTTTCCGCCGCCATAACTTTCTCCCCTTACTTTCCCAAATCGTCGCTCACCACTTAATTCAAACCACGATGCTTAACTCGTGATTTGATTGGTGCTTTGAGAATTTGCTTATCCTCCACCTTGCATTCTTCCTTGGGCCTTCCCCATTAAGTGGCCATGATGAGGTGGTCCACTTGTGCGTTCCATGTGATCCTCCATTCATCCCAATTCGAATGCACTTGCCTCTTGAGTCACTTTGGTTGTCTCCATCCATTTGTACTAGCCTACTCACTAACTACTCAATCCAAGTTCTCCTTACCTATCCTCATTCACTCAAATCCTTCCGAAGGTAAAAACATAATAACAACTCACATCCTAGCCTCTTACAACATGGTACTTCTAAGACTAACATTTCACTCTTTTTATATTTTTGTGAAGTAACATGCTACTTCAAAGTGCATCAACTAACGTTTCAAGGGTCTAAGACTAAATGTGGGCACCCTTTTGGGCTCACAGTGTGAGGTGTGGAAGTCCAAGTGGTACTTGACATTGTTATGAAAGGGGCTTGGACAATGGATAATCACAAGGTGCAAGAGTGTTTATGAACATTGATAACCTTGTGCTTCTCTGGAATAAAACTGGGAGAATTGACATTATCTATGTGTAGGAGTGGGTTGAGTTGGGAATATCAGTTCACGAGTGTAGTTATGTCGCGCACCTCTCCATAAGGAGTGGCCGAAACACCATGGGCACAAGGGGGACCCCGGAGTGACACCCGGGACTTGTGGCGCCATATGTGAGAGGGCCCAAGTGATCCTAGTGTGGGTGAGGGCCCCGGGCGTTGGGAATGCCTCCCACCCACTGAGACTAGGAAGCATGAGGGTAAGGCCATGAGCTATGCGTAGCTCATAGAGTGGTGATTCTAGAATGCTCAAGAACACCTCAATCAGAGGTGTGAGCTAGGAGTTATGGCCATTTGAGTGGGGCGCTGTCCCGGGACAGCGCCCTGGTGCAGGAGTGCCTGGGAGTGACTCCCGGGATTGCCAAGGTTCAAACAGGCATAACGTCCTCATAACTTGCCCAAATGGGGCAAGTGAGGAGTCCATCGGCATCTACGTGAAGCGTAGATGAGGATGGAGTGGTTGTTTGTTATGATCAGACATCATACAAGGAAGTTATGATGGTCTGAAGCTTCTGGGGGGTTCTAGGCCCAGCAGCTAAAGGAAAATGTCCACTTGGCCCCAACTCTTGGTAGAGAGACAAGAGGTTGGTTGACGGTGGGGTAGGGGCCCCGCGTGAAGTCCTAGAGGCTTATATGGGTGAGGTGGTGTGGCCTCACCCACCCGAGGCCGAACGGCAAGGCCTCCATGGGCATTGGCCCATTGTGAGGCCATAGTTGCCTAGTATGGTTCGGGTTGTTGTAGTGTTGCTCCGGCAACGCGATGATCAACATAGGATTGGACTTCCATGGATGGAAGTCCACATTGGGGAAATGGGTTACCGATTAAGGGGTGAGTCCCGAAAGCAAAGTAGGAGGGTTGGTTCCCTCCTATGAACTATTGGTCCGGGGTAAGAGGAGCTATCCATTAGCATGGCGGAATGCGAAGGGTTAGCGCTTGTAACCTTTGCTAGAAACGAAAATTGGCAAGATTATTAAGGGACCTAGCAAGGGTTGCGACACTTGGTATCAGAGCAGGGTTCCAATATTTGAGCTAGCACTTTGAGGGAAGCATGGCTATCATATAAGCGGGTTATGATGGTGACCCGGGGTTTCCAAAAGGTTGTAAGGCTCAAATTGGAATAAAGATCATGTGCAAGTGGATTTTGACCATACCATTGATTCTAATGACAATGGTGGGCATGAGGGTGGATTCGGTGAGGAAAATGGAGGAGTGCTTTGAAAAGGCTCCCGCAAACCTCGAAAAGTATTCGGGGGCTAGAATACCAAATGCACCCAAAACCTTGGAGGGCATTAATGTTGGATTGAAATTCCAATTCGAAATGCTTAGAAGGTGGTGATGTTGAAATGAACTTGGGGCATATGAGGCACGCGGGGTCTCTTAAGGTGTATATGTGCGAATTTCACACCCAAATGAAGGGTACATCTAGGAGGGACGAGCTTTCTAAGAAATGCATCGTTTTAGGTGGGTTTCAAAAGCGGGTGGTGAAAACCATGTTCAAGACCCCAAAGCTTCTTGAGGACGTAGTGTGAATCATAAAGATTTGAAGAGCATTGAAGCCGATGGTCCTAAAAAGAAGTTGGGCGGCACATCACCACAAGTGGCTTTAGCCGAAAGAGGCCCCAAGGAAATGAGCGCAAGTAGTTTGGCCCATTATACCAAGGCAAATCATGCTAGCCCGTGCCGTGGACGAAATGTGAGAAGGTGGTTTGGTGGTACCAAGCTAGATCATATTTGTGCCACGGACGGAGTGTTAAAAGTTGGCCTTGCGGACCAAGCCAAACTCATGGTGTTGCCGAGGACCAAATGTTAGACGATGGTTTTGTGGCCAAGGCTAGTAGCCTTAAGCCAAGGCCAACTATTTTATATCTTGAGGCTCAAATGAATGGGACAAACGTCTAATGGGTTGACAAAGAGGCAAGCCATGCCTTCTTGAGCCCAAAACTCATAAGGGAGTTGGGGCTTGCCGATTGGTAGAGCGGGCAAGCCCACCAAGGTGCGGTTTGGAAAGGGCAAACCGCATGAGACAAAGGAGGCCGCGATGCATGTAACCTTTCAATGTGGGACATTGGATTTTTGTCAAAATTTCACACCAAGTGAAATAGATGAAATGCATGTCATTGTGAAGGCCGCCTTCTTTGAAACTCACATGATAGATGTGAGGTGCAAGCCGGTGTGCTTGCGGTGCATTATGATGTGTCATAATGGCAAAGAATTGAAGTTCAAATTGACAAGGACTCCTATGGTAGGAGGATCTAAGTTGAATTTGGTCTTAATGGACCAAATGAAAAATAGAAAGCATAATGGTCGTGGTTCAATTGGAGCAACTCCAAGGAACGTATGGGGAGGCTAGGAAAGATGGGCCTTCCCCAAACAACATTGGTGTGATGTTGGTGAGATACAAGGATGTATTCACCAATGTGTTGCCCAAAAAGTTACCGCCAAGGAGTGAAAAATAACTTTGCTCAACGAGAGATTGAGTTCTTAAGATATGTGGTGACAAAGGAAGTTGGTGGACGAACATGAAGAATGTCAAGGCAATCCAAAAGGAGAATTGGTCCTTGACTCAAGAAAATGGCTTAGGTCATTTGTTGGCCTAGCCAACTACTACCACCACTTCATTCGAGGTTTTTCTAAGGTTGCTAGGACCTTAGTCAATTTGTTGAAAAAATGGCTATCCCAAGAGTGGGATGAGCCTTGTCACCAAGCCTTTGGGAAGCTCAAGAGCAAGTTCTCTTCACAAGATGTGGTTAAATTTCCGGGTTTTCATAAGCATTTTGAGGTACACATGGAGACGAAGGACTTTATCATTGGCGGATGTTGATCCAAGATGGATGACCATTGCTTATGAGAGCATTAAGCTCCATGGTTGTCGAACCTTGTCCGGCTTGTGCAAGAAATGGCTATCCCAAGAATGGGATGAGCCGTGCCACCAAGCCATTGACGAGCTTAAGACGAAGTTCTCTTCGCCGCCCGTGCTCAAGTTCGCGGAGTTTGACATACCTTTTGAGGTGCATACGGGGGCGAGAGACTTTATTTGGCGGATGTGGATGTAAAAAAAAAAGATGGCCATTGCATATGAGAGCATGAAGCTCGATGGTTGTCCCACCTTGTGCGACTTGTGGAAGAAATGGCTATCCCAAGAGTGGGATGATGTTTGTCACGAGTCTTTGGGGAGTTTAACACCAAGTTCTATTCGCCGCCCATGCTCAAGTTCATGGAGTTTGACAAACCTTTTGAGGTGCATACGGGGGCGAGTAACTTTGCCAATGCCAATGATGGATTGTTAATGTAAGATGGATGGCCTTTGCATATGGGGGCTTGAGGCTCGATGGTTGTCAAAGAAGACAACCAACTCATGACAAAGAACTTCTTTGCCGTAGTGCATTGCTTGAAGATGTGGCGACATTATTTGGGGTCGCACAAAGCAAAGGTCTACATGGACAATGTGTCCTAAAAGTATTTTAACGTATACAAGCATAAGTGAGCGCCAAGTCATTGCGGTGGCATGATAGTTTGGCGCTTATGAAGGTGGATTTGGTCCACAAACCGGACCATGGAAATGTGGTGCCGGATGCGCTAAGTAGACCGGATGAGTTCCAAGCAATGAGAACCATCCAAACCTTGTGGCTAATGTGTGCCGGCGAAGGAAACTTGTGATGCAAGATACGGGAGGGGTAAAATTAACTACCCCGAGGCACAAAAGCTTTTAGGTGAGCTTCGCAAGAGCAAGGTGCTCAAAGAGGTTAAGTTGGTGGACGGATTGTTCAAGTGTAAGCAAAGTCGGGTGTATGTGCCTCAAGGCAAGTTGAGGCTATCGGTTTTGAAGGAAAAATGTGATAGTCCTATTGCCGGCCATAGAGGAGAAAGAAAAAACCGCCATAGAATGGTGTCATGGAGGTACCATTGGCGGTGCATAAAGGAGGATATAACCCACTTTGTGAAGGCGTGAATAAAGTGCCAAGTGAACCGAGCCTCTTACCAAAAGCAAGGCGGTTTCTTGCAACCGTTGCCTATCCCGTCAGCGCCATGGCATAGTATGTGCATGGACTTGATCACAAGTTTGCCGGAGTCACATGGGTATGATGCCATCTTGTTGATGGTAGAGCGGTTTGCCAAGTTGGCACACATGGTGCCGATTGTGGGAACCGCCACCGCGTTGGAGACCGCATAGCCTTTTCTCAAAGGATGGTTGAGGCACCACGGGTTGCCAAGAGTGATTGTGTGGGATCAAGATCCAAAGTTCACAAGTGCATTTTCAATGCATTTCTCTAAGGAGGTGTGAGCCCAAAAGGGTGCCCACATTTAGTCTTAGACCCTTGAAACGTTAGTTGATGCACTTTGAAGTAGCATGTTACTTCACAAAAATATAAAAAGAGTGAAATGTTAGTCTTAGAAGTACCATGTTGTAAGAGGCTAGGATGTGAGTTGTTATTATGTTTTTACCTTCGGAAGGATTTGAGTGAATGAGGATAGGTAAGGAGAACTTGGATTGAGTAGTTAGTGAGTAGGCTAGTACAAATGGATGGAGACAACCAAAGTGACTCAAGAGGCAAGTGCATTCGAATTGGGATGAATGGAGGATCACATGGAACGCACAAGTGGACCACCTCATCATGGCCACTTAATGGGGAAGGCCCAAGGAAGAATGCAAGGTGGAGGATAAGCAAATTCTCAAAGCACCAATCAAATCACGAGTTAAGCATCGTGGTTTGAATTAAGTGGTGAGCGACGATTTGGGAAAGTAAGGGGAGAAAGTTATGGCGGCGGAAAGCGAAGGAGGCTAAGTTTGGGTTGAAGCATCCCAAGTTTGGTAAAGTGTGGTAGGTAGAAAGCCAAGGCTAGTTAAGCACCCTAAGTTTGGTAAAGTGTGGTAGGTAGAAAGCCAAGGCTAGTTAAATGTTCGAATTAGGATCCTTGTTGATCATTTGAGGGAGGAAGACTTAGAAGATAGGATTGGCGCCTACTAAGTAGGAGGAAATCTCAAGGGCTTATCGTGAGCCTTGAGGGTGCTCACCCCCTCAAGCTTACTATATAATCCCTCATTCTTCCCTCACTCATCCTCTCTTTCCTTTGTGCTCCAAGGCACCCCACGAGTTATAAGTGTGGGTGTGGGAAGCCATATTGGAGCACATGTGTGTGCTTAGTTTTTAGTTTGAGAGCCAAGGCTTGTTAGCCTTGAAGAGGGCTTGACCTCTTGGTAGAATTAGTGTTGACGTGAAGGATTTTAAAGTTAATTCATGATTCCAATTTGTGGTACTTAAAGTTCATGTTTTGAATACACGTGGTTGCAAGTTCCATGTTTAAGAGTTGAGCACTTGATGTTGTGATGAGTGCAAAAATATACTTGTGTGGATTAGTTAGTCTTAGTGAAGTTAGGAAATTCTCTCTCCCCCTCTCCTCTCTAGGATTTTAGGATTTTAGGATTAGAGAAGAATTGTGTGATTAGAAAGGGGTTGTTAGTAGAATTAGGGAAATTAGGTAGGAAGATTAGTTAAGGGCTTGAATAATTAGTGAGGTAGTTGGGGATTACAACTACAAAGTTGTGGGTTCATGAAGGAGCTGGGTTTATGAAGGAGCTGGGTTTGTTTAGTTAGAAAGTAAAGAGCTGGGTTTATGAAGGAGCTGGGTTTATGAAAGAGCTAGGTTTATGTAATTAGAAAGTAAAGAGATGGGTTTATGAAGGAGCTTAGTAGATAGCCTACCTAATTAGCTCATAGACAAGTAGTTAGTTACATTAGGCTAGTTAGTGTTATGGTGGCTTTCACAAGTAAATGTATTTGAGATTGACTATAGAGAATAGTGTTTTTTTTAACACTTGCATGCTCTCTTTAAAAATAAACCACGTGCACAATATAATGGAGAATGTGGAGCACTCTCGCGATGGCAAGACAAAGGAAGCAAAGACCAAAGTTAAATCCAAGACCACTTGAAGGGTGAACCTTGCACTATGGACTCATCCAAGTCCAAATCCAATACCGCGGAGGAATGTGAGCCCAAACCCACTACTCGGACTACGGACGCTTAAGGGTGGGGGGTTTGGCCTCACAGGAGGTCGGAATGAAACTAAGGTTTAGCACGACCTTGCATTCCCAAATGGATGGGAAAGCGGAGCGTGTGAATGGAGTCTTGAAGCAATACTTGAGGAACTCGGTGGGGGCGGACCAAGGAGATTGGGCGGACTATGTGGGTCGAGCGGAGTGTAATTGAAATGTAGCCACGCACTTGGCTACCAAGGGGTGGTCTTTGGTGGTGGCTTATGGAGTGGATGCGCTCCAACCTATTAACCTAGCTCTCGAGGGGGCACATTCAACACTAGAGTTCAACCAAGATGGTGAGGACTTGGCCAAGAAGCGTGAACAAGTCTTGGAGATGACCAAGTTGTTGGTGCAGAAAGCCCGAAGGTGCTACGGAGTGCAAGTCAATGCCGGAAGACGCGAAGTGGAGAATGAGGTGGGCCAAAAGGCGTTGTTGAATGTGAACAACTTCACCTAGCCGGAAGGCCTCACTCCAAAGTTCATGTCCAAAATTGGAGCTCCGTTTCCCATTGTGGAACAAGTGTTCAAGGACATATATAAGTTGGAATTACCGCCGGAGATCAAAGTGCATCCGACATTTCATGTCTCATTACGAAAGTCATTTTAGGACGACACCTTGTGGCCCGATCACAAGCAAGTGATTAGGCCACCTCCCGACCTTGTGGACGTCATTTGGAACATGAGGTAAGAGGGCATCTTCAAGTGTAGAAAGCCCAAGTGAAAAGGAAAGAAAATGTACAAAGGAATACTTGGTGAAATGGTGAGGATACCATGAGAAACAAACCGCTTGGGTGGCGGCAAGAGACATGGTGAACACCAATGAATTGGTGAAGCACTTTGAAGAAACTAAGGCTAAGGATTCTAATAAAAAGAAGCGTAGGCATTGATGAGGACATCAATCTCCTTTAGTGGGGGAGAAACTCTAGTAGCAAACATAGCTTCGAGGCTAATTGCTCCACAACATGAACTTGTTCTTTGGCTTGAGGGAATAAAGTCCAAACTTTAGTGGTGCAAAGAGAAAAGTATGAGATGAGGTCCTAGTCTTGTACTTGTGCTTGGTTAATGGAAGAGGGGGAATAGACATGCCAAACTAGGTTGGGTAAGCCGAGTAATTTGGGGCCATGGCTTGGAGGGGCCTTGGATAAAACCAAGAAACTTCTTAGTTGTGGGCTTGTCCGGGCGGGGACAAGGTGATGGCGCGTGCTCATAAAAGTGCTACCCGCGAGCTAACGAGAGTTGGCGCATGGGAGTCATGAACCCATGTCTCGAAAGAGCAAAGTGGGAACCGAGTCGGGCGGGACTTGGCATCACCCCCGTGCGATCGAGGCGTGGCTTAACAATGGAAAGCCATCTCGGAGTTGCAACCGAGACAACTTAGTGGAAGCGTTGAGGTCTTGCCTAGATGTGTCACGTTAGGCTAGTGGAGCCTAACGGGGGAGGCCCCAAAGGAGGGGCAACCCAAGTGAGTCCCAAAGTAGGTGGGTCTAGTGTAGGTTAGGTCCTTGGATGAGAGATCCAAGGTCGCTAACGGACCACCTAGGAACGACATCTTTGGGACTATGCCAAATTTGAAGATGCATTGTGGGGGTCGCGCCCTAAGGTAAACACAATGCCGCACCATAGAGGATGGCAACTTGAGAATTGGTGTGCCGACTACGAGTATAGTCGATGAGGGCATCGACTCCGTTTGGTGGGGGTGAGTGTCGCGCACCTCTCCATCAGGAGTGGCCGAAACACCATGGGCACAAGGGGGACCCCGGAGTGACACCCGGGACTTGTGGCGCCATATGTGAGAGGGCCCAAGTGATCCTAGTGTGGGTGAGGGCCCCGGGCGTTGGGAATGCCTCCCACCCACTGAGACTAGGAAGCATGAGGGTAAGGCCATGAGCTATGCGTAGCTCATAGAGTGGTGATTCTAGAATGCTCAAGAACACCTCAATCAGAGGTGTGAGCTAGGAGTTATGGCCATTTGAGTGGGGCGCTGTCCCGGGACAGCGCCCTGGTGCAGGAGTGCCTGGGAGTGACTCCCGGGATTGCCAAGGTTCAAACAGGCATAACGTCCTCATAACTTGCCCAAATGGGGCAAGTGAGGAGTCCATCGGCATCTACGTGAAGCGTAGATGAGGATGGAGTGGTTGTTTGTTATGATCAGACATCATACAAGGAAGTTATGATGGTCTGAAGCTTCTGGGGGGTTCTAGGCCCAGCAGCTAAAGGAAAATGTCCACTTGGCCCCAACTCTTGGTAGAGAGACAAGAGGTTGGTTGACGGTGGGGTAGGGGCCCCGCGTGAAGTCCTAGAGGCTTATATGGGTGAGGTGGTGTGGCCTCACCCACCCGAGGCCGAACGGCAAGGCCTCCATGGGCATTGGCCCATTGTGAGGCCATAGTTGCCTAGTATGGTTCGGGTTGTTGTAGTGTTGCTCCGGCAACGCGATGATCAACATAGGATTGGACTTCCATGGATGGAAGTCCACATTGGGGAAATGGGTTACCGATTAAGGGGTGAGTCCCGAAAGCAAAGTAGGAGGGTTGGTTCCCTCCTATGAACTATTGGTCCGGGGTAAGAGGAGCTATCCATTAGCATGGCGGAATGCGAATGGTTAGCGCTTGTAACCTTTGCTAGAAACGAAAATTGGCAAGATTATTAAGGGACCTAGCAAGGGTTGCGACAAGTTAGGCTCATGTCACCCATGGCTCTCACTTGGATTAGGACGCAACTAAGGGTGACGGTTTTGGGCTGATAATATTGGTCGTTGTTGGTTGCAAAAGGCATTTTCAAGGAGGTTTTTGTGTCCTTCCTATTGGTAGGTCACACGTACGATGATATTGATGCATCTTTTGGGCGGTGGAGCATGAAGTTGCGCGAGGAGAATTTTCCAACAATCCCATTGTTGATGAAGTCGTATATGGATTTGGATAACATTCCCGTCATCCCCCAAATGATCGAGGAGGTTCCTGATTTCAAGGCATTTATAGAACCGTATATTCGAAGCGGAGCTCACCAATTGATCGGGCATACGAAGGCACAACAATTTCAGTTCTACATGCGTGACGATGGTATCCCCGCCATGCAATACAAATTGTTGTGCACGACACAAGACTGGAGTGTGTGTCGCAACCCTTGCTAGGTCCCTTAACAATCTTGCCAATTTTCGTTTCTAGCAAAGGTTACGAGCGCTAACCATTCGCATTCCGCCATGCTAATGGATAGCTCCTCTTACCCCGGACCAATAGTTCATAGGAGGGAACCAACCCTCCTACTTTGCTTTCGGGACTCACCCCTTAATCGGTAACCCATTTCCCCAATGTGGACTTCCATCCATGGAAGTACAATCCTATGTTGATCATCGCGTTGCCGGAGCAACACTACAACAACCCGAACCATACTAGGCAACTATGGCCTCACAATAGGCCAAAGCCCATGGAGGCCTTGCCGTTCGGCCTCAGGTGGGTGAGGCCACACCACCTCACCCATATAAGCCTCTAGGACTCCACGCGGGGCCCCTACCCCACCGTCAACCAACCTCTTGTCTCTCTACCAAGAGTTGGGGCCAAGTGGACATTTTCCCTTAGCTGCTGGGCCTAGAACCCCCCCTGCAGCTTCAGACCATCATAACTTCCTTGTATGATGTCTGATCATAACCACCAACCACTCCATCTTCATCTCCGTTTCACGTAGATGCCGATGGACTCCTCGCTTGCCCCATTCGGGCAAGTCTTCAGGAAGTTATGCCTGTTTGAACCTTGGCAGTCCCGGGAATCACTCCCAGGCACTGCTGTACCAGGGCGCTGTCCCGGGACAGCACCCCACTCAAATGGCCATAACTCCTAGCTCACACCTCCGATTGAGGTGATCTTGAGCATTCTAGAATCACCACGCCATGAGCTACGCATAGCTCATGGCCTCACCCTCATGCCTCCTAGTCTTGGTGGGTGGGAGGCGTTCCCAACGCCCGGGGCCCTCACCCACACTAGGATCACTTGGGCCCTCTCACCAACGGCGCCACAAGTCCCGGGTGTCACTCCGGGGTCCCCCTTGTGCCCATGGTGTTTAGGGCACTCCTCATGGAGAGGTGCGCGACAGTGTGGGAACACGCGAACACCAACTTATCCGGATTGGCATTTTTAAGTGCCTAATCCGGGTTTGTCCGGATGACCCTAGTATCGTCCAAGGATTCTGTGAAGTGTAGGAGGTCTAGAACCCTCCGTACCTGCTTATTTCCTCTTCCTTAGCCAAATTTCTGGAAACCCTAATTTCCGGATTTTTGGTCTTTGGGGACACTCTTAGCCTTTTTCCGGAGTGTGCCTTTCCGGATGGTATCTCTAAGTCCTCATTATAATACTTACCCACCCCTTTACGTCTACCCTCTAGAATAGGTGGTTTCTTCCGGTGAAGACGTCCTTGGTAAGATTGGAATCCGGAAACTCCCTCACAACCAATCCGGATTGATCAGATCCGTCTTGGCAGGTCACGCAGAGAGATCCGGATTGTTTCTTGGGACCATAGTGACCAGAGGAGTCCGGATTCCGACCGGAGATCTGACTCGACGGGATGAGTGGGTGACCCGTACCACTTTCCGGATTGTCCCGTCCACCGGTGATGAGACATTTTCGGAAGATCGGTTAAGTCCGGATCCCTTCCGGACCTTTGCCTAATCTTCCCCTCGGCTGTCTCACCGTAACGTTACCCAGATATCCGGGACAATGAGGATCTCTTCCTACTACACTCCGGTGGTGGCCTCCAATCTGGAACCCTGACTGATCCGGGCCTTCCCTTCTCCTTCCGACGGATCTGTCCGGCTACCTCTACCTTGGATTTTACTCAATCTGAGCTAACTGGGCGATCCGTACCACCATCCGGATGGGTCCGTTTAAGGGCGGTGGGACCTCTTCAGAAGATCAGATTGGCGTAAGTCCGGATCCCTTCCGGATCTCACCCAATCTTCCATGCGGCTATCCCACCTAGACGTTACTCAACCCACCGGATTAGTGAGGTTTCCCTCCCACTACACTCAGAGAGGATCTACAAGGCAATAACCGGATCTGATCCGGGTCTCCTCTCTCATGTCCTATCCGGAACTCCTATCCCTCATGCCCTCTTTCTCCTCCGCTAACAATCTCCGGATCATTCACACAAACATCATTCGAGAGAAGTCAAGGAGTGAGAAACTAAGGCATTTATTTGGAGTATGAGTAATCACAATACAACAATGGAGAAGGAACCCTTCTCAAGCTCCTTATTCAGTCTTAAGTAGAGGCTCAAAATCCCTAACTGAGGGCGGCGGCCCAGGCGGCCGCCCCTAAGAAAAACCCTAACTACACCCGGTCTCCCGGTTTTCGCGGATCAAGATCCGGATTTTCCGCTGACACACCCAAGGGAGAATTTTATTACTCATCTTCAAAAACTCCTAAGTCCTACCTGCCTACCTCTATTCTGCCTAACTTATCTAGCTACTCCCCTAACTAAGAAGAGCGGTGCTTCTTCGGAGCCGATCTGTCGCGCACCTCTCCATGAGGAGTGCCCGAAACACCATGGGCACAAGGGGGACCCCGGAGTGACACCCGGGACTTGTGGCGCCGTTGGTGAGAGGGCCCAAGTGATCCTAGTGTGGGTGAGGATCCCGGGCGTTGGGAACGCCTCCCACCCACGAAGACTAGGAGGCACAAGGGTAAGGCCATGAGTTATGCGTAGCTCATGGCGTGGTGATTCTAGAATGCTCAAGAACACCTCAATCGGAGGTGTGAGCTAGGAGTTATGGCCATTTGAGTGGCGCGCTGTCCCGGGACAGCGCCCTGCTACAGCAGTGCCTGGGAGTGATACCCGGGACTGCCAAGGTTCAAACAGGCATAACTTCCTGACCACTTGCCCGAATGGGGCAAGTGAGGAGTCCATCGGCATGTACGTGAAGCGTAGATGAAGATGGAGTGGTTGGTTGCTGGAATCAGACATCATACAAGGAAGTTATGATGGTCTGAAGCTGCTGGGGGCTTCTAGGCCCAGCGGCTAAGGGAAAATGTCCACTTGGCCCCAACTCTTGGTAGAGAGACAAGAGGTTGGTTGACGGTGGGGTAGGGGCCCCGCGTAGAGTCCTAGAGGCTTATATGGGTGAGGTGGTGTGGCCTCACCCACTCGAGGCCGAACGGCACGGCCTCCATGGGCATTGGCCCATTGTGAGGCCATAGTTGCCTAGTATGGTTCGGGTTGTTGTAGTGTTGCTCCGGCAACGCGATGATCAACATAGGATTGGACTTCCATGCATGGAAGTCCACATCAAAGAAATGGGTTACCGATTAAGGGGTGAGTCCCGAAAGCAAAGTAGGAGGGTTGGTTCCCCTCCTTTGAATTAATGGTCCGGGGTAAGAGGAGCTAACCATTAGCATGGCGGTATGCGAAGGGTTAGCGCTCGTAACCTTTGCTAGAAAAGAAAATTGGCAAGATTGCTAAGGGGGCTAGCAAGGGTTGCGACACGTGGTATCAGAGCAGGGTTCCAATTTTTGAGCTAGCACTTTGAGGTAGACATGGCTATCAAAAATGCGGGTTATGATGGTGAGCCCGGGGTTTCCAAAAGGTGGGAGGCTCAAATTGGAACAAGGGTCATGTGCAAGTGAATTTTGACCATACCATTGATTCTAATGACAATGGTGGGCATGAGGGTGGATTCGGTAAGGAAAATGGAGGAGTGCTTTGAAAGGGCTCCCGCAAACCTCGAAAAGTAATCGGGGGCTAGAATACCGAATGCATCCGAAAGCTTGGACAGTGGTAATGTTGGATTGAAATTCCAATCCAAATTGCTTAGAATGTGGTGAATTTGGAATGGGTGCAAATGCGGCACTCAAGGCTTTTAGGCCTATGTCTGCGATTTGACCACCATAATGAATGGCACAACTAAGATTGACTAGTTGGCTAAGAAACACATCGTTTTAGATGGGGTTTCAAAAGCGGGTGGTGAATACCATGTTCAACTCCCCAAAGCTTCTTGAGGACGTATCGGGAATCTTTAAGATTTGAAGAACATTGAAGCCGATGATCCCGAAAAGAAGTTGGGCGGGGCATCACCACAAAGTGGGTTTTAGCCGATATTGGTCCCAAATAAATGGGCGAAAATAGTTTGGCCCATTATACCAAGGCAAAACATACTCGTGCTGCGGACGGAATGTTGGGAGGTGGGTTGATCCTACCAAGGCAATTCATGTTCGTGCCGCGGACAAAGTGTGAAAGGTGGCTTTGTGCTACCAAGGCAAATCATGTTTGTTCCGCGGACAAACTATTAGAAATTGGTTTTGTGGCACCGTACCAAACCAATTTGTCCCGCGGACGGAATGTTTAGAGTTGGGTTTGCGGACCAAGCCAAGCCAAGTTGCCGAGGACGGAATGTTGGACGATGGCTTTGTGGGCAAGGCTAGTAGCCTTAAGCCGAGGCCAAGTCTCATGGATTGACAAAGAGTCAACATACTCCTTGATGAGCTGAAGCTCATAAGGTGTTGGGGCTTGCCGACGCGTATAATGGGCAAGCTCATTAATGTGCGGTCTCTAAGGGTGAACCCCATGAAATAAGGTAATGACGATGTCTTTGACGTTATAATGTGGGACATTGGAATTTGTGGACATTTTACACTACGTAAAATGGATGAGGTGCCCTCACTTTGGAGGACACCTTCTTTGAAACTCACATGAAAGATGTGAGGCGCAAGCCGGTGAGCTTGCGGTGCATTTGTGATGTGCCATGATGGCAAAGAATTGAACTACAAATTGACAAGGACTCCTATGGTAGGAGGACCCAAGTTGAATTTGGTCTTAATGGACCAAATGAAAAATGGTAAACATAATGGTCGTGGTTCAATTGGAGCAACTCCAAGGAACTCATGGGGAGGTTAGGAAAGATGGGCCTCCCCCAAACCATACTTGTGGGATGTTGGTGAGATACAAGGATGTATTCACCAATGTGTTGCTCAAAATGTTACCGCCAAGGACTGAATTGCAACTTTGCTCAAGAAGAAATTGAGTTCTTGAGGCATGTGGTGACAAAGGAAGTCGGTGGACAAACATGAAGAATGTCAAGGCAATCGAAGAGGAGAATTGGCCCTTGACTTTAAAAAAGGCTTAGGTCATTGGTTGGCCTAGCCAACTACTACCACCACTTCATTCATGGTTTTTCTAAGGTTGCTAGGACCTTAGTCAACATGTTGGAAAAAATGGCTATCCCAAGAGTGGGATGAGCCTTGTCACCAAGCCTTTGGGGAGCTCAAGAAAAAGTTCTCTTCACAAGATGTGGTTAAATTTCCGGGTTTTCATAAGCATTTTGAGGTGCACATGGAGACGAAGGACTTTATCATTGGCGGATGTTGATCCAAGATGGATGACCATTGCTTATGAGAGCATTAAGCTCCATGGTTGTCGAACCTTGTCCGGCTTGTGCAAGAAATGGCTATCCCAAGAGTGGGATGAGCCGTGCCACCAAGCCATTAAGGAGCTTAAGACGAAGTTCTCTTCGCCGCCCGTGCTCAAGTTCGCGGAGTTTGACATACCTTTTGAGGTGCATACGGGGGCGAGAGACTTTATTTGGCGGATGTGGATGTAAAAAAAAAAGATGGCCATTGCATATGAGAGCATGAAGCTCGATGGTTGTCCCACCTTGTGCGACTTGTGGAAGAAATGGCTATCCCAAGAGTGGGATGATGTTTGTCACGAGTCTTTGGGGAGTTTAACACCAAGTTCTATTCGCCGCCCATGCTCAAGTTCATGGAGTTTGACAAACCTTTTGAGGTGCATACGGGGGCGAGTAACTTTGCCAATGCCAATGATGGATTGTTAATGTAAGATGGATGGCCTTTGCATATGGGGGCTTGAGGCTCGATGGTTGTCAAAGAAGACAACCAACTCATGACAAAGAACTTCTTTGCCGTAGTGCATTGCTTGAAGATGTGGCGACATTATTTGGGGTCGCACAAAGCAAAGGTCTACATGGACAATGTGTCCTAAAATTATTTTAACGTATACAAGCACAAGTGAGCGCCAAGTCATTGCGGTGGCATGATAGTCTGGCGCTTATGAAGGTGGATTTGGTCCACAAACCGGACCATGGAAATGTGGTGCCGGATGCGCTAAGTAGACCGGATGAGTTCCAAGCAATGAGAACCATCCAAACCTTGTGGCTAATGTGTGCCGGCGAAGGAAACTTGTGATGCAAGATACGGGAGGGGTAAATTAACTACCCCGAGGCACAAAAGCTTTTAGGTGAGCTTCGCAAGAGCAAGGTGCTCAAAGAGGTTAAGTTGGTGGACGGATTGTTCAAGTGTAAGCAAAGTCGGGTGTATGTGTGTCGCGCACCTCTCCATGAGGAGTGGCCGAAACACCATGGGCACAAGGGGGACCCCGGAGTGACACCCGGGACTTGTGGCGCCGTTGGTGAGAGGGCCCAAGTGATCCTAGTGTGGGTGAGGGCCCCGGGCGTTGGGAACGCCTCCCACCCACGGAGACTAGGAGGCACAAGGGGAAGGCGATGAGTTATGCGTAGCTCATGGCGTGGTGATTCTAGAAAGCTCAAGAACACCTCAATCGGAGGTGTGAGCTAGGAGTTATGGCCATTTGAGTGGGGCGCTGTCCCGGGACAGCGCCCTGGTACAGCAGTGCCTGGGAGTGATTCCCGGGACTGCAAAGGTTCAAACAGGCATAACTTCCTCACCACTTGCCCGAATGGGGCAAGTGAGGAGTGCATCGGCATCTACGTGAAGCGTAGATGAAGATGGAGTGGTCAAGTGTTATGATCAGACATCATACAAGGAAGTTATGATGGTCTGAAGTTGCTGGGGGCTTCTAGGCCCAGCGGCTAAGGGAAAGTGTCCACTTGGCCCCAACTCTTGGTAGAGAGACAAGAGGTTGGTTGACGGTGGGGTAGGGGCCCCGCGTGAAGTCCTAGAGGCTTATAGGGGTGAGGTGGTGTGGCCTCACCCACCCGAGGCCGAACGGCAAGGCCTCCATGGGCTTTGGCCTATTGTGAGGCCATAGTTGCCTAGTATGGTTCGGGTTGTTGTAGTGTTGCTCCGGCAACGCGATGATCAACATGGGATTGGACTTCCATGGATGGAAGTCCACATCTAGGAATGGGCTACCGATTAAGGGGTGAGTCCCGAAAGCAAAGTAGGAGGGTTGGTTCCCTCCTATGAGCTATATGGTCCGGGGTAGGAGGAGCTAACCATTAGCATGGCGGAATGCGAATGGTTAGCGCTCGTAACCTTTGCTAGAATTGAAAATTGGCAAGATTGTCAAGGGGGCTTAGCAAGGGTTGCGACAATGTGCCTCAAGGCAAGTTGAGGCTATCGGTTTTGAAGGAAAAATGTGATAGTCCTATTGCCGGCCATAGAGGAGAAAGAAAAAACCGCCATAGAATGGTGTCATGGAGGTACCATTGGCGGTGCATAAAGGAGGATATAACCCACTTTGTGAAGGCGTGAATAAAGTGCCAAGTGAACCGAGCCTCTTACCAAAAGCAAGGCGGTTTCTTGCAACCGTTGCCTATCCCGTCGGCGCCATGGCATAGTATGTGCATGGACTTGATCACAAGTTTGCCGGAGTCACATGGGTATGATGCCATCTTGTTGATGGTAGAGCGGTTTGCCAAGTTGGCACACATGGTGCCGATTGTGGGAACCGCCACCGCGTTGGAGACCGCATAGCCTTTTCTCAAAGGATGGTTGAGGCACCACGGGTTGCCAAGAGTGATTGTGTGGGATCAAGATCCAAAGTTCACAAGTGCATTTTCAATGCATTTCTCTAAGGAGGTCGGAATGAAACTAAGGTTTAGCACGGCCTTGCATTCCCAAATGAATGGAAAGCGGAGCATGTGAATGGAGTCTTGAAGCAATACTTGAGGAACTTGGTGGGGGCGGACCAAGGAGATTGGGCGGACTATGTGGGTCGAGCGGAGTGTAATTGCAATGTAGCCACGCACTTGGCTACCAAGGGGTGGTCTTTCGTGGTGGCTTATGGAGTAGATGCGCTCCAACCTATTAACCTAGCTCTCGAGGGGGCACATTCAACACTAGAGTTCAACCAAGATGGTGAGGACTTGGCCAAGGATGGTAAACAAGTCTTGGAGATGACCAAGTTGTTGGTGGAGAAAGCCCGAAGGTGCTACGGAGTGCAAATCAATGCTGGAAAACGCGAAGTGGAGTATGAGGTGGGCCAATAAGGTGTTGTTGAATGTGGACAACTTCACCTTGCCCAAAGGCCTTACTTCAAAAGTTCATGTCCAAAATTGGATCTTCGTTTTCCATTGTGGAACAAGTGTTCAAGGACATGTATAAGTTGGAATTACCGCCGGAGATCAAAGTGCATCCGACATTTCATGTCTCAATACGAAAGTCATTTTAGGACGACACCTTGTGGCCCAATCACAAGCAAGTGATTAGGCCACCTCCCGACCTTATGGAGGTCATTTGGAACATGAGGTAGGAAGGCACCCTCAAGTGTAGGAAGCCCAAGTGAAAATGAAAAAAAATGTACAAAAGAGTACTTGGTGAAATGGTGAGGATACCATGAAAAAGAAACCGCTTGGGTGGCGGCAAGAGACATGGTGAACACCAATGAATTGGTGAAGCACTTTGAAGAAACTAAGGCTAAGGATTCCAATAAAATGAAGCGTAGGCATTGATGAGGACATCAATCTCCTTTAGTGGGGGAGAGACGCTAGTAGCACACTTAGCTTCGAGGTTAATTACTCCACAACATGAACTTGTTCTTTGGCTTGAGGGAATAAAGTCCAAACTTTAGTGGTGCAACGAGAAAAGTATGAGATGAGGTCCTAGTCTTGTACTTGTGCTTGGTTAATGGAAGAGGGGGAATAGATATGCCAAACTAGGTTGGGTAAGCCGAGTAATTGGGGGCCATGGCTTCGAGGGGCCTTGGATAAAACCAAGAAACTTCTTAGTTGTGGGCTTGTCCGGGCGGGGACAAGGTGATGGCGCGTGCTCATAAAAGTGCTACCCGCGAGCTAACGAGAGTTGGCACATGGGAGTCATGAACCCATGTCTCGAAAGAGCAAAGTGGGAACCGAGTCGGGCGGGACTTGGCATCACCCCCGTGCGATCGAGGCGTGGCTTAACAATGGAAAGCCATCTCGGAGTTGCAACCGAGACAACTTAGTGGAAGCGTTGAGGTCTCGCCTAGATGTGTCACGTTAGGCTAGTGGAGCCTAACGGGGGAGGCCCCAAAGGAGGGGCAACCCAAGTGAGTCCCAAAGTAGGTGGGTCTAGTATAGGTTAGGTCCTTGGATGAGAGATCCAAGGTCGCTAACGGACCACCTAGGAACGACACCTTTGGGACTATGCCAAATTTGAAGATGCATTGTGGGGGTCGCGCCCTAAGGTAAACACAATGCCGCACCATAGAGGATGGCAACTTGAGAATTGGTGTGCCGACTACGAGTATAGTCGATGAGGGCATCGACTCCGTTTGGTGGGGGTGAGTGTCGCGCACCTCTCCATGAGGAGTGGCCGAAACACCATGGGCACAAGGGGGACCCCGGAGTGACACCCGGGACTTGTGGCGCCGTTGGTGAGAGGGCCCAAGTGATCCTAGTGTGGGTGAGGGCCCCGGGCGTTGGGAACGCCTCCCACCCACCAAGACTAGGAGGCATGAGGGTGAGGCCATGAGCTATGCGTAGCTCATGGCGTGGTGATTCTAGAATGCTCAAGATCACCTCAATCGGAGGTGTGAGCTAGGAGTTATGGCCATTTGAGTGGGGTGCTGTCCCGGGACAGCGCCCTGGTACAGCAGTGCCTGGGAGTGATTCCCGGGACTGCCAAGGTTCAAACAGGCATAACTTCCTGAAGACTTGCCCGAATGGGGCAAGCGAGGAGTCCATCGGCATCTACGTGAAGCGTAGATGAGGATGGAGTGGTTGGTTGTTATGATCAGACATCATACAAGGAAGTTATGATGGTCTGAAGCTGCTGGGGGCTTCTAGGCCCAGCGGCTAAGGGAAAATGTCCACTTGGCCCCAACTCTTGGTAGAGAGACAAGAGGTTGGTTGACGGTGGGGTAGGGGCCCCGCGTAGAGTCCTAGAGGCTTATATGGGTGAGGTGGTGTGGCCTCACCCGCCCGAGGCCGAACGGCACGGCCTCCATGGGCATTGGCCCATTGTGAGGCCATAGTTGCCTAGTATGGTTCGGGTTGTTGTAGTGTTGCTCCGGCAACGCGATGATCAACATAGGATTGGACTTCCATGCATGGAAGTCCACATCAAAGAAATGGGTTACCGATTAAGGGGTGAGTCCCGAAAGCAAAGTAGGAGGGTTGGTTCCCCTCCTTTGAATTAATGGTCCGGGGTAAGAGGAGCTAACCATTAGCATGGCGGTATGCGAAGGGTTAGCGCTCGTAACCTTTGCTAGAAAAGAAAATTGGCAAGATTGCTAAGGGGGCTAGCAAGGGTTGCGACACGATCCCTCCTTTGAGTGACTGCCTAACCCGCTGACGGTGGATGAGCCCCCTCCCGGCGATGCCTTCTGCAGCCGCGTGAGCATCCTCCTCATGTTCGGAGACGGGGCAACCTCGTCCTCCGAATCCGCTGCTCTCTCGGTCCGCGGTGTCCCGGTCCCTGGTGTTCCGGAAACTGTCCCCATCCGGAGGCTCTGGACTGGAGAAGGATCGCTTCCGGTGCCCTGCTCCGGATTCCGTCCGCCTGAGATTGAAGCCGTCCGCGGATCCCTGTTGGAGGCCGCCCTTGAGGGCGGCGGGGGAAAGGGACTGACCATTTGGCAATCCGGAGGAGACGATGGCGAGGCGTGGGTCATAGGGGCCTTGCCCCTACTCGGAGTTGCTTCCCGATCCGAAGTCTGATGCCGGATCGGCGTCCTAGCCTTGTCCGGAGTCCAGGACCGATCCGAGTTCCGCGAAACAGGGGACTAGCCTCTTCCGGATCTGACCGACCCGGTGCTCTTCCTCCTCACCTGGGGAGAACGGACCCTTTCCGGAGCCCCTCCGGTACTACCAGGCCGGGAGCCGCCTCCCTGCAGACGACGGCGGATTCTGAACCAGGGCCACTTCACCAACCACCTCGTAGAGGGTTCCGGTTGGTGATCCTGGCGGTCCCGGATAGAGTACCCTCCGGGGTGTTCCGCTTGGCAGAACCACCTTCTGGATTTCCGCCAGGAGATCCTTCATCGTCCGTGAGTACTTCACGAGGATGGGAAGTGTCGCGCACCTCTCCATGAGGAGTGCCCGAAACACCATGGGCACAAGGGGGACCCCGGAGTGACACCCGGGACTTGTGGCGCCGTTGGTGAGAGGGCCCAAGTGATCCTAGTGTGGGTGAGGGCCCCGGGCGTTGGGAACGCCTCCCACCCACCAAGACTAGGAGGCATGAGGGTGAGGCCATGAGCTATGCGTAGCTCATGGCGTGGTGATTCTAGAATGCTCAAGATCACCTCAATCGGAGGTGTGAGCTAGGAGTTATGGCCATTTGAGTGGGGTGCTGTCCCGGGACAGCGCCCTGGTACAGCAGTGCCTGGGAGTGATTCCCGGGACTGCCAAGGTTCAAACAGGCATAACTTCCTGAAGACTTGCCCGAATGGGGCAAGCGAGGAGTCCATCGGCATCTACGTGAAGCGTAGATGAGGATGGAGTGGTTGGTTGTTATGATCAGACATCATACAAGGAAGTTATGATGGTCTGAAGCTGCTGGGGGCTTCTAGGCCCAGCGGCTAAGGGAAAATGTCCACTTGGCCCCAACTCTTGGTAGAGAGACAAGAGGTTGGTTGACGGTGGGGTAGGGGCCCCGCGTAGAGTCCTAGAGGCTTATATGGGTGAGGTGGTGTGGCCTCACCCGCCCGAGGCCGAACGGCACGGCCTCCATGGGCATTGGCCCATTGTGAGGCCATAGTTGCCTAGTATGGTTCGGGTTGTTGTAGTGTTGCTCCGGCAACGCGATGATCAACATAGGATTGGACTTCCATGCATGGAAGTCCACATCAAAGAAATGGGTTACCGATTAAGGGGTGAGTCCCGAAAGCAAAGTAGGAGGGTTGGTTCCCCTCCTTTGAATTAATGGTCCGGGGTAAGAGGAGCTAACCATTAGCATGGCGGTATGCGAAGGGTTAGCGCTCGTAACCTTTGCTAGAAAAGAAAATTGGCAAGATTGCTAAGGGGGCTAGCAAGGGTTGCGACAGGAAGGGTCTGCCTGGCGGAAGCGAGTTCTCCGGACTCCATCATCCGGTCGTAGAGATGCGCCTTATTGACGATCTCCGCCGGATGACCCACCAGCTCCCGGATCCGGCTGAAGAGCACTGCCTGCTCCGCGTGGTACTTTCGGATCTCCTCGCTCTTCTGACTCAGCTCCTGAGTCATGGCCGCTACCTGTGCGGTGAGATGGGCGTTCTCCGTTTTGGCCTGCTCAAGCTCCTTCCGGTCCGCCCTCTTTGCCAACTCCCGGAGAATGTTTCCGGGTCCGCAGTCGTCCAGAGCATGGTTCGCCCCTCGGACGATGTGTTCCAGCCGGTAATACTAGGTCTACAGGTCCTCCATCCCCTCCTGGAACCGTTTGAATGGATTTTCCGGAAAGTCCCAAGCGGATAAATCCACATTTCACCATGGGGTCTCTCGGCTGGGTCCGGCTTCCGGATGGTGGTGAGGAGGAGGAGGAGAGAGTGGCCTTGAGACAGCTGGCGGCGGGCTTCCAGGTGACGAGGGAGGTGCTTCCGGAATGACGGGGTCGCTGGAAGTCTCCGTCTCGAAGTCCCCAACTTCCGGATTGTCGCGCACCTCTCCATGAGGAGTGCCCGAAACACCATGGGCACAAGGGGGACCCCGGAGTGACACCCGGGACTTGTGGCGCCGTTGGTGAGAGGGCCCATGTCGCAACCCTTGCTAGCCCCCCTTGACAATCTTGCCAATTTTCAATTCTAGCAAAGGTTACAAGCGCTAACCATTCGCATTCCGCCATGCTAATGGTTAGCTCCTCCTACCCCGGACCTTATAGTTCATAGGAGGGAACCAACCCTCCTACTTTGCTTTCGGGACTCACCCCTTAATCGCTAACTCATTTCTTGGATGTGGACTTCCATCCATGAAAGTCCAATCCTATGTTGATCATCGCGTTGCCGGAGCAACACTACAACAACCCGAACCATACTAGGCAACTATGGCCTCACAATAGGCCAAAGCCCATGGAGGCCTTGCCGTTCGGCCTCGGGTGGGTGAGGCCACACCACCTCACCCATATAAGCCTCTAGGACTCTACGCGAGACCCCTACCCCACCGTCAAGAGACCTCTTGTCTCTCTACCAAGAGTTGGGGCCAAGTGGACATTTTCCCTTAGCTGCTGGGCCTAGAAGCCCCTAGCAGCTTCAGACCATCATAACTTCCTTGTTTGGTGTCTGATCTTAACAACCAACCACTCCATCTTCATCTACGCTTCACGTAGATGCCGATGGACTCCTCACTTGGCCCATTTGGGCAAGTATTGACGAAGTTATGCCTGTTTGAACCTTGGCAGTCCCGGGAATCACTCCCAGGCACTGCAGTACCAGGGCGCTGTCCCGGGACAGCGCCCCACTTAAATGGCCATAACTCCTAGCTCACACCTCCGATTGAGGTGTTCTTGAGCATTCTAAAATCACCACGCCATGAGCTACGCATAGCTCATGGCCTTACCCTTGTGCCTCCTAGTCTCCGTGGGTGGGAGGCGTTCCCAACGCCCGGGCCCTCACCCACACTAGGATCACTTGGGCCCTCTCACCAACGGCGCCACAAGTCCCGGGTGTCACTCCGGGGTCCCCCTTGTGCCCATGGTGTTTCGGCCACTCCTCATGGAGAGGTGCGCGACACTCACCCCCACCAAACGGAGTCGATGCCCTCATCGACTATACTCGTAGTCGGCACACCAATTCTCAAGTTGCCATCCTCTATGGTGCGGCATTGTGTTTACCTTAGGGCGCGACCCCCACAATGCATCTTCAAATTTGGCATAGTCCCAAAGGTGTCGTTCCTAGGTGGTCCGTTAGTGACCTTGGATCTCTCATCCAAGGACCTAACCTATACTAGACCCACCTACTTTGGGACTCACTTGGGTTGCCCCTCCTTTGGGGCCTCCCCCGTTAGGCTCCACTAGCCTAACGTGACACATCTAGGCGAGACCTCAACGCTTCCACTAAGTTGTCTCGGTTGCAACTCCGAGATGGCTTTCCATTGTTAAGCCACGCCTCGATCGCACGGGAGTGATGCCAAGTCCCGCCCGACTCGGTTCCCACTTTGCTCTTTCGAGACATGGGTTCATGACTCCCATGCGCCAACTCTCGTTAGCTCGCGGGTAGCACTTTTATGAGCACGCGCCATCACCTTGTCCCCGCCCGGACAAGCCCACAATTAAGAAGTTTCTTGGTTTTATCCAAGGCCCCTCTAAGCCATGGCCCCCAATTACTCGGCTTACCCAACCTAGTTTGGCATATCTATTCCCCCTCTTCCATTAACCAAGCACAAGTACAAGACTAGGACCTCATCTCATACTTTTCTCTTTGCACCACTAAAGTTTGGACTTTATTCCCTCAAGCCAAAGAACAAGTTCATGTTGTGGAGCAATTAGCCTCGAAGCTAAGTGTGCTACTAGCGTCTCTCCCCAACTAAAGGAGATTGATGTCCTCATCAATGCCTACGCTTCATTTTATTGGAATCCTTAGCCTTAGTTTCTTCAAAGTGCTTCACCAATTCATTGGTGTTCACCATGTCTCTTGCCGCCACCCAAGCGGTTTGTTTCTCATGGTATCCTCACCATTTCACCAAGTACTCCTTTGTACATTTTCTTTCATTTTCACTTGGGCTTCCTACACTTGAGGATGCCCTCCTACCTCATGTTCCAAATGACCTCCACAAGGTCGGGACGTGGCCTAATCACTTGCTTGTGATCGGGTCACAAGGTGTCGTCCTAAAATGACTTTCGTAATGAGACATGAAATGTCGGATGCACTTTGATCTCGGGCGGTAATTAATTCCAACTTATACATGTCCTTGAACACTTGTTCCACCATGGAAAACGAAGCTCCAATTTTGGACATGAACTTTTGGAGTAAGGCCTTTGGGCAAGGTGAAGTTGTCCACATTCAACAACACCTTATTGGCCCACCTCATTCTCCACTTCGCGTCTTCCGGCATTGATTTGCACTCCGTAGCACCTTCGGGCTTTCTCCACCAACAACTTGGTCATCTCCAAGACTTGTTTACCATCCTTGGCCAAGTCCTCACCATCTTGGTTGAACTCTAGTGTTGAATGTGCCCCCTCGAGAGATAGGTTAATAGGTTGGAGCGCATCCACTCCATAAGCCACCACGAAAGACCACCCCTTGGTAGCCAAGTGCGTGGCTACATTGCAATTACACTCCGCTCGACCCACATAGTCCGCCCAATCTCCTTGGTCCGCCCCCACCAAGTTCCTCAAGTATTGCTTCAAGACTCCATTCACATGCTCCGCTTTCCCATTCATTTGGGAATGCAAGGCCGTGCTAAACCTTAGTTTCATTCCGACCTCCTTAGAGAAATGCATTGAAAATGCACTTGTGAACTTTGGATCTTGATCCCACACAATCACTCTTGGCAACCCGTGGTGCCTCAACCATCCTTTGAGAAAAGGCTATGCGGTCTCCAACGCGGTGGCGGTTCCCACAATCGGCACCATGTGTGCCAACTTGGCAAACCGCTCTACCATCAACAAGATGGCATCATACCCATGTGACTCCGGCAAACTTGTGATCAAGTCCATGCACATACTATGCCATGGCGCCGACGGGATAGGCAACGGTTGCAAGAAACCGCCTTGCTTTTGGTAAGAGGCTCGGTTCACTTGGCACTTTATTCACGCCTTCACAAAGTGGGTTATATCCTCCTTTATGCACCGCCAATGGTACCTCCATGACACCATTCTATGGCGGTTTTTTCTTTCTCCTCTATGGCCGGCAATAGGACTATCACATTTTTCCTTCAAAACCGATAGCCTCAACTTGCCTTGAGGCACATACACCCGACTTTGCTTACACTTGAACAATCCGTCCACCAACTTAACCTCTTTGAGCACCTTGCTCTTGCGAAGCTCACCTAAAAGCTTTTGTGCCTCGGGGTAGTTAATTTTACCCCTCCCGTATCTTGCATCACAAGTTTCCTTCGCCGGCACACATTAGCCACAAGGTTTGGATGGTTCTCATTGCTTGGAACTCATCCGGTCTACTTAGCGCATCCGGCACCACATTTCCATGGTCCGGTTTGTGGACCAAATCCACCTTCATAAGCGCCAAACTATCATGCCACCGCAATGACTTGGCGCTCACTTATGCTTGTATACGTTAAAATACTTTTAGGACACATTGTCCATGTAGACCTTTGCTTTGTGCGACCCCAAATAATGTCGCCACATCTTCAAGCAATGCACTACGGCAAAGAAGTTCTTTGTCATGAGTTGGTTGTCTTCTTTGACAACCATCGAGCCTCAAGCCCCCATATGCAAAGGCCATCCATCTTACATTAACAATCCATCATTGGCATTGGCAAAGTTACTCGCCCCCGTATGCACCTCAAAAGGTTTGTCAAACTCCATGAACTTGAGCATGGGCGGCGAATAGAACTTGGTGTTAAACTCCCCAAAGACTCGTGACAAACATCATCCCACTCTTGGGATAGCCATTTCTTCCACAAGTCGCACAAGGTGGGACAACCATCGAGCTTCATGCTCTCATATGCAATGGCCATCTTTTTTTTTTACATCCACATCCGCCAAATAAAGTCTCTCGCCCCCGTATGCACCTCAAAAGGTATGTCAAACTCCGCGAACTTGAGCACGGGCGGCGAAGAGAACTTCGTCTTAAGCTCGTCAATGGCTTGGTGGCACGGCTCATCCCATTCTTGGGATAGCCATTTCTTGCACAAGCCGGACAAGGTTCGACAACCATGGAGCTTAATGCTCTCATAAGCAATGGTCATCCATCTTGGATCAACATCCGCCAATGATAAAGTCCTTCGTCTCCATGTGTACCTCAAAATGCTTATGAAAACCCGGAAATTTAACCACATCTTGTGAAGAGAACTTGCTCTTGAGCTTCCCAAAGGCTTGGTGACAAGGCTCATCCCACTCTTGGGATAGCCATTTTTTCAACAAATTGACTAAGGTCCTAGCAACCTTAGAAAAACCTCGAATGAAGTGGTGGTAGTAGTTGGCTAGGCCAACAAATGACCTAAGCCATTTTCTTGAGTCAAGGACCAATTCTCCTTTTGGATGGCCTTGATATTCTTCATGTTTGTCACCAACTTCCTTTGTCACCACATACCTCTAGAACTCAATATCTTGTTGAGCAAAGTTATTTTCATTTCTTGGCGGTAACTTTTGGGCAACACATTGGTGAATACATCATTGTATCTCTCCAACATCCCACCAAAGTGGTTTAGGGGAGGCCCATCTTTCCTAGCCTCCCCATAAGTTCTATCGAGTTGCTCCAATTGAACCACGACTATTATATTGGCCATTTTTCATTTGGTCCATTAAGACCAAATTCAACTTGGGTCCTCCTACCATAGGAGTCCTTATCAATTTGAACTTCATCTCTTTGCCATTATGACACATCATAATGCACCGCAAGCACACCGGCTTCGGCCTCACATCTATCATGTGAGTTTCAAAGAATGTGACCTTTACAATGACATGTACCTTATTAATTTCACATGGTGTGAAATTTTGACAAAATTCAATGTCCCACATTGAAAGGTTACATGCATCGCGGCTTCCTTTGCTTCATGCGGTTCGCCCTTTGCAAACCGCACCTTGGTGGGCTTGCCCGCTCTATGCGTCGACAAGCCCCAACCCCCTTATGAGCTTTGGGCTCATGAAAGAGTCCATTGCCTCTTTGTCAACACATGAGACATTTCTCTCATTCATTGAGCCTCAAGGTACAAAATATTTGGCCTTGGCTTAAGGCTACTAGCCTTGGCCACAATGCCATCATCTTAGATTTGGTCCTCGGCAACTTGGCTTGGCTTGGTCCGCAAAGCCAACTTTAAACATTTCGTCCGCGGAACAAATTGGTTTGGTGCCACAAAACCAATTTCTAATAATTTGTCCGCAAAACAAACATGTTTTGCCTTGGTAGCACAAAGCCACCTTCCCACACTCCGTCCGCGGCACGAACATAAATTGCCTTGGTAGGACAAACCCACCTCCCAACATTCCGTCCGCGGCACAAGTATGATTTGCTTTGGAAGCATAAAGCCACCTTTCAACATTCCGTCCGCGGCACCAACATGTTTTGCCTAAGTAAAATGGACCAAACAATTTGCACTCATTTCTTTGGGACCTAATTTGGCCAAAGCCACTTGTGGTGATGCGCCGCCAAACTTCTCTTTGGGACCATCGGCTTCAATGCTCTTGCAAATTTGATGGTCCCCACCATGTCCTCAAGAAGCCTTGGGGACTTAAACAAGGCATCCACCACCCGCTTTTAAAACCCCACCTAAAAGGATGCATTTCTTAGAAAGCTCGTCCGTTTTAGGTGTATCCTTCATTTGTGCGTTTGAATAGCGCACATAGGCCTTAAGAAGCCCTGGGTGCCTCATTAGCACCAAATTCATTCCAACATCAATACCTTCCAAGCATTTCGAATTGGAATTTCAATCCAACATTAATGCCCTCCAAGGTTTTGGGTCCTTTCGGTATTCTAGGCCCCAAATGTTTTTTTGAGGTTTGAGGGAGCCTTTTCAAAGCACTCCTCCATTTTTCTTACCGAATCCACCTTAGTGCCCACCATTGTTATTAGAACCAATGGTATGGTTAAATTCCATTTACACATGATCTTTGTTCCAATTTGAGCCTTACAACCTTTTGGAAAACCCGGGCTCACCATAATAACCCTCAGGTTTGATAGCCATGTCTCCCTCAAAGTGCTAGCTCAAAATATTGGACCCCTGCTCTGATACCAAGTGTCGCAACCCATGCTAGGTCCCTTAATAATCTTGCCAATTTTCAATTCTAGCAAAGGTTACAAGCGCTAACCATTCGCATTCCGCCATGCTAATGGTTAGCTCCTCCTACCCCGGACCTTATAGTTCATAGGAGGGAACCAACCCTCCTACTTTGCTTTCGGGACTCACCCCTTAATCGCTAACTCATTTCTTGGATGTGGACTTCCATCCATGAAAGTCCAATCCTATGTTGATCATCGCGTTGCCGGAGCAACACTACAACAACCCGAACCATACTAGGCAACTATGGCCTCACAATAGGCCAAAGCCCATGGAGGCCTTGCCGTTCGGCCTCGGGTGGGTGAGGCCACACCACCTCACCCATATAAGCCTCTAGGACTCTACGCGGGACCCCTACCCCACCGTCAAGAGACCTCTTGTCTCCCTACCAAGAGTTGGGGCCAAGTGGACATTTTCCCTTAGCTGCTGGGCCTAGAAGCCCCTAGCAGCTTCAGACCATCATAACTTCCTTGTTTGGTGTCTGATCTTAACAACCAACCACTCCATCTTCATCTACGCTTCACGTACATGCCGATGGACTCCTCACTTGGCCCATTTGGGCAAGTATTGACGAAGTTATGCCTGTTTGAACCTTGGCAGTCCCGGGAATCACTCCCAGGCACTGCAGTACCAGGGCGCTGTCCCGGGACAGCGCCCCACTTAAATGGCCATAACTCCTAGCTCACACCTCCGATTGAGGTGTTCTTGAGCATTCTAGAATCACCACGCCATGAGCTACGCATAGCTCATGGCCTTACCCTTGTGCCTCCTAGTCTCCGTGGGTGGGAGGCGTTCCCAACGCCCGGGGCCCTCACCCACACTAGGATCACTTGGGCCCTCTCACCAACGGCGCCACAAGTCCCGGGTGTCACTCCGGGGTCCCCCTTGTGCCCATGGTGTTTCGGGCACTCCTCATGGAGAGGTGCGCGACAGCCCAAGTGATCCTAGTGTGGGTGAGGGCCCCGGGCGTTGGGAACGCCTCCCACCCACCAAGACTAGGAGGCATGAGGGTGAGGCCATGAGCTATGCGTAGCTCATGGCGTGGTGATTCTAGAATGCTCAAGATCACCTCAATCGGAGGTGTGAGCTAGGAGTTATGGCCATTTGAGTGGGGTGCTGTCCCGGGACAGCGCCCTGGTACAGCAGTGCCTGGGAGTGATTCCCGGGACTGCCAAGGTTCAAACAGGCATAACTTCCTGAAGACTTGCCCGAATGGGGCAAGCGAGGAGTCCATCCGCATCTACGTGAAGCGTAGATGAGGATGGAGTGGTTGGCTGTTATGATCAGACATCATACAAGGAAGTTATGATGGTCTGAAGCTGCTGGGGGGGTTCTAGGCCCAGCAGCTAAGGGAAAATGTCCACTTGGCCCCAACTCTTGGTAGAGAGACAAGAGGTTGGTTGGCGGTGGGGTAGGGGCTCCGCGTAGAGTCCTAGAGGCTTATATGGGTGAGGTGGTGTGGCCTCACCCACCCGAGGCCGAACGGCACGGCCTCCATGGGCATTGGCCCATTGTGAGGCCATAGTTGCCTAGTATGGTTCGGGTTGTTGTAGTGTTGCTCCGGCAACGCGATGATCAACATGGGATTGGACTTCCATGGATGGAAGTCCACATCCAAGAAATGAGTTACCGATTAAGGGGTGAGTCCCGAAAGCAAAGTAGGAGGGTTGGTTCCTTCCTATGAACTATAAGGTCCGGGGTAGGAGGAGCTAACCATTAGCATGGCGGAATGCGAATGGTTAGCGCTCGTAACCTTTGCTAGAATTGACAATTGGCAAGATTGTCAAGGGGGGCTAGCAAGGGTTGCGACACTTGGTATCAGAGCAGGGTTCCAAGTTTTGAGCTCGCACTTTGAGGGAAACATGGCTATAAAAAATGCGGGTTATGATGGTGAGCCCGGGGTTTCCAAAAGGTTGTGAGGCTCAAATTGGAACAAGGATCGTGTGCAAGTGGAATTTGACCATAACATTGGTTCTAATGACAATGGTGGGCATGAGGGTGGATTTGGTAAGGAAAATGGAGGAGTGCTTTGAAAAGGGCTCCCGCAAACCTCAAAAAAACATTTGGGGCCTAGAATTCCGAATGCACCCAAAACCTTGGAGGGTATTAATGTTGGATTGAAATTCCAATTCGAAATGCTTGGAAGGTATTGATGTTGGAACGAATTTGGTGGAAATGAGGCGTCCGGGCCTCTTAAGGCGTATATGCACGCATTTCACACCCAAATGAATTGTACATCTTAGATGAACGAGCTTTCTAAGAAATGCATCGTTTTAGGTGGGTTTCAAAAGCGGGTGGTGAAGACCAAGTTCAAATTTCCAAAGTTTATTGAGGTTGTGGCGGGGATCATCAAAATTGCCATGAGCATCAAGGCCGATGACCCCATTAAGCAATTTGGCGGTGCATTATAACAATGGACGTTGAGGGGAGATAGGTACCCCGCCAAATAATACTTGTGCCGCGAACCGAATGTAAGACGATGACATTGTGTGTCGCGCACCTCTCCATGAGGAGTGGCCGAAACACCATGGGCACAAGGGGGACCCCGGAGTGACACCCGGGACTTGTGGCGCCGTTGGTGAGAGGGCCCAAGTGATCCTAGTGTGGGTGAGGGCCCCGGGCGTTGGGAACGCCTCCCACCCACAAAGACTAGGAGGCATGAGGGTGAGGCCATGAGCTATGCGTAGCTCATGGCGTGGTGATTCTAGAATGCTCAAGAACACCTCAATCCGAGGTGTGAGCTAGGAGTTATGGCCATTTGAGTGGGGTGCTGTCCCGGGACAGCGCCCTGCTACAGCAGTGCCTGGGAGTGATTCCCGGGACTGCCAAGGTTCAAACAGGCATAACTTCCTCAAGACTTGCCCGAATGGGGCAAGCGAGGAGTCCATCGGCATCTACGTGAAGCGTAGATGAAGATAAAGTGGTTGGTTGCTGGAATCAGACATCATAGAAGGAATTTATGATGGTCTGAAGCTGCTGGGGGCTTCTAGGCCCAGCGGCTAAGGGAAAATGTCCACTTGGCCCCAACTCTTGGTAGAGAGACAAGAGGTTGGTTGGCGGTGGGGTAGGGGCCCCGCGTGAAGTCCTAGAGGCTTATATGGGTGAGGTGGTGTGGCCTCCATGGGCATTGGCCCATTGTGAGGCCATAGTTGCCTAGTATGGTTCGGGTTGTTGTAGTGTTGCTCCGGCAACGCGATGATCAACATAGGATTGGACTTCCATGGATGGAAGTCCACATTGGGGAAATGGGTTACCGATTAAGGGGTGAGTCCCGAAAGCAAAGTAGGAGGGTTGGTTCCCTCCTATGAACTATTGGTCCGGGGTAAGAGGAGCTATCCATTAGCATGGCGGAATGCGAAGGGTTAGCGCTCGTAACCTTTGGTAGAAACGAAAATTGGCAAGATTATTAAGGGACCTAGCAAGGGTTGCGACACTTGGTATCAGAGCAGGGTTCCAATATTTGAGCTAGCACTTTGAGGGAAGCATGGCTATCATATAAGCGGGTTATGATGGTGACCCGGGGTTTCCAAAAGGTTGTGAGGCTCAAATTGGAACAAAGATCATGTGTAAATGGAATTTGACCATACCATTGGTTCTAATGACAATGGTGGGCATGAGGGTGGATTCGGTGAGGAAAATGGAGGAGTGCTTTGAAAAGGCTCCCGCACACCTCAAAAAAGCATTTGGGGCCTAGAATACCGAATGCACCCAAAACCTTGGAGGGCATTAATGTTGGATTGAAATTCCAATTCGAGATGCTTGGAAGGTATTGATGTTGGAATGAATTTGGTGGAAATGAGGCGTGCGGGCCTCTTAAGGCGTATATGCGCAAATTTCACACCCAAATGAATTGTGCATCTTAGATGAACGAGTTTTCTAAGAAGTACATCGTTTTAGGTGGGGTTTTAAAAGCGGGTGGTGAATACCAAGTTCAAATTTCCAAAAGTTTATTGAGGTTGTGGCGGGGATCATCAAAATTGCAACGAGCATTAAGGCCGATGACCCCAATAAGAAATTTGGTGGTGCCTTACAACAATGGACGTTAAGGGGAGATAGGTACCACGCCAAATAATACTTATGCCGCGGACCGAATGTAAGACGATGGCATTGTGGCCAAGGCTAGTAGCCTTAAGCCGAGGCCAAGTCTTTTGTACTTTGAGGCTCAAATGAATGGGACAAATGTCTCATGGGTTGATAAAGAGGCTACCATTCCTTCTTGAGCCCAAAACTCGCAAGGCAATTGGGGCTTGCCGATTGATAGAGCGGGCAAGCCCTCCAAGGTGCGGTTTGGAAAGGGCGAACCGCATGAAACAAAGGAGGCCGCGATGCATGTAACTTTTCAATGTGGGACATTGGATTTTTGTCAAAATTTCACACCATGTGAAATAGATGAAATGCATGTCATTGTGAAGGCTGCCTTGTTTGGAACTCACATGATAGATGTGAGGTGCAAGCTGGTGAGCTTGCGGTGCATTTGTGATGTCTTGATGGCAAAGAATTGCACTACAAATTGACAAGGACTCCTATGGTAGGAGGAACCAACTCGAATTTGGTCTTAATGGACCAAATGAATAAACGGAAAAACATAATTATAATGGTCGTGGTTCAATTGGAGCAACTCCAAGGAACTCATGGGGAGGCTAGGAAAGATAGGCCTCCCCAAAACCACATTGGTGGGGTGTTGGTGAGGTACAAGGATGTATTCACCAATGTGTTGTCCAAAATGTTACCGCCAACAAGTGGAGGAAAAAGAAAAAGAAAAAGAAAAAGAAAAACTTGCTCAACCAGAGATTGAGTTCCTGAGGTATGTGATGACAAAGGAAGTTGGTGGATGAACATGACAAATGTCAAGGCAATCCAAGAGAAGAATTGGCCCTTGACTCAAGAGAAGGGCTAAGGTCATTTGTTGGCCTAACCAACTACTACCACCACTTCATTCGAGGTGTTTCTAAGGTTGCTAGGACCTTAGTCAACTTGTTGGAAAAATGGCTATCCCAAGAGTGGGATGAGTCTTGTCACCAAGCCTTTGGGGAGCTCAAGAGCAAGTTTCCTTCACAAGATGTGGTTAAGTTCCCGAGCTTTCACAAGCATTTTGAGATGCACATGGAGGCGAAGGACTTTACCATCGGCGGATGTTGGTCCAAGATGGATGACCATTGCTTATGGGAGCATTAAGCTCCATGGTTGTCGAACCTTGTACGGCTTGTGCAAGAAATGGTTATCCCAAGAGTGGGATGAGCCTTGCCACCAAGCCTTTTGGGGAGCTTAAGACCAAGTTCTCTTCGCCAGCCGTGCTCAAGTTCATGGAGTTTGACAAACCTTTGAGGTGCATACGGGGGCAAGTGACTTTAGCATTGGCGGATGTTGAGGCAAAATGGATGCCCTTTGCATATAAGAGCATGAAGCTCGATGGTTGTCCGACCTTGTCCAACTTGTGCAAGAAATGGCTATCCCAAGAGTGGGATGAGCCTTGTTACCAAGTCTTTGAGGAGCTTAAGAGCAAGCTCTCTTCGCCGCCCGTGCTCAAGTTTGCGAAATTTGACAAACCTTTTGAAATGCATACGGGGGCGAGTGACTTTACCATTGGCGGATGTTGATCCAAGATGGATGCCCATTGCATATGGGAGCATTAAGCTTAAAGGTTGTCAAACCTTATGCGACTTGTGAAAGAAATGGCTATCTTAAGAGTGGGATGAGCCTTGCCCCCAAAGTCTTTGGGGAGCTTAATACAAAGTCGTCTTTGCCACCCGTGTTCAAGTTCGCGGAGCTTGACAAACCTTTTGAGGTGAATACGGGGTGGCGAGTGACTTTGCCATTGGCGGATGGTTAATGTAAGATGGATGGCCATTGCGTATGAGAGCGTTAAGCTTGATGGTTATCCGACCTTATCCGACTTGTGAAAGAAATGGCTATCCCAAGAGTGGGATGATGTTTGTCATGAGTCTTTGGGGAGCTTAAGAGCAAGTTCTCTTCGCCGCCCGTGCTCAAGTTCGCGGAGCTTGACAAACCTTTTGACGTGCATACGGGGTTGATTAACTTTGCCAATGGCGGATTGTTGATGTAAGATGGATGGCCATTGCATATGGGAGCATGAAGCTCGATGGTTGTCAAAGAAGACAACCAACTCATGACAAAGAACTTCTTTGTCGTAGTGCATTGCTTGAAGATGTGGCGACACTATTTGGGGTCGCACAAAGCAAAGGTCTACATGGACAATGTGTCCTAAAAGAATTTTGACATTCAAGCGCAAGTGAGTGTCAAGTCATTGCGGTGGCATGATAGTTTGGCGCTTATGAAGGTGGATTTGATCCACAAACCGGACCATGGAAATGTGGTGCCGGATGCGCGAAGTAGACCGGATGAGTTCCAAGCAATGAGAACCATCCAAACCTTGTGGCTAATGTGTGCCGGCGAAGGAAACTTGTCGCAACCCTTGCTAGTCCCCCTTGACCATCTTGGCAATTTTCATTTCCTAGCAAAGGTTACGAGTGCTAACCCTTCGCATACCGCCATGCAAATGGTTAGCTCCTCTAACCCCGGACCAATAGTTCATAGGAGGGAACCAACCCTCCTACTTTGCTTTCGGGACTCACCCCTTAATCGGTAACCCATTTCCCCAATGTGGACTTCCATCCATGGAAGTCCAATCCTATGTTGATCATTGCGTTGCCGGAGCAACACTACAACAACCCGAACCATACTAGGCAACTATGGCCTCACAATGGGCCAATGCCCATGGAGGCCTTGCCGTTCGGCCTCGGGTGGGTGAGGCCACACCACCTCACCCATATAAGCCTCTAGGACTTCACGCGGGGCCCCTACCCCACCGTCAACCAACCTCTTGTCTCTCTACCAAGAGTTGGGGCCAAGTGGACATTTTCCTTTAGCTGCTGGGCCTAGAACCCACTAGCAGCTTCAGACCATCATAACTTCCTTGTATGATGTCTGATCATAACAACCAACCACTCCATCTTCATCTACGCTTCACGTAGATGCCGATGGACTCCTCGCTTGCCCCATTCGGGCAAGTCTTGAGGAAGTTATGCCTGTTTGAACCTTGGCAGTCCCGGGAATCACTCCCAGGCACTGCTGTACCAGGGCGCTGTCCCGGGACAGCGCCCCACTCAAATGGCCATAACTCCTAGCTCACACCTCCGATTGAGGTGTTCTTGAGCTTTCTAGAATCACCACGCCATGAGCTACGCATAGCTCATGGCCTTACCCTTGTGCCTCCTAGTCTTCGTGGGTGGGAGGCGTTCCCAACGCCCGGGGCCCTCACCCACACTAGGATCACTTGGGCCCTCTCACCAACGGCGCCACAAGTCCCGGGTGTCACTCCGGGGTCCCCCTTGTGCCCATGGTGTTTCGGGCACTCCTCATGGAGAGGTGCGCGACAAAACTTGTGATGCAAGATACGGGAGGGGTAAATTTACTACCCCAAAAGCACAAAAACTTTTAGGTGAACTTCGCAAGAGCAAGGTGCTCAAAGAGGTTAAGTTCGTGGACGGATTGTTCAAGTGCAAGCAAAGTTGGGTGTATGTGCCACGAGGCAAGTTGAGGCTATCGGTTTTGAAGGAGGAATTTGATAGTCCTATTGCCGGCCTTAGAGGAGAAAGAAAAAAACCGCCATAGAATGGTGTCATGGAGGTACCATTGGCGGTGCATAAAGGAAGATATAACCCACTTTGTGAAGGCTTGAATTAAAGTGCAAAGTGAACCGAGCTCTTACCAAAAGCAAGGCGGTTTCTTGCAACCGTTGCCTATCCCGTCGGCGCCATGGCATAGTATGTGCATGGACTTGATCACAAGTTTGCCGGAGTCACATGGGTATGATGCCATCTTGTTGATGGTAGAGCGGTTTGCCAAGTTGGCACACATGGTGCCGATTGTGGGAACCGCCACCGCGTTGGAGACCGCATAGCCTTTTCTCAAAGGATGGTTGAGGCACCACGGGTTGCCAAGAGTGATTGTGTGGGATCAAGATCCAAAGTTCACAAGTGCATTTTCAATGCATTTCTCTAAGGAGGTTGTATTGAAACTAAGGTTTAGCACGGCCGTGTATTCCCAAATGGATGGGAAAACAAAGCGTGTGAATGGAGACTTGAAGCAATACTTGAGGAACTTGGTGGGGGCGGACCAAGGAGATTGGGCGAACTATGTGGGTCGAGCGGAGTGTAATTGCAATGTAGCCACGCACTTGGCTACCAAGGGGTGGTCTTTCGTGGTGGCTTATGGAGTGGATGCGCTCCAACCTATTAACCTAGCTCTCGAGGGGGCACATTCAACACTAGAGTTTAACCAAGATGGTGAGGACTTGGCCAAGGATGGTAACCAAGTCTTGGAGATGACCAAGTTGTTGGTGGAGAAAGCCCGAAGGTGCTACGGAGTGCAAGTCAATGCCGGAAGACGCGAAGTGGAGAATGAGGTGGGCCAAAAGGTGTTGTTGAATGTGAACAACTTCACTTAGCCTGAAGGCCTCGCTCCAAAAGTTCATGTCCAAAATTGGAGCTTCGTTTTCCATTGTGGAACAAGTGTTCAAGGACATATATAAGTTGGAATTACCGCCCGAGATCAAAGTGCATCTAACATTTCATGTCTCATTACTAAAGCCATTCACGGAATATACGTTGTGGCCCGATCACAAGCAAGTGAGTAAGCCACCTTCCGACCTTGTGGAGGTCATTTGGAACATGAGGTAAGAGGGCATCCTCAAGTGTAGGAAGACCAAGTGAAAATGAAAGAAAATGTACAAAGGAGTACTTGGTGAAATGGTGAGGATACCATGAGAAAGAAGCCGTTTGGGTAGCGGCAAGAGACATGATGAACGCCAAGGAATTGGTAAAGCACTTTGAAGAAACTAAGGCTAGACATTCCAATAAAATGAAGCGTAGGCATTGATGAGGACATCAATCTCCTTTAGTGGGGGAGAGACGCTAGTAGCACACTTAGCTTCGAGGCTAATTGCTCCACAACATGAACTTGTTCTTTGGCTTGAGGGAATAAAGTCCAAACTTTAGTGGTGCAACGAGAAAAGTACGAGATGAGGTCCTAGTCTTGTACTTGTGCTTGGTTAGTGGAAGAGGGGGAATAGATATGCCAAACTAGGTTGGGTAAGCCGAGTAATTGGGGGCCATGGCTAGGAGGGGCCTTGGATAAAACCAAAAAACTTCTTAGTTGTGGGCTTGTCCGGGCGGGGACAAGGTGATGGCGCGTGCTCATAAAAGTGCTACCCGCGAGCTAACGAGAGTTGGCGCATGGGAGTCATGAACCCATGTCTCGAAAGAGCAAAGTGGGAACCGAGTCGGGCGGGACTTGGCATCACCCCCGTGCGATCGAGGCGTGGCTTAACAATGGAAAGCCATCTCGGAGTTGCAACCGAGACAACTTAGTGGAAGCGTTGAGGTCTCGCCTAGATGTGTCACGTTAGGCTAGTGGAGCCTAACGGGGGAGGCCCCAAAGGAGGGGCAACCCAAGTGAGTCCCAAAGTAGGTGGGTCTAGTGTAGGTTAGGTCCTTGGATGAGAGATCCAAGGTCGCTAACGGACCACCTAGGAACGACACCTTTGGGACTATGCCAAATTTGAAGATGCATTGTGGGGGTCGCGCCCTAAGGTAAACACAATGCGGCACCATAGAGGATGGCAACTTGAGAATTGGTGTGCCGACTACGAGTATAGTCGATGAGGGCATCGACTCCGTTTGGTGGGGGTGAGTGTCGCGCACCTCTCCATGAGGAGTGGCCGAAACACCATGGGCACAAGGGGGACCCCGGAGTGACACCCGGGACTTGTGGCGCCGTTGGTGAGAGGGCCCAAGTGATCCTAGTGTGGGTGAGGGCCCCGGGCGTTGGGAACGCCTCCCACCCACAAAGACTAGGAGGCATGAGGGTGAGGCCATGAGCTATGCGTAGCTCATGGCGTGGTGATTCTAGAATGCTCAAGAACACCTCAATCCGAGGTGTGAGCTAGGAGTTATGGCCATTTGAGTGGGGTGCTGTCCCGGGACAGCGCCCTGCTACAGCAGTGCCTGGGAGTGATTCCCGGGACTGCCAAGGTTCAAACAGGCATAACTTCCTCAAGACTTGCCCGAATGGGGCAAGTGAGGAGTCCATCGGCATCTACGTGAAGCGTAGATGAAGATAAAGTGGTTGGTTGCTGGAATCAGACATCATAGAAGGAATTTATGATGGTCTGAAGCTGCTGGGGGCTTCTAGGCCCAGCGGCTAAGGGAAAATGTCCACTTGGCCCCAACTCTTGGTAGAGAGACAAGAGGTTGGTTGACGGTGGGGTAGGGGCCCCGCGTGAAGTCCTAGAGGCTTATATGGGTGAGGTGGTGTGGCCTCACCCACCCGAGGCCGAACGGCACGGCCTCCATGGGCATTGGCCCATTGTGAGGCCATAGTTGCCTAGTATGGTTCGGGTTGTTGTAGTGTTGCTCCGGCAACGCGATGATCAACATAGGATTGGACTTCCATGGATGGAAGTCCACATTGGGGAAATGGGTTACCGATTAAGGGGTGAGTCCCGAAAGCAAAGTAGGAGGGTTGGTTCCCTCCTATGAACTATTGGTCCGGGGTAAGAGGAGCTATCCATTAGCATGGCGGAATGCGAAGGGTTAGCGCTCGTAACCTTTGGTAGAAACGAAAATTGGCAAGATTATTAAGGGACCTAGCAAGGGTTGCGACATTGTGGCCAAGGCTAGTAGCCTTAAGCCGAGGCCAAGTCTTTTGTACCTTGAGGCTCAAATGAATGGGAGACTTGTCTCATGGGTTGACAAAGAGGCTACCACTTCTTCTTGAGCCCAAAACTCATAAGGGAGTTGGGGCTTGCCTATTGGTAGAGCGGGCAAGCCCACCAAGGTGCGGTTTGGAAAGGGCGAACCGCATGAGACAAATGAGGCCGCGATGCATGTAACCTTTCAATGTGGGACATTGGATTTTGTCAAAATTTCACATCAAGTGAAATAGATGAAATGCATGTCATTATGAAGGCCGCCTTCTTTGAAACTCACATGATAGATGTGAGGTGCAAGCCGGTGTGCTTGCCGTACATTATGATGTGTCATAATGGCAAAGAATTGAGGTTCAAATTGACAAGGACTCCTATGGTAGGAGGACCCAAGTTGAATTTGGTCTTAATGGACCAAATGAAATATGGTAAACATAATGGTCGTGGTTCAATTGAAACAACTCCAAGGAACTCATGGGGAGGCTAGGAAAGATGGGCCTCCCCCAAACCATACTTGTGGGATGTTGGTGAGATACAAGGATGTATTCACCAATGTGTTGCTCAAAATGTTACCGGCAAGAAGTGAATTGCAACTTTGCTCAAGAAGAAATTGAGTTCTTGAGGCATGTGGTGACAAAGGAAGTTGGTGGACAAACATGAAGAATTTCAAGGCAATCCAAGAGGAGAATTGGTCCTTGACTCAAAAAAAAAAAAAACTTAGGCCATTGGTTGGCCTAGCCAACTACTACCACCACTTCATTCTAGATTTGTTTTAAGGTTGCTAGGGCCTTACTCGACTTATTGAGGAAATGGCTATTCCAAGAGTGGGATGAGCCTTGTTACCAAGCCCTTGGGAAGCTCAAGAGCAAGTTCCCTTCACAAGATGTGGTTAAGTTTCCGGGTTTTCATAAGCATTTTGAGGTGCACATGGAGACGAAGGACTTTATCATTGGCGGATGTTGATCCAAGATGGATGACCATTGCTTATGAGAGCATTAAGCTCCATGGTTGTCGAACCTTGTCCGGCTTGTGCAAGAAATGGCTATCCCAAGAATGGGATGAGCCGTGCCACCAAGCCATTGACGAGCTTAAGACGAAGTTCTCTTCGCCGCCCGTGCTCAAGTTCGCGGAGTTTGACATACCTTTTGAGGTGCATACGGGGGCGAGAGACTTTATTTGGCGGATGTGGATGTAAAAAAAAAAGATGGCCATTGCATATGAGAGCATGAAGCTCGATGGTTGTCCCACCTTGTGCGACTTGTGGAAGAAATGGCTATCCCAAGAGTGGGATGATGTTTGTCACGAGTCTTTGGGGAGTTTAACACCAAGTTCTATTCGCCGCCCATGCTCAAGTTCATGGAGTTTGACAAACCTTTTGAGGTGCATACGGGGGCGAGTAACTTTGCCAATGCCAATGATGGATTGTTAATGTAAGATGGATGGCCTTTGCATATGGGGGCTTGAGGCTCGATGGTTGTCAAAGAAGACAACCAACTCATGACAAAGAACTTCTTTGCCGTAGTGCATTGCTTGAAGATGTGGCGACATTATTTGGGGTCGCACAAAGCAAAGGTCTACATGGACAATGTGTCCTAAAAGTATTTTAACGTATACAAGCATAAGTGAGCGCCAAGTCATTGCGGTGGCATGATAGTTTGGCGCTTATGAAGGTGGATTTGGTCCACAAACCGGACCATGGAAATGTGGTGCCGGATGCGCTAAGTAGACCGGATGAGTTCCAAGCAATGAGAACCATCCAAACCTTGTGGCTAATGTGTGCCGGCGAAGGAAACTTGTGATGCAAGATACGGGAGGGGTAAAATTAACTACCCCGAGGCACAAAAGCTTTTAGGTGAGCTTCGCAAGAGCAAGGTGCTCAAAGAGGTTAAGTTGGTGGACGGATTGTTCAAGTGTAAGCAAAGTCGGGTGTATGTGCCTCAAGGCAAGTTGAGGCTATCGGTTTTGAAGGAAAAATGTGATAGTCCTATTGCCGGCCATAGAGGAGAAAGAAAAAACCGCCATAGAATGGTGTCATGGAGGTACCATTGGCGGTGCATAAAGGAGGATATAACCCACTTTGTGAAGGCGTGAATAAAGTGCCAAGTGAACCGAGCCTCTTACCAAAAGCAAGGCGGTTTCTTGCAACCGTTGCCTATCCCGTCGGCGCCATGGCATAGTATGTGCATGGACTTGATCACAAGTTTGCCGGAGTCACATGGGTATGATGCCATCTTGTTGATGGTAGAGCGGTTTGCCAAGTTGGCACACATGGTGCCGATTGTGGGAACCGCCACCGCGTTGGAGACCGCATAGCCTTTTCTCAAAGGATGGTTGAGGCACCACGGGTTGCCAAGAGTGATTGTGTGGGATCAAGATCCAAAGTTCACAAGTGCATTTTCAATGCATTTCTCTAAGGAGGTCGGAATGAAACTAAGGTTTAGCACGGCCTTGCATTCCCAAATGAATGGGAAAGCGGAGCATGTGAATGGAGTCTTGAAGCAATACTTGAGGAACTTGGTGGGGGCGGACCAAGGAGATTGGGCGGACTATGTGGGTCGAGCGGAGTGTAATTGCAATGTAGCCACGCACTTGGCTACCAAGGGGTGGTCTTTCGTGGTGGCTTATGGAGTGGATGCGCTCCAACCTATTAACCTATCTCTCGAGGGGGCACATTCAACACTAGAGTTCAACCAAGATGGTGAGGACTTGGCCAAGGATGGTAAACAAGTCTTGGAGATGACCAAGTTGTTGGTGGAGAAAGCCCGAAGGTGCTACGGAGTGCAAATCAATGCCGGAAGACGCGAAGTGGAGAATGAGGTGGGCCAATAAGGTGTTGTTGAATGTGGACAACTTCACCTTGCCCAAAGGCCTTACTTCAAAAGTTTATGTCCAAAATTGGATCTTCGTTTTCCATTGTGGACCAAGTGTTCAAGGACATGTATAAGTTGGAATTACCGCCGGAGATCAAAGTGCATCCGACACCTTGTGGCCCGATCACAAGCAAGTGATTAGGCCACCTCCCAACCTTGTGGACGTCATTTGGAACATGAGGTAGGAGGGCATCCTCAAGTGTAGGAAGCCCAAGTGAAAATGAAAGAAAATGTACAAAGGAGTACTTGGTGAAATGGTGAGGATACCATGAGAAACAAACCGCTTGGGTGGCGGCAAGAGACATGGTGAACACCAATGAATTGGTGAAGCACTTTGAAGAAACTAAGGCTAAGGATTCCAATGAAATGAAGTGTAGGCATTGATGAGGACATCAATCTCCTTTAGTGGGGGAGAGACGCTAGTAGCACACTTAGCTTCGAGGTTAATTACTCCACAACATGAACTTGTTCTTTGGCTTGAGGGAATAAAGTCCAAACTTTAGTGGTGCAAAGAGAAAAGTATGAGATGAGGTCCTAGTCTTGTACTTGTGCTTGGTTAATGGAAGAGGGGGAATAGATATGCCAAACTAGGTTGGGTAAGCCGAGTAATTGGGGGCCATGGCTTGGAGGGGCCTTGGATAAAACCAAGAAACTTCTTAGTTGTGGGCTTGTCCGGGCAGGGACAAGGTGATGGCGCGTGCTCATAAAAGTGCTACCTGCGAGCTAACGAGAGTTGGCGCATGGGAGTCATGAACCCATGTCTCGAAAGAGCAAAGTGGGAACCGAGTCGGGCGGGACTTGGCATCACCCCCGTGCGATCGAGGCGTGGCTTAACAATGGAAAGCCATCTCGGAGTTGCAACCGAGACAACTTAGTGGAAGCGTTGAGGTCTCGCCTAGATGTGTCACGTTAGGCTAGTGGAGCCTAACGGGGGAGCCCCAAAGGAGGGGCAACCCAAGTGAGTCCCAAAGTAGGTGGGTCTAGTATAGGTTAGGTCCTTGGATGAGAGATCCAAGGTCGCTAACGGACCACCTAGGAACGACACCTTTGGGACCATGCCAAATTTGAAGATGCATTGTGGGGGTCGCGCCCTAAGGTAAACACAATGCCGCACCATAGAGGATGGCAACTTGAGAATTGGTGTGCCGACTACGAGTATAGTCGATGAGGGCATCGACTCCGTTTGGTGGGGGTGAGTGTCGCGCACCTCTCCATGAGGAGTGGCCGAAACACCATGGGCACAAGGGGGACCCCGGAGTGACACCTGGGACTTGTGGCGCCGTTGGTGAGAGGGCCCAAGTGATCCTAGTGTGGGTGAGGGCCCCGGGCGTTGGGAACGCCTCCCACCCACCAAGACTAGGAGGCATGAGGGTGAGGCCATGAGCTATGCGTAGCTCATGGCGTGGTGATTCTAGAATGCTCAAGATCACCTCAATCGGAGGTGTGAGCTAGGAGTTATGGCCATTTGAGTGGGGTGCTGTCCCGGGACAGCGCCCTGGTACAGCAGTGCCTGGGAGTGATTCCCGGGACTGCCAAGGTTCAAACAGGCATAACTTCCTGAAGACTTGCCCGAATGGGGCAAGCGAGGAGTCCATCGGCATCTACGTGAAGCGTAGATGAGGATGGAGTGGTTGGTTGTTATGATCAGACATCATACAAGGAAGTTATGATGGTCTGAAGCTGCTGGGGGGGTTCTAGGCCCAGCAGCTAAGGGAAAATGTCCACTTGGCCCCAACTCTTGGTAGAGAGACAAGAGGTTGGTTGACGGTGGGGTAGGGGCCCCGCGTGAAGTCCTAGAGGCTTATATGGGTGAGGTGGTGTGGCCTCACCCACCCGAGGCCGAACGGCACGGCCTCCATGGGCATTGGCCCATTGTGAGGCCATAGTTGCCTAGTATGGTTCGGGTTGTTGTAGTGTTGCTCCGGCAACGCGATGATCAACATAGGATTGGACTTCCATGGATGGAAGTCCACATCCAAGAAATGAGTTACCGATTAAGGGGTGAGTCCCGAAAGCAAAGTAGGAGGGTTGGTTCCTTCCTATGAACTATAAGGTCCGGGGTAGGAGGAGCTAACCATTAGCATGGCGGAATGCGAATGGTTAGCGCTCGTAACCTTTGCTAGAATTGAAAATTGGCAAGATTGTCAAGGGGGGCTAGCAAGGGTTGCGACACGGATGGAGCTTGTAGGTGACCTCGTCTGCCGCTATCGTCAGCAGGTCCTCCTCCTCGGCCGTGAAACAGTCGAAGTGCTGATAGAGGTGCAGAATGAAGGGGGAGAGGAAGGAGGGTTTCCGGCCTATATGGGGGAGGGCCCGTTCTACGATCTCCTGAATAATCAGCCCCCAGTTCACTGGCCGGACTCCGGACATGGCACCAAACAGGGTGTTAGCCATGGTGAGGCTAATCCGCTTTGGCTTGTCCGGATTAAGGATGGGTAGGAGAAACTCTAACACTCTCTGCTCCCTCAGATTCCGGCAATTCCCGGGGTGGAATCCGTCCTTTGGGTCCGCGTCCCTTCTAAACTTCCCAGCGAATAGGCCATCGCGGCGGCCGGCCCATCCCTCTGCAATTCCCCTCGGGAACCCGTAAACCCTATTCCACACATCCGGAGTCCAATTATCCGGATCCCTCCTCTTGGTCCCTAACCACTGATTACCTCTCTCAAATTTAAATTCCCGGAGGGTGTTTTCCGCTCGGAGGTTCTAGGGTTTGGCAAGCAATCCCGCACAGCCCATAACCCGGAGATCCTCCGCTAGCTCCTGCAATTCCCGGTCCTCCCTTGGAATTGCAGGTATGAGAGCTTTGAGCGGGATCGGGATGAGCTCCCTCTGATCTTCTTCCCGTGTTTCCGGCATCTTCCTCTCTTTTCTCAACTTCCGTCTCAAGTACAGAAACTCTCTCCCCTCTAACCTTCCGGCTTGCAGACTCTCTCTCTCTTCCGGATTTCCTCTCTTCCGTCTAACTGCTACAGGGTCCCGGCAAGCCAACTGCCGGTGACTGAAAAATGTTGAGTCCCAGCAATCCAACTGCTGGCGGCTCGAAATGACAACAACCTCACCACTCGTTCTCTCAGCAATTTTGTCGTTTGTGAATCAGAAAAAAGTGGGAAGGAGAAGGAAGGGACCCTTAAATATCCCTCCTCCCTCTTCCTTCCCCTGTTACCGTTTGGTTTAACGGAAAACGGTTACAACCGTTTTCTGACGGTTTTTCCCTCAACCGTCATAAACCCGTTGTAACCGCTACTTCCGGTCCGTTGGGTAATCTTGGCGCGTCCGTTACTTGGTCCGGACCAACGGTTCGGGCCATGATTACATGGTCCGCTAATCCAAATTGACGGACCGGTCATAGTACTTATTTTAAGTCGTTTTATCGCACAAGGCGGAGTTAGAATACCCTATTTCCTAGTACAGGTAATTTTATCCTAAGAGACCCTATTATCTTCAGATAAGCAAGGTAAAATACGGAAAGGGAATCCGTATTTCCGTATTTTCGTCTTTCCGTCGAATTTGGACTCCCATATGGAGCCCACCGGAGGGTCTCTTTGTATGGCGCGTTGATGGGGAGGGAAGGACGATGTTGCCAGATGGGAAGCCTAAGCCTTGCAAACCAATATCCATGAAGAATTTGGAGGATATTGTGAAAGGCATATTAGGCTTCATATAATATTGCGAGAGTTTGAGGGTATCGGATGTTGGTGGATCGTGTTGGCTTCGTTACGGAAGTTGGGTACAATATTGGACACGTGTCCGTGGTGCCTTGGCAAACCTTCACCAAGATACACCCCTTACTATGAGGCATGGGTTTTGGCCTATGAGCCCAAAATGGTTGCTCATATTTGTTTTATGTTTAGAATTGATTTAGAATTGCATTTGGAGTGTTATTGAAACAATTAAAAATATAAAAAGAGTGAGGCTTGGTGTGGTTTATGTTTTAGGCTTTAAGCCTATTTTGTGTGGTTAATTAGAAGCTTAGTGGCATTAGGGAGTGTTTTGATTAGAGGAGTAGTGTTTGATGAGGCAAGGGGAAGGGCCTTAGGTTTAAATGTTTGATTTAGAACATGTTCTTGTTGGTTTAGGGGTGAGGGTTTAGTGGATAGGATAAGGTCCTACTAAGTAGGAGAAGGTTAAGGGGTTTGTGGTCTTGGGTGCCCTTTCCTCCTCTTCCTCTCTCCTCTTCTTTCCTCTCAAGGAGGTTGAGCTCTTAGAGCTCGGAAGAATGCGGGAATTAGGGGGAGAATTAGTAGAATTAGTGGAATTAGGTAGGTGCATTAGGTGGAAGACTTATGAGAATTAGCGGAATTAGGTAGGGGGATTAGGTAGGTGACTTAGTGGCACTAAGGGAGCTGGTTTGCAGCTACACTGGGAACTAAGGGGGCTGGTTGCAGCTACGACTGGAACTAAGGGAGTTGGGTTGCAGCTACACTGGGAACTAAGGGAGCTGGTTGCAGCTACGATTGGAACTAAGGGAGTTGGTTTGCAGCTACGACTGGAACTAAGGGAGTGTGGGAGCCCAATATTCTATGGAAATACGGAAATACGGATCCATTTTCCGTATTTTACTCTGCTCGTATAAGGATAATAGGATCTCTTAGGGTAAATTAATTGTATTAGGAAATAGGGCGTTCTAAATCCGCCTCGCACGATAAAAATGATAAAAAAGGGTATTGTTACCGGTCCAGCAATTGGACTAGGAAGACCATTTGATTATGGTCCGGACCAAGTAACGGTTACGCCACGATTAACCAACGGTCCGGAAGTGGCGGTTACAACGGACTTGTGGCTGTTGGGGGAAAACCGTTGGTAAAACGGTTGGCAACTGTTTTCCGTTAAAACGAACGGTAACAAGGGAAGGAAGAGGGAGGAAGGATATTTAAGGGTCCCTTCCTTCTCCTCCCCACTTTTTCGCAAGAAGAAAATTTGTTGAGAGAACGAGTGGTGAGGTTGTGTGTTTTTTTCTCTCGAGCCGCCAGCAATTGGATTGCTGGGACTCCGTAATTTCTAGTTACTGGCAGTTGGCTTGCCGGGACTCCATAGCAATTAAGTGGAAGAGGAAGGGAGAGAATTAGACTTGTGACTCGGTATTAGACTGTGACTGTTCTGACCCGATTCGCTCAAGACGTTTCTCGCTTAGTTCCCGGTTCGTGGTTCTGTAACTTCTGTCACTTGTAACTAGACTTTTATAAAAATTTACTAAGGCCTAATTTTTATAAGGATGGAAATATGTTAAGCAGTATCACCACATGTATAATGAATAAATCCATATATGGTGAGAAAGTAACAAGTCAAGTCACATGAGAATAGATTAATTGTGATAATAAAGTGTTAAACCCATTCCATCACCCCTTTGAACTATCAATCGACCTTATCGTGACAAACTAAAGATACATCTGACACTCATTTAGTCTTCCCTGGGTGTTTTTCGAGCTGGAACCCTGGATGAAAAAACTAACTACATTTTGGCGCCGTTGCCGGGGAAGGCTACGGTCGTCAAAATTTAGTTGATAAGGCATTGATAGAGGTCACAAAATTAAAACTACAAATCAAGCCAAAGTCATATTTTGCATATATAACAGTGAACAAAATAAATTGAGAATAAGTCCTAGACTATTCTTACAATTTATTTCTACCCTGATAAAGAAAAGCAAAATAGACATGTGCTAAAAAATTTGGAGGATGAATTTAAATGTGGCCCTGGGACCCCAAGGTGAAGGGTTCCTGGAAGTGTTCAGTCGCCCTCTTCACTTTAATCGTCGAATTAAGTCATAAGGCTCAGACCATTAACAAACCAGTCACGTCAAAGTCAAATACCCGTTTTATTCAGTGGAAATCTAAGGAAACTAATCTTAATAAATGGAGTAAATTTCCTAGGGAGAGATTTCTAACACAAACTGTGTTTGCTCGATCTCCATTAGAGTCCAAAATTAAAACCCTTCCGTTAGAGATACAACAAATTATTGTGACAAAAGTTTGGCAAAATAGAACCATCATTGAAGGTACTGAAGACATAAAAGATTTCAGTAACTTTGTGGAAAAGGACTACCTTTTGAGTCAGTACCTAGAATACACGTTGTTGGCACCAAGTGGAGAACAATTAATGAAAGAAGCTCACGATGCACTAAAAAAACTAGAGAATGTGGCCTTGGGAATCTATCCCGCCAAAGTCAGGAAGTTCTGACGATTGGCTTTATCAAGGCTCACATTTATTTACCGCACTCTATCGTTTTTATAAAGCCTCTTTTTGGGGTGTAGGAATTCATATAGGACCAAATCACCCTATCTATCCTAAAGGGTTTAGAGATAATTTTCTTAAACTACCCAACCACCTCCAGTCAAAGATCTTTGAAATAGTCTGGAATCATGGTGAAGGGTTTAATGAAATTATCATAAACAATGGGTACCCAAGGTTGAGGGTGGATCTTCGATTTATGTTTTTGGTTTACAGCCAACATAAAGACGAAAATTTTCCTGCCAACAAGTTTGGGTACGGTTGTTGGAACGGTGGAACCTTCACTAAGAAAGAGGCACGTTTTTATTACGGGCCTTTTGAACCTTATACAAGTGTGAATATCCCAGATTTCTCCGATTCTTCCTTCAAAGCCAAAGATTACATCAATTTTGAGAAATTATGCCTACATGGAAGAAAACGGTATGTAAAATCATATAGATAAGTATAAAGGATCAAGTGAAACCATATGCATTTTCCATACTGGAACCTGCACATGCAAAGTCTCATGCACAAACAGCCTCAGTACGGAAGGCAGCCAATGATAAGGCTAGAGAGGATCGTGCTATAGCGAGAGACTATCGGAGGAAGAAAGTGGAGAGAAATAGGGATTGGTTAAGATATGTCATAAAGTTACACAAAGAACAAACCGATAGTGAAACAACTGAGGGAGATCACATTCCGGTTGAGGACGACACCTCAACAGGCATATCATCACCTCTTAAACCACAACAATTAAATTTTGGGTCAACTTCAGGAGAATCACAAAACCAGCCAATACAACCTTCTCAGATTTTCCTAACTCCGCAACCACCACCACCACCCCCAGTACCACCACCACTTCCAATGGCGCAACCAAATCCGAATCCTCGTATTACTAATGTAGTACACATTCCTTATTTTTTAGGACGGCCAGGTGCTGATCCTGATACACATATTGCTAAATTTGAAGTAACATGTGCTGCGAATAGCATTCCTCCTGCTAAATTTCAAGAGGTCTTTGCCGCCTCTTTGCAGGAAGATGCCTTCGCATGGTATTTAAGGCAACCCGCGTTTGCGGATTGGAATGCATTAAAAAATGCCTTCCTAGATCATTTTCGACCCTTAGGTTTTGCTAGTAGTTTAAAAGAGAAACTACGAACCATAAGGATGGGTATAAATGAACGGGTGGACAACTATTACGGGCGGATGCAAGATATCCTGCAACGTATGGGAGTTCACCAAATACCGGATAACTTCCTTATGAGCATTTTTATTGGAGGGTTGTATCCAATAGAGTTGAAAACATATGTGAAGGAAGGTCGTACGGCAACATATGCGCAAGCATATGCTCGAGCCAAAATTTGGGAGGAGTGCCGTTTAGAAGACAACTTAGTCATCTATACGGACAACACTTACTCAAATAACCCTATACCTCCCCATATGGGAACTTTCCCCATAACTAATCAAAACCAACATTATATAACGGATATGCATCCTTCCACCACTTTTACCACACCTATACTTTCTAAACCGGCTGGGATGACGTCCTCAACCCATGACCCCACCATAGCTAAACATGAAGATGCTATCATGAACTTAACTAAACAATTGACATAATTGTCAGTTAAAGTCATGAAAGGAGCACCAAAACGACCCCAAGTTACTAATGAACGCACAAATGTATGGTGCACGAATTGTAAAGGGCATGGTCATGTAGCTAACGAGTGTCCTACACCCCAAGGCATACGAATCAAATAACACTATATTCGTTAAATTGAGACTTTTTGGGCATTTTGAGACATTCACATAAATAAGAACAAGGATAAATGGAACACATATTGGAGAAAGTTGTAAGATGCGAACACTTTGTGTTGGGTATTTAGAACAAGAACCCCATTAATAACTCATATTTGGGATTGTTTAGGATGAGCAATCCAAACCTTAGGCCAAATTGAAGGGGAAATCTTAAAACATTCATATTATCGCACACAAAATATGAGATCTTGTATGAATATGTTTTAGGTAGGGCACTCCAAACCCTTAGACCATATTGAAGGGGAACTATGTGAACCAATATAATATAACATACAAAATATTCCAAACTCATATTTGTGATGGTTTAGTTAGGGCAATCCAAACCTTGGACCATATTGAAGGGGAAATCATGTGACACTTATATTATTGCAAAAAAACATACAAAGTATGGCATGTAAAATGCATAGCATGCTAACACCACACATACATTGGATAGTGCGACCCAAAATGATGTTGCCTATGGCCCAAAACCCTACGCCTACTATGGCCTATCTAGCCTTGGAGATTGCCTCTTTTTCTTTTGCTTTTTTTTCTTTTGCCTCTTTTTCTTTTGCCTCTTTTTCTTTTGCCTCTTTTTCTTTTGCTGCGGCTTCTTTTGCTCGCATTGCTTCAACATTCCTGAAAATCTCCGCCCCGCGACTATAGCCATTCTTGGGGTGACCGCCATCCATAAGACATTTTGGAGTCCGTCGGCCGCCCGAAATATACGTCGAAGAATTCGAATACGATGAAGTGGATTGTCTCGCATTTCTGGTCATGGCGTACATACGCTCGAACTCGATGGACGCACTAGACCGCATAGGTTTACGGGTGGGAGCAACCTGCAACGCGCCATTGCAAGACCACATGTGTTAGTTTAGGGAGGAAGACCCAAACGTGTCACACGATCATTTTTTAAGTGCAAAATGATTGTAATGCGCGGTTAACCATGTTTTAGAGAGGGGGGGGGGGTTCACCTTGTCACCGGGGGCGTTCCCATCGGAGTTGGCAAGGAGGGGCAAGGCGTCCCGCAAAGGAATAGGAAGGGTTCCACTCTTCGTTGGCCGTGCGTCCATCCGCAGCCGCCGTTGAGGTGTAATACTTCCGCCGGGCCGAGAGGGGGATGTCCGGACGCATTTGCGATTTATGCCCTTGAGCGGCGACGGGGACGGAGATCGCCGTAAGATTTGCTTGGGTGGGGGGCTATCGACGACGCCGGCGTCAATAGGCTCCTTGGAGTAGTCAATGGTTGACGCGGCGTCGTAAACGGTCTCGTAGAAGAAGCTCCCCAACTCTGACTCGCTGACGATGTCAATCGAGGGCTCCAAACGCTGGCGCAAAAAAGGAAACGAAACAAAACCCAAAGGAAGAGGGTTTGCTAGAGCGCGTGAAAATCAAGATACATATGAAGCATATATTACACAAAGTGGGCGGGCGCATACACACACACACACACACATACACACGTGCTGCTTCAAATGAGCTTGTTAAATTTCGCGTGAGAGAACAACTCTCTGTACAAATGGTCTCGTGGATCCAAGTATCTCTCGCCTATCGGATTATTCCTAACAAAATTGTTTACAGGTAGTCCGCTTCCCTTGAGCGCCTGGAGGTATTTACTAAGGTCTAACAAAAATCGGTCCCGGACCTTCTCGACCGTCCACGTAGGGCAAACTATTAAGTTGGCCGTCGGGTTCAACATGTTCTTTGCGGCGATGTCGTCCACCATGAGCGTGTTCTCCCGGGTGGGACGGACGTCGTAGGGGACACCTATCAATGACGGACGCTGGTCCCAAAAAATGGGCTTCAAGACCTTGAGGTATTGGGGGGAAGCGGGGTTGTTTGGTTTTTTGACGACTTTGCCGTCCGGTGTGTACAATATTCTACAGGCTTCCTGTGCTAGGACCATGCAGGGGGGCTCGATGCCCTTGAAGATGAACTCCACGACTGCATTGGTGTTCTCGGCCTTCATGGAGCTCCACACGACCACCCACCATCGTTGTTGGGCGATCTGGAGGAAGGTCCGAAGCCACGGGCGGAGGTGAACTAGCTTGCTCTTTATGAACGTGGGCGGCCCGTCGTAATTCGCGTCCTCGGGTTTGCAAAAGGCCACCGTGGGGGTCCTCGGGCAATGAACGCATTGGACGAGGACCCCGTTGAGGTCTAACACCAGGAACCGGGTCTTAGGCGGCAAAGGTGGAACGGGTAAAATGGGGGGGACCATCGCGCTACCTTCCTCGCTTCTTGGAGAGGCCCGGCGGGGAGCCGCGACGCTATGCTCCGATCCCTGTGGAGACGAGCGACATAAGGCGGGGGAAGACTATGTCATGCTATGTCCACTTAAAGTGAATACAATATTTTCTGTGAAAAATACAAGAACCACTATGCATAGGCGGCCATACAAATGCAAGAGGGGGCAAGAGGAAAAAATATACATTTGAACACGAAAACAAACATAAGAGCACAAAATAATAATTTTATTGTTTGCAATGCTCTATGTACAAAATGCCTAGGGGTGCGAAGCCGCGTTGAACGATCCGTTCAAACTATCCTAATTCAACATCTACAAAATTGTGTGCACGCCTCCAAGTTCGAGTAAAATCGTGGGACGGGCGACGTTAGTGATCGTCGGGGGGGGGGGGGGGGCTGAAGGGATGCGAGAGCGGATGGACGGGGTGGGGGCAGTTCCTCCTAGCTAGGGGGGACACGACCACGGCAACAAGACAATAGACCAGGAGTTTGGGTCGAGCGACCCAAACTGAGGAGGTCTCAGTGTATTACCTCTCCCTGGTCATGCCTGGACGCCATGGAAGCCTCCACCGCCTCCGCTTGTCGTTCTCTCTTGCCACCGCCTTCTCCGACGATGTCAGCACCCCTCTCCTGCAAGCGCTCAGTGTCAGGACCTTCTCCTAACCCAACCTCCGCATGTGCATCATGCATAGGTTCATCGATTGGGATAGGAGTAGAGGTATCACCAGGCCCTCGAGGACCTTCAACATCAGGCATGGGTGTGTCTCTTTCAGACCCATGCTGGTCCATTGAAGACTGAGCGGTAACGGGGTTTGGGTCGGCCGACCCAAACTCTCGTGCATCATGAGATTGGCCTTGTTGCACTGTAAGGGGGGGCGGGTTTGGGTCGGACGACCCAAACATGTGGGGGTCGTCCTGCTGATGGGGCGGGGGGATCACCAGGGGCGGCCGAAGTGGTGGGGGGGTCACAGGTCTAGAAGACCCGGGAAGGCGCCATATATTGGGGTCATCCGCTTGTTGAACCGGCGGATACGGACGGACGTGGGGGGGAACCATGTGCTGAAAGCTGAAGGAGGATTGCGGCACGGGCTGCGGAGGAATGTTCTGGGGAGGGAAGCCGGGGGGCAAGTGTGGAAATGAGCCCGGGGGAGCCACCACCAAACCCTGCGCCCACATGCCTCGAATCACTTGCGTGATCAAGTCCGCACTAGTTGGAGGTTGCGCCAATGCCCGCAGTCGCTCTTGCTCCAATAAGAGAGCCCTTAGCTCTGCCACTTCGTTCCGCACTGAGGGTTCTTCAGCAGCGGCCTTTTGCAAGCGGACGCGTTGTTCTTCGTCCCTTAACATCTTCTCGTTGGCTTCTTGCACGGTGAGGACTTCCGGCTTCACCTTCACCATCCCTGCGAAGGCACCTAGAGAGGGAGGGTCCGACCTGAGCCGTTTCGCGAGCTCCATGTCGTCCTCGTCTTCGCTGCTAATGGCAATTGTCTCCTCGATGGCATAGTCGCCATAGAGTTTCTTGCCTTTTAGTTTCCTCCTCTCCCTGAACGCGGCAGTCGCATCCCTGGAGTACATGTCGCGGGCATCATCAACCGTCAGGACGGGCACCAACTTACTTTGTGGAGTTGCTACCCGCATTGCCTTCTTTCGTTGAGGGGCTTCAGATTCCTGAGTGAAGCCTGTTCCCCCTTCTTCGACCTCGCCCTCCACTTTAGCCTCTTCTTCCTCCTCTTCCACCTCCTCATCCTCCTCCCCCTCCTCGTCACGCGGTCGCCGAGAGGATGTGCCTGGATGCACTTGGACCAGAGGCTCTGGTACAGCAGCTGGAACCCTTATGGCCAATTCTTCAGGGTTGACACGCCTCGCCTTATCCAGCGGGCTCTCACCCCCTTCAACAGTCTCCTCGGCGTAGCTCCCAGGGATCCAGTCTAGTATATCCATCTTCTTCGCCAATGATTTTTGGGCCTTGTAGAATTGGATGTCATTAAGGTCTACATAGCTGTACACGTTCAGCCCCAGCATCTGCAGAAATCCCACCAGATGTTATTATATGGCATAACATGTGATTCCACCGAAAAGGGGAAGTACATACAAGACCTAATATCAATTGCAAAGGTTATAGTTTGGGTCGAGCGACCCAAACTAGCATCAGTGTTAGTTTGGGTCGAGCGACCCAAACTAGCATCGGTGTTAGTTTGGGTCGCTCGACCCAAACTATGAAAACAATTATGGTAAGGAGCTTACCATGCCAGCGAAGACGGGCTTGGTGCCGCCGAAGACGTTGAATATACAGTCCCCTCTTCTCGTCAAGGCCCTCATTATTCGGAGATAGAATTCCATCCGCAACTCGTCCGAATGGTATATGGCATATTTTGCCTCGTCGTAGAGGGACTTACTTGCGCCCAGGCCTTCTGGAACTTGGAATAGTTTCTGCATCCGGGTTATGGGGTGGTTCTCCACCTTCAGCAAGGTTGCTTTGAACACAAAGTACAAGCACAACAAATTCATGACTTTGGTTTTCTTGTCCTTTAGTGTCGTGTACACCCCCTCCGCCGGTGCAGCAATGTAGTGAGACTTAGACACCGCATACTCAGGCTGCAATTTCCTCACAATTTCATACACCTGCTCTGCTCTCCTATCCTCTACTATCCACAACCACATATCGACCTCCCTAAGCTTAGGGCTTGCATACTCCACGAACTTCGACATGAAGGGCTCGTAGAAGGGTGTACCCATTGTGCCCTCAAACGTACTCCCAGGAATGCTCCGGAAGTCTATTATACCAAAGGGGAACCGGTCCGCTGCTCTTACTCGTATTTCTTTCCTGGAATCAAGGCCGGGCCATCCCTGGATTTTAATAGGGTCAAAATCGACAAGGTTGAAATGCGCATCCCCCTCAAAACTTACAATCTTCTTCTCCTTTATAAAGTTTGAGAAGGCACGCGTCGAGTGTTCTGGAAGAGCCAGGTTCTTCCCACCCTTCACCAGTTTTGACTTTAGGAAGTCTTCTCCTGCCTCCCTGATCAGAGCTGCCATGGATGCACTGGTGAAGTTGTATTCAGCCTTGAACGCTCTCCAGTTCACCTCGTTCACCTCGTCATCGACAAAAATGTTCTTTTCCGGGATTAGCTTCTGCAGCTCCTGGACGATCGTTGTTTTCTTCTTCCTATTCTCCGCCCATTCCTTCATTGTGTAGCATGAAGGAACAAAGGATTTCGGCTTGGTGAAGACTATTTTGGGGTACACCCAAAATCTCTTAGGGGTCGGGTTGTTGTGCAAGATGTGCGTTGCCGCCTTCCCCATTTCCGCCTCCGAAAGACCCTGCAGACTTCTAAAGAATTCTCTCATGAGAGGCTTCATCGTCTTGAATCGAGAGGACGAGTTGAAGAGGTTGCATGTGTCAGGATCCATGAGATCCCCTGTCTCGTGTTTCTCAAACACTGTCTTCCACTTCTGCCAAACCATGTCGGATGATGTAATCAAGTAGATCTCTCCTCTTAGCTCATTGTACTTCTTTTGCTTGTGACTTGAATTGTCAATTGAGGAGAATTTGTTTATCATTTGGTATTTGAAAAGCTGCACAAGAGCATAGAATGCGTGTTAATTCTCAATATGTTGTTTCCAAACAAAGAAGAAAAATGATGAACAACAAACTGCGTAGACAAACACAAACTAAAACACAAGGTTTGGGTCGAGCGACCCAAACTGTATGAAGAAACACAAGGTTTGGGTCGAGCGACCCAAACTGTATGAAGAAACGCAAAGTTTGGGTCGAGCGACCCAAACTGTATGAAGAAACCCAAAGTTTGGGTCGAGCGACCCAAACTCTGTTTGAGAAACAATGCTCACCTCCCACTTTGGATTCTTGTCTTTTGCATTCTCCCTTTCCTTGGGAGGCCGGCCGTAGAACTCCCACACATCCCGCGATGCCATGATGTTCCTAATCCAAGAAGCTTGATATGCCCGCTTCTTGTTATTCATGTTGAAATAGCGGGAGATATCGCTCAGCCGGGTTTCGTCGTCCGACCACACGACCAATGCCTTCCATACCTTCAATTTTTCCTTTAGACCATTAGGATCATTCCACTCCGTCATCAGTTGAAGTTTCTTTGAAGCTTCAACACTGTGCTGACCGTCAATCAGCCAAAAATCGCCTTTCTCTATAGAAGGCCACATATCCGGTGTAGGCATTCTTTTGTGTCCCTGAGGCATGACAACAATAGTCTGCCTATCATGTTTAAACTGGTCGCTCACCATCTGGGCGATTAACCAATCAACATACGCATCTTCCTTTGCCCGAACGCACTTCTCTGGTGGCGCTAGGTGGTATTGTGCGATGTTGACATCAAACTTGAATTCTCTGCCCATGAAAAAACAATGTAAACACTTGGTGTCGAAATTGTTGAGTATTTTCTGGATCTCCGATGGCTCCACTCCTTCCCCGGGCTTGGGCATACGTAGCTCCGGTGAAACAGGCTCATCTGTCATGGCAGATACTGACTCTCTCGGCCTCTTAGATGGTGTCGTCTGCCGGCTTTGTGATGGCGTCGGTGTTTCACTATCAGCAGGAGTTGCCGTAGGTGTTGTTCTCCTCGAGTCAGCTGGAACCGGTCGGGGCTTCCTCACTGTTTGAGGTCTTGACGACCCTGCGCCCTCTTCAGCAGTCGCCTTGCGCCTCACAGCTTGTTGAGATTTTGACTTGCTTTGCTGGGTCTTGTTTATTGCGTTGATTGCCTGCTTAAGTTTAGTGAACCTGGTTGCAACCTTCGTGTTTGAAATGATCGCATCTATGAAGATTGTATCCGGTTTAACAATGTCTGGCTCAGCGCAGGATTCCTTCACGTATACCGGATCGAATGGCTCGGCTTGCTCATGCATGAACATGTGCACATTTTCCAGAGAAGAGTTTTCCAGGATGACGTCAACGTGCTCTCCTAGAGCATGAACTGATGCCACCTCCCATCCCGTCAAAGCATCCCATGTGTGTTGCTCCTCCGTGCCAACCTTCAAAACAAGGAGGATTTTGAATTGAGCTGCCTTTACTACAAGAAAGGACCATGCAATTACAAGGTCTTCTTTTGCTACGTAGGATTGGTTTTTAGGAGTTTCGTGCTCCTGCCAGATCGCGTCTGGTGCCGGCTTGAACCATCGTTCTCCAGGTTTTTTCTTGGGGGGCATCTGCAAGTAGAAATACATATGTTAGTTTCGGTCGGGCGACCCAAACTCTTTCAAATCATATAGGCTTATGTCTGGGTTTAGTAACATTTATATATGGGGTTACTTTTCACAGGTTTGGGTCGAACGACCCAAACCTGTGCCTACAATGGCTAATGAATAATATATTATTTGGCTACGAAAACCAATCTTTAAGTTCATGGATACAACAATCATCACGAGCTACTGTTCTAGTTGTGGGTCATTTCATTATTGCTTGGGTGTTTGAGTTGTTGTTTATAAGTGTAAGTATTGTTCGTAAGCAGTAAAAATTTACGCAAAGTTTGGGTCGTTCGACCCAAACTTTGTAGCGGTATGGAATGATCGGCTATGGCCTTAGATCATACCCAAGATGATGATTACCTAAATTATGAATTACCATTTCATGCGCTGTTTGGGTCGAACGACCCAAACTCTGCAGATGGATTGGGTCGAGCGACCCAAAGCATGTGCTAGTTTGGGTCGAGCGACCCAAACTCTGCAGATGGATTGGGTCGATAGGGTTAGATATTCACCCAAGATGATGATTAAATTAATTATAAATGAACATTTGATGCGGAGTTTGGCTAAACCCTAGACCCAAACAATGCTTATGGTTTGGATCGAGCGACCCAAACTCTGCAGATGGATTGGCGCCCACGACCCAAAGCATCTGCTAGTTTGGGTCGAACGACCCAAACCATCTTCAGAGTTTGGGTCGAACGATCCAAACCAGCAGCAGAGTTTAGTGTTTTAGGGTTTCAAACTGAAGTTTGGGTCGTCTCTCGAAACACTTTTGATTCCAGAGACCTTTATAATGTGTTTACGCAGCATATACAATGCTTATGCATTGTAGATGCTGCGAAACTCTAAAGAAATTGACACACATAAAGAAGTTGAAGAAATCACCTTGCTTTGCAAACTACACAACAAGCTGCGGTTGGAAGCAGTTCTAACAAGCTAGTCTTGGAAGCTGATTCTAGAAAGGATTGGATATTAGAAAACTAAGAACGCCTCACAAACATTCACTCTGAATTGAAGAAGCTTTCACAAACATTCACTCAGAATTAAACAATCCCTCACAAACATTCACTCTGAATGTAACAAGTGTTTACAAACATGAACAAAGAAGCTATCTGAAGGCCACACATGCATCCTGATTTTCGAACAATCATTCTAATTCCGAAATCACTCTACACTCACACATGAATGTTTCTAAGACCAGGAGGAACTGACACAACCACTTTGAAACAACACTCACACTCCAAAACAACAAAGACGTTCTGAAATGGCTAAAATGTATAGACTTTAATACAAAAACAAACCCTAAACTCATACTACACTCAGAACTCGGTCAATGCGCACTCAATGAACAACAAAATAGATCAAAAGAAGAGGAGGAGTGAAAGAGAGAATGAGATAATGATGAAGAGGGAAGGAGAGAGGGAATGCGAGTTCGACAAGGAGAGAGAGAATGCAAGGGAGGAGGCGGCGCTTTCAAGAGCGGCGGCGCCTCCAGAAAGTATGAGGAACGTACAAAGGAGGAGGAGCTTGGAGCGGAGGAGAGAGAAGGAGAAAGTGCGGAGGGGAGAGTGAAAGGGGGAAGGTCACTCAAGGGCGGGACCCATTCGGGCCGGCGCCTTTCGTGTCCGTTCGGCTCATGGCCGCCACGTGTCACGGGGCGCTCCATGGCCCAAACGAATACACAATCTGAGCCATTGGAGAGCCCCAGGCCCATCGACGGTCGATAGGCCTCGCAGGTGGGTATCCTTTAGCCACCTATCCCATACCATCCTTGAGGATACTAAAAAACCTTTATAGCCTAAGGTTTTTAATTTAATGGTCCCCCGATGGATTTGCTAATATCAAATAATGAAACTGTATTGGTTTTGTAATTTTAGTAATCTACACATATGCATGAATCGAGAATGATAGATACTAGACTAAGAGGAGTATTTAATAATTATATTGCAATCCTCGTAGGCAATTACATAATGGAATAATATAACTATGGTAACCATTTACACAATGAATGGTTTCGAGTTATATATTGTAATTATCTATGAAGGTTGTTGGTAAAGGACAATGCTATAGCCTACGATGGATCCGTTAACACATACCATTGAACTAAATCTAATTATACAAGTTTATGTAGTGTCATTCATTATAATATGGAATTATGCAATATTAAGTGTTGACAACTTAATATCATTGTTGTTTGCGAAAAGCAACAAAGATGTTGTTTGATTTATAGCATGATGGAACATTAACATACTTATTTACAAGTTTACATATTTATGAGATACAAATATATTGAAGCGGGTGTTTTTGCTGAAGAACCCAATTAAGAACTCATATGAAGATGGTTTAGGTAGGACGACCCAAACATTAGACAATGTTGTTGTTGTTCATATATTTAGTTGAGACAAGATAAAGTCTACAAATATTGAATATAGTGATAGTAAATGAGAGAAGCACCATGTATACAAATATGAAGCTATCAAATACTAATATGTGGAGTTCAACATTATATGAAGCCATTTAAGCAATCACTTTGTTGTTGGATGATCCCTCCACATATATTAAACAACATATCTTATTAGGAAATGAGGCACAAATTACAGTAGATGGTGTTCTATATGGAAGCCACACGGGTAGGTCATTCTAAGGCATTTTTGTGCACCACGTGTGGCTCAGGGTTTTTTGTTTTGGGGCTATTTACCTTCAAGGGTTGAATTAAAGCCTCCCTATAATTACTTGAATTTCAAAAATGGCCCATTTGTTTGCACCCTTCCATTACTTATATTGTCCAAGTCACTGCAATTTTTTGTACTCTATATTCCTTTTAAGTAATAAAAGCTAATCTACTTCCTGTTAAGGGAAACCATGGAAACAAAGAAGGGTGCAAACAATAATATCATTGCAAACAAAGTTATGAAGAAAACACATAGGAGACCATAGCAAACATTATACTAAACATACCTTCTAGGAACCTTATCTTCAGCCCCTATATTAATTTTACAAAAAAATAATGGCCCACATTTTATGTCCATCTAACTTACTTATAATGGGATTGTCTACATTTAATGGCCCCTTCATTATTTGGAATTCCTTTATAATTTTTATTTCAAATGATTTCAATCCTCTCTATATTATGCCGCACGTCGTTTTTAAAATGCACTAAGTGACCTACCCGTGGGAAGCAACCCTGAACAACTACGAGGGTGTAGGGTGTAGGGTTTAGGGTTTAGGGTATATAAATGTGTCTTGTTGCACTCGAAGCCATAAATGAATGGCGCATAGGTCAAATGAGGGGGCCAAGTCGCTTGTGGTTCTAAAAACAAATGTATATAGATATCACAATAGTCTAATTCATGAACATGAACGTTGGTTACATTTCATGTTATGTTTGTTATGTATGTTATGTTACGTCGTAGATGCGTTCATATTTAGTGTATAAATCTCTAAATATCTTATTTAGTGTAGTGACACTAGAACACACCAACATGTATTTAAGGACATGTTCTGCTCAACTTGCATTGAATAGATACAACTATATATGTTTAGATTTTTCATCAAACATTTGTTAAAACAAATAAAGTTGATTACATTTTTTTTGGCAAGCCAAATCAATAAAAACTATAGGTACAAAACACAACTACAATAAGTATGATATTTAGTGTTTGATACACTAAATACAAGTGAATACACAATATATCAATAACCATATGAAAGTAATAAACATTAAATATAAGCTATAGTAATATGTGGCATTGACATGTTTGAATTTAGTGTTAGTAAGGATGTGAAAAGAAGAAATATACGTGAGAGTAGAAGGTAGCAACACATTTACTTCTAACACTAACTGTCATGGGATTGAAAATTAATGTTGAGCATGTAAGGGTGGTAACCATAGTCCGCCAAGAGCCTAAGACTAGTGTAAATGCAGCCTACAAAATTTGTGACTTAGCCTATAAAATTTTGAAAGTGTAGGACAAAGAGCCTATGGACAATTTTAAAACATAGGATATCAACCTATGTGGTAAAAAACATGTAGGAAATTTTGCCTACAAAGTTTTTAAAAGAGCGGATTTTAGCCATTCATCCTTCTTCAAATTGGGAAATTAGTTGGCCTAAGTACATATCTTTAGGCTAATACTCGGGGCTCTTGAGTGGCACATAGGCGGATATCAATAATAGCCCTGACTCCCTCCCCGTCGATCTTTACAAATACCACAGCCCAAGCCCCATCACCGCATAGAGGTTGAATCAGAAGATGGTGAGGACTTTCACCCTTAAACTCATTTGAATTTTAGCAACCTTTCATAACTTATAATCAACTCTTTAAAAAGGAGTTGGTTAATCCTTGGCCTTCAAACGTGGTGAAGGGCTTAGCCAGGTTCAATTCCTGCCAAGGATACCACTTAGTACTCAAATTTTGAATTTAAAGCCTACAACATTAAAAGATATGAAGGATTTTAACCTACTAAAAATTAGTTTTAAAGGCAATTGGCAGGTAACTTAAAAACTCAAAAGGTTTTCAACTTACAAAAATTTGATATTGTAGGATGCAACCTATGCCATGAGGGAAATAGCCTATGCCCTTTTAAAGAGGTAGGCAATTAACCTCAATAACTTCAAAAACTTTTCGGACACTGGTGGTAACAACACTACATATAATCAAATCCACACATCATATTTTGTGTAGTTATTTAATAGCGGAATTAGGAGGTTAGTTGTCCAAGGTCATTTGATGGTTGGCGCCACGAAGAGGCAAGCTAAATATGGATGCTCTATTACCAACAAGAAGCGGGAAATTTTGTCAGAAGGTTTGAACTTAGGTTTAGGGTTTACGTTCGGGCGGGAAAGGGATCCAAAGAGGAAGGCCAAGGCGGAGGCGGGTAGTATAAAGTACCAAACCCCCCAAACTTTGCTCCTTTTTTCTCATCTCTCCATTCTGAAATGGTTGCAAGCTCTCTCAAGTAGTGGTGGAGTGCAAGGTTCGTGTATGCATCCGTTGATGAGTAGCTAATTACAACAGCCATGCACGGCCTGAATTCTTCCAATTAGTATCCACGTAGCTGAATATGGAAGATTACCGCAATTTAAGGCGGAATTTGCGGAATGTTTGGGTCGCTCGACCCAAACCCACCCCCATAGTGAGGTTTGGGTCGAGCGACCCAAACCCACCCCTATCACGGGCTGGGCCTGGATTAGCAAGCCCATCCTGTCACGAGGTTTGGGTCGCTCGACCCAAACCCACCCCCTCTCACGGGCTGGGCCTGGATTAGCAGGCCCATCCTGTAACGAGGTTTGGGTCGCTCGACCCAAACACACCTCCATTGTGAGGTTTGGGTCGAGCGACCCAAACCCACCCCTGTCACGGGTTGGGCCTGGATTAGCAGGCCCATCCTGTCACGAGGTTTGGGTCGCTCGACCCAAACCCACCTCCATTATGAGGTTTGGGTCGAGCGACCCAAACCCACCGCTATCACGCGCTGGGCCTGGATTGCCAGGCCCATCCTGTCATGAGGTTTGGGTCGCACGACCCAAACACACCTCCATTGTGAGGTTTGGGGCGAGCGACCCAAACCCACCCCTGTCACGGGTTGGGCCTGGATTAGCAGGCCCATCCTGTCACGAGGTTTGGGTCGAGCGACCCAAACCCACCCCTATCAAGGGCTGGGTCTGGATTACCAGGCCCATCCTGTCACGAGGTTTGGGTCGAGCGACCCAAACCCACCCCTATCAAGGGCTGGGTCTGGATTACCAGGCCCATCCTGTCACGAGGTTTGGGTCGCTCGACCCAAACACACCTCCATTGTGAGGTTTGGGTCGAGCGACCCAAACCCACCTCCATTGTGAGGTTTGGGTCGAGCGACCCAAACCCACCCCTGTCACGGGTTGGGCCTGGATTAGCAGGCCCATCCTATCACGAGGTTTGGGTTGCTCGACCCAAACCCACCCTCATGCACACAATGGGGATGTGCATAGACGGATCCTGAATAAACTGTTGTGCGCTCCATCTTTTTGGAACCCATCAATATAATATTCATACAACATGTGTTATGATAAGGTTTCTGTGTTTTTCTATTGGACCCTATAGCTTTTGTCAATTCTTTACAAGGTTCCATGTTCATGTGTGTAGGCAAAATGCATGGGTATACTGGAAGAGGGTATTCGTCTGGAGAAGACATGGCCACTTGGCCATCTGCATCTGAGGAAGAGCTAGACATTGTCGGGGAGGCTACTATGGATGAGAGTTCAGATGAAGAGCATTTCGATATACCTTCGCGTTCCGTACCGGACTGTCCCATTCCAGAGTGTGCCGTGCTTTCAAGAGCTTCATGGGTGAATTTGGATGTGTTACTTCTTAATGACAATGGGGTTGTTGTGGCGGAGGGTATCTGTCGTAACACCCATCCACAAGATTGCATTGATCAAAATCCGCTTGGCACCGAGGACGTTGGGATTGTCATATTGGAGTCACTCGTTCCTTCTGAGGTGGATCCCACTCATAGGTTCTCCCTCCGCAGGTGGCCATTGAGGAATGTCACGACTGATGGAGTTAGCTTGCGTGAACATGAGCAACGACACATGCAACTCGAAAAGGAAATGCAATCAAACATGCGGCCACGCAAGGGTCAAAGAAAGTACGAAACTGTGGCACGTCCTTCTCCATCTGCAACTGATTGTAAACGTCAAAGGCTGCTTGGGGAGGAGTCCATAAGAGAAGTTGCCACAAAGGATTGTTGTGTGCATTGTTGTTGCCAATTGTTTCCAAGGGATAAATTGAAGGCCATCCGTGAAGAAATGTGGCTTGGAGATTTTCGTCTAAGATCCACAAAAAAACTTGATGTCCATAGGGCAATACATGTGAATGGGACGGGTCGCAAGGTAATCACCATTGAAAGCATAGACGTGTGTTGTAAGGCATGGTACACCATTTACGGTGTGTCGAAGGTGGACTTCTATAGACAAGCTGCTTATGCCAAGGAAGGCCGCCGGTCCCGTCACCATGGGAACGTGGGTTTAAAGAAACCTAGGGAAGCAACAAGGCAAGCAACGGCAACTCTAGCAACCATCATTGTCCCCCTTGCTGATGCAATGCCGCACAAAACACGCACACTCACAACCGGTGAAAAGGTTGTGGAGAAAGTTCTTCCCACAGGCACAAAATGGAAAGACATATTGTTGGACGTTAATGCAGTTGGCGAGAAGATTGGGTTGGAGCCAATTTCATTGTCAAAATTGAGTGCAATCAAGAAACAAAACTTTAGCGAATACATTACAAAAAGACGAGGGGACAAATTTGCCAGGTGCTCTAATTGCGAGAAGTTGAAGCGCCTTCGGGATGCACACACGATGGGTACCGAGTCATATGCAGCGCATCAATTGAACTATTTCAAGCACGTAAACATGCAAGAGGCACACCGTAATGATTACTACACAAATAGAGCTTTGTCCATCTCCAGGCCCTTGGAGGTTCTTACGGTCATCCATGACAAAATGGACCATGCCAAAACAGCCTCCCCATGTTTTGCAAATCGAATCAAGGCCACGGATGGGTTTTTTAAGTTGCCTGTATCGGTTACAGGTGAACTTCGAAACAATGTCATGACATACCCTAAATGTTGTGGTTTTTTATTCCGTGATGTACTGGAGAACATGGATTCCTTCATAATGGTTTATTCATACATAGATGCTAATCACGTTAGGTTGGCATTGCAGGAATGATTGCACATGGACACGGTGATGTCAAGTTTGCTCATTATGCTCTTGATTTGTATCCAGCGGATTCAAACCACACGATAGGATCATTTGCAAGGCTTTTACGTGATTTAGAGAAACCACCAGCCTATTCTTCAGGATTGTTATTTGAGAACACGGGTTCAACACCTTTATATGAAGCGGTGTTGGATGGAAAAGATGTATGCTTGCATTCGTTGCCCGAGCCACCCAATGAACCCGTGATTGCCAAGAAGTTGCCTCCAACTTTGCGTGTCCAATTGGACAATTGTGCCAAGGACAATAAAAGCAGATATGTATTTGCATATTGGTCGTTGTTGGTTGCGAAAGGCATTTTCAAGGAGGTTTTTGTGTCCTTCCTATTGGTAGGCCACACGCACGATGATATTGATGCATCTTTTGGGCGGTGGAGCATGAAGTTGCGGGAGGAGGATTTTCCTACAATCCCATTATTGATGAAGTCGTACATGGATTTGGATAACGTTCCCGTCATCCCCCATATGATTGAGGAGGTGCCAGACTTCAAGGCATTTATAGAACCTTATATTCGAAATGGAGCTCACCGATTGATCGGGCATACGAAGGCACAACAATTCCGGTTCTACATGCGTGACGATGGTATCCCGGCCATGCAATACAAGTTGTTGTGCACGACACAAGACTGGAGCCCGCCGGAGGGTCTTCTTGTGTGGCGCGTGGATGCGGATGGGAAGACCATGTTACCGGATGGGGAGCCTAGCCCTTGTAAGCCAATAGCCATGAAGAATTTGGAGGATATTTTGAAAGGTATATCAGGCTTCATACAATATTGGGAGAGTTTGAAGATAGCGGATGTTGGCGGATCATGTTGGCATCGTTATGGGAGTTGGATACATTATTGGACACGTGTTCGTGCCGCCTTGGTAGACCTCCACCAAGATAGCCCTCATACTTTGAGGCATGGATTTTGGCCACAAACATGAGTCGATGTACAAGCTTCAGAGGCTAGTCTTTTGGGAAATGGAGAGGTTCGAGAGGAGTTTGATGTGGATGACCATTACGTGGGGCCTGCTAGTAGTCGTCCGCCACCATCTTTCCGCATTGCAGTGGATTGTCATGAAGGATATATGCTCATTTTGCGTCCTGGAGACGAGACATATGTGAAGCCAGTGTGGGTGGCAAGAGCTTTGTCCAAACCCAATTCTGTAACTTCCAGCCCTCATTTTCGACAAATACAAGTGGAGTACTACCGACCGACGGCAAGGAATGAAGATGTGATTCGGCATTATGCAGGCTGGGATACAAACCCTAACTTTCGGTGGAAGGTGGATTCTGAGCACGGTCCATCTTGGGTAGATACAGATTCCATATTCATAGCATGGAAACCACGGAAAAATCATAGTGGATCAGTGTCCATCCCTCAAAAGTACATAACTTTTGCAAAAGACAACCTTGCTCGGATCGCAGAAGAAGCAACCCACGTTGAATGAGAAGTTGGTAGGATTGTGTTAGCATGATTATAGTGTAAACAGTAATTCTACGAACATATATTACTCATATGTGTGCTCTTCAAAATTGGGGCAGAGTTTGGGTAGAACTTACGAATACTATATTGTTTGGGAGTTGGATGAATATCCATTTACTATATTTCAATACAAATGTGAAGTTCATTTTTTTATTAAGTTTGGGACTAAATTGTCCATTGAAAAAATATGCATTTATTACATGCACTTTGTATGTTGCAATGTCTATATTCTATGGAGCATGCTAATAATAGAAATCATTATATATATATTTTTGGGTGAAACTTGTTTGGAGTGCTCTACCCAATGTGTTTTTGTTGATGAAATTGGTGTTGAGTGCTCTACCATATGTGCTTATGTCCGCACATCATAGGTGTGGGATATTAGAACATTTAATATATTTGAGATTGTTGACAATATAGTTTCAGGCATCTTCATGTTGTTTGATCCATATATTAATTTGAGACTAGAGAAAGTCTCAATTTAACGAATATAGTGTTAAATGCACTTATTGTGGGGGTAGCCACTCGGTGAGTGAGTGTTGGAATCTAAGACCCCAACGTTCTGTTAATCAAATTGATGATAACAGAGACCGTCCATGGCAAGAAGAAAGGTCATGACCAAGGCCAAATTCTAATTACAATCCCAAAAGAAATTTTAATAAACGGCCTGTACCTATTATTTTTCCAAACCGACCCAGCTGGGGACGGACAAATGGTCCACCCAACTGGAACGGGCCTCCATACAATGCTAACTCTCGAAACTACAATACTGGTAATAATGATAAAAGGAAAATACCGGTTTGTTATAGATGCCAGGAGTTAGGACATTATGCCAATGAATGTCCCAACCCCAAAAAATCACAAGACTATGTTCCTTTGTGTGGTAATTGTAAAACTGCCGGTCATCCTACCGATGAGTGCCCTGAACCTAAAAAGGATGAAAGAGAGTGGAAGACAGGCAAGCATGTCCGAATTCAGGATGATAAAGAGGACAGAGGATCTAGAAATGTAAACCATGTCCAACATACGATACACCGAATCACCCCACATCCTGGTACGACTGTCAACGCGGTTACCACTCGATCAAAACGAGTAGTAGACCCCTTACCAGTCCCGGATGATAATAATGATGAAAAGAGTTTGTCATATGAGTCCCAAACCAATGGAGACCCACTTGTCCATTTATCACCAATCCAAGTGAAAGCTAAAGGGGCGGTAAATTCGAACCCCACAGTGCACTATAAGAAAATCCTGTTTTTTGTGACGTCAAAAAAAACGGGAGTGCGCGTTCACTTTGACATGGAGGTTCTTCTCTTGGACGTCACCTAAAATCCATCATGTCAGACAGGAAAAAAACGCGTCGTGGACATGCGAAAACATGGGGAATTTCAGCACATTTTTATGTGACGTCACATAAAACATGGTGTTCCATAGTGTCCACGTGAAGACACGTGGACGCCACCGGCATGCCACGCAAGCATGTTTTTTGCGGGCAGTGCCACGTCGGCACGCTTTTTTTTCCGCCCCCTCGGTGACGTGGATGGCCTCGTGGACCCTCTTGAGATGACGTGGAATGCGATTAAAAACTGACGTGGCATTCGCTGTTGATGACGTGGACATTGCATTACGTGGCGATGTGTGCTGTTACCGACGTCCTCTGCGACACGAAAATGTCACATGAGACATTTTCCTCGATGTATGCATGTATTTTTTGGGTGTTTTCGGGGTAACTTTTAGTTTTCTTGGACATCCTTTTTGACAGTGGGATGTTATGTGTGACATCAAATGGGGCATTACAAATTATGGGGATGTCCTCTGGCCAAAACCATAGCTTGTTTGGGAGTGATGATGCCGTTTTCAAGCTTAGCCCGCCTTGACGTGGTTGATTGCCTCAAATTCTCAAACACATTACTGACATCAAGTTGTTTGGCTATTAGCAGGACCAAATGTCAGATGCACGTCACTTATGCCATCTACGAGAACAAACACCGACGTCAACTGTTCCACCAGACAGTCGGAACAGACACAAAGAACGCGTGGAACAAATGTACACCAATGCTTTCCAATTCCGTAAATGCAACGTTTTCATTGATACAACATATTGCAACCAAGAGGCTGCATTTACACATCAATCGCTAGTTGCCCGAAAACTTAAACATTGTCCATGATCGAGGCATCCATGTCTATAGTCGCGAGTCTACACCTCCACGACTAAGTGGATAATTCATGAGCACTCGAATGGAGAGCCGCGTCGTTATTGAGAACGTCCACTCATTTCTTCTTTTGTGTCTGTGCCTTCGTACTAGTCCCCACCTGCCCCATTCCACCACCATTCACAAAACCGCATGAATTACATTAGTGGTCATCCGAACATGAAATGGACTCACACGAACGACGTGATTATATTCGAGTGCTCCACACTCCTCCTGCAATCATGCAAGCAATGTAGGCATGCAAACACTAGTTTCCTCACCTTCGCAAGATTTTGGGGAGGTTTAGGCAAACCAACCGCTTTTGGTGCACTGAGTTTGGCCATTGAGGATTTCGCTTGTGCGCTTCTACCCGCACGGCGGGGTCGGCCACCTGACTCCTCCGGTACGGGCACCTCATCCTGTAATAGCATTCCGCATTAGTACTCGGAGGTTTCAAATTATGGTCGTTCTGTTCTGCGATAATTCAAACTGTCAAGGCAAACGTCCAGCCTAATGTACATGTTGACATCCTCAATAACACCACGAAGAACATGCCAGACAAATACATGAAGGCATAATTTTTTAAACGACGATGAGAGGGTTTCCAGTATGTCTAATATGGGTGGGTGTTACTTGATGTTACCTGATCCAGAGATGCAATCTCTTCAAGCACGTCCGCATTGCCGGATATCTCAGGGTGTCCTTCCTCGACGTCCTCCATAGCTTGCACTGGCACTTCCTCGTTAGTGGGTTCTACAGGGTCATCAATTACAGGTGTCTGTGTCGTTTTTTTCGGCACTTCGATAATGTCCTCAATTATAGACGCGATAATGGTTTCAGAGCTGGGAGGCACTGCTTCTACGTCTGTGACTGCATCAGTCGCAGCATCCTCGGAAACGTCGCTCGGGACAGGAATCACGGACGCCACACGCATGTCCGCACCGCCCACCGCGCTAATAACTGGGGTGGGAGCTTGTTTCTGTGCCACCATCACCAGATCCTCCGTCGTTGACGTCAATGCCGAAATATCGAGCATCTTCGCAGACGATGAAGGCTCCGTCATGCTATCAATGTTAGTCGGATGTTTCTGACTCTGATTCTGAAGAATCATTCGCATCATGTCCTCCATGCGCTTGTTTGAGGCTGTCACATTCTCTCCAAGGCGTGTGACGCTGCCCTCCAAATCCGTCACTCGAGTGCGCATCGACTCCATTTCCGAGCCATGATCGGGACGCGCTCGGCGCTTTTCCTCCTGTATGCGTTGGTATTCTTTGGCAACCTCGGCGTCAACCTCCGCATCGTACGGTGCCCTGTTCTTCAACATCGCCTGCATGGCACATTAAAGTCATTACGGATGAAAGGGAACGTCGACAACAATGCGTTCCAACAGGTGCAGGTCCCGTGACGCCTTTGGAAGTGCCATGATTAACATCGAACATCAACTCAAACAACTAGAGTTACATTGCCGGCTCATCGGACGTCTAAGTAAACGTGTTGGATGACATCTGTTGTCGACATTGACATTGTAGGGGATAAGGGCCATCACAGATTTATAAAGAGAATTGCAACATTGTCAGCCATGTCAACATAGACATAGTGGCACTCTTACCAGATGGGAGACGACCTCCCTTTCAATAGCTTTCAGTTGAGCTGTGGTCGATCCTTTCCCTTTTGAAATTGAGTGCATGTGCTGAGACTTCAAATGCGCAGCCTCGGTGGCGCGCATACCTACAAGTATTTTCCAATGCTCTGCATCTACATCGGCTGGTTTACCCGCATTGTTGTCTATGAGTTGGTTTAACCTCCACCGGGTGTTGATGAGTACCTTTGTTATAATAGGCCGCATCCACTTCTCGCACATTTTGTCACAATGCCCGCACATCTCCCAGTCTGCATGCTGGACACACACGTCAATGTCATCACATTCACTTCACAAGCGACCAATACTGGGTGCCCACACTACACCCACGTTAGAAAGGGTACAAACCAGTATGTCACCACAAGAGAGAAAATTGATATCATCGACGTCCCTATGGACGTCGATAGCGATTGTCGAGCGTTTCAGTACACATGTCCACAAAAACGCACGGACGTCCTGTTCGGCATCCACTCACAGATTGTCAGCATGACACTCTGTGCTAAATACATGTCCACCCTGACGTCAGCGAGAATATCATGCCTGCCTACATAGACATACACCCTGTTGCTCATGTCCAGAATGATGTTTGGTTGCACTTAAAATGTCAGATTCGGATTTCACATCGCAAATTAACGCGACACATGCATGCCAAAAAATTGATGTGCAAAACTTACCTGTGTATAGGCGTTTGAATAATCGCTTCCTCTCGTGCCGTGGATGGCCTTCCCATCCCGTCGTGGGATCCAGGTCCTTTGCATACTTCTTGATGTCGGCGCACAGGATAGCCTTCATGGCGCCAAAAGGCTGCCCTTGCGCATCCAGCTCCACACGTTTCTTCAAGGCAGTGCTCCCCCCTCCCTTACGTGTTGGTAGTGGATGTGATGTTTCAATCCCATCACTGTTCTCCTGATCGCCGTCTGATTCCGTGCCCGAGTTGGTTGCGTATCCTCGGCTACAACAACCACATTCCACAACAACATGGTCTAATGTTTGAGTCGTCCTACCTAAACCATCTTGAAATGGGTTCTTAAAGACTGCAGATTTGTTTTCTTGGTTTTCCAGCTGCAATTTCAAGACTTTGGGGGCATGTTATATACCGCTAGAAAGATATTTTCAATACCTTTCCAACGGTATATAACATGCCCCCAAATTCTTAAAATTTCAGCTGTAAAACTCACAAAACAAATCTGCAGTCTTTTAGTGACTGCAGATCAGGGTGGTCAAAAGCTCATGGTCCCATAACCGTCGTCAAAACCCCATGTTGCAGGTATAAAGGAAAAAATTCATGGAGCTCCAGGGAGCTGGAGCGTGGCGTGGTTTGTGTTTGTGTTTGAGTTTGAGTTTGTGTTTGTGTTTGTGCGTTGCTACATTGATCCAAAATTGTGCATTCTTCTGCCCTATCCCTCTCCTGGCATCCGATACCTCTGCTGGTGGGGACGCTCTAAGGACTTGCTAGAGACAACTACAGGTGACGTCTACTAATTGCGCAGACTGCAATACCGATTATGCCCACGCCCCGACTCTGATTCCAGCAGAGATCGAAATGTCACTTTTCAAATTGGACATCCACTGTGACACATGGGCCTAGACGCGGCTCAATTGAACTGGTCGAACAGGCGCGGACATCGCGACGATGAAGATTGGTTGTGCTCAACACCAGGAAGAGGTCAGGAAAGGAGGAGAAAGACCCACTTACCTCCAAGATTGCTCCGGCACGTCCTCAGCCGCATCCTCCTCCTCCGATGATACCTCGATTATGCGGCGGCGTCTTGCCGGGGGTGAGCCACGCCTCCCAGCCACATGCCGCGGGTCCTCTCTGGCCTTGGATCGCCGCTCTCCAGCTGCGCGCCTGTGTTCTACCAATGTTGCTGGAGACATCTCCTTGCGCTTCCCAGTGCGATCCCGTGTCCGCAGCATCTTGGACACCCAAAAGCAACACAGCGCGTCGGAAAAGCAACACAAGGGCGTGGAAAGGCAGCGCAGCACCGTAGGGAAAACAACACATCGGCGTTGCAGCAGACACCACAATGGAGACTAGCGGACGTAGGTAAGAGGATCTATGCACCTCGGCATCGGAGAAGACCTATGGCCGACTATGACCCTATGCCCAACCCACTGGAGGCCGTACAGGCACCTAATACCGGGGGCTGCCGCGTGTCCGCATGCGGGCTTCCCAGTGCCATTGTCGGAGAGCGGCGAAAATTTTTGCCGCACAGCAAAATTTGAACTTGACCATGACCTAAATTGTGATGCATGCATATGAGATGGAAGATTTACCTGTTTTGGAACTGGGTTGATAGCGATGCTCGATGACTCAGTGGGTGTTGTGAAATTTTCACTCCCAAAGAAGTTGAGCAAGCGTGAGCGGCGGCGATGGTGTGCACGTTGGGTTCTTTGAATTGTGTTGGGTTTTTGGGATGGCATCATTGCATTCTTCTCTTTGCATTCAAACACCAAAGTGGACAACACTGCAGCGGCCTCAGAGTCATCCGCATCCACCCTTTGCGGATGTTGTGATGTGTCTATAAAACGGACAACCCTACCAGGCTTTCGTGCTGAACGCGACACCGCCATGCTGCTAAGGGATGTTCAAGCAATGAGCGTACAAAGGTGAAGCCGCAACACTTAGGATTTAGAGAATGTCGGCGAGCCTTCTCAGGGTCCTCTGGGGCATCCACTGCCTGGAATACCCTCTGGGACACGTGGGAAAATGTCAGTTACATTGTTTTTTTACTGGTGTCGTAGATACCAGTGTTTTCTTGGACGTCATGTAAGACACCCAATGCGACATGTGCTTAATTCGAACACTGTGCGCTCCCCATTGTGTGCGGGAATGAAAGATCCAGGTCATTGACGTGACCATTGTGGTTTCGATGTTCTGCAGCAGTCAAATCCCTCACGTGGGTGTGTATGGAACACACTGCCGTATAGTGTGTAACCTTCATTTTGGTGTCCAGGAAGATGTCACAATTGACGCCGACAGATCAATAGCAATGTCCCCATGGACATTCTCAGTGACATCCACCCTGGAAGAGACACTCCGCATAGTGTCAATGAATGGTGTCCTCTGTTTATATCAATGCTCATGCGCAACACGACCACGCGGAGACCTTGCGGAAGCGCTGCAAGGTGTGTAACATCGGCCCAGTGAGGTAACATCTTCCAATTCGGGACACGCAACATGGGTTCGGCTGTGCGTCGTGGTGCAACCATTCGTTTGACGGACGATGGACGCACACTTCGTCACGTGCCAATAGGGGATTTGATACTTCACACGGAGCTCCGCGTGGCGACAGAGAACAATGTGCACACATTTAGATGTCCTTGCAAAGACTGCAAGGGTGGACGCAGAAAAACCATACAAGTTATACGGCAACACCACGCGGCAGTTGGCCGTGATCCATTTCTAACCAAGCCTTTACTAGGCGGTGACCCCGTCGATGGATACCCACCGTCTGGAATGTGGGTGGAGGACGTCTGTTGTGACAACGACGTTGTAGAAGACATCCCTTCGAACACATTACCTGAACCCGTGGACGCCGACAACGGGGCACTTCCCCCACCCCTCCTGGATGAATTCCATGAAGTTGAACGTCAGGTGCTGGAGGCACTGGGCAGAGGGGATGCACTCCACGAAGAGGCCGTAGCTGAAGGACGTTTGCATATGGAGAACGAGGAAGACGGCGACATCGAAGATGAATTGGATGGTTTGTATACGGAAGCCACGACTCCAGTGTACCCGGGTTCAAAAATGAGTGTTGTGTCCGCCACGATCATCATAATGAACATGTGCTCGGTGTTCCGTGTGAGCAATACATTTACCGATGAGTTGTTCCAATTTTTGTCTGGAGACTTGTTACCAATGCCCAACAAGTTGCCCAAAATTCATTATGCGGCTCGGAAGAGCATCCGTCGACTTGGATTGACCTACAACAATATCCATGCATGCCCCAATGGTTGTATTCTATATGACGAAGAATATGCAAATCATGATTTATGTCCCAAGTGCACGGCGCGACGATGGCTGGATGGCAGCAACAACATTCCCGCAAGAGTAATCCGTCACTTTCCCCTAATTCCTAGGTTGAAACGGATGTGGCGCTCGTCTGAGATAGCGCGTCTATTGACAGGTCACACCAAACACGTCAGCAGTGATGACATCATGCGTTCTGTGGTTGACAGCCCTGCATGGAAGCACATCAACAATGACGTCGCGTTTGGCAACTTTGGGCGTGACGATAGGAACATGAGACTGGCTCTCACTTTGGACGGAGTGAATCCTTTTAAACTAAACAACACCAACTGGTCGACGTGGCCGGTATTGATTTTGATTTACAATTTCGAGCCATGGTTGGTGACCAAAAAGTTTTTTATCTCGTTGTGTATATTGATTTCTGGGAAGAAGTCGCCGTCCTCTTCAAACATTGATGTGTTTATACGACCGCTTTTGAAGGAGCTACAAGAGCTTTGGCATGGTGTTGAGGCTTTAGATTTCTCCCAACCACTCGCACTTTCACTTTGCGTGCCATACTTATGTGGACCATTTCCGATTTTCCCGCTTTCGGCCTCATTTCTGGTCTTACTTGTAAGGGCTACAAGGGGTGCCCTTGTTGTGGACCAAACACCGATGCGAGGATGGCAAAAACCGGAGACATGCTTCCAAATCGGAGCATTAGGGGCACCAAAATTGTTTACGGCGGCATTCGTCGTTATTTACCCCGTCACCACACGTATCGCCGGAATAAGAGATTCAATGGGGAGGAAGAGGAACGTCCTAGGCCAAAACCGATGTCGGGGGATGATATCATTCGATACGCAGCTTGGCGTGATTCATACCTACAGATGGGCGGGAGAGAGAACGGACCCAACGATCCTGTGCATGTCACAGGCGTCAAAAGACTTAGTGCGTTGTTCGAGCTGGAATACTGGCAGGTGATTCCCGTATAACAATTAATGTTTGCACATCCTGTCCACAGATGTTGAAGTGGACATCGCGACGTCCGTCTCAGTCACGTAGTTTGTAATGATGTCCACCAAGACATCTGACCTGACGCTTCAGGCCATGATGATTACCAGCTTTGCTCATACGGATAGACGAGGCATGTATGTGTCCATGAAAGTGCTGGCAATGTGTCTGAAATTGCCCATGTGTCTTGTGCAGCACCTGCTAGAGCGTCACATCCTCGATGTTATGTATTGTGAGAAGAATTTGTGCGAGAACTTGTTGAAGACATTGTTTGGAATGAATGATAGTCCTGGAAGCAGGGTCGACGCGGAGGACCTGGGAATACGCGAAGAGATATGGTTGCAACCCCCACGGCGGCCACAGGATGGGTACTATATGCCGCACGCTCCCTATGTTTTTAGGCCACATGAACGCGCGGAGTTTGTTGGAATCGTCTCCAATATTCGCACCCCCACAAACTACGTGGGTAGCATTCACAAGCACCTAGCGGATGGGAAATTGCAGTACATGAAAACGCACGACTACCATGTTCTCATGCAACAGGCAAGTCAAGAAGGACACCCTCGGGGATGTCAATGTTGTAATACAATGTATCAATGTGTCATAGGAGTATAGGCACACACCGCATGATGTCTACTGAGACCTCATTCCAAACATGGTTGACGCGTCAACATCCTGGGGGACGTTATCCTCAAACTGTTCTCGCACTCCATGTTCTTCATGACGCTCCTAGATGTTCTGTCTGATGTCCAGGGGGGCGCGACACAATCGTTCTCTGACTTTCTAAATACATGTCTTCTTCATTCTTCCAGTGGCTATACGCAACCTATTGGATGAAAGCGTGCGCGTAGCTATTATCAAACTGAGTAGAGTGTTTCAAAGACTATGCGCCAAGGAGGTGAAGAGAGGCGACAAGGAGGGCACAATGTTGGATGTGGTGATGGCGACGTGCGTCATGGAGAAGGAGTTCCCTCCCACATTTATGAATGTCATGACGCATTTTCCCGTCCATTTGGTGGAGCACTTGTACACGTGCGGTCCAGTGCATTGTCGATGGATGTATCCCATAGAACGGTACATGAAAACGTTGAAAGATTACGTTCGAACATTTGTACATCCGGAGGGTAGCATAGCGGAAGGTTATCAAATGGACAACATGTTTGGTTTTTGCATGAAGTACATGCATCAGTACAGAGGAACTACACATCGTGTATGGGACGCTGAAGAGGATGCAACCATGAACGATGAGATTCTCCGTTGCAACTCACAACAAAAGCGAAAGATGTCCAACGAATTCCGCAACTATGCGCACGCTTTTGTTTTGGACAATGCGTCGTCATTGAAGCGTTGCAGAGAGTTAGTGGAACCCATACTTACTTTACTTCAAGCCTCGATGATATATACTGTCACCCAATGCAAAATACATGTGCCATGTCAACTGTGACATGCAGCAGTGCATGAGGATGTGTTGGACATGATGTCCCAAATGACATTCTTTCTGAGATATACGCGTCACATGTGATATTGCAGATGATGGCCATCACACTTTTGCATCACCTTTATATACATGCAAGGGCCATTTCTAACCACAATTTAATGGCACACAACCTTGTGCAGGGAGTTTATGGCAGCTAGAGTTTCGTGTTGGAAAGAGAGGGAGGCCTTTCGGAAAATGTGTCGCCGCCGGCATCCAACTTTGGCAGTGCGGTATCCGTTGGAACTACACAATCTTCCTCCCTTTGCAACATGGTTGACGTCGCATCTGTCACGTCAGCGTTCCTTCGGCGAAGTTGTGGACGTCGATGTTGCGCAATACGCGCAACCTCCCGAGCGATATGCAATCTCACACCGGAAAATGTATGCGTTTGGCATGCACTTCCGAGTACGAGGTGCTGAGGGTGGCCTCGTCACGCGCGATTCATGTGTGGTGGCCTCATTTACACGACAAATACCATGGGGCTTGAGAAATGGGCGACCCATAGAGACAACCGAGGAGTATGTGGGCTACATCGAAGAGATCTTGGAGCTAGACTACCGAAATCATTGCACCACTGTGCTAGTGTGCGATTGGGTTCGCCCAAGTGCAGATCCTCGACACCCTAACATCACACGGGATCAATATGGTTTCACCGTTGCGAACTTCAACCGCATGGATGGCAAAGTGCACTCAAACTCTTTTGCATTTCCATTGCATTGTCAACAAGTTTTTTTCTCCAATGACCCGACGAGGCCAGGATGGAAGGTTGTATGTCGCACGGACGTGAGGGGTAGACGTGGGCAACTACAAACCAACCAGACCTTACCGCGCATAATCGATGTCGGCCACGATGCTGACTTTGTGGGTTTACAACCACAAATGCAAGATGTAGAGCCCACTAGAGAGCCCGCAACGGACGGCGGCATGCACATCCCAGCCTCATTGGATGTTCGTGGGGAAGAAGAAAACAAAGGAACACAGTATTAGTGGTTACAACCCAAAGCACCTACAGCAACGTCACATCACACATGGCATGCAATGTATAAGGTTGCGTCACAAGGGACGCCTTGCTGGAGAGGAACCGACTGTCAAGGCTGATGTCTACTCGGGTGTCCGCGGAGACGTCCTTTGTGTTCAAACAGACGGATGGTCATAATTTTCTAGGCACTAAGATTTTCCAGTAGCAGTTGCTCGTCTATATGTGGAATGTGGCCACGAGATCCAACGTGGGCACTCCCACGTTTGGCGCATGTATTTTTGGAATTGTGAGAGCAATGAAGTGCCATATTTTGCTTGCAAAAGTCTTCCCTTGATTTCCTCGTGTCTAAATGTACAAATATATAACCTTTGAAATCCTTTGAAATCAAAATCAACATATGACAAACTAAATTATAAACAAGTGAATGAGAAAACATTCCTTTTGTAGCAAAACTTGAAATTTCATAATTTTTCTATTTTAATCCAAAGGGCATTTTTCCACTTTAATTAATTATTCGGCTAACATGTGTTGAACCAGCTATATATGAACCTACGGTATGCAATTGTGGTCCCGCATGTCTACCTTATGGCAATTAGAGAATGACTCAACCACCCCCGTGTTTTTTGGCTCATCCGCTACAAATATTTGAACGGAATTCGGGAGAATAACATGCATGCCAAGAACCATATTGATGCACCGTGAGAAATTTATGTGGCATTCCCTCAAATTTTTGGGAACAAGTTTGTCTTTTATAGCCAACCACACATAGTTGAACATTCTCCAACCTTTTTTTCCCGGGCAGCACTTTAAGTCTGCCCGCCGCAACTTTATACATGCCGTGGATAGACCTGTGGGGATGACGTGGCGTTAGCGGCCTTACAAACGGCCCGACGCAGGACGTCAACATGTTTTAAATGACATCCACAAGAACATGGCTATCCTTCCTGACATCGCCATGTCCTAGCCCATGATCTGTCATGTTTCACGCAACGTCCAATAAAATCTGCAATTCTGTGGGCGTTTATTGCCGAACATAGTGACATCTCGGAAGACATCACTCGTTTCCCCAAAACGACCCCAAAAACGCGGGTTTCTTATAGTGGTGATACAGCCGGTGCCAGTAGTGGCACCTGTTACTCTTCCACATAGGGACCTTCGCCCAGATTTTTCAGGAATCAGGAAGGCTCCAACCTCTGCAACCAGACCCGGTCAGGAAACTATGTTACCCCCTTATAAAGTAATTAATACAGGAAGTAGTAGCAAGAAGACTACCTCCCGGAGAACTCGGGTAATGGAACTAGCCACTGGATTACATTAGTATGACATCATTAGCGATTTAGATAATATTAGACCACAAATCAATATGAGACAGTTGCTAGCTATAGCCCCTCATTGTAGGAGTAAGTTAAGTTCGTCCATGATCAGAAAGAAACCAAAGACGGTAGATATTCATGACGTAACACTAAGTAAGGACCCTGGAGCTCCCGCAGTGGATGTTATTATTGACGGTGTATTAATACCTGGATTCCAGGTTGATACAGGGTCAAGTGTTAACCTAATGAGTGTGGACCTTAAATGAATTAGGAATAACTAAAATGAATCCAACACCGATTATCCTAAAAATGGCAGACCACACCCGTACTAAACCATTAGGGGAACTACCCCAAGTATCGGTAATAGTTGCCGGAAAGGAATATAAAATTGACTTTATTGTTTTCCGAACCTTGGATGCCGTGCAACCTATTCCTGGCATCCTAGGACGTCCATGGTTAATCCTTGCCCAAGCTAAAGAAGATTGGGGCAAAGGGACTTTAACCTTAGGATGTGGGTCCGAGAAAATGAGTCTGCCATTGTTTCCTACTAAATATCAAGGGGAAACCCAAGACAATGGTACATAATTTTCTTCGGATGAGTCTGATTTTGAGACTGACTATGCACTTAGCGAAGCCATCCATAACGTCAAGAGTCATTCCGATCCAATCTCATTGGGTATGGGAGAATATTATTTTCCTTTAGGTGACGGAGATTTGGATGATGCAATTCTTCAGTGGCAAAAATTAGTGTGTAATATTGTCACTACGATTGCCCCAGACACGGATCACCCACCTCAACCTCTTGATAAAGGAAAAGCCTCCCCTTACAAAAAACCGGAAGTACCACTAGCTTCTAAGGAGGACTGGGAAGATGCAATGTTTTCATCTTCCACTCCAATCAAAAGCTATGTTTCTAAGGATGTGTGTAAAGAAATGAATTTGGGTACGGAGGAAGCCCCTAAAATCATTAAAATTTATGAGAAAATTTCTCATACCGAATGGAAATATTGGTATAATTTCTTTAAACGAAATATACACGTATTTGCATGGACTTATAAGGATTTACGCGGTGTACCACCGGAGGTATGGGTGCAAGCACGGTAAAGTGGACAAATCCTGATCCCTGCCTAGTGTTAAGTGAAAGTGATTCAATTTTATGTACTAACTTTGAATTTTGTGAAGAAATAAACCATAGACATTTTTAAAACATCTTGATTTACAAAGCCAAGCAATTTATGATGACAAAAAGAATTCCAAGAAAAATCTACCTATTTTAGAAGACGGTGCAAGTGGCGTGCAAGTAGGTGATATTGAATAAGTGATTGTCTAAAATTTGTTTTAAATATGATAAAATTACATAAAATTGATGGTTTTTTACAAAGTTTTGTGGTGATGCCCTCAAGTAGATAATGAATTCAAGGAATATAAAAAAAAATCTAACTTCAAAATAGTTAAGGTCATAAAATCTACATCCAAAACCAAACTCAACCATTTGTTTTTTAGCATCATTTTTGATGCTAAGTATTGAAGATCTCAACTTGATATTCTACATTTGAGTATTTAACACAACAATAGAGGTCATCATAAAAAAAATTCCAATTTAAATAACTCTTTGCTACTACTTTTAGGCCTTTGACCAAAAAATTATGGTTTTAGTATACCAGAGCACTTTTTTTGGTCCACTTTACCATGCTTGCACCCGTATGTGAACACAAAATTGTGTTAGAAGAAAGTGTTGCCCTAGTAAGACAAAGACAATATAGAATGAACCCTAAATATTCTCTTTTAGTTAAAGAAGAAATTGATAAGTTATTAGAGACAGGGTTCATTTACAAAGTCCCTTATAGTGAGTGGGTTTCACCCATTGTTGTGGTACATAAGAAAAATGGGAAATTACGGATTTGTCAGGATTTTCGTAGATTAAATAGTGTCACTAGAAAGGATTATTTTGCACTCCCTTTCACTGACACTATGTTAGCTGCGGTATCGGGTCATACAACCTATTCGTTCATGGATGGATTTTCCGGGTATAATTAAATTCAAATCTATGAACCCCACCGTTGGTACACTACATTCACCACTGATTGGGGGACCTTTGCATACATGGTTATGCCATTTGGTTTATGCAATGCGCCCGCCACATTCCAACGCGTAATGACCGAGACATTTCAAGAATATTTATGTAAGTTTATGGAAATATTTTTGGATGACTTCGCGGTATTTGGAACTATGGAACAACATGCCGATTATCTACAAAAGTGTTTTGATAAATGCATAGAATTCGGTATTTCCATAAACGCGGCCAAATCCGCCTTCCTCGTTCCCTTTGGCAAGTTAGTGGGACATATTGTGTCTGAGAAGGGAATAGCTACGGACCCGGATAAAGTCACTATTATTGCATCTTTACCAATTCCCACTACGGTCTCGGAAGTGAAAGGATTTCTTGGCCATACAGGTTATTATTGCCGTTTTATTCATAAATATGCTATTATAGCAATGCCCTTAACAGAATTATTAAAGAAAACAGATACACCACCGGTATGGACGACAACATGCACTAATGCTTTTAATACTCTAAAAAGAAAATTAGTGACTGCCCCCATATTAATACCACCTAATTGGGAGAAAGACTTCCACATATATGTGGATGCCTCCAACGTGGCCATAGGATCAGTTTTGAGCCGAAAAGACGATAAAGGGCATGATCATCCGATATATTTCGCGAGTCGTCAATTAGTGCAAGCTGAAAAGAATTACTCCGTCACAGAACGTGAGGCATTAGGTATGATTTTCTCAGTACAAAAATTCAGACATTATTTATTGGGAAATAAGATGATTTTCCATGTTGATCATGATGCCTTAAAATACATGGTAAATAAACCGCAATTAAGTGGGCGTATTGCTCGATAGGTCTTACTTTTATAAGAATTCGACTTCACTGTTGAAGTTCGTCCTGGTAAAAGTCATGCCAATGCCGACCACCTGTCACGTCTAAATGAGGAATTAGATGACGAACCCATTGATGATTCATTTCCCGATGCCCAATTATTCTTTGTTGACGTTATACCTCCCGAATATGCTGAAATAATTACTTATTTACAAACTGGTACACTTCCGGAAGAATATAATGAAAAACAGAAACAAAGACTAGCTTATAAAGCAGGGCTATATACAATAATTGCTGATACCTTGTATAAGCAAGGAAAAGATGGTGTTCTTCAACGTTGTATCACTAGTTCAGAAATTCCCCAAATTTTAAAGGCGTGTCACGATAACCCGGCCGGTGGACATTTCGCGGGAGATGTCACCGCACGCAAGATATTACAATCAGGTTATTGGTGGCCGACACTATTTGCGGATTGCATTACCTATACTCGGCAATGTGATTTGTGCCAACGAATAGGTAAACCTACTACCTCATCCGCTATGTCTTTTACACCAATTTTAGCGTTAGCACCTTTTGAAAAATGGGGTATAGATTTCGTTGGTCTTATCAACCCACCTAATCGACACGGTCGTCATCGATACATTTTAGTAGCTACGGATTACGCTACAAAATGGGCGGAGGCCGAAGCCACTAAAACTAATGACAAAGTGATTGTTGCCAAGTTTTTACGTGAAAATATTATGGCACGTTTTGGATGTCCTAAGGAACTTGTAAGTGATAGGGGTACTCATTTTGTCAATGATGTTATTGAGGAATTAACCTCTAAATATAAAATCAAACACCGATTAACTACGCCCTATCACCCACGAGCTAATGGTCAAACCGAAAAGACTAATGGCATTTTATGCAAAATTATTACTAAGACGGTCCAAGGGTCTATGACTGATTGGGATACTAAATTGATTGACGCATTATGGGCATACCGGACGGCGTATAAAGTTACTACTAAATTTACGCCATTTCAATTAGTATACGGCCAAGAGGCAATTTTACCCATTGAATTGGAGCTACCTTCATTAAGAATTTCCATCAATGAGCGATTGGGGCCGGTAGAATCCTTAGAGGCACGTATTAATATGCTTGAAAAATTAGATGAAACTCGTAGTCAAGCATATTCAAATACCGCCGCCATCCAAAAATGGCGTAAGTCTTACTATGATAGTAAGATGAAGGACAAAAAGATTACACTTACGGACCTCGTATTATTATACGACAGCCGTTTTCAAAAATTTCCGGGAAAATTCCGATTACATTGGTTAGGACCTTATAAAGTACGTGTCGTACATGCCAATGGCTCATTTGATTTGGAAGATTTTGCGGGAAATGTCCTACCCACCCGACTTAATGGAAATCGTTTGAAGATCTATCGTAAGTAACTGAGGACAATTCCTTAGTTTAAGGGGGAGGGAGGATATATTAAGTTGATAAAATAATAATATGATATAATATATGAATAAATTTTGAAAATTCTACTGAAAAATTTAAGCAAAAAGCTACAAAGCTAGGTCTCAAAAGAATGTAAAGAGATAGGAATTGTGGAAGTAGACAGTCTAAAGAGCTTAACCAAGTCTAAAGAAAAGAAGGATGAAGTGACTTAAAGAAGTAATTATGAAATGAATAGGGGTGAAACAACCCTAGTGTGAAAGAAGTCACTTTTAGGTAGGATTGACGGTTGGGCCGTGAGCCGTCAGTGTGTCACTTGACTGCGGCCATGGCCAAAACGTTACAATCAACCTCAAGTTGGTAGTGAGCACAGCTGAGAGAGGAAGAGGAAGTTGAGTCGAAACCCACATTTGTGTTCAAAAGTAAGAAGTGTGAAGCTGAGAATTGAGCTAAGTGATAGTTGTAGTGAAGAAGAGAGTGCGAGAGGAGTAGTGGAAAGGTCTCTCTCGATTGTGGAGCGGCAGAGCAATTTGGGGTGTCAAAGGAGGAGGGAGATCGCAGAGGAGAACCAGTTTCGGAGCATGCAAGACATTCTCCTCAAGTACGTGATTCGTCCTCAAAGCTCTGGTTTTCAAAAAGTAAGCTTATTGAACACAACGAATTTGTTAATAAGGAGGCCAAAATTCAAATTTATGTATAATGCGAGCCCTAACTACTGGGTGTGTGTGTTCAAAGCTCTCTCAGAAGGAGAACCATAGTAATGTAGTAGAGAAAGAAATGAGTGCCTCATTGCCTGAGAAATGTAAGAGAAAGAGAAATCAAAAGAGTGATCCGAGTGAGAAAGAAGCATGAGAGGAGACAGAGTGACCAGTGACTGAGGAAAGAATAGAAAAAATGTCCAAGATATGAATATAGCTTCTTTACAAAAAAATTGTTCCTTCAGTCCATTCTTAGGACTCTGGCCAAGTAATTTTCTCAATAGTGAGCAAGGTTAAGCAAAGAGGGACCTGAGAAAGAGTGAAAGAAAGACTTCTATGAGTGAATCAGAATTAGGTGATGAGTGAACAATCAAGAAAGCAAAAGAGAATGTTGCTCATAATTTCAGGAGGAAGTGCCAAAAGAGGAATCTTGACAAGAACATTTTGAAGAATTGATGAAGAGATATGGAGTCAGAAAGAGAGCCAATGTAGCAAGTAGCAAGAGTCGAAAGTTTGTGTAGTTAGCTTTTTGGTTACAAACAAACCCAGGGAAACAATCAGGGAAAACTTAAAAGGTGACTTTTATCTCATCTAGGCGTCTTGGACAAGGTTCATTAGGAAAAACATAGAATTATTTCACTTCCTTTTAACTTAGAACTGACAATTATCTTAGGGGTAAGGGATAACAACTCTAAAAACTCTCTTTGTCAGTACATGCAAATGTGACAGTCTCTCACCTCACACTAATTCCCAGGCAATAGTCTGGCAGTGAGTTCATTTTAATTGGACCAAGTGCGGTGCACAATCATAGGCACAGCCATCGGCAATAGTCTTGCATAAGTAGCACTGTAGAGTCTTGTTCTACCAAAGCCAGGGGCACTTTGGTATAGGCAATAGTCTTTCATTGCTTAATATTCTTGCATAAGAGCAACATAAATATTAGTCCTTACATGATATAACCTCTTTATTAATTGGAATTACAATAGGTTGCAGAGCATATGGATTTCAATTATCTTTTGAATTTATACTTGCATTTCACCCCAAAATTAATATCGAGTTCATGTTATGGATTTCTGGGTCAATCGTTACCCTACGTACCGTAGTAAGCATTCTTACTTGCTGTTCTAGACTTGTCTTTTCTTTTCTCTACTGGCCTGCCCCACTTCTCTTGGCAGCCAACAGTCCTTCGAAGGGTGACCTTTCACCTTATCAGGGCCATCGTCTTTTTGGTCCTCTCTCTCTACAGTAGGGTTAGAGAGAAAACATACTCTCAAGTCATATCCTACTATCACATCCACACTATTCTCTCCAAGGACTCCAGACTATGGCCTTGCAATAATTCAGAAATCAGGTGCTCTCTTCCTTAATCACAACATATTTCCTTATCCTAGTAGATTCATTGCCTAATGATCATCACAATTATAATCTTTCCATGCACCAAAGCAATTGACCATACTTCAGGTTATCATCATCAGGAATTAGACAATGTAAAGACTATAGCCTCTGCCGAATTATTCCAGTTCATTGTATTTTAGATAGTCTATCAGAGTCACATGATTAATTATGACCAAAATACCCTCATTCCTAAGAGTGCATAACAAATCAGCTATATCAACTCAACACAATCCAACAATTTGAGAAGTGGTCAGTTCACATTCTTATTAGGACAAGGACAAAATCACATTCAAGTTCTGCATCATAAGCCATTCAGTCTCTCACAATCATTCTCAGAGTCATTAACACACTATGGCCTATAACATTGCACAAAATCATCACACATCACCAAACTACATTCAAAATATGTTAATCCTGGAAAAGTACATCAGGGAGAATGATAATAGTGAAGTAAGACTATTCGCTCTCCAGTACAAACCCCCTGGAGGCTTCTTAAGTATTGATATACAGGCTATAGCCTGTAATTATCCATATCACTCAAATGTAAGACTTGATCTTCAGACAATAGCCTTTGCAAGTACTATTCACTCTCTTGGCTCCAGAAGGAGAAGACCTCTCTCCCTTGATATAACCTCCTTCACCTACTTATACTCCTTTTCCCAACAGGTTCTTTTCTACTGACACCTTTTACAATCAGACTATAGCCTTCCAGATTGTCTTTTTTGGTATCTCTGGGTTACAGGCCGTTCATACTTACAATCTTTTAATGTTTAAGTTCAATATAAGCCAGTTTCACACTCAAAAACTTCTTGGCAAGCAAAAAATGTTATCCTAACTAATTTTTCTTATTACAGTTTGCAACAGAAAAAAAGAAAGATTAGAATTAAGAATAGAATTTGCTCTTTCAATTCTTCTCATAGCAAGGCCCCTGCTGCCATAGTGTCTTCTTCTTCATGACTCAATCTCTTTCTTCTCCGTGTTAAGCGATTCCAAAGTAAAGATTGAATGGTCAAAACAAAAATGTCGGAGTAATGTAGTGGTAAATGGGCCAGAACTTTTAGAAGTCACACTGAGATAGTTCTATCAACCCGTCCTGTCCAAATAGCGGTCTCTGATTCTAAGTCGCAGGCCATAGGTTAAGGTGCATTGTGTCTTGAGCAACAAAAACTGACCTGTGACAATGACTGCAGGGTGAAGGACTGATTACCGACTTTAGGTAAAGGCTTAAGTGAGTGACACTACAAGAGTGATAGCTCAATTGAATAGGTGATAGTAAGAGTCTATCAAATATGGCACCAACTGCTCCGGTGCAGTCCCTTACTCTGGCGGAGATTCCCAGAAGGCTTCAACAAATAATGACGAAGAATCAAGCGAATTTGGAGAAGGCAGGGATATGGGAGTTTCCGCTTTGGGTGCGCGATGTGGAGAAAATGGTACATGATGGGAAAGTCACCCAATTTGTCAATACATACCAGCTCAAGACGAAGTCAGCTAAGGTGGATGGAATAACAGTGGATTTCTCCACTCAGGCAATCAGCCAAGCCTTCTTGTTGCCAAATCAAGGAGCAAAGACTGAGGCATTACCTGAACTAACCAGGGCAGAGGCCGAAGAGATTTTTGAGTACAAATTTCGGTGGGGGAAAGACACGAAGTGGGGGATTGGACTGACTCGTCACCATTGGAAAATGTGGTTTGATCTGGTCAACAACTACTTTTTGTTCAGACCTGAGGAGGGGAGAATGAAGCAAAAATACGTGGTAGAAGCTATTCGAACTTGGGAGGGGCACGAAATGAATTGGTCCCTCATTGTTCAACATAGGATCAATGAGGAGATTCAGGTGCGGAAGGCGCAGAGTCCGCCGATTCTCTACCTTTATTCGGCCTTTTATATCACCTGTTTGTGTGAATTACCTCTGAGACCGGTCAAATTGACATCACCACGACCTTCACCAGTCAAACGACCGATGTCTCCACCCTCTCCGACTTCGGAAGAAATTGAAGTCCAACATGCCATCATGACTACCAGAATTGCAGATCTGAACAAGCTAGTAGCCAAAAAACAGAACAAGTTGGAGCTGGCACAAGAGAAAAATGCAGGAGTGTCTCCAAAAAATTAATCAACTACTCCAGGAGAAGTTGAATGACCAGCGGCAATTCGCGGAGCTCCAAATCCAAAATACGGCTCTTAAATTGCAGCTGACTGAACTACGAAAAGACTATACTAGGCTGCAAAAGGAGGGGGCAGGGAGAGTGACTCCGAAGCCCCTGATAATGGAGAAGTCTAGTAATACTATGGACTTTAGTCTTTTGGACCCTTTGACATCGACAGTCCCCGTGGTCCCGAGCCCGGTGGCAGTAGGGGGTAAGTTTTTGACCGATGAAGTGTGTGCAAAGTTTTCGGAGTTAGAAAATAGGATTTGTTTGAACTTTAACTTGCACCAGTTTTATGAGATCCATCGGGACTTGCTCTTAGCCATGACAGGGTACGAGTTAGGGGATGTCTTGGATAAGACCCAATTTTTCGCAATGTGGTCATTCTGTGAGCGGTTTAAAGTCAAAAATTTGCTCACAGAGGTCCTAGCTAGGAAACATCTTCGGTTAGCCGATCTCTTTTCTGCATTCATCAAGATGGGGGATGTAGGGGGTAGAATTTATCTCTATTATGCGGAATGTGAGGAGCGTCTTCACCTACGACGGGGATTGAGAAGGCTCACTGAGGATAGGCAGGCAAACTGGGCCGATTATAGCATCGTCATGTCTCAACAATTTTACAGTCCAGGCAGAGAGATAGTGGTCCAGTGGAAAGCGAATCTCGAGGCAGTTGCACCCTTGGTGAAGCATGAAGAATATCTTGAGAGGGTCTTAAGTTTTAGTCTTCGCCGAGTCTACAATTTAGCTCAGGTAGATGATTTCACAGCTACTCATTATCTGTACAATCGGGAGAAGGCCATAGATAGGATAGATAGATATTTGAAGGCCATCGAAGGAAAGAGGGCCCCAGTGCTATCTGTTCAGGCACATGTGGATTTTTGTTTGGCACCCCTGGGATACTGTCCCCGCTTTGTTCGCACCATCGACATGCCAGTGGGAGGATCGACCGCAAATCAGCGTTACCTCGGGCACTACAAAGAATTGTTTGACGAAGAGGGGGAGAAACCCATTCCTACATGGCCAGCTTTGGCATGGATTTTGGAAAATTACGGGCTGTCCCGAATAGAAAAAGTAGCAGCTGACATCGTGTATCGGCAGCAAAGTGGACCCTAGTCCTTTGAACCACCTCCAGCGGTACAACTCCATCCTCAATATTGCCCTTGCGCACGTCGTCATAAGTGGGCACCAGATTCAACAATTGCGTCAGTAGAGTACAACTGGCCGCATATTCAAGGGGCTCCTGGTTTCAACACGCCAAGCCAATGCCGGGATGCCTACTCAAGGTTTCATGAAGAGCACCGGAATCATAAGGACCCAGTATGCTTCCGAGTTGCAGTCTTTTGTGCGGCCCTTACCGAATGGTGTCATCGATGGAATTTCGCTATCAATGTTAACTACTATCATGAATCAAGGCAAGAATTTTTCATGTTGTTGAAGTTGCAGTTTCGACCCTCTCGTTGGTTGAGGTTGCTCGAAGCCATGGCCCTCACTCATTTCATTGAGGGAGTTCATACCAGCCTGGTCAATGAATTCCCTTTCACAAGGGTGGGTCCCTTTGATGGATTTATGAAATGGCAGAGGATGAATAATCCACACGTGGTGGCCCAAGATGAAGACTTGCAACGTGCTATTCTTCAACTGGATGCGCGAGAAAGTCGACATCCTAGTGGATCCAGAAGTCGAAGAACTACACGTGAAGGAGAAGAAGACGACACCGAGGGCTCAATCAAGCGACTTCGGATTGGCAGGGACGCCAATCAGTAAAGGAGGGGGCTATGTGATACCATTTTTTGGACAGAATGTGTAATTTTTAGTCTTGAAGGGTAGATGAATGACAAATTTCACTCAAGACTGTTAAAATAGTGAAGAACTAGGCAATTAGTTACTTAGAAGCGGAAACATGCAAGTAAGATAGAAATTCCCTTGCTGCCCATAGTCTAGAAGATATCAAGAGTCATGGAATTCACATGTGACAATTGGAAGCAACATTTAATATCTTAGCTAGGGTCAGTCACCACCTTTCGGTATAGGAAGATAAGTAGAGGAAGGAAGAAGACAAAGGAGAGTGAATCCAATTTTCTGAATATCCTCTCGGGAAGAGAGTGAATGTTTTTAACTGACCTTGAACTCTTGTGATCATCAACTATACATGGGTGTGAAACCCATTGCTTTCTTGTAAATCATACTTGGAAATATAACAACCTGTTTTTGAAATCTCTATCTCTTGTCAAGTGTGTGCTTGTGTGTGGGGATGTCGAGTGTTGTTTTCTGGACCGGAATCAATTTGGGAGTGTGATGCTCTCAAATGAAAGATTGTGGGAATTGTGTCTGTATCGAAGTCAGTTTGAGTGAAGAATTTCTTGGACAGTATCTTAAGGTTTTAGCCACAGAGGAGTAATTCCTCGGTGATTATAAGTGTCCGGGTGTGAAGCCCGAGGATTTCATTGTGATACATATCTGATTAAAATTCAGATTCTTTTATTCCTCACACACTTCAACTCTCTTGTCTGCGAATATTGTATACTTGAAATGTGTGCAGTGCACTAACTTCTGGGTGAGAAAGAGTAATATGGTTTCCCCTTGACTCTCTTCCCTGAGTGTGAAACTCTGGTGCAAGGGAAGTGTGTGATTCACCCACACTGAGTCCAACCAAATACCCACAAACCAATAAAGAGTCACAAGTTGACAGACTGGTGACTCGAGTTTGCAAATGGGCTTGTGAAGAGTTCCATTATATGAGTGCGAAGCTCTTATAGAGATAAAAATAGGATTTGTGTCTGTAGTGAATACATAATGAATGAGGAATACTTTGATAGTATTTTAAGGTTGGAACTCTAGAAGAGTAACTTCCTGATGAGTGAAGTAATTGGATGTGAAGTCCCGGGTGATCAATAATCTGTTAACTGGTAAGTATTAATTGCATAAAAACCGATTAATAGATTGATACGAAGAGAATCACAATTTACATTCAGATTCTCGGTCCCCCCGCTCTCGCGGAATGAAAGAACCTAACATATGTGTATGTTTGACTTATTCTCGTAATACCACTGATAGATGTTCCAATCAGATAAGTGAATCACTGTAAGAAACTTCAGGGTGGGAAAAAGTTAAATTAAGTAAGAAACACGATCAACCATTTCGTTGTGAGAACCTTAAAAGTTAAAGTCGGTCATCTTAGTTCTGGCAGCAAGAGGATAATTGGAAAGAGATTTGTTCACATTCCTCGACTCCTCAATTACTTCTAGGATATGATTGGTGAATTACAAGTCCCATTATCCGATGCTATCTTTTTTCTAAATCAATCGGGAGTGAATCCTGGTTCATTGTATGAGTTACTATTGATTCGAGATGTGCTATGAATGGATTACACTGACAGTTAATCTCCTGTGAATTGAAGAATCGATTTTCGAGAAGATAATCTGTGGGGTACCAGTTTAATGTCTTAAGTCACCCAGAGCAGGGAGATAACTTTTCTTCTAGTGCTCTCCAAGCAAATAAGCCAGGGGTGTCTTAGGCGGATCTCCCGAATTTTAAGAAGGGAGGAAGGATTCTGTAAAGATTGGCTCCAAGAGCAGAGCTCGATCTAAGATATTGCTTGAAAAATAGTTTGTCCACATGAACGCGAGGATAGAGCTAACGGGGAAAGATTGTGAAAATCTAATCGTCTTTAACAGTAGGTGACGACGAGGTGAAAGAGAAAAATCCTTGGGTGTTGATGCAGGTGATCGTTGTGTCTGCAAGATAACTTCACTCCAGAGCCACAGCGGAGAGAATTGAGTGGCTAATGTGACTAGACGTTTCTCTGACACTATAAGATTATTACTGGACACTGGTTACTAGTTACTTGGAACTGGTTACTAGACGTTTCTTTGGTTACTTGTGACTAGACGCTTACTTGGAACTTGGAACTGGACGTTTACTTGTGACTCGGTATTAGACTGTGACTATTTTGACCCGATTCGCTCAAGACGCTTCTCGCTTAATTAGTTCCCGGTTCGTGGTTCTGTCACTTGTAACTAGACTTTTATAAAAAATTTACTAAGGCCTAATTTTTATAAGGATGGAAATATGTTAAGCAGTATCACCACATGTATAATGAATAAATCCATATATGGTGAGAAAGTAACAAGTCAAGTCACATGAGAATAGATTAATTGTGGTAATTAAGTGTTAAACCCATTCCATCACCCCTTTGAACTATTAATCGACCTTATCGTGACAAACTAAAGATACATCTGACACTCATTTAGTCTTCCCTGGGTGTTTTTCGAGCTGGAACCCTGGATGAAAAAACTAACTACAAAGGGGAAGGGCCTTAGGTTTAAATGTTTGATTTAGAACATGTTCTTGTTGGTTTACGGGGTGAGGGTTTAGTGGATAGGATAAGGTCCTACTAAGTAGGAGAAGGTTAAGGGGTTTGTGGTCTTGGGTGTCCTCTCCTCCTCTTCCTCTCCTCTCCCTCTCTCCCTCTCTCCTCTTCTTTCCTCTCAAGGAGGTTGAGCTCTTAGAGCTCAGAAGAATGCGGGAATTAGGGGGAGAATTAGTAGAATTAGTGGAATTAGGTAGGTGCATTAGGTGGAAGACTTATGGTAATTAGCGGAATTAGGTAGGGGGATTAGGTAGGTGACTTAGTGGCACTAAGGGAGCTGGTTTGCAGCTACACTGGGAACTAAGGGGGTTGGTTGCAGCTACGACTGGAACTAAGGGAGTTGGGTTGCAGCTACGACTGGAACTAAGGGAGTTGGGTTGCAGCTACACTGGGAACTAAGGGAGCTGGTTTGCAGCTACGACTGGAACTAAGGGAGCTGGTTTGCAGCTACGACTGGAACTAAGGGAGCTGGTTGCAGCTACGACTGGAACTAAGGGAGTTGGGTTGCAGCTACACTGGGAACTAAGGGAGCTGGTTTGCAGCTACGACTGGAACTAAGGGAGCTGGTTTGCAGCTACGACTGGAACTAAGGGAGCTGGTTGCAACTACGACTGGAACTAAGGGAGCTGGTTGCAGCTACGACTGGAACTAAGGGAGTTGGTTGCAGCTACAACTGGAACTAAGGGAGCTGGTTTGCAGCTACACTGGGAACTAAGGGAGCTGGTTGCAACTACGATTGGGAACTAAGAGAGCTGGTTGCATAGGCCGGTTATAGGCCGGTTAGGGGCCGGTTAGGGGGATTGGTCATGAGTATGGGCTAGTAAATTAGGAAGGGGGAGAGGAATTAAACTAGGGATTCCACTCACTAGCGAACTAGAATGGGTGGCCTCATATAAATTAGAGGGTAGTATAAGGGGAGGAGCTTTTAGTAGGGATTTGATTGTGGGATTGTGAATTAGTGTAGTAGGGAAGGGATAAATAGAGAAGAGCATTTTTCAATGCTTGTACTCGGATTATGGAATAAATTGGTGTGCAAGATTTGATGGGAAATGTAATGGATTATCACGAATTTGGTAAGATGGAGTTATGGGAACACAAATGTGATATCCATTCCCTCACCCGGACTAGGACGCTTAAGGGTGGGTGGTTTGGCCTCACATGGCCACAAACATGTATCAATGTACAAGCTTCGGAGGCTAGTCTTTTGGGAAATGGAGACATTCGAGAGGAGTTTGATATGGACGACCATTACGTGGGGCCTGCTAGTAGTCGTCCCCCACCATCTTTCCGCATTGCAGTGGATTGTCATGAAGGCTATATGCTTATTTTGCGTCCTGGAGATGAGACATATACGAAGCCAGTGTGGGTGGCAAGAGCTTTGTCCAAACCAAATTTTGTAACTTCCAGCCCTCATTTTCGACAAATACAAGTGGAGTACTACCGACCGACAGCACGGAATGAAGATGTGATTCGGCATTTTACAGGCTGGGATACAAACCCTAACTTTCGGTAGAAGGTGGATTTTGAGCACGGTCCATCTTGAGTAGATACAGATTCCATATTCATAGCATGGAAACCACGGAAAAATCATAGTAGATTAGTGTCCATCCCTCAAAAGTACATAACTTTTGCAAAAGACAACCTTGCTCGGATCGGACAAGAAGCAACCCATGTTGAATGACAAGTTGGTAGGATTGTGTTAGCATGATTATAGTTTCATATGTAATTATAGCAATATATATTACTCATATGTGTGCTCTTCAAAATTAGGGCAAAGTTTGGGTAGAACTTACGAATGCTATATTGTTTGGGGTTGGATGAATATCCATTTACTATATTTCAAAACAAATGTGAAGTTCATCTTATTATTAAGTTTGGGACTAAATTGTCGATTGAAGAAATATGCATTTATTACATGCACTTTGTATGTTGCAATGTCTATATTTTATTGACCATGCTAATAATAAAAAAACATTTTATATGTTTTTTGGGTGAAACTTGTTTGGAGTGCTCTACCCAATGTGGTTTTGTTGATGAAGTTGGTGTCAAGTGCTCTACCATATGTGCTTATGTCCGCACATCATAGATTTGGGATATTAGAACATATAATATATTTGAGATTGTTGACAATATAGTTTCGGGTATCTTCATGTTGTTTGATCCACATATTAATTTGAGACTAGAGAAAGTCTCAATTTAACGAATATAGTGTTATTTGGGACATAGTGTGAGCCCAATATTGTGCCCACATGTGTTCTTAATCTTCAAATCATTAAAACCTTAGGCTTTTGAATCATTTTGAATACTCAAAAAGATAAGAAGAGTGAGGCTTCTAGTTTAGGTTTGAGTTGAGTTTAATGACCAGTGTAGGAGTTACTTGGGTTTGAAGCTAGAAGGATTAATTTGGGGATTAATTAACCATTAGGTGAAGCTTAAGTTAATTGGGTTGTGACTTAGGTAGCATTTGTTTTAGGATTGTAGCTTAGGCTGTAGTTAATTGTTTGTTTTAGGGTGAGAGCTATGTGGTTTAAGGGGGGGGGGGGGACCTTCCCAAGAGATTAGACCTCGATTTCCTTAGATAGCAGATTAGGGGAATAATCAACCGGTGGCTGCGGTGCGCTGGGACATCCACTCTCTATGTAGAAAAGAAAAAACGGCAGGAGGAGGCAGGGGGCAAGAGAGAGGAGATTCAGGATTGGCATCATGTGTGTGTGCTGCTAGTGCCGAGGAGAGGGAGACATGCAAAGCTAGCAAAAATTTGATCGGAAGGGGTGGCACCAGTAACCAGAGCGTTGATGTGGCAGTTGCCTCGGCTTTGGGGCAACCGAATTCTTCGAGAGCTGGCATTGGCCGGTTTGTGTCTTCTTTAGTCGATTCTTTGGGATGCTCCTGGTGCGGCATTGTTGTATTGTGAAAATTAGGAGCTTGATGCCGGCTACGGGAGGAAGAGTCTGTTGAAGAGGGTAAGGGTAGTCAGCAAGGCACTGGACCAAAATTAATCGGTTCGTTCAAAATCTGTGAGAGAAGGGCAGAGTATTCAATTGCGTGGGCAGGGCTATGCAGATTCGTAGGCTCAGAAGGAGGATTCTGGGAAATCTATAAGCGTGGATTCCAGCTCGCAAGGTGAGCATTGGAGCTGGTAGATTGACCTTGGACGCCGCAGCTAAGCGTACCTTGAGGGCTCCTTGGCAGCGAGGTTAGGCATTCAACCTGATTGCCGGCTTGGGGGCAACCAAATCCAACAGATCCCCTGCTGGTCACTGAAGCAAATGCTGAAATCATAGACCCACAAGGTAGCCAGGTCGAGGAGCGAGGGACAGAGGACTTGTTCAGGGTTGAGGAGGCTGTCGGGTTGAGCACGATCTTGGGCCTTGAGGCCGCCGACTGGTGTTGTGATTGAGGGGAGTAGGGCTGCAGCAACTGCATTAGGGAGAATCGACCCTCCCCAGGAACTAAGGGACATAGTGTAGGTGGAATTTTAGGACCTTAATGGGGTTTAGGGGTTAGGCAAGGGTGATATTATGGAGCACATTGGTAGGAAGGGGCCCAGTGGAGAATGGAGTTGAATTTAGTCCAAACCCCAACTTGTTAGGCTAGGGTTGGTTATGCATTAGCTTAGAATTGATTGTGTTGGGAAAACTTAAGGGTTTAAGTGTGAAGACCAAAACCTAGTGGAGAATCACAGTGGTAGGATGAACACAAGGCGTGGAGTATTTTCTAAATACTGATTGCCTTGTGCTCTTGGAATAAAGAATGGTGTGTTTGGATTTTACATTATTGGAGTATGGAAGCTGAATCATTGGCCATGGGGGGGTGGTGAGAACATGTGAGCTAGAGGCTCTCACCCGGACTACGACGCATAAGGGTGGGGGTTTATGGCTGACACATAGGAGGTACTTGAATTGAAGTCATCCATACCAAAGATTGCGGAGGGCATTTGATGGCACAGAAGAGAGGAGAGCACCACCTTGCCCTTTAATCGGTCAAGACATAATGTGCCATGCTTAAGGAAGGGAAAGGTGGCTAAATGCCTCAAAGGACAACAAACCAAGAGGAGAGAACAATCCAATACACCAGACAGGAGTGAAGAGGTTGTCTGCCCTATATGCTCTCCCGTATTGGTAGGTCAGTGTGAAGTACTCTATGCACAACTCCTGCAGTGCATGAAAAAAACTACTATTTGTAGACACTGCATGGGTCCTTGATGACTACATGTTTTTATGATGACTATCAGTAGTCATCGTGTCCAAAATTCTATTGAAACAAACATATAGAATGTGCTGAAGGAGTAGTGATGTCCAATCTAACAATGTGTGGGGAATGGTGCCAATATCTCTTGATTCGGCATGTCCTAGACCCAATGCATTGCGAAAAAAACTTGTGCGAGGACATCTTCAAGATAATATGGGGTTTGAAAGATACACTGAAAGTACGACTGGATATAAAAGAAGTGAACATAAGGCCGCAACTTCATCCAGTGGTTGATGGTGGAAATGGACTGACATTGTTACCGGCTGCTCCATACGTGATGTCCAAGGTAGAGAAGACAGTCTTCATAAAGACTATTCGTGAGCTAAAGACTCCGAGTAATTATGTTGGGCAATTGTCAAAGAAAATCACAGCAGATGGAGAGTTGCAGGGGCTCAAGTCCCACGACTACCACATTTTGATGCAACAGATTATGCCCTTATGTTTGCAAACATTACTACCAAAGGAAGTCCGAGTGGCGATCATACGCATATGTAGGGTCTTCACACGTCTTTGTGCAAAGTCCGTGGACCCATCAACAATGGCAGAGTTGTTGGAGGAAACAACAACCATGTGCATGTTAGAGAAAGTCTTTCCACCGTCATTTTTCGATGTGATGTCGCATATGCCAATTCACTTAGTGCAATAGCTGGTGGTTTGTGGGCCAGTACACACACGATGGATATACCCAGTGGAACGGTACCTGAAAACATTGAAAGGTTACGTACGGCAGCGCGCGCAACCAGAGGGCTCCATGGCAAGAGGCTACATCATGGACATGGTTGTCTATCCCGCCGTTATAACGGTGTCGTGTCGTGACGGACCCCTCCGTCACGACACAATAGGGTCCACGTAGGGTCAACCTAGGGGGAAGCTAGTAGGGTGGGTAAAATACTTACCTTCTTGCCAAGGTGGCGTCCTATGTGGCAAAAAAGGCCGACGTGGACGTGGATATGCCTAGCGCCAGGTAAACCATTTTGCCATTATGTTTATCATTCTGTTAAAATCAAAGTAGTAAAATATGACTAAGGAGGGTGTGGGGCGGACGGGGGACGAGGGTGGGGCGGACGGGGCGGACGGGGCGGGAACGGGGGGGGGAACGGGGGCGGACAGGTCGGGAACTTCTTCTTCTTCTTCTTCTTCTTCTTCTTTTTTTTTTTTTTTTTTTTTTTTTTTTTGGTGCGGACGGGGTAGGGAACGGTTTTTTTTTTTTTTTGTTGGACAGGGGTTGGGAACGGGGGCGGACGGGGGGGAACGGAGCAGACGGACGGGCGCTAGTAATTTTTTCCCCACTTTACCTCTACTTTGCTGACGGGGAGTGCTATCTTATGAGTGGTGAGCAATGAGCGGTAACTTATGAGTAGTGAGGAAGATGAAAATTTTGGTAATAGGGCCACCAATATCCTATAACCGTGGAATTGTGGCCTTAAAAATGATGATTTTAGGGTTTAGTAATAAGAGGGTTGAGAAGGATAAACAACATGAAGTCCAAAAATTTATTCATCAGTAGTAGCACTAGACATGAAACTATCTTTTGCCTCGTCATCTATATATATTCGAGCACCTTTGCATTGCGAATTGATTTTGGAACTATAGCAAGATTCTTCATTTGGATCCGAATCTTCGAGATTCAACATTGCAATTGCAACATTCTCGGCATATGATGGAAGACGCGGGCTACGGCTTGGACTTCGTAGGAATTGTCTATGTGCCCAAAACGGGAGACATGTCCTCTTTCCAATCGTATTCCTGAAATCAAATCGATGAAACATGTAAATAATGTGAAGAAATAAAAATGAACCAATGAATTGAATGAAACGAATGAATTGAATAAAAATTTATTGTATTAAAACTTACTCACACTCAAATTCAAGCATCTCCTCATCTGACAGGTTATCATCTTCTTTTGTGAGATCTTGTATATTCTCCTTAGATGACCCCTCTTTCAAAACGTTTTCCAAAAGCGGTTTCAATATGTGCTCAAATATGTCATTATCACCCTCAAATGCAAGAAGATGTCTGCCACATGCGCGTGTTGCTAGGATAGAAGCTCCAGTGGAACATGTCAAATCAACAACGCGTCCATTCGATGGTGTAAACAATTCAATAAGATCTTTAAAAAAAACGCGGTGATTTTTGATATGGCCCCCTCCAAGGTCTTCCCGATTTTTGAAGAAGCATATTTTTTTCATCCACAAAATTGAAAAGCAAGTTTTTGCTTTTCAATCCAATGCCCAAAAAAAGTGGAGTTTGGTTGTCTCGTGAATTTTGTGGTAGTAAAATCCCTTACCAAGACATGAGCCATAAATGCCGGAGTCTACAAAAAAATGTAAATTGTGTTAAAACTATATACAATGCAAATAACACCAAAATAATTAAATAGAAATAATTGTGATGTATTATATTTACGGTGTAGGTTGGAGACTCCGGATCCTTGAACACCATGTACGAATTGAGGCAAATAAAAGTCCTAAGAACTTTCATGTTGCCGTTGTGTAAGGTTGAATTCAAAACCTTCTTGGTTTGCATATCGATAGCAGAAAATACTATGAGGACGCCATCATCAGACAAGATGGACTTGCACAAGGACATTGTTGCAACCATCCAGTTCTTGTCATATTTATTCCAAAGAGGAATTTCAGCAGGTCTATTGGAGAGGTTGAAGTCAAGACCGTCGGGAAATTGGAGAAAAACCAAGTCAACGGCAAAGGGAGTCGAACTTCCCATGACATGAAATTCGCGATTGTCATTGAACTGAAATACCACAACATATCACAATATAAGGCACAAAATAAAACCCAAATGAAAGTAAGAACATTAGAGAAAATACCAAAACAATAATACTTACGTTTTCAATAAATTCCCGCAATTGGATCCACTCAGGAGGGCCTACATCCACCCCTTCAGACTTGTTCTTGACAGCAGTAGATCGAGCAAACGAGAGCGTGAGAAAGTTCTTCAGTATGAATACCTCTTTTTTCTCAAAATATCCGTTGGCGCACGATGAATAGCGTCATAGGTGCTGGAGTAATGAAATTCCAATACATCGCACCCAAACTTTGAATTTTCGCCTCCAAGTGGATTCTTATTCAAATCATTGGAAATAACAAGCAATTCTTCATGTTGTGAAATTTCCGATTGACCTTGTATTTTGGTTTCATGAACATATTTCCTCTTACAACGTTTTGTCTCTTTTGGTTTTGGCTCTCCAAGTTTAAGCTGCACAATTTGTGCTTGCAAAATTGCAGTATCACGAGGATCCACATTTTTAGCATCATTTATCTGACGGATTGCCTTCTCACTTAACGGACATGCTGTCGCGCACCTCTCCATGAGGAGTGGCCGAAACACCATGGGCACAAGGGGGACCCCGGAGTGACACCCGGGACTTGTGGCGCCGTTGGTGAGAGGGCCCAAGTGATCCTAGTGTGGATGAGGTCCCCGGGCGTTGGGAACGCCTCCCACCCACGAAGACTAGGAGGCACAAGGGTAAGGCCATGAGCTATGCGTAGCTCATGGCGTAGTGATTCTAGAATGCTCAAGAACACCTCAATCGGAGGTGTGAGCTAGGAGTTATGGCCATTTGAGTGGGGTGCTGTCCCGGGACAGCGCCCTGCTACAGCAGTGCCTGGGAGTGATTCCCGGGACTGCCAAGGTTCAAACAGGCATAACTTCCTCACCACTTGCCCGAATGGGGCAAGTGAGGAGTCCATCGGCATCTACGTGAAGCGTAGATGAAGATGGAGTGGTTGGTTGCTGGAATCAGACATCATACAAGGAAGTTATGATGGTCTGAAGCTGCTGGGGGCTTCTAGGCCCAGCGGCTAAGGGAAAATGTCCACTTGGCCCCAACTCTTGGTAGAGAGACAAGAGGTTGGTTGACGGTGGGGTAGGGGCCCCGCGTAGAGTCCTAGAGGCTTATATGGGTGAGGTGGTGTGGCCTCACCCACCCGAGGCCGAACGGCACGGCCTCCATGGGCTTTGGCCCATTGTGAGGCCATAGTTGCCTAGTATGCTTCGGGTTGTTGTAGTGTTGCTCCGGCAACGCGATGATCAACATAAGATTGGACTTCCATGGATGGAAGTCCACATCTAAGGAGTGGTTACCGATTAAAGGGGTGAGTCCCGAAATCAAAGTAGGAGGGTTGGTTCCCCTCCTATGAACTAATGGTCCGGGGTTAGAGGAGCTAACCATTAGCATGGCGGTATGCGAAGGGTTAGCCACTCGTAACCTTTGCTAGAATTGAAAATTGGCAAGATGGTCAAGGGGGGGCTAGCAAGGGTTGCGACACATGCATCCTTAGGACAATCAAGATACCAACCACAATCCTCATAGTGTGGGAGCGACCAATCCAAACAAATCTCAGTAGTGAACATGCATGAATCTCCTGTACCAGTGTCACGCCAATTTGGGAAAAAACGAGGTTCCCCTATAATGCATTTATGTAGAATCAAAACATATCGAAAATACCTACACACAAAAATATTGTAAGTCAAATATTCCATGACAATTTGACAAATGAAATCAAAAAAATCAAAAAAATAATAAGATTAGGTTGTACCTGTATAATACACGTTTCATAGCAAGATCAATATTAGGTTGCTCATCCCAACCGTTGTGTTTTTTAACTTTTCCGCTTTGGAATTCACGATAGAATATTGAATTGAAAGCAGCAAACTTCCAAGTTTGGATATACTCGGAGAGAGTAGGCACATCTGCAGGCAACTGAAGAGGAGATGAAAGAATACTTTAAAGCTCTTCGATAGCCTTTTTTTCCAACTGTGCCCAATATGTAGACTTTGATAACCAATCATCAAGTGCAGAATCAGAGAGTAGCGATTTCGGGAAATGCAATGCATCTTTGTCAAATCTATTGCCATTCCAGAGCTTGAGCCATCCAACTTTGACTTCTGCATCCACATTACTGACAGCAACACGATGAAGTTTCTCTTGTAGCATTTCAGGCACCGAAAATGAACCCCAATGGCGCTTAACTTCTTCAAGGAAAGCAGAGGTAAGGTTGATGTCGGCAATCGCTAGTTGTTTCGTAAAACTAGAAGATAACATTGCACGTTTTTTGTTGACAGCTGCGGACATTGCTTTTGAAACTCCGTCTGATGTCCGTTCAAGAGGATGAGTTTCATTATACTAGTTGAGAGCAATATCGCTAGCCTCAGCAAGTTCTTGCTGAAAAATCAAACAAAAGTCAATATTTATAAGTACATATAGATGTAATGTAAAATGAAGATGAATAAACATAAGGCATATTATTATTAGCAATGGTAGAAGAACTTACACTGTACATGTAATCCAAAAAAATTGGTCGTGTCAAAGAATACCAAATTTCGACGGACTTCTCCTCACATCGTTTATAACTCTTTCGATCCAGTTGCTTTCTGAAGGAAGTCAAAGGCATGGTGCCAATACTTTGCATCCGATATAAAGTATGCACCAAATTGGTGGATACGTGAGAATTTTCGGTTGACCTAAAAAAACATTAAATTTATTAGATTCATGATGATATAATTTGGAAAACAAAATATAAACTAGAAATAAGTGTAAAAAAAAAAAAAAAAAACATTAATTGTTGATGTCATGCATAGCAGTCAACAAACTTGAAATGTCGTCAGGCTCGGGCGCTAAAATGATAGAATCCACAAAGACATGACGTTCATAATCTTCGGTATATACGCGGTCAATATAATTTCTCCAAGCAAAAAATCTATAATTTCCATCTCATATAAAAAACATCTTATTCTTGTATGACGTCAATGACAAATCTGTATCCAATTGAGATTCAAACAGGGCATTAGCTTGAGCCCAATTTGGGCTCCAAGATGCGCGAACCTCATCATCCACGAATTGACAGTTTCCCTTAGAATCGGTGGCCGATATATAAAACACACGGTCATCATCACGATAACCATTGAAAAAATCAGCCTCCAATTTAGTAATGTCACCCTTCAAAGCATGACGCACAATCGGCATAGGAACCATGCGACATAAGAGTACATTCAAGCGAGCATTAGGTCCAGCACGGATTGAGGAAATTGTGGAAGTGGAATTGACCTTTCGTTTGTTCGTAAGCTCCCACACTTTCTCTTTATAAGTTTTATTGTCACCATCATTATCTTCATCCGAGTCAAAATCATCGAGAGATTCATTTATTTTTATATTTTTCTTATTATGAAGATTTGACGATATGTCATGATGATGATGAACTTGTTGAGATGGACGATCTTGAGTTGAATGCATTGTGGAATCATCATCAGTAGAAATAGGAGTCGTTCTCTCCCCGGGGAGAGCACTCGCGAAAATTTATTAAACCATGTGCAAAAGTATGTAGGGTACTTTTTATTCATATGTGATAAAATTTATACAATTCTTCGATATAATGAAGCCCTCTTCAATTACAAAGTTGTGTGTATAAATAAATAAGGGTACCATATAATGCATCAATTTATCTAAATCTTTCAATCTAAAATAGGGTTGGGAATAGTAGGTAGAGAAAAAAATGTTGAGGCAGAGGTATACAAAGCATTTTATGGTGGTCAATGGATGAAAAACTATCCATTTTCAATCCAAATTCCCGAATGAAAAATTTGGATGACGAGGGTTTTGGTGTTCTTTGCTTTGTGCGTTGCCTAGGGTTGCTTGCACCACCAATGCAAGGCTGCTTGTGAGGCAGGATTTGGTGTTGAAGTTCTTGACGTGCATTTTGTGGTTGTGTGCGGTTTTCTGAATTCTAGTGGTATGCTTGTGGTTTTCGGAGTTCTAGTAGTTTCTTTGTGGGCAACCGACGCCGAAGTTTCTCACGATACTGTACCAGACGAGAGACACTCTGCACAAGCACAGTCTTGGCTGAGATCTCCGGTAGGCAATCAACGTGAGCCTTCACAGCGTCCAAAGGTATCAATTTCCATCCATCTGCAGTTCGATTTTGGACCTCTTCAAGCACCCAGATGTATACTTGCACAAGTTACAGAATCGAAACAGAAAGTTAGGTTTTGACGACTTATGAGCTTGTCATCATCATGAGCTCAGTGTGCTAAGTTGCTTCCACGGGTAGGTTCTTAGTTGATGTTGGTAATCTGAGGCGCATGTTTTTGTGTAGGTAAATTTCTACGGGCCGTTGTGCCCGTAGGAATCAGCACAGAGCCTCCAGGAAGGAAGAAGAAATCGACGAAGAAACGGCGGAGATGGGCCCCATTGTGCCATCTTTCCCTTCGCACACTCTTTCTTTATTCCCCTGTCACTCGTAAGGATCACCTTGGCCTTCCTACCTGCACGCAATTCCAATCTCTCGCTCTCGCCCCAGCCCCAACCTCCGATTCAGGTACCCACGCCCTGTGCATTCGGCCAAGCAATGGCTTCAATTCACTCCTGGATTGAGTGTGTTGGTGCGATCCAGGAAGTGTTTGAACGCCGCGTTCTGAATGGTTTTGATGCCTCGTTTGCTTAGATTGTGCAATAGGCTTCAATTGTCAAGCTGTACTTTGCCTTGTTTTGTTTCGATGTTAATCAGCAGCAGATTGCAAGTGCGAGTATCCTGTTGCAGATTGTGATGCTAGGTGTGGCATTTGTCTTAGGGTTTATGTTGCGGCGACATAAGATTGTGGTCGGACAAGCTCAAGCACAAGATTTCTGTCAAGGCTTGCCGGTCAATTTCGACACCGAAGTCCTGCTTGTTCTCGTGTGTGAGTTGGATAACCCCAATGGCATCCCCCGTTTCTAAACTGGACCGAATGTATTTGTTGGTCAACCGAGTCTTTAAGCTTTGGTACAAGAGGTGACAAAAATGGTGGTGACTTTCAAGGGAGCCAAGGAAGAATTGGCTTCTGTTTGTGGTGATGTGAGTGTTTTGTTAGAGTTGAGATCCGGGAGCAAACCATGGGTAACTAAGCATTCTTCAATGTGATCCTCCATCAATGCATGGAGGAGGTCGAAATCAGGTTGGCCATGGAAATACCTCACCTGGATGCCTCATTTAGAGTAGCGCTTATATCTCATCGAGTTTAGGTCCCTCATAATGTCTAAAGAATAGCATCTTGGTTAGGGCTATGCATCAAATTTTGACAACTGCTTCTGAAGAGAGGCTTACGAGTTGGTGTATATGGCACGATTGTGTTATCTGGTGCACAAGTGCCTGTGCATTCATGTGAGGAACATGGAATGCTGCTGTCCCCTTTTTTGTGCTGAATTTTGTGTGAACATGGAATGCTGCTGTCCCCTTTTTTGTGTGAATTTTGGCGACACCGCATCACACTCAGCCTTAGCGAAGCTTGGCCTAGATTCCTGGGCTCATCTGTGGTCGCATTGACTTTTTAATATGTTTTACTAAGGAACATGCTTGAAACAATTGATGCAGAATGGGACTTAGTGGTTTGTAGGGAAAGATGTGTTGCTAATGAGCATCATCAGTGGAATGCCCTGGATTTTGTTGTCTTTGAAGTGCACGAGGTTGAAAGGCACGGAGATAAATCCTTGAAAGTTTGTCTAAGTGGCACAAATCGATGACTAGAATTGGAGTCAAGCGTATTTGTTTACCTACTATGCATGTGCTCTGTCATTCATTTGTGCTTAACAGAGCACATTGCAATCAAATAACACTTGTGCAAATGGATGACAGAGCACATTCTAATCAATTAAGCACGTTTGTCCATGTTCTCCTATGCATGTGCTCTGCCATCCATTTGTCAATCAATTTCAGTACTGTGGAAAAACAGAAGTGAATAAGAACCTTCTCAATATTTCGGGAATGGATTATTCAGAAAAAAAATTTCCAGTGTCTTGATCATATTGAGAACTATTTCATAGCGTCGTACATGTCTTGAACTGGTACATTTCAAAGTAGCAGTTAGTCTATTTTAGCCACCTGCTAATATGGAAAGATTTGAGCAAGTAAGGAAGTTGTGTTCGCCTTAAAGTCACTCATAGACTAGTTACTCAAACCTAGGGCTCATAGACTAGTCTTTCTGGAATCTTTAAGTAGTTCCCATCTTATTGAATGGCATCCAACTTTCACAACCCAATCTAAATGAATGGCATCTAGAAGCTGAAAATGGTGACACATGATAAATGCACACGGTTGTGCAAAGTGGAAGACTCCTATATTTGTTTTGGTCAAGCTTGTTCCTTGCCTTTCCTCCCCGCACATTTCTTTTTCCTGGTCTTTGCTCCAGCTCTCTTCATAGCTCATGGTTAGGTGAATCATGCCTCTTGATAAAACTCCATGCTGAAAAGCATTAATTGAATCACAGATTTATGAGAGATTAAGTCATGACACTCTCAGACTTAATTTAAGGGCTCGGGACAAATTAGGTTTTGTGAAGGAATTACTTACCACATTGTCATGTGATCCTGTGAATTGTCTTGATGTGCTTAACGGTCTAGGGCGCATTAATCTAACATTACGTTTTTGAGGCTTTGTTTATTTGCTTGCTTGTGTGTATGTTTGTGGCACGGTTGAGCTTTCTTTAATTATGGGCCCCTGTATAGCAGTGTATTTAATTTTCTTTCATCTCTATATAGTAGTCCATCTGCTGGTTCTTTTTTGTGCTGCAGAATGTTTGGACGAGTGTATATGATGATGATGATGGGCCTAGGGTATACTTTTTTGAGAGTATGCTTGAATTTGAGTAAAAATTCGAGCATGTTATGTTGTTGATTTTGGCAGGCACGCGGGCTACCAGGTTTTCTGGAGGCAGAACATTCTTTGCAGGTCTTAGAGATGGTGCTACGGACACGGGTCCTTGCAGTTGAAGAGGATGGCTCGACACCCCAGGAAGTTGGGAAGATTGATCTAGTAGAGGGAGAAACCTATGCTGGGCTTCGTGTAAGACTTGAAGAAAATGAGGTAGTAGAATGGCCTTTTCAATACTGGGATGTTGAGGACAGTTGCAAGATCAAGGTTAAGTTGGAGCGATTAAACAAGATACCTCCCATTGTTTATGTTATACCAACACATGGCCCTGATGAACAACTTCTCAAACGCCGGAGAGTTGGAGATGGATCCTTTGTGGAAGGTTTTGTGGCTACTGTCTCCATGGAAGATGAGCGGGTGGAGTTTCTAGAGGGAGATGAGGGTATTGTACAAGAGCACCCGAAAGAACCAGCATCGAATTCTAGAGTCAGAGTCAACAAAGAGGGAGGAATCGATTCAGCATCTACAAATCTGCTCCAATCGACACTCATTTCGAATGAGGCGATGACGATGTACCATAGAGCAGAACATAAGTTGCGAAAGGATCTTAAAGACCAAGCCCTCTAGGATCATCTGTGGTCTTTGAAGTCCTGGGATCACAATGGAATAGCTATGGTGAAGTTATACTGTGACGAATGTGATGTTCATTTTGGAGGCAACACGGGTGAACATAACAAAAATTTAGTTACCAATTTATTTTCTAATTTCAAGCGCAGTCACATAGGTAGTATTGCACACATTAGAGCTTGGTGTAGAAGGAATGGTGTGCCTTGGGAGAATCATCCACAGTCAGCAGCAAAACCGAGGCAAACCATAATCCTCACAGTCGAGGATCACCGAACACTAGTTCGAGAGGGGATAGATATTGTAGATGCCATAAACGACAGTGTGGACTCGGACAAGAAGCCGTTCAAGTGGGTTGGTGGTGATGTTGAGTCACCACATGTTTGGTCATTGTGGTACAGGGTGCAATGTGGTTTCTGCAATGAGTTCTTCCAGTTGTGTCCTCCAAAGAAAAACCTCGAAGCAAACCTCCTCGGTCACCTGCACGGAACGAAGCATGCTGAACAAGTTGAAAAGGCTAAACTAAATGTTGGGAAAGGCACACCAGTCTTGCAGGGGAAGAGAGGAAGGCCAAGCCGCTCGTCAGGGACAAGCTCAACTTCAAACCAAACACACCTCCACTCTTTTTTCAAACATGGAGGTGACGGTAATGAGGAAGGTGAATTCTTAACAAGGGATAGGTCTAATTTGTTTCAGTACATGTGTTGGGGGTTTAGGGGGCCATTTTGTTCGTATGCAGGAAAGAAGTACGAGGTCAAGGGGTTGTTACATGATTCAATTCCTGGTGTTAAATGGTTTCCAGAGCCCTACATTAAGGGGAAAATCTTGATGAATGGAGATTTAGTTTATGTTGAAGGTTGTTTTAGACATACGGAATGTTTACGTTTTGCAGCTGTAGAGCCTTGGATTGGTTTGACTTGTCCTAAGTGTGCTAGGATACCTCAAGAGAATGATTTTAATCTTAGAGTTAGGCGTGAGGACCGAAGTATTGACAAGAGAGGGTCTCGGTCTTGTGAACGAGGTAGGCGTCTAGATTACTTATTGATTGCAGAGTTGGGACATCACGGTAGAGAGCTGGCAAAAAAATTTAAACTAGAAAAGATGTACCACTGGGTAGCAAAGGTGAGGATTGTGCAACTCAAGGCCAAAAGACCCACATTGCGTGAGGCTGCACGGGAATCCTCTGCATCTGGAAATGTGCTAAAGTTTTGCAATGATATCCTTGCTGCCCATAGAACTGGAGCCTTTGGAGGTAAACCAACTCTATGGGACTTCATGAGAGAGGTTGCTGCGAATCTAAACCGCACCGGTCGAGGACACAGATTTGGAGAAAATACGAAATGTTATGTAGAAACTATGAGGATGTTTGGTGGAAAACGAATGTGTGATTTATTTGCACTTAACTATGATGGTCCTAGTTTTGATACTGTCAAGCGTGATACTAGAAAGGGAGTGCATTTCGTTTCTGGTGAGCATGCTCAAATTTTCTCTAATGTTGCGGATATCTATAGAAAAGCTAAAGAGGCCCACGGAATTGTAGGGCCAGTGCCAGTCATACTGGCCGAAGATGAAACTAAGGTAAAAGGAAGAATTTCATGGGAGAGGAAGAGTGATGCGTTGGTGGGGTTCTGCGGTTCAAAAGAGAACCATGTATGCAAGTCTGGATACAAACTTGTTGTAGGATCCGGAGAAGCATGGTATAGTAGAATTGTAGAATCTTTTCGAACTAACAAAGTGGGTGGATTTGCTAGGGTTATAATGGTTAACCCCCTTCACAACAAATTACCACGGCTTGTTTTGGTGGTATGCTGTACGTATGGGTGTTTTAACTCCAATTGGGTGAGGAATCAATGGACCGTAATTGACGAGTTGTGGACCACGGAGTGCAAAGAAGCTGTGGGGCCCATTGTTGGACACGCAAGCGATGGTGACTTTAGAAGGAGGCAATTGATGTTGGAAGACTACAGGAAGCAAGAAGGCGTGAGACTGAATGTGAATTGGGAGGGGTGGTTGTTATCTGCTGGGATTGATTCAGATGGTGACGCATACGGGTTGCATGACCAAGATTATATCCACAATGGCAAAAAACTTATCAATCCTCTAGATTCAAGGGTGCGGGATCTCATTCTTGGAGGGGACGTTGCTCTTCATGAACACATTGGGATGGTGTACAACCGATTTTCATATGATCATCATGGCCTCAAGCAAGAGGACGTGAAGCGCAGTGACCGCCAGAATTGGGGTTCTGCCCAAAGGTTGTGCCAAGAGAAGGTTCGAACTTGTCTACAAGAGATGCGGTCAGAGGGAAGTGTGCACCGGGAAAGAACCCTTGGAACAGAGAAGTATTTGGAAGCGTGTGCAAATTACGTATCCATTTTTTGTTCCCCACGCCTAGACCTTAGGTCAAGGTTAGTTTTGGCTTCTAAGGTTTCTTTTTTTTTTAGGCTTTGGAAGTTGTGGTTTAGTCATGGAGACCACGGAGTTATGGGGAATTCGAGGTCGTTGTCTGCCAAAGATAATTTTGTGAGCCAACAATGTTTTGTAGACATCCAAATGAGTTGTCACTTTGTTGTCTTACTGGTGTGCCATTTTAGAGATCGATATCCTCATTTGCCTGTACCACTACACCTCACTGGATTAGATTCTTGTGAAATTTTTTTTTCACGAGTTGGAGGTATGCAAGGTATGGAACGTGCTTACGATTTTCACGAACTCCTCAGTACAGCTAACACTGTTAACCGCTTGTCTGCTATCGAATATGGCAGTAGTGGTATGAAATTCAAGAAGGTCCATAATAAAATGGAAAATGTGTGGGGTAAATTACACCCACTAAGTGAAGGGGAGGTTGGTTGCAACCTTGGAGATTACAGTTTGATCGAATCTGATGAACATGTTGTAGCAGCCTTAAAGGAGGGTTTGAAGGAGGCACAAACAATGATTCGAGTGTTGAACATGGCTCCTTCAAGTCAATGTACTGCAAAGAAGAAGACATGGTTCTACACTCCATGGTTGTTAGAAAAATCCGACCCTAAGCACATGGCCTTCATACCAGGAGAGAAACCAATACAAGGAGAAGATGGGGATGCTGAAGTGCTGAGGAGTGAATTGGAATGTAACAGATTGGAGGAGTTACTAGAAGAAGGCTTGACACCCACCACTGAAAATGCAGAGGGCATTGGCGAATTTGACGGTGAAATTCTGCAGCAACTTGAAGATGACATGGGTCAAGTGGTCAATGACATGCTGAATTCCCAGGAAGTGTATGCATCAGACCCCAGTGGAACTCCACAAGTAGTACCCTTCGTTCAATTTTCAGGTCATACGATCTACAAGTCAACTCTTGTGTCCCAATTGAATGGGAACCCTTTTTGTCGAAAGATAGGTTGACTAGGGTGAAGAATTCCATATATTTCAACAATAGTGACGACTATGTGACAGCAGCATCGTCGTCAACATCGATGCTCCTTGGCCTTGGATCGGATTGTGGTGTCTACTTTGTGCATCGAAGTACCACTAGATTGTCCTCTACAATAAAGAGTGCTATAAGGAGAAAAAGGGGGAGACCATGGAAAGAGGCACCCAAACGAGGGAGACCACAAAAGGATGCATCTCCAACAAACATCCTAGAGGGTGTGGATGAGGGCAGGTGGTGGATAGGGCGTGTGCAAAAAATACGACGGAAGGTAGGCAATAGCTGGATGAAACTAACTCAGCCTATTGACCTCCAGAATCGACATGAGGTTTCGCGTAAGAGAGGAAACGACTACGGGACCATTGAGATAATGTTGACATGGTTTTCTAAACACCATGGTCATTTAAAATTTAAATATGACCATAGTGATTTCACTTATGTTGACATAGATTCTATTATCTCCACTGTTACCATGTCCTTCGAACAAAGAAGTAGTGTTTATTTGTTAGATCCTACTGATGCAACTTCACTTGACGAATTTGTCTCAAATAAAAAAAAACCTGAAAATCTAGTGTTTATTTGTTAGATCCTAGATAATGAATGAATTTATAGTCATCAGGGTTTAAGAAATTTTTGTTATGTTCATTACATCCGATGTTGGTTTGGAAATGATAGATGTTGGGTTGGAATCCAAGTTATGTTGCTATCCAATGTGTTCCTAAACACAAAAATGAATTTTGTTGCTATCCAATGTGTTCTAAAACACAAGAGTTGAGAATCGAATTGAGCTTAGATGTTCATATTTTTTATTTTGGTGCTTCTCTCAAGTTTGCTTGCTTCAAGTTTGTTTGATTTGAACATTGTTTGATGTATGTTTTGGAACAATAGGAGGTCCTAATAATGCTTCAAGTTTTTATGTTTTGGTACATTGTTTGATGTCTTCAGTCTAGACATGGCTTATTGAATTTTCACTACAAACTTTCAAGAGTCCTATGAGTTGTCATTCATGGGATCAAATATAAAAATTATAAGGAACATAGGGTACTAGAAACTAGTTGACTTGCGACTTTATAAATACAAATAGGGTCATCTAAAATGACAAGATTTAGATTTATCTGTACTAATAGGGTATAAAGAATTCCAATTTCTTAGATAAATAGCCCCATGATAAATACCCTTCCGTCGCAGATGGGTTATTAAATACATGTATGAGTGCCCTCCCCGGGGTTCTCTCCAAATCCATTGAATGGTCCTAAAACAAATGAAATAAGTTTCATAAATATTTCAAAACCAGTAGCAACACATTAGCAATAACATTACAAAAACAACAGCAATAACAACAACAATAACAACAGAATACCACGAACACAGGGAAGAATGACAAAAATTATTCTAGACACTGCCATTTGCACCTTTAAATATTGTACGATTAAGGTGGCCGCTCACCCCAAAACTACAAGTGCATATCCTGTGCGTTAACGCACAGGGTTTATATGTCCAACTACAGGTCTACCAAAGTTGGGTGCGAGGTTTGGGTCGTTCGACCCAAACCATGCTCACAGTGGGAAACTCAAGTATGTGAGCGGAGAGCGGAGAGCGGAGATTGGAGAGCGGAAAATTTAGATTTTGTTGGGTAATTTTAGGAGAAGCAGTGCCTATTTCCGTGGAATTAGAGATAGTTTGAATTCTATATTTGGAAAGGTACCCCCATTCCCGTGGACATAATAACCCAGAATTGTTTGAGAAACCAACGGATCCTATAGGCGTGGAAGATTGCATTTGTTATCAAACATCTTATAGTATATGTTTTCAAATGTATCATATTAAATTAGGGCTGACGTCACCAAATTGAAATCAAAATACCATACACAAAATATTTTATTGGTCAACAAAATGTAGCCAACCTCAAGACTTACAAAAATGGGTAGTTAGTTAAAATAACTATATACTCTAGTTTAGGGCCATCTACACCCTATCTGCCGGGCATGTCCAATATGGGTAAAATGATCCAAAGAACATGCCATAAAACTCCGTCGCACCATAACAGCCTTCCAATTCAGTCCTTAGCTTAGCCAAAGACCTCAAAGACAAATCCCCCAAGTCCAACCTTAGAATCCTCTTGGAAATTTTTGAGGTGACGTGCCGGCTCTTTGAGAACAACATGAATTTCAATTTAAAAAGTTTGACGAGGTTATGTTCGCGTGCCAAACAAAACTTCCAATTGCTATATAGCAATTGGGATTGGAAGACGGCCAATGTGATTAGTGTGCACAACCATAAAATAAACCATCCACACTAATAGAAAGTATGGTCCCCCTATAACTAAGATCTCACACTAAGAGCCGAGAGCTAGATTGTTTTGTGACTAGAAGTTAAGAGATCCGAACGATGAAGAAAAAATAAAGAATGCAATGCGGGTTGACATATGAATATGAAATAATGGAAAGAAAGAATGAAACTTGCGCCGGATATCAAAAATAAAACCAACACACAACTTTTATTAAAGCCGGATAACAACAACAAACGGAGTTATAATCTCCAAAACCAAAATGATAAACTAAGGGCTTGGAGAACATTCCCTATCACTCTCCTCACCCTCATTTGCTTCTAACAAGAAAAGATTTCGTGTTCCACGCGAGAAATGACGAACGCGAGGAGGAGATGGGGACTCCGCCTTCGCAAAACAATCCGCCATTGCACTAGCATACGGGGGAAGCTCAAACGGCTTCGGAGGACTTGAAAACATGTCTCGACGAATGACTGCGACCTCCGCTGGCTCTCTAAACACCCAAGCAAAAGGATTAGAAACATGATGACACTAGAAAATGAGAATTTGAAATCAAAGCAAACATGGCAAAATATAGAAAGCAAACTTACGCACAAAGAAATCCGAATGCCCTCTTGGTCATCTTTTGAGGAGGATCAAAGATAGATGTAGACGGTGCGGCAACTGAGCGAGATATACGCGCAGGTTGGGGATCGCGCATGGGGAGTAGGAGTGAATTGAAAATGACGGGGTCACTCTCAAGGGCCACAATATGCCGCTCAAGGGAGCGACATGCTGTAATCGAACCACCTAAAGCAAAGAGAGGTAAAATGTTAGTATGAAAACTAGTCAAGGAAAAATAATGGAAAATTCAAAGTAAGGATGAAGTTGAAAAAGAAGGCGTACCTACACCACACTGCCAGTCCATAATAACATCATTCTTGTTGGTGAGAGTAGCGAGAAGGATGGAAAAAAAAACAGGATGCTTCTCACGGGCACCTCGCCAAGGTACCCCATCACTGCGCATCGTCTGGCTCTTCTCATCGGTGAAGGTATTCAACCATCCATCTCGTTGGAGGTTGTAACCATACTCTTGTATGGCCTCCTCCCGCACTCTAAGAACGGAGTTAACACGAACAAGAACTTTGATGTTGAACTTCCGAGTCTGCAACAATGAAAATGAAATTGAATTGAAATGAAATGGAATTGAAATTGAATTGAAATTGAAATGATAAGCAATACGGAAGGGGAAGAGAGGGAGACTTGCTTACCACTCCAGAGGGAACAACGGGAGATTGGAGGTTTAAATCATTCATTCCAAACCAATCTTCCGCGACGTAGAAGTCATAAGTGTGTGCCCAATCGAAAATACTCCTAGAAACACTGGCACTCGCACAATGGGCAAGAACAAGGACACCATGATCATAGAGGTTAGATTTCGCAAATGCAAAAAGACACTCATAGTATGATTCATGGAGCTTGTTCCAAGCAGGAACATCGGTGGAGATGTTCGGCACCGGCAAATTTTCGGGAATGTCGGCGAAGAGCAAATCGAGGCCCTTGTGAGTTGTAGTCGAGGTGTTCACACGGGAACGACCTGCCCCAACCTGCAATTGAAACTTCATGAGAAAACAAGAAGGAAAGAAATAAACAAAGCAAAGGAAAAAAAATTGAGAATTGACGAAGGCAAGTATACAAACCTTGGCAATGAACTCTTGGATGCGGGTATATACGGGCAGGGGACCTCCGGCAACCTCGGAATCCAGCATTAGTTGAACCATGTCCACATTTTCGATGAGGGTAAGCGTGTTAGTGGCATCCGAAGAGGTGGCACTGGTATCCAAGAGAGCGGCCTTCCTCTTGCGAGGCAAAGAGAGGAGAGAAGTGCCACTATGAGATGGAGTGGCAAGAGATTGTGGATGAAATGCAGATGGAGTAACAGAAGGGGCAAGAGAGGGAGCAACGGAGGGAGCGATAGATGGACTGTGTGGAAGGGTGGGTGGCTCAACCGGGGTCTTAGAAGCAGACCGAGTGAGAATTTGGGAAGATGCTTGAGTGGCGGTCTTCTTTGCTCTGCCCTTTCTCCTTGGTGCCTTAGGAGGAGGAGGGGGAAGCTCAACGATGTCAGGGTCCTCCAAGGTAACAATGTTATTATCCAGAGCACTACCCACAAGGCTAGCAAACAAAGCCTTCTCTTCCCCGGGGACAAATCCTGCAGCACAATCCAAGTACCATCCACCACCCTGCAAGTGCAATTCGGAAAACTTGTTTGTTTGCGCGGTCGTATACACGCAGAGGCTAGAAAAAATATTCACCCAGTCCGAGAGGTAGTCCGGCAAGGAAGATGAGGCCAATGCATTCTTCACAACCAATTCTCTCATGATATACCTACATGACAAAACAAGAATGTAAGAAAACCAACAAAACGAGCAAGAAATGACATTAAGGAGAGGTGCAAAGTGGAGGATAGATGTATTACTGATAGGCTACACGCTTGATAGCGAGAGCCCCCTCGTCGAACTCCAAGAGATTATCACCTTTGGCAAATGCGATGTCATGCTTATTGCCGAGATAAGGCTTGAAGGCCTTGTCCCAAAGGACAATCCGCCAATGATCAACGTACTCACGAGGGCGCAAGATAGTTTCTGATGCGTCCCAATCAATGTCGACGGAGAGGCTCTCCTCTAAGGTCTCAATTTCAACCGCGACTTCTTTCTCCAACTGCAGAGAAGGAGATGATTAGATATGAGATAAATGGAATAGAGGAAAATGAAAATGAAGAAGGCCGAGGAATGGATTTACTTGAGCCCAGAAGGACGCCTTGTGTAGCCAGTCGTCCAAAGCCCTCTCCCTCATAGGCTTGTCGACGGAGAACTTGTTATCTAACCTTTCACGAAGGGGGGCGTTCCACCAGTGAAGCCACTTAGCTTTGAACGAAGCTTCGACCGGGCATGTGACAATTTTTTGCAATTTTTCAATTGTCATGTCCGTCGAAGAGAACTCATTAAAATGACGGTCAATCTATGCACAAAATAAAAATGATTTGAGTTCAAAAGAGTAATAGAGTTGAAGAGTGATTTGGATGAATTGCGTTCAAGAGTGATTTGAGTTCAAAAGAGTACCTCATGAAAGAAATCCTCTCCATTGTCAGGGTGTGCAACGGATATGTACTTCTCAAAAGAACGGGCCCGAATACTTTTGATTGTCCTCTCCTGGGCCTTGGTCATAACATTCCAAATCTCAGTGGCCGACCTCTCCGCAACGGGTGTGGTCTCACGGTAATGCCTCACTACAAGGTCCGCTTGAGCCGAAATGTCTCTCTGCAAGAAATGACCTTGTGAGTTCATATAATCGGTATGGAAATTATCTATGTTGGAAGCTCTAAATGATTGAATGCATAAAACCATACCTTGTAAAGAAACTTAACGAACACATCCGCGGTCAAGATGTACCAAGTTGGGCGACTCTCCTTTATCTTCTCGCATGCTTTGTAGTCAGATGGCGATATAAGATCCTTGAAGGTGGACAACTCTAACCTCCCAAAAGTGCGGATTCGAAGGAGCTTGGCCGGAATGTTTGCCTTGACATAATCATGCTCGGTTGACCTGAGAAAAAATATGTGAGGAACGTGAGCTGAAAAGAATGGAAAAGAATTGAAACAAAAATGAAAAATGAATAAAAAAAATGAATGAGCTTACCAATTAATGTCGCTCATGGCATTGAGGAATATACCGGTGTATCCTCTAGGGTCAACAACAATGCAATCCACCGAGATATGCCAACTCTTGTCATCGGCGTGGTGGTTATTGATGTGTCTCCACCAAGCGGTGAGACGATGATTGCCTTCCCAGACGAAGAACATCTTCCCGGCGAAATGTGCAAGATCCGGATCCTCATTGAGCTTGGCGTCAAATTCTGCGGAGGCCATAATGCCAGGGGGAATGGGGAGGTCCACGGGAACGTCGTTGAAAGAAGACACGTAAAGAACCCGATCACCCTCTCGGTATCCCATTACAAATTCACATTCCAAGCGCTGCACCTCAACCTCACTGATAGGACGGACGAGAGGGAGGGCTCTCAAGCGGCATAAAGGAATGGATAAGCGGGACTTACATGTTGGCTTAATCCGAAGGCGTTGGATAACACCAATGGAGTCCTCCTTTTGTGATTTCCGAAGCTCAAGCTCACACACCACGGGATCCGTGTTGGCAACTGCTTGAACGGCATCTTCGCTCATTGCGAGAGCCTAACAAAAACACAAACAATAAAACCATGCTTAGAAAGCTAGAACTCAAAAAACTTGCTTAACAAATTATTCAACAACTATCCAACTCACCTCTACTTGTAATGGGCCCTGCGAATTGAGACTCTCAACCTGCACAGCTTCAACTTCAACCGCGGGGGCCGCAAGAACAACATCCTCTCCAGATTGGGGTTGCGATTGCGCAACCTGTGAAGAGTCCATATCCTAAGAACATGGAGAAAATGAGAATTTCACAAAGAAAAGTCAATAACTTCGTAACTATAAAGAAACAAATCCTCACAAAAACAATACAAGGCCGAGAGCAAACTACAAATGGAAATGGCCGAATGCTAAGTCAAGTGCTCAACTCTAGCACTAACCTACCTACGAATGAGAGGCCTCGGATCCGAGGCCTCTTTTCCTACCTCCTCCTTATGCACTACCCAAAAGAAAAAGGCCGAGAGAAATCTTATGTGAACATAGCAGTTTGACTTTTCAAGCACATACATTGTCTCCAAAATGAGGCCTCGGATCCGAGGCCTCTTCACAAACCTCCTACTCATGTAGTACCCAAAACAAGAAGGCCGAGAGCAATCTTACACGAACATAACATTTTGATTTTTCTAGCATAAAATTGACACAAACATGAGGCCTCGGATCCGAGGCCTCTTCCCAAAACACATACTTATTCACTTCCCAAAACAAGAAGGCCGAGAGGATTCGAAAATGAACATAAGATTTTCATTTTTCAAGCACATACCTTGACACAAAAATGAGGCCTCGGATCCGAGGCCTCTTCACAAAGTACCTACTTATGCACTACCCAAAACAAGAGGGCCAAGCGCATTCAAAAATGAACATAACATTTTAACTTTTCATGCACATACCTTGACACAAAAATGAGGCCTCGGATCCGAGGCCTCTTCCGAATGCCCCTCCTTATGAAATACATACTACAGAAAATGGCCGAGAGAATTAAAAAATGAACCTAACATTTTCATTTTTCAAGCACACAACCTGACTCAAAAATGAGGCCTCGGATCCGAGGCCTCTTCCAAATGCCCCTCCTTGATGATTTTAAAACCTAACCAATTTACTTGTTACATGGCTCACGGGTGTTCACCCGTGAGGTTCACATTTGATGATGTTCCAGGGGAGGTCACTCCATTGCCAAGTTGCATCACCAAAATGGGTCAAAATTTTCTCAAATTTTTTTGGGACGTAGATATACATGATATCTATTACGGAGTAAAATATCATGACCAAATTTGATGACCATATTTTTCTAGAAAACATACCATTTCTACCTAGAATGACGCAGAATTCAACTAAAACAATTACTAGAAAAAATGAAGATGACAAAAAATTTCAAAAAAATATACAAAAGATATAATCAATAGTTATGAATATAGAGAAAAAAAATCATAATTTTTAAAAATATTTGACATGGAGACATCTCCCCGTGATGATGCTAAATCCTACCCAAGTTACCTGTTACATGGCCCACGGGTGTTCACCCGTGGGGCACACATTTGATGATGTTAAAACCTAACCAAATTACTTGTTACATGGCCCACGGGTGTTCACCCGTGGGGCACAAGGCAGAGAGCAAGGAACCAAAAAAGCAGGAAAGTTGACATTCTATTAGTTTGAGAAATCAAGAACCTCACCTCTCTCAAAACCCTACCTTTCACATACTCAAACTTACACAAATAGGAGGCTTCGGATCCGAGGCCTCTTCCCCTAGCTGGTTCTTATGCACTACAGAAAACAAGACAAGACCGAGAGCAATTGATGTGCACATAACATTTTGATTTTTCAAGCACAAACCTACCCACAAATAAGAGGCCTCGGATCCGAGGCCTCTTCCTATGGCTCCCACTTATGCACTACACAATAGAAGAAATGGCCGATAGCAAGGAATCAAGAAAGCAAGAAAGTTGACATTCCATTAGTTTGAGAAATCAAGAACCTCGCCTCTCTCAAAACCCTACCTCTCACATACTCAAACTTACACAAATATGAGGCCTCGGATCCGAGGCCTCTTCCCCTAGCTGCTTCTTATGCACTACACAAAACAAGACAAGGCCGAGAGCAATTGATGTGCACATAACATTTTGATTTTTCAAGCACAAACCTACCCACAAATAAGAGGCCTCGGATCCGAGGCCTCTTCCTATGGCTCCCACTTATGCACTACACAATAGAAGAAATGGCCGATAGCAAGGAATCAAGAAAGCAAGAAAGTTGACATTCCATTAGTTTGAGAAATCAAGAACCTCGCCTCTCTCAAAACCCTACCTCTCACATACTCAAACTTACACAAACAAGAGGCCTCGGATCCGAGGCCTCTTCACAAACCTCCTACTCATGTAGTACCCAAAACAAGAAGGCCGAGAGTAATCTTACACGAACATAACATTTTGATTTTTCTTAAATAAAATTGACTCAAACATGAGGCCTCGGATCCGAGGCCTCTTCCCAAAACACATACTTATTCACTACCCAAAACAAGAAGGCCAAGAGCATTCAAAAATGAACATGAGATTTTCATTTTTCAAGCACATACCTTGACACAAAAATGAGGCCTCGTATCCGAGGCCTCTTCACAAAGTACCTACTTATGCACTACCCAAAACAAGAAGGCCAAGAGCATTCAAAAATGAACATAAGATTTTCATTTTTCAAGCACATACCTTGACACAAAAATGAGGCCTCGGATCCGAGGCCTCTTCACAAAGTACCTACTTATGCACTACCCAAAACAAGAAGGCCAAGAGCATTAAAAAATGAACATAAGATTTTCATTTTTCAAGCACATACCTTGACACAAAAATGAGGCCTCGGATCCGAGGCCTCTTCCGAATGCCCCTCCTTATGAAATACATACTACAGAAAATGGCCGAGAGAATTCAAAAATGAACCTAACATTTTGATTTTTCAAGCACAAACCTTGACACAAAAAAGAGGCCTCGGATCCGAGGCCTCTTCCCAAAGCTCCTACTTATGCACTTAACAAAACACATTTCCCCCCCCCCCCGCAGCTTCAGACCTCCATATCTTCCACGTGTGGTCTCCAAATCTAACAATCAACCACTCTATCGTCATCTACGTGAAATGTAGATGCCGATGGACACCTCACTTGCCCCATTTGGGCAAAACTCAAGGAAGTTATGCCTGTTTAAACATTCGCAGTCCCGGGAGCCACTCCCAGGGGACTGCTGATCGAGGGCACTAAAAGGAGGCCTCGGATCCGAGGCCTCATTTTCAAACTAGTGTACATACTCAAAAACAAGCAAAGTGCCTCATTCATACAAGCTATACGTTGAATCAAAAAACCTCAAGTGGCCTCGGCTGAGAGGCCTCGGATCCGAGGGCTCACACACAAAGTAATTTACGTACTCCAAACCAACCATAGTGCCTCATCCGTACACTAGTTTTGGAACACATAAAAGAGGCCTCGGATCCGAGGCCTCTTCTCCTAGCTTCTACATATGCACTTAACAAAACACATTTCCCCCCCCCGGCAGCTTCAGACCTCCATATCTTCCACATGTGGTCTCCGAATCTAACAATCAACCACTCTATCGTCATCTACGTGAAATGTAGATGCCGATGGACACCTCACTTGCCCCATTTGGGCAAAAATCAAGGAAGTTATGCCTGTTTGAACATTCGGAGTCCCGGGAGCCACTCCCTGGGGACTGCTGATCGAGGGCACTAAAAGGAGGCCTCGGATCCGAGGCCTCATTTTCAAACTAGTTTACATACTCAAAAACAAGCAAAGTGCCTCATTCATACAAGCTATACGTTGAATCAAAAAACCTCAAGTGGCCTCGGCCGAGAGGCCTCGGATCCGAGGCCTTACACACAAACTAGTTTACATACTCAAAACCAACCAAAGTGCCTCTTCCGTACACTTGTTTTGGAACACATAAGAGAGGCCTCGGATCCGAGGCCTCATTCACAAACTAGTTTACATCCTCAAAAACAAGCAAAGTGCCTCATTCATACAAGTTATACTTTGAATCAAAAAACCTCAAGTGGCCTCGGCCGAGAGGCCTCGGATCCGAGGCCTTACACACAAACTAGTTTACATACTCAAAACCAACCAAAGTGCCTCTTCCGTACACTTGTTTTGGAACACATAAAAGAGGCCTCGGATCCGAGGCCTCATTCACAAACTAGTTTACATACTCAAAACCAACCAAAGTGCCTCTTCTCTACACTTGTTTTGGAACACATAAAAGAGGCCTCGGATCCGAGGCCTCATTCACAAACTAGTTTACATCCTCAAAAACAAGCAAAGTGCCTCATTCATACAAGTTATACTTTGAATCAAAAAACCTCAAGTGGCCTCGGCCGAGAGGCCTCGGATCCGAGGCCTCACACACAAACTAGTTTACATACTCAGAACCAACCAAAGTGCCTCATAAAGACATGCCTAACCAAGTTACTTGTTACATGGCCCACGGGCGTTCGCCCGTGGGGCACAAGGCAGAGAGCAAGGAATCAAAAATGGAAGAAAGTTGACATTCCATTAGTTTGAGAAATCAAGAACCTCGCCTCTCTCAAAACCCTACCTCTCACATACTCAAACTTACACAAATATGAGGCCTCGGATCCGAGGCCTCTTGCCCTAGCTCGTTCTTGTGCACTACACAAAACAAGACAAGGCCGAGAGCAATTGATGTGCACATAACATTTTGATTTTTCAAGCACAAACCTACCCACAAATAAGAGGCCTCGGATCCGAGGCCTCTTCCTATGGCTCCCACTTATGCACTACACAATAGAAGAAATGGCCGAGAGCAAGGAATCAAGAAAGCAAGAAAGTTGACATTCCATTAGTTTGAGAAATCAAGAACCTCACCTCTCTCAAAACCCTACCTCTCACATACTCAAACTTACACAAATAAGAGGCCTCGGATCCGAGGCCTCTTCCCCTAGCTCCTTCTTATGCACTACACAAAACAAGACAAGGGCGAGAGCAATTGATGTGCACATAACATTTTGATTTTTCAAGCACAAACCTACCCACAAATAAGAGGCCTCGGATCCGAGGCCTCTTCCTATGGCTCCCACTTATGCACTACACAATAGAAGAAATGGCCGAGAGCAAGGAATCAAGAAAGCAAGAAAGTTGACATTCTATTAGGTTGAGAAATCAAGAACCTCACCTCCCTCAAAACCCTACCTCTCACATACTCAAACTTACACAAATATGAGGCCTCGGATCCGAGGCCTCTTGCCCTAGCTCCTTCTTGTGCACTACACAAAACGAGACAAGGCCGAGAGCAACATGATGTGGACATAACCTTTTGATTTTTCAAGCACAAACATACCTTTCCTAACATGTTCCTAAACCCAAATCAAGACAAGGCCGAAAGCAAGTCAAGCTGATATTCCAAATACTATGAGAAATCAAGGTGATAGAAAGCAAAAACGTTGGCGAACATAGCTTGGCCGAGATCCCGACACCTTACCAGAATTTGGAGTATGCCCTCCACTGAAGCCCCTATATTGGCGCCACTATCTTCCGAGGTCCCGTCCTCTGTCGGCGATATTGGAGTGCTTCTCGAATCTCCGAGGTTTACTTGCGCCATTCCTCTCCCGCGGCCACGCCCTCGCCTTGATGTTTGTTGTGTTCCGCCCGCCTTGCTTCGCAGAAATCTTGAAGCAGGGGTCACAACATCCACACTTAGGGTTTCTGCGCATGGGTCTCCTCCTTCAGCTCTTTCGCGGCCTCCCAACAAATTTGATTTCAAATCTTCCTTTGCCGCTTTCCTCTTGGACGCCTTCATTTTTTCTCTTGCTTGAATCGTTGGTTGTCCCGACATCGGTTCTCGCTCTTCTAACGCCTTCTCAATTTGTTGTGCTACCTCCTTGTTGTCTTCTTCATAGATATTTCCACTATCTCCACTCCCCCCCTCTTCCTATATTTAAGATAAAACAATGTTTATAACAATGATGACAAACCATAATATCTAAAAGAAAAGTTGTTTCACAGTTGAATATGTTCTACCATTTTCATTATGTGCTCAAACAACTGAATATATGGAGAACCCGAAGAATACGTACGACACTTGTAGAGTTTGTCTCTTCGCGTGAGTCCTCTTGGATGCTGTCGTTTCCCAACTCCTCCACTTCTGCCATTGGTTGCGCTTTACTTCCGTCCGCCTCTTCTACAATCGGTGATAAATGAAAAGGCCGAATCCCACAGTCTAACCTCCACGAAGGTTTCCGCAGGTCCTTTATGCTTTGGCTCAAATCCTCGGGCGTCCCACGGCCCTCAATTGGCGCTTTCCTTGCCTGTGACTTTTGTGTCCTCACTGTCTTTCTCTTCTTATCAGTGTAATGTGTAGACGATCGCCTCCTCTTCTTTTTCTTAGATGGTTCCGTTGTCGGAGGTTGTGAATTGCCTATTTCCTTCATGTGTTCAACCCTCCCGCAATTCAGACCTATTCGCTCTATTTCCTTTCCACAACCTCACCACATCAAACTCACACATTGGAAAGAAAGTGAGCAATCGCATTCTTCTCAGTATATAATTGCAATACCTCCCGATGGGAGGCGCGCTTTACTATCTGACAACCATCTTTGTAATTAGGGGTATCTTTTTTTAGGATGCCTGACAGTTTTGTCTCCTTCCTGATATTCATGCGTATTTGTTTATAACTTCATCGTCATCACCATTCTCCTTCTCTATGCATCTTTGCATCTTTGTTCCTTCACGTTTGCTTTCTCTGCCTTCATGGCTTCCACCTCAATTCTTCCTCCCGTCTCTGAGATGGCCGAACTTCGTTCACATGGCATCGGGGTCCCTATTATATTCCCCATTGGTGCACAAGGTATTGTTGTTGTCTCGGAGCTTCATCTTAGCATTAGGTTCTCTTTGAAAGCTAGTACAATATGGGTAGAGCGTGAGATCTACCATCCTGATACTGGATTGCTCGTTCATACCTTCCATGAGACCTCCAAGATAACTGACAATGGCAATGTAGTGTGGGAGCTTGGCGCGGGAAAGTATAGGGTTTGTGGCTGGCCAGATTCTCAGATGGAAGTGTCAACAGAAATCCTTCCTCCTCTTCGATCATCCACTGTTGCCTTTAGCACACCCCCCGTAATAAGCGTCAAGACCGAGCCTGGTGTAGACAACGTTATAGACTTGTCTGATTCTTTGAGTGAAGATGTACCAGTGTATAAGGTTGCTGTCCATGATTCCCCTCATTTGTTTCCCTTTGCATCCTACATAACGCCTTCTCCATCTAGCTCTGTCCCTTCAACTCCTTCGGTCCCTACGTCTAAACCTCCTCAAACTATTGTTCAATGTCTTCGTCGTCTTGGCTCTATGCCCGGTAGTAAGAACGTCCTCAAGAAAATAGATTACGATAAAATCAAAATCCAAGAAGTTAATCACCTTCCCCCTCGTTTCGATGGCACCCAGTTATTTGTCCTCCCTGCAGCAGAAGTCTCTTCATCTCAAACCAGGGCCAAGTCGTTGGACGGCATGGACAAGCAATATGATGGCCATGTTTGGACTAAGACTCAAACCACCAACATTACAAACGACGTTGGCCTTGCATTTCGTTCCTCTACCTGTGTTGGCCATCTCCAATGCCAAAACCCGAGTTGTGATTACCTTCAACGCGCCCATCGTACCTCTAAGGTCAATGACACAGAATTTGAAGGTTTCACTAAAGATCCTTTCCGTCTCTCTGGCATTGTGCCATCCGGATCTACTCTTGTCTGCAGGATCTGTAAAGAGCCTCCCAAATGCATTGCACTATGCGAGGCCAAAATCTTCTACGTCCATGGGAAGGAGTCATCCCAAAGAGCCTGCATTCATCTCGGTTCTCATCAACATCCAGTGAAGGTTGGAGACTGCAGAGACAGTCGGAAGCGTATCAATGCACTTCTTGAGGAGCACGTTGAACGTACGCCTCAAGCCACCCACAGCAAGATCGTCCTTGAAGCTAGCAAGGACATTGTTGGTGAGTTTCTCCTTTCTGGCGATAATGACACACACCGTCTCTTCTCTTTAAAAGAGCTTGAACCTGTTTTTGAGAGCTGTAGAGAGTTGAATTCCCCAAACCTTCGCTCTAAGGTTACCTCTTTCAAATATTTGCGGAGGTTTGGTGTTATGGATGGCATCGCAAAGCTCCGAGGCGTTAGCAATTGGGCCTACGTCCAACGGAACCAATTCCCAGGACAAGGTGACGATACAGACAAGGTGTTCGTCTTCAAGATGTCGGAGGTTGGTCCTGGAAGTGGAGTGGATTTGGTTCGTCGGATGCAACCGGGTGGGGACCTGGAGAACGCGTGGATGATGTCCGATCACGTGAAGCGGGTCAAAGGGTGGACCACCATGGCCGCTCATGTGTACGATGGGACTTATCAACGGGTCATGACCATTTCATGTTGTGATTTCCAATCGGAGGATAAGGATGCCCAAGTTCTCTTCTGGCAGAACCTCAACCACGTCATGGCCCGACACGGTATCCCACATCCAAACTTTATAGGCTTCATGGCGGACAGTGCCCAAGCCAATTGGAACGCTGTTCGCATTGTATATGGTTTGGGGGATCCCAAAGTTCCAATGGAGGGTCGTGAGCGCACTTGTTTTTTCCATTGGAAACAATCGCTCGAAAAACATACGAAATCGTATATAAAGCATGAGTTACAAGACCAACATAGACATCTTTGCCTTCAATATCGAAATGCGTCATCTATGGAAGAGGCTGAGACTAGGTACCTAGCTATCAAGGCTTGGTGGGCGTCATCGAATTGTACAAGTGAGGACGGTCTCAAGCATCTTCAGCTCTGGCTTGCTTTTTGGCACTTCCGCTACCTTCAATGGGGTGGTTTCATGGAACTGGTACATCTCCTTCATAATTCATTATTGGTTTTTCTTGGATTCGATTTCCTCTCTCTGTACATTTATATTAATACTTGATTTCTCCAATCAGGAAAAGGTTTTAACCCAAGACCAATTGGCCGAGATGCCGTCGTGCAATCTTGCGGAGTCCGTCCACAACAAATGGCTTCAAGCCTCCGGCAACAAGGGTGGAGATCTATACGTGGCTACGGTTGACGACTACATTCGCGCCTTCTTACAAGTTGTTGCATACTACCAGTTCCTTAAAGGTGGAATTGGCGGAGATGGTCCAAGCAAAGAAGAACTAAAGCTCAGGGGTGCTCAACGTCGAGCTCAGCGTACTGGCGACCCCACAGTGTTGCAGAAGGTCTTGCTTGACATGTCCGGTGGGGAAGAATTTTGCACTCGCGATCCACACCTTGAGGGCGCCGAGGTGTTTGGATTGCAGAAGCGAAGATCAGACACTCCAATTGGTGATGATGGCGAGACCCACCGCCCCGATACCGTGAACTTCTCTCGCCCTCCCCCCGGTAAGCGTGTCACTCGATCTCAACCAGAAACACTACCCACTATCATTGAGGAGTCTTCCCCCTCTGTACAAGAGGTTCAAGTGCCTTCACCTGCAGGACTTGGTTTCCAGCGTGTCACTGCCGTGCAAGAAACCAAAGTAGATGTCTCTCTTTGGCATATTGCCCGCATACCCTATACGTCTGGGAAGTCTTGTTGGGCTAATCATGCGGGCACGAAGAAGAAGTGCACCGCAAGAATCGTCACTAATAATAAGAGTGTCCCTGCGCCGACCTACACCGGTATGTGGCATCATTACAAACTCCAATCTATGAAGCGCACGGACTTTGTCTTTTGCCCCGACGACATTGAGCGTTGCGTGAAGGGCCCTCGTCGGAAATGGGTCATGCCGTTCTCTGCTCATGACCAGAAGCCTCCTATTCCCCCAATCTGGCCCGTGAAGATTGGTACCAACCTCACCCGCTCGGATATCTTCACCCTTGAGAACGCAGGTTTTCAACTCCCACCAAAGGAGCGCATCACACCGACTCAACTCTTCACCAACTCTGCTCCCCCGCTGGATATGTCTGGAATCCGTGTTCCAGAAAACCCCGACATGATCCCTCCGACAAGATTGTCCAAGCTTGTTCGGCGATCCAGTAGCGCACCTTCGGCAAAGCAGAGGCAGATGGTGGCCTCTGCTGAAGCTATGCATGGTACCGTTATGAAGTTAACTATGATCCCTCAACCGGGATTTGATTGCATTATCACACTGCAGTCCAAATCAGAACCCCAACCACCGATCTACCAAGTGACAGTCAGTTCTCCTCCAGAGTGCAACTGCGCATTTTTCTTGGATATGATTTCCAAATTCAGCCGCAAACGAAATTCTTATTTGAATTGTAAGCATTTGTATTACATTTTCATCAAGGTTTCTAATTTGGATGCGGAAGTGAATTTGTTCATTCACGCCCCGACATTTAGCTTCAACGAAGTCAAACTCATCCTCGAAGGGGGTCTTTTGACAAAGTCTATTTCTTAGGATTTATCTCAGCCTAGCAGTACTTTGGGCTATGATATATGTGTCCATTTCTGGACCTCTTGTGAAGCAATAATTGATTGATATAATAAAGGTATAATCTCAATGATTATTTTTATTTGCTTCAAAATTTTGTATTACAATGCTTCCTATGTCTATCAACTCTATTTCCGTTTTGCATACTTCTTAGATGATTGCGAGGGAGGTGGACCCGGTCGAAGCAAATCCATATAAGAAATTGTCTTATCTCTCTTTCGATCCTTCAGCGGAAGATGATGCGGCGTCATTCCTCTCATCCGTTCGCGAAATGAAAGAGACTTCGAAGATTCCCCTTCCACCTTCACCTCCTCCTCCGTTTCGTTCGATTTGTCTTCATCTAAATCAACATCCTTCTCCGGCACATCTTCCTGCATTTTTTCCTTTTTCTCATATTGTTTTTGCTCCTCCTGCACCCTCCACCTCCATGCTTGTGTAGACTGCGAAAATGGAGTCAGCTCGTAGTCATCACTACTTTGATTTCCAGCAGCAAACTCAAATTCCGGCGATGGATTAAATGGAATATGAGGATCTCCTAGACTTCTAATTTCCTTCTCCCATCCTAATCCAGCAAACATGTCTCTCTCATCTCCCATTGTGTGCAACTGTATATACAATTATGTTGGGTATGAGTCCAATTTATAATCTATTCGGCCACAAACGATAATTGCTAAAGTCCAAGCTATAGAATAGACTCACATATAAGACAAAGAGAAAAGTGATGAATAAAAACCAAGCAAGTTTATTATTTTGATTCCTTTGTATATTGATTGACTCATTCTTCAATTATACCAATCTCAAAAAATCCATTTTCATTGATTTTTCTTGTAGTCATCATTGGTTTTAATAATTCAACCACCTCACGGTTTCCAAACTTAATGAGACCATTTCAAATTCAGGGTTTTTATTTTATTTTATAACCTATACATCCCACGGAAATAGGTCCAATTTTTTTACTATTATTGTCAAATTCTAGAATATTCTTGGTATATTCTTGGCTATTTTGGAATATCCTAATTTTAGTCTGACAAGTTTACTATTTTTATTTCCTCTACGCTCTCCGCTCTCCAAATCTCCGCTCTCCGCTCTACGCTCACATACAAGTGTCGTCCTGCTCACAGTTTGGGTCGTTCGACCCAAACCATGCTCACAGTTTGGGTCGAACGACCCAAACTGTTCGCAATTTACGCCTGATTACGCGCAATTACCTTGTCATCACGAAAGTGCAAACAAACCTTGTACTGCACCTGTAGATGAGAGAGCTTGTAGCGACAAGCTCAGGCCTGACAGATGAGAGAAAAAAAACTGAATGCTTTGGGGGTGTGGCAATTTATACTACTCGTCCCTGCAGCCATATTTAGCGTGGCTCTTCGTGGCCCCGCATAGCCGCTAGAAAGTTGCCAGCGTAGACCCTGAGCGTTAACGCACAGGGTCTGCGCTGGCAACTTTCTAGCCACTGTGCGTTAGCGCATAAGGCCTGTGCGTTAGCGCATAGACCCTGTGCGTTAACGCACAGGGTCTGCGCTGGCAACTTTCTAGCCACTGTGCGTTAGCGCATAAGGCCTGTGCGTTAGCGCATAGACCCTGTGCGTTAACGCACAGGGTCTACTTGCATTTGAAAAAAACTGCCAATTGTTAACGCACAGGGTTTCTCCTCCCAACTTTTTGCGTCCTAAGTTGTTCTTATAAACCTTGTGCGTTAACGCATAGGGTTTTACCTCCCAACTTCTCGCCTCCTTAGTTGCTCTTATAAACCCTATGCGTTAACGGACAGGGTTTTTCCTCCCAATTTTTCGCCTCCTAAGTTGCTCTTATAAACCCTGTGCGTTCTCCTCCTAACTTCTAGCCTTCCTAAATTTCTGTTATATACCATGTGCATTAACGTATAGGGTTTCTCCTCTCCAATTTATAACCTCTATAAATTGCTACTACATGACATGTGAGTGAACGTACAAGGTTCTCCGTCCTAACTTACAACTTATGCACTATCAAATTATGTGAACGTTGAACTGACTTACCTTTTTGTTTGTCGTCTTCTTTGAACCCGTCTTCAATTCGGACTCTGATATACGATCGTCTACATCTTTTTTGCTCTTTGCACCTTCATCATCCTCCATCGCATCAAAATCCAGTGTCTTCACAGTTTCTTTTACCGTACTCAACAAGTTTCTTTTTCCTTCCTTATTTGCATTCTTCTTTCCCATACTCAGTCTGAACCTTTTTTTCTCGGAAGTGAAATACAAAGCTTTCTTACGTCTTCTCTTCGGCCTCACGGGTGTTCTCTCTACATCGTCCACCATCGTTGGTGTCTATGATATGTTTTCTATCAGGTACTATCATTTATTCTTCCAATGTATCTATCTCACAAAATCCGGCGTATATTACGATCACATGTTGTATTTGGCGTTCAATGAACGAGATATTTTGACGCGTATATCATTATGTGTTTATTTTTGTTATATCCGCCAAAATTTTCTGACACCTACTTTGTTCTATTCATAATGATCAATAATTTATTTTTCCAACCAATTTTAATTCTTTCTACATCTACGTCAGTCCACACATATATATTTTAAATTTCTACCAATATTTTTAGTATTTGACGCCATTTTGTGTATATCTTGCTCGTAAATATTCTCTGACTATTATTGTGTTATGTTCACTTCTGTATTATTAGATGCTATGTATCACACGCTTTCATCTCCATCTATTATTGTATCACACGTTTTCATTTCCATTCATTTCCTCACACAACTCTATACAAAAGCAACATTCACCCCATATTTTTGTGATGTGTTGTTCATATGTTCTTTTGATTTTCTATGGCTACCATTAGAGCTCATGGATCTTTTGTTTCCTTCATCTTGCCACTCCAAGATGATGGTCATGTGAGTGTTTCAGAGGATTTACTTAGTTTGAGATTCAACCTCCAGATAGGAACCATTTATTTAGAGCATGAGATATACTCTGCAAATGGAGAGGTGTATGAAACGATTTTGGTTCCAAAAAATAGAACTGATATTGGTTTTATGTGGATCTTAGGACCTGGTTCATTTAGGGTGATAGGACTTTCTGAGTTTTAGATGCAAGCTTCAACTGTCATTTTGACAAACGAATCCGGTACATCCACAGTTCAAATTCCCTCTATCGCACCTGTTAAGGTGGAACCCCTTGATGATAGTGTGTTTGTGCTATCAGATTCAGAAGATGACATTTGTACATCTGTTGATCTTTCAAATACATCGTCATTTCCATTTAGAAGTGTTCATTCTACTCCTTCCCAACTTCCTATACATGTAGCCAAATCCCCTTGCGGTCTTATGTACAAGAAGGTGGTTCCTCAAATCTCACCTTCTCAACGTCCTCTACTACACCCTTCACCTTTATCTACAGGGTTGACTATGGTTGATGCCTTGAAGCTGACAAAGTCAAGAAAAAGATCAAAGTCCGATCTTGCATCCATTGATTTTGACAGTATAGATGTTCGTGAAGTCAAGTACTTACCATCTTCTTTTAATGATGATGTTTTGTTTCTCTTGCCTCCTGTGGCAATCAAAGCTCCAAGTACGTATGGTCGCTCAATGGACGGCATGGACAAGATGTGCGACGGTCACCCTTGGTGCACCACCAAAACCATGAATATCCAAAATGACTTTGGACTGTCCTTCCGGCGCTCTACTTGTGCTGGTCATCTCCAATGTCATAATGACTACTGTGATTACATGAATCGCAATGGAGGCCTCCGGAACAACACTGAATGGGCCGGTTCAACTCCTATCCCATTTGCTGTGGGTGTTGTTCCCCCTACTAAGTCCACTGTCGAGTGTAAGGTATGTCGTTCCACACCTGTGTGCATTGCTTTATGTAATGCTCGAATCATATACATCCACTCCACATCCGTTGGAATGTCCAGGGCTTGCATCATCTTGGAGTACATAATCACCCTGTGGCCAATGGCATATGCCGTGAATCATTGGACATGGCATACCAATGCGTTGCAAATGAAGTATTGAGAACACCCACAGCAAAAAATTCAGCCATAGTTATGGCGGCGAGCAAACAATTCTTGGCCGATTACCTTCTCAAATCTCCCGCAAATGTCGAAGGCCATCACTTGGTTGGTTCATCCCTAGAGGTCGTCATGGACAAATTGTCGTAACTTTGTATCTGAATCAAAGCGTTTTTTGCGTAGTGGAATGGGAACTATGGATAGTATTATGGCGCTCAAAGACCACTCTGCTTTCAAATTCGTCTATGGTAGTCGGTTCCCAGGGCAGTTCAAGGTCAAATTGTTTGTTTTCAAGATGTCTGTAGACCTTCCAGGTAGTGATGTGGAGCTTGTGAAGAGGATGCAAGTCGGTGGGGATATGGAGAATTCATGGATTATGTTTGACCATGTCAAATGTTTGAAGGACTGGACGACCATGACTTGCCATGTGTACGACAGTCGATACTGTAAAGTGTTGACTATTACGTGTTGTGACATGCAATCTGAAGATGGTGCAGCACAAATTCTCTTTTGGGAAAATTTAAATGCTGTCATGGCAGAAAATGGTGTACCAAACGTAAACTTCAAAGGGTTTATGGCTGATAGTGCTCAAGCTAATTGGAATGCGGTGAGGACGATTTACGGGGATGGTGATCCAAGTCTACTCATGGTTGCACGTGAGCGTACATGTCTTTTCCATTGGTCCGCAAGCTTGGATAAGGTGATCCAAAAGTATATCAAACCATCATTGCAATTTCAACACAAACAAATATGCAAAGATTACAAAGACGCGAAAACAATGGACGACGCTGAGACCAAGTACCATGTGATTCGTTCTTGGTGGTTGTCATCTGGAGTTGCCTCCGAAGAAGACATCCTTGGCCTTTCAGAGTGGTTGGGATTTTGGCACTTTCGTTACAGACAATGGGGTGGCCATATGCTACTTGTAAGTACATATCAAACTTCATTATTCAATATAATATATCTTATGTTTTTCTTATCTTTGTCTTTCTGTGTTGTTCATAGGATATGACAATAGAAGAGCGTGCGGGAATGCCAACATGCAACCTTGCAGAGACTGTACACAACAAACAACAAGCAGTTTGGGTCGTTCGATCCAAACGTGGCAATCATTTTGGGTCGTTCGACCCAAACGTGGCAACCATTTTGGGTCGAAGGACCCAAACCTAGATATATAATCTATCTTATGTTTGTCTTATCCTTGTATTTGTGTGTTGTTCATAAGATATGACAATAGAAGAGCGTGCAGAAATGCCAACTTGCAACCTTGCAGAGACTGTACACAACAAATGGCTCCAACAGTCCGGCAACAAGATGACTTGTTTATATGAAGCTACAGTGGATGACATAATCCGTGCCTTCATGCAAATTGCAAGTTATCGGACATGGTTGAAAGGGGGGTTTGATGGTAAAGGTCCTGATTCGACCTCCTTGAACTCAAAGCAGCTGCCAGGTGTGGAGATCCAAAAATATTGGCTGATGCCATGAAGTCCTACCCAAGGGCAAAAGACGTCAACACTAGAGATTGTGCATTGGAAGGGTCAGAACTCTTTGGTTCCACCAAACGCAAACTCAACCTACCACCGGGTGCTGATTGTGACTCTCATCGACCCGACAAAGTGAACTATTCCATTCCTCGTCCCAACACTTGAGCAACTCGTCAACGCATAGAGGAATCGTTGAGTTCTGCAATTCATGGTGTGGCTCATACTACATCCGTGTTAGAGACTGATTGTCTTGCTTCTAAGTGGCACATTGCAAGATTGCCACCCAACTCAACCAAACGTTGTTAGGCACTGCAGCACTACTAGGAAATCATGACCAAATCAACAATAAATCAACAGATCTTTGTCGATCCGGGCACTGCAATGACCGATTTCACTGATTTTTGAATTTTTGTAAAAATCAACAGTTTACTGCCTACATTTTTGTTGATTAGAATAGTACAATGACCAAATCAACAAAATTTTAGTAAATGTGAAATCTTTTTTTAATCTTTTTTGGAATATTCTAGGATCTATTGGAATATTGTAAAATCTTTTTAATTTTTTGCAATTTATGGACTCGTAAGTGTATGGGTATGGATATAATTACGAATTCAAAGGTGTTTAAATATTATAAATATTATATTAGTTGATAGTTAATAATATGTATAATATATAATATATAATAATATATAATAATATATGTATGTATGTATGTATGTATGTATATGTCTATATATATGTATGTATGTATATGTATGTATATATGTATATATACAATATATGTAACATATATGTATATAATATATGTAACATATATGTATATAATATATGTAACATATATGTATATAATATATGTAACATATATGTATATAATATATGTTACATATATGTATATAATATATGTAACATATATGTATATAATATATGTAACATATATGTATATAATATATGTAACATATATGTATATAATATATGTAACATATATGTATATAATATATGTATATAATATATGTAACATATATGTAACATATATGTATATAATATATGTAACATATATGTATATAATATATGTAACATATATGTATATAATATATGTAACATATATGTATACAATATATGTAACATGTATGTATATAATATATAAATATATAAATATGTATACATTTACAGTAAATATATACAGTATATATTTACTGTAATTATATACTGTATATATTTACTGTAATTATATACTGTATATATACTGTAATTATATACTGTATATATACTGTAATTATATACTGTATATATACTGTAATTATATACTGTATATATACTGTAATTATTTACTGTAATTATATACTGTAATTATATACTGTATATATTTACTGTAATTATATACTGTATATATTTACTGTAATTATATACTGTATATATTTACTGTAATTATATACTGTATATATTTACTGTAATTATATACTGTAATTATATACTGTATATATTTACTGTAATTATATACTGTATATATTTACTGTAATTATATACTGTATATATTTACTGTAATGATATACTGTATATATTTACTGTAATTATATACTGTATATATTTACTGTAATTATATACTGTATATATTTACTGTAATTATATACTGTATATATTTACTGTAATTATATACTGTATATATTTACTGTAAATATATACATCAAGTAGGTAGTAAAGAGAAATTAATGGCCTTATTCTAGAAAGGTTTAAAACACTCCGTTTATATCATGTGTGATGTGATGACCTAGTGGTTAAGGCACATGTGTGGGTATCACTAGGTGCAAGGTTCGATTCCTGTGGCCGGCACCTTCGGCCTTGGCCTTGCCACCTATGTGAGTGGTAGGTAGTCTATACTTGTAGGTGAGGTATATGTTGAGGGTTACTTGGGAGGGGTTAGGAATTGCAGATCTGACATTTATTCATTTTTTATTTTTTAATGTTATATATATATATATATATAATAAGTTTTTTTAAAAAAATATTTTTGTGACCATATCAACAGAAAAAATCAACAAAATTGTGTTACATCATGTCCAGGTCAACGCGTCCTAAGTAACAACCGCGACCAACACCTTTCTGTTGATCCAGACGCAAAATTTTCTACTAGTGCAGGCCATTACAGGGACTATGTGCAATGCCAAAGTCGGGACTGGAAAACATTGCACACTTGCTCCAACATACAAAGGGCTCAAGAAGGAATTTCTCTCTCCCAACAATGTGGAGTATGAATTTTGGTTTTGTCCTGACGACATCAAACGTTGTGTGAGTGACAGTAAGAAGAAATATGTGTTGGATTGGCCTATAGTACCCAACACGTGGCCAGTGAAGATAGGTACCAATTTATCGAGAGAGGAGGTTTTGGCACTTGAAGGTGCTGGATTTCAACTACAACAGAGGGAGGCATTGTCTCCTCGTTGTAGGCTTTCAACAATTGCAACTCTTCCCATCCCTCGCTCGCATTTTTCTATGCCACCAAACCTGGACGTCCACCCTACATTCAGATTTGGGAAGACAGTGCGTCGTAATCCAACAGCACCTTTGGCGGATCACAAAAACAAATGGGAGAGCGCCGGACTCATGGAAGGTTATTATGTGGTTGGGGTCACTGCCATTCCATATCCGGGCTTTGGAGTGATAATCAACATTGTCTCCAAGCAGGATATCACCTACCATGTCACAATTGGCGATATCCCGCATTGCACATGTCCAGATTTCACGAAAATGTCCTCTCATGCATTGGGAAAAAAGGAAAATGGATGTATTGTAAACATCTTTATTATGTGTTTAGATTTTTGTGCAAGGTGGATTACGAGAGTGACAAGTTCATTTATGCACCTACATATACCTATAATGAGGTCATGCGACTACTTGAACTTGCTGGTATTGTAGAATGTGAGTAGTATTGCAAGTGCTTTATTAAGCAACATATATTTGAATGTCAATAAATGACATGTTTTGGTTTGGATTATTATAATAAAAATTAGCAGTGGATTGAAAGTATGTCAAATGATTCAGTAACTTCATTTTTATTTAGACTGCGATCCAACCATGTGTGACTTGATTGATTCACACGGATAAATAATAACACGTTTCTAAAAATAAAAAATAATTAAGAAGATTCTACGCATATCCGGGTAGTAACGTCTTCTTGGTATCCGCCTATAGATTATTCCTACTTTATCACTAGCTCAATTTGGGATAGCACCAGTCAATGTAACCAACCGGATTCGAACCCGGGTTGATCCAGACCTAATACCAGTCTCTTACGCAACTCGCATCCACAGGCGGATGTCTCAAAACCTAGTAGCTACCTACATATTCATTATTTCTAAAATCTAATTTTCTTTCTTTTGTAGATTGTGGGCCTTTATTCAACCCGTGAGCAGTTTGAGTGGCTCACAATTATGACACCGACATATATGTATAATGAGGTTATGCACCTACTTGAATTTGCTGGTGTTGTAGAATGTGAGTAGTTGTACAAGTGCTAGTTATAGCTACATGTATAAGGATGTCAATAAATGACAAGTATTGGTTTGAATTATTATAATAAAAATCAGCAATGGATTGAAAGTATTCTAAATGATCCATGGAGATAGGGCCCTTTCACTTGTGCTTCATTTAAAATATTGGCAATTTATAATTGAAAATATGCAATTAATTTGTCAAAAATTTGGTTGCAAACCCTAAACCCGTGTGTCTTTACTAAATTTGGATTCATTGCTCATATGTTACTGCTCATTGCTCATGTGTTACTGCTCACCGCTCACTGCTCACTGCTCATTGCTCATAAGATAGCTTCCCTCCTTTGCTGACATGTCATCACACGTGGACATCTTACATCCTACGTGTCCGAAATGGGGTAATGTAATTACACACAGAATTTGGTAAAATTCAAGTCCGTTAGGATAAAGACAACATTCGGCATAATGTCGTGACGGATACGTGTCGTGACGGCACGACATTATGCCGAGATTAGCCTCCGTCACGACACAATAGACAACCCTGATTATGGACGAGGCGCTTGGATTTTGCACATAGTACATGCAGAATTGTAGTGTGACGGCTCATCGTATATGGGGCGACACCGAAGAGCCCTGTATGAATTCTGAACTTTTAGAAGGCAAAGGGAGACGTCGTGTATTGACAGCAGACTTACAACACTGGATTCAGGAGTTTTTGATAAACAACGCTGAAATACTAGAAGACTATAGGGAGTAAGCACCTCAGCATCATATATGTTTCAAAGTCACAACAAGCAAGAGAAGCACTATGTGTAGTCACACAGTTGGAGAAGATAACTAGCTATAACACTATATTCGTTAAATTGAGACTTTTTGGGCATTTTGAGACATTCACAGAAATAAGAACAAGGATAAATGGAACACATATTGGAGAAAGTTGTAAGATGCGAACACTTTGAAGCGGGTGTTTAGAACAAGAACCCCGTTAATAACTCAATATTTGGGATTGTTTAGGGTGGGCAATCCAAACCTTAGGCCAAGTTGAAGGGGAAATCTTAAAACATTCATATTATCGCACAAAAACTTGTATGAATATGGTTTAGGTAGGGCAATCCAAACCATAGATCATATTGAAGGGGAAATATGTGAACCAATATAATATAACATACAAAATATTCCAAACTCATATTTGTGATGGTTTAGGTAGGGCAATCCAAACCTTAGACCATATGGAAGGGGAAATCATGTGACACTTATATTATTGCAAAAAAAAAACATACAAAGTGTGGCATGTAAAATGCATAGCATGCTAACACAACACATCCATTGGATAGTGCGACCCAAAATGTTCTTGCCTATGGCCCAAAACCCTACGCCTACTATGGCCTATCTAGCCTCGGAGACTACCTCTTTTTCTTTTGCTTTTTTTTCTTTTGCCTCTTTTTCTTTTGCCTCTTTTTCTTTTGCTGCGGCTTCTTTTGCTCGCATTGCTTCAACATTCCTGAAAATCTCCGCCCCGCGACTATAGCCATTCTTGGGGTGACCGCCATCAATAACACATTTTGGATTCCGTCGGCCGCCCGAATTATACGACGAAGAATTCGAATACGATGAAGTGGACTGTCTTGCATTTCTGGTCATGGAGTAGAAACGCTCCAACTCGACGGACGCACTAGCCCGCATAGGTCTACGGGTGGGAGCAACCTGCAACGCGTGAATGCAAGAACACACGTGTTAGTTTAGGGAGGAAGACCCAAACGTGTCACACGTTCATTTTTTAAGTGCCGGATGATTGTAATGCGTGGTTAACCATGTTTTTTTGGGGGGGGGGGTTCACCTTGTCACCGGGGGCGTTCCCGTCGGAGTCGGCGAGGAGGGGCAATGCGTCCCGCAAAGGAATAGGAAGGGTGCCACTCTTCGTAGGCCGAGCGTCCATCCGCAGCCGCCGTTGAGGTGTACTACTGCCGCCGGGCCGAGAGGGGGACGTCCGGACGCATTTGCGATTTATGCCCTTGAGCGGCGACAGGGACGGAGATCGCCGGAAGATTTGCTTGGGTGGGGGGCTATCGACGACGCCGGCGTCAAGAGGCTCCTTGGAGTAGTCGATGGTGGACGCGGCATCGTAGACGGTCTCGTAGAAGAAGCTTCCCAAGTTTGATTCGCTGACGATCTCAATCGAGGGCTCCAAACGCTGATGGCAAAATTAAAACAAACAAAACCCAAGGGCAGGGGGGCAGGGGGGGAGCATGAGAAAATCGATATACAATTGAGGCATACTATATCACACACAATGGCACACCATGTAATATCTCAAATGAGTTTATTATATTTCGCGTGAGCGTACAACTCTCTGTACATATAGTCCTTCGGATCCATGTATCTTTCGCCTATCGGATTACAACTAAGGAACCGGGGCACGGGTAGTCTGCTCCCCACGAGCGTTTGAATGTACTTAAGTAGGTCTAACAAAAAGCGGTCTCGGACCTTCTCGACCGTCCACGTGGGGCAAACGATGAAGTTGGAGGTCGGGTTCAAAATGTTTTTGGAAGCGTTGTCGTCCACCATCAACGTGTTGTCACGGGTGGGGCGAACGTCGTAGGGACAGCCGACCATGGTTGGACGCTGGTCCCATACGACTGGCTTCAAGACCTTAAGAAATTGGTTTACGGCGGGGTTGTTGGGCTTCTTCACAACCCTGCCCTCGGGGGTGTACAATGTTTTACAAGAATCCTGTCCTAGGACCAAGCACGGGGGTTGGAGTCCCTTGAAGATGAACTCCACGACGGCCTGGGTATTCTCGGACTTCATGGAGCTCCAAATGATCACCCACCATTTGGATAGGGCGACCTGTAGGAAGCGCCGAAGCCACGGGCGGAGGTACACTAGCTTGCTTTTGATGTACGCGGGGGGTCCATCGTAGTTGGCGTCCTCGGGCTTGCAGAAAGGCACCGTTGGGACCCTCGAACAATGCACGCACTGGACAAGGATCCCGTTGAGGTCTAGCACGAGGAACCGGGTCTTGGGAGGCGAAGGTGGCGAGGGCAAAATCGGGGGGACCACCGCGCTGTCCTCCACACTCCTCGGAGAGGATCGGTGGGGAGCCGCGACGCTATGCTCCGAACCCTGCGGCGACGAGCGAGAGAAGGCGGCGAGGACTATGTTATGCTATGTCCATCTCAAGCAGAACGGAAATTTTGTGCAAACACAAGAAGAATTGGACCATTGGTGGCAACAAAAACATACAAGCAGAACAACATACATTGGGACACGGATGCAAACATATGGGCGCCAAAAATAATAATTTTATTTTTACAAATCTCTATGTACAATTTGATTCGGGGGGGGGGGGGGGGGCGCGGTGAACGAGGGCATTCACACTATCCTAATTCTACATCTACAAAATTGGTTGCGCGCCGCCAAGGTCGAGCGTAGTCGAATGCAGGTGAGACGAAGGGGATCGCGGGGGGGGCACGTTGGGGGGAGGGGGAGCAAGTGTAGACCAGGGGGGGCAGGGGGTGTGCATTTCCTCCTAGCAAGGGGGACACGACCACGCCAACAAGACAGTGACCCAGGAAGTTTGGGTCGGTCGACCCAAACTGGGAGGGCTCAGTGTATTACCTCGCCCTGGTCATGTCTCGACGATATGGAAGCCTCCACCGTCCCCGCTGCCCCGCCTCTCTCGCCACCGCCTTCTCCGACGACGTCAGGAACCTTCTCCTGCAAACGATCGGCATCAGGCCCTTGTCCTAAACCAATCTCCGCATGCACTAGTAGAAAATTTTGCGTCCGGATCAACAGAAAGGCGTTGGTCGCGGTTGTTACTTAGGACGCGTTGACCTGGACATGATGTAACACAATTTTGTTGATTTTTTCTGTTGATATGGTCACAAAAATATTTTTTAAAAAAAACTTATTATATATATATATATATATAACATTAAAAAATAAAAAATGATTAAATGTCAGATCTGCAATTCCTAACTCCTCCCAAGTAACCCTCAACATATACCTCACCTACAAGTATAGACTACCTACCACTCACATAGGTGGCAAGGCCAAGGCCGAAGGTGTCGGCCACGGGAATCGAACCTTGCACCTAGTGATACCCACACATGTGCCTTAACCACTAGGTCATCACATCGCACATGATATAAACGGAGTGTTTTAAACCTTTCTAGAATAAGGCCACTAATTTCTCTTTACTACCTACTTGATGTATATATTTACAGTAAATATATACAGTATATAATTACAGTATATAATTACAGTAAATATATACAGTATATAATTACAGTAAATATATACAGTATATAATTACAGTAAATATATACAGTATATAATTACAGTAAATATATACAGTATATAATTACAGTATATAATTACAGTAAATATATACAGTATATAATTACAGTATATAATTACAGTAAATATATACAGTATATAATTACAGTAAATATATATAGTATATAATTACTGTAAATATATACAGTATATAATTACAGTAAATATATACAGTATATAATTACAGTAAATATATACAGTATATAATTACAGTAAATATATACAGTATATAATTACAGTAAATATATACTGTAAATATTTACTATAAATGTATACATATTTATATATTATATATTATATACATACATGTTACATATATTGTATACATATATGTTACATATATTATATACATATATGTTATATATATTATATACATATATGTTACATATATATATTATATGTTACATATCTTATATACATATTATACATATTTATATATATATATATATATATATTATTAACTATCAACTAATATAATATTTATAATATTTAAACACCTTTGAATTCGTAATTATTTCCATACCCATACACTTACAAGTCCATAAATTGCAAAAAATTAAAAAGATTTTACAATATTCCAATAGATCCTAGAATATTCAAAAAAAGATTCAAAAAAGATTTCACATTTACTAAAATTTTGTTGATTTGGTCATTGTACTATTCTAATCAACAAAAATGTAGGCAGTAAACTGTTGATTTTTACAAAAATTCAAAAATCAGTGAAATCGGTCATTGCAGTGCCCGGATCGACAAAGATCTGTTGATTTTTTGTTGATTTGGTCATGATTTTCTAGTAGTGATGTGCATCATGCATGGGTTCATCGATTTGGTTAGGAGTAGAGGTATCACCAGGCCCTTGCAGGCCTTCAACATCTAGCATGGCCGTGTCTAGTTGACACCCATGTTGGTCAAGGGAGGACTGCGCTGCAACGGGGTTTGGGTCGCCCGACCCAAACTGTCCTGCATCTGGAGAGGTGCCTTCGGACACTACAGTGGATGGTGGGTTTGGGTCGATCGACCCAAACATCCTGGGGTCGTCCGATTGGTGAGGGGCCCTCCACCACTTTGGCCCCCTCACCAATCGGCCCCCTTGTATCACTTGTGATATCAAGTCCCCCTCCACTATGGGGGGCCGAAGTGGTGGAGGGCCCAAAGGGGAGGAGGCTCCAGAGACGCGCCAGATGTTGGGGTCATCCACTTGCTGGACCGGCGCGTACGGAACTTGGTGGGGCCGCATCAAGTGCTGGAAGCTGAAAGACGATTGCGGCACAGGCTGCTGAGGGATGCTCTGCGGAGGGAAGCCGGGGGGCAAGTGCGGGAAGGAGCTGGAGGGAGCCACCACCAAATCTTGCGCCCACATTCCTTGTATCACTTGTGATATCAAGTCGGCGTGGGACGGAGGTTGGGCCATCGCCCTTTGACGCTCCTGCTCCAACAGGAGAGCCCTCAGCTCTGCGACCTCGTTCCGCATTGAGGGTTCTTCCGCGGCAGCCTTATGCAGGCGGACTCGCTGCTCCTCGTCCCTCCTCATCTTCTCGTTCGCCTCCTCCACAGTCAGGACCTCGGGCTTCACCCTAACCATGCCAGCGAACGCTGTCGGGGACGGGGGATCTGATCTTAGCCGTTTGGCGAGCTCAATGTCATCGTCGTCCTCGCTACTTATGGCAATGGTCTCCTCCACGGAGTAGTCGCCATACAGCTTCTTCCCCTTTAACTTCCTCCTCTCCCTGAACGTCGCGGTGGCGTCCCTGGAGTACATGTCCCGTGCATCGTCCACAGTCAGGACGGGCACGAGCTTACTCTGTGGGGTTGCTGCCCGCATCGCCTTCTTCCGTTGAGGGGCTTCGGATTGTTGCGTGAAGCCCGTTGCCCCTTCCTCGACGTCGCCTTCCTTCTCCGCCTCCTCGTGTTCCTCTTCTTCCTCCTCCTCCTCCTCAACCTCGCCACCTTCTGTGCGGGACGGATTGCCCGGATGCAACCCGACCAGAGGTTCGGGAACTTGGGTCGTGGCCCTCATGGCCATTTCCTCCGGGTTGATGCGCCTCACCCTATCAAGAGGGTTTTCGCCACCCTCGTCGACGTAGCTACCCGGAATCCAATCGAGGATGTCCATCTTCTTCGCCAATGATTTTTGCACCCTGTAAAATGGCAGATTGCCATCCTCTATGTAGGAGTATATATTCAGCCCCGACATCTACACAATCCAAGTTATAGGGAAATTAGAATTTGTCGAGGCAATCACATAAACAAGACTAAGTACAATGTGTAGTTTGGGTCGGTCGACCCAAACCTGCAAAGAGCCTAGTTTGGGTCGATCGACCCAAACTGCTTACGAGCTATAGAAAGTCACTTACCATAGCAGCATAGACAGGTTTTGAGCCTCCGAAGACGTTGAAGATGCAGTCCCCTCTCCTCGTCAGCGTCCTCATCATTCTCATGTAAAATTCCATCCGCAGCTCATCTGCAGGATAGTTCGCATATTTAGCCTCGTCGTAGAGGCACTTGTTCGCACCCAACCCTTCTAGAACTTGGAAGAGTTTGTCCATCCGGGATATAGGGTGGTTTGGCACCTTCAGCAACTCCGCTTTGTACACGAAGTACAAACACAAGACGTTGACGAACTTGGTCTTCTTGTCCTTCAACGTCGTGTAAGCCCCCTCCGCCGGTGCGGCGATGTAGTGAGACTTGGACACTGCATACTCCGGCTGCAATTCTAGACAAGCTCATACACCTGCTCCGCCCTTCTATCCTCGACTATCCAAAGCCAGATATCTACCTCCCTGAACTTAGGGCTTGCATAATCGACGAAATTAGTTAAGAAGGGGTCGTAGAAGAGGGTGCTCATCGTGCCCTCAAATGAGCTTCCAGGAATATTTCTAAAATCAATCATCCCAAAAGGAAAGCGGTCCCTTGCTTTCGTCCTTATCGCCATTCTGGCGTCTTGACCTGGCCAGCCCTGAATTTTCAAAGGCTCGAAGGTGACAAGGTTGAAGTAAGCGTCCCCTTCAAACTGGACAATCTTCTTCTCCTTGATGAAGTTCGAGAACGCACGCGCTGTGTGATCCGGAAGCGCCCGGTTCTTCCCACCTTTCACCATCTTGGCCCGCAAGAAGTCGTCCCCCGCTTCCTTTATTAGAGCCGCCATGGAGGCACTGGTGAACTTATATTCATCTTTGAATGCTCTCCAGTTAGCCCCATGAACCTCGCCGTCCACGACAATATTCCTCTCTGGCACCAATTTATGCAGCTCCTCCACGATAGTCGTCTTCTTTTTCCTGTTCTCCGTCCATTCCTTCATGGTGTAGCATGAAGGAACGAAGGATTTGGGCTTTACGAAGACAATCTTCGGGTGCACCCAACACCTCTTGGCCGTGGGTGCCACGTGCAGGATGTGCGATGCCGCCTTCTCCACCTCCGTCTCTGACAGCCCTTGAAGAGTTCTAAAGAACTCTCTCACGAGAAGCTTCATCTGCTTGAAGCGCGAGGCCAGGCTGAAGAAAGCGCCAGTATCAGGGTCGATCAAATCCCCCGTCTCGTGCTTTTCAAACACGGTTTTCCACTTCCTCCAAACTGAGTCCGATGCTGTAATCAAGTAAATCTCCCCCTTCAGGTCGCTGTATTTCTTCTGCTTGTGGCTCGAATTATCAATGGAGGAGAATTTGTTGATCATTTGGTATTTGAAATCCTGCACGTGAACAAAACAGAACATTTGAATGCGTGTTAGTTAAGTACATGTGATTTCCAAACCATATCATGACCAACATCTACAACAAGAGTTTGGGTCGGTCGACCCAAACTAAAAAAACACAAGACTGCAACAGTTGTTTGGGTCGATCGACCCAAACTAAAAAAAACACAAGACTGCACCAGGAGTTTGGGTCGGTCGACCCAAACAATACTCACCTCCCACTTGGGATTCTTGTCCTTCGCATTCTCCCTCTCCTTGGGAGGCCTACCATAGAACTCCCACACCTCCCGCGAGGCCATGATATTCCTTATCCATGAAGCTTGGTAGGCCCTCTTCTTGTTTCCCATATTGAAGTACCGGGAGATGTCGCTGAGTTTGGTCTCGTCGTCAGACCACACCACCAGTGCCTTCCAAACCTTCAGCTTTTCCTTCTGATTGTTGGGATCGTCCCACTCATTCATGAGTTGGATTTTCTTGGATGCCTCCACGCTGTGTTGGCCGTCTATCAGCCAAAAATCGCCCTTCTGAATTGTTGGCCACATTTCAGGTGTAGGCATTTTCTTGAGACCCTGTGGCATCACTACAATCGTTTGCCTGTCGTCTTTAAACTGCTCGCAAACAATCTGCGCGATTATCCAGTCAACGTAGGCGTCCTCCTTTGCCCGGACACACTTCTCCGGTGGCGCTAGATGGCACTGGCTGATGTTCACGTCGAACTTGAAATCCCTGCCCATGAAAAAACAGTGGGAGCATTTCGTCGTGAAATTGTTCACAATTTTCTGCAGCTCCCCTGCATCCACCTCTTCGCCGGGCTTCGGCATGCGCAACTCCGGTGAGACTGGCTCGTCAGTCATCACAGATGACTCTCTCGCCCTCTTGGATGGAGTTGTTTGATGGCTCCCAGAAGGTGTAGGGGTCTCACTATTCGTAGGTGTTTGGGAGGGAGTGGTCCTACGCGAGTCAGCCGGTACTGGTAGCGGCATCCTCACCGATTGAGGTCTTGACGACCCTGCTCCTTCCTCTGTGGGAGCTTTCCGCCTCACAGGTTGCTGTGATTTGGTTTTGCTTTGCAGGCCCCTGTTCAGCACGGTTATTGCATGTTTTAGTTTTGTGAACCGGCTTGAGACCTTGGTATTCGATGTACTCCCATCGATAAATATTGTCTCCGGCTTGATAACTTCCGGTTCGACACAGGACTCTCTTGCATAGAGTGCGTCGAAAGGCTCGGAGAACTGGTGCATGAACATATGCGCGTTCTGCACAGCCGAGTTCTCGAGGATGACGTCGGTATAGTCTCCAAGAGACTGTACCGATGCGACCTCCCATCCCGTAAGAGTCGCCCAGGTGTGTTTCTCCACGGTTCCCACCTTGACAACAAAAATCATTTTGTATGTTGAGGCTTTGACTACTTGAATAGACCAAGCGAGGACAAGCCCGTCCTTAGGGGAATAGGAGTCATCCTGCGGGGTTTCGTGCTCCTGCCACAACATGTCCGGCGCAAGCATGAACCACCTTTCGCCGGGTCTTTTCTTTGGAGCCATCTGTAAGAAAATAATGCGCAAAGTTAGTTTCGGTCGTTCGACCCAAACATCTACGACATGAATAGGTTTAGGTGGATTGTGTATTTATATATTTCAGCATCATTTGTAATGATAATAAGAATGTTGTGATTATTGGGTGGATTTGCATTTTATATTGTTTGTGACATGCAGGATTCCTTGATACTTTTCCTTGATGCATTCCTTGATTATTATTTTGGGTTGATGTGAATTTTATATTGATGCAAAAATCATGGATTTCTTTATGAGTTTATAATTAGAAGACTTAGTTTGGGTCGTTCGACCCAAACATGATGCTTTGTGTTATATTTTGGTCATTCGGCCCAAACATGATGCTTTGTTTTGTGTTTGGGTCGAGCGACCCAAACAAGGGGCTGTGTTTGGGTCGGTCGACCCAAACAAGAGGCTGTGTTTGGGTCGGTCGACCCATACAAGAGGCTGTGTTTGGGTCGGTCGACCCATACAAGAGGCTGTGTTTGGGTCGGTCGACCCATACAAGAGGCTGTGTTTGGGTCGTCTCCCCAAACAGTATTATTTTAATGTATTTTTTAAACTTGGCATCTAGCATATACAATGCTTATGCATTGTGTATGCTACAAAACCGTGAATATACAAACACATATTGGTTAAAATAAAACACAATACCTTTCAAAGATGTTGTGCAGACAATTTGGAGTAGAGTAGGTTGTTCTTCCAATAATTCTCAATATCAAACAAACTGTGAGAAAGTTCAATGAGAAACTTTCAAACAAGTATCAACTCTCTCAAATAGCTCTTGGATCTCTCAACCAACTCTTGGATCTCACACAGAACTACTGAATCTCTCAAAAGACTTCGAAATGTCTAAACCAACTCCTGAATCTCACACACAACTACTAAACCTCTCAAATGCCTTCGAAATGTTCAAACCAACTCCTGAATCTCACACACAACTACTAAACCTCTCAAAAGACTTCGAAATGTCTAAACCCACTCCTGAATCCCTCACAAAACTACTGAATCTCTCAAACGACTTCGAAAACTCTCAAACAACTCTTGATACTCTTAAAGAACTCTTGAATTTCACAAGCACTCCTAAAACTTCCAGTACAAACACCTGGACCTCCCAAACCGAAGCTTTATCTACTACCGAATGTTCTACTAACTTCCTTCAGCACTTTCCAATACTCTTCAACACTCTTTTGCTAACTTCCTTCACTCTCACGCTCTAAAACCTTCCTCCGTATGTTTCTGTTTCTTTCAAAACTCTTCCTAACTTCTAAGATTGCACAAGGGCTATTCTATTGAAGAGCAAAAGAAAGGAGGGAAAAGAAGATGCAGAAGAAAGCAATGAACGCGGGAGAATGAAGGGTTAACCTACACCAAGCCTGATTCGCCGCGGCGCTTTGCGAAAGCGGCGCTTCAGGAGAGGCGGCGCTTCCAAGCGAGGCGCGGAGAGAGAGAGAGAGAAAGAAATGAGAAATGCGACGGTTGGGGTTTTGTTTACCTCGGGCATTGGCCCCCAACCGCATGAATAGGGTGCCCACAGGATTAGGGCACCCACGGAAACAGGGTTACAGGGAACCCTAAAACCTAAATCATAACGCTTGACTCTAAACCCTTAGCGGGCCTACCTCTTTAAGAGTACATAGGCTATTTGCCTCATAGCATAGGTTGCATTCTACAATATCAACTTTTTGTAAGTTGAAAACCTTTTGAGTTTGTAAGTTCCTCGCCAATTGCCTCAAAACTAAATTTTAGTAGGTTAAAATCCTTCATATCTTTTAATGTTGTAGGTTTTAAAATCAAAATTTGAGTACTAAGTGGGATCCTTGGCAGGAATTGAACCAGGCTAAGCCTTTCACCACGTTTGAAGGCCAAGGATTAACCAAGTCTTTTTTAAAGAGTTGATTATAAGTTTTGAAAGGTTGCTAAAATTCAAATGAGTTTAAGGGTGAAAGTTCTCACCATGTTCTCATTCAACCTCTACTCTTCCTGCAAGATATAGCCTAAAGATATGTACTTAGGCCAACTAATTTCCCAATTTGAAGAAGGATGAATGGCTAAAATCCTTTCTTTTAAAAAAAATTTAGGCAAAATTTCCTAAATGTTTTTATCACATAGGTTGATATCCTATGTTTTTAAATTGTCCATAGGCACTTTGTCCTACACTTTCAAAATTTTATAGGCTAAGTCACTAATTTTGTAGGCTGCATTTGTTTTAATCGGTATATTCGTTAATTTGGGATTCTTTCGGCATTTTGAGAAAGTTACAAATATAAGAACATGGATAAAATCGCACGTACATTGGAGAATGTTGTAAGATGCAAATACTTTGAAGCGGGTGTTCATATCAAGAACGCAATTAAGATCTCATATGAAGATGGTTTAGGTAGGACGACCCAAACATTACACTATGTTGTTGTGGTCCATATATTAATTTGAGAGAAGAGAAAATCTCAAATTAGCAAATTTTAGGGTTTAGGTTCTTTTGGACCCTGCTCTAAACCCTTATTAGTTTTTTCAAAAGAACTATGGAGTACCCTAAGGTGCTACATAAAATGTGTTATTCTACAAAACTAACCATTTATATAGCCAGCGCATTCTTACAACAAAACTTTATGCTAAACTAATACTTATCCCCTACTTACAAGACACCATACCCTAAATTTTCCAAAATCATTGAAGGCATTGGTTTCTCTTTTGTTTGAGCATGTTAGAAAATTTAAACCATATAATTGCGTTATATTTAACGATGTAACCATTCACATTTAGTCCTTACCAATGATGCCAACAATTCACACGATATTGAATGAAAAAAAAAAGATTACCCACACCCCCCAACATGTGGAACAATTTAGAATAATTGAGTGTGGAGCCTAATAAATGAATACCTTCCCCAACTGCATTTTGCAAGGGTTTTGAAATGCACGATCCTTATTTGAAAATGCGAACATGCTCAAGTTTTAAGTACATCCCTTAGATCGTGACTTTCACGAATCACATAGTCGCCAATAAATCATGGTTCATGATTTATTTAATATATAGATTGTGATATAAGAGTAAATGGGATAAGCACAACATCAAATGAAGCCATTCAAGCAATCATGTTGTTATTCCCTGTTCCTTCCATGTATATTAGATGATGGCGCAAGATAAAATAGATGTTGTTTGTATATGGGGGCATCAGTGAACCACAACTACATTTGGTGTTTAGGGTTTAGGGTTTAGGAGATAGGAGATAGGAGATAGGGTTATAAAATATTAATCTATCCAATGTCAATGTATAACATTGTCTTACTCGTGAGAAGAGTCTTATAGGAAGGTTATAGTGAAGACGATGTTGATTATGTTAATTTGTTATTCGAGACGTTTAAACGCGATATATTGATTGGTCGTGTGTTTATTCAAATAACATGAAATATTGTGGATGTTAATAGGGGCTAGGGGTCCAACTTTGGATGTTTCGCTCACTTTAGGGAATCACATATTAGTCGCTAATAAACCATCGTTCATGATGTATTTAATATATGGAATGTCATGTAAAAGTAAATCGGAGAAGCACAACATCATGTTGTTATTCATTGTTCTCTCCATGTGTATTAGATAATGGAGGAAGATATAACAGATATTGTTTGCATAATATGAAGAAGAGTCTAATCGGAAGGTCATAGTAAATACAATCTTGATCATGTTAATATGTTATATGGGACGTTTAAACATGATATCCTAATTGGTTTTGTATTTAGTCAATGCGTATTTCATGTTGTGGATGTTATAAGGGTTTAGGGTCCAATCTTGGATGTTTTGCTCTCACACATTAGTAAACTTGAAGTGAACTTGAGGATGGATTCAAGTAACATTAAAAGATTGAACTAGAAAGGGACATTGGTAGTTAGTATCCCCTTAACAACGTCCACATACGTTCGTCATTGCCACTCTTGCATGCGAGATAATAGAGCAAGGTTCTAGGGTTTAGGGTTTAGGGGGGACAAATAAATAATTCTATTCATCATGACAATGGCCTCAAGCCTTGGAAACTCTCTCATAATTGCAGCCTCCAAATGGCCCAAACCCCACCTAAATAGGTTTACACTTGAAAGCATTGAATGGAGTTGTGTTTGGGTCTACATATTGGTTAAAATATACCTTGATATGGGATATTAGAACATATAATATATTTGAGATTGTTCGCAATATAGTTTCGGAACACGGAATGTTGTTTGATCCATATATTAATTTGAGACTAGAGAAAGTCTCAATTTAACGAATATAGTGTTCTATGTTTTATAGAATATAGTGAAGTGGAAGAACGACGAAGAAAGGGGACAACTCTATGACTAACTGGAGGTATTCATGGACACTACAGGAGGTACGAAAATGATATGAGGAGAAGAGAACAGGCAAAACAGGGGAGAAAAGGGCGGAAGATGGGAAGACGTGTTGAGGTCGGAAGTGATACTCGACATGTAACCTTTATGGAGTGGCTGCATAGCGCAGTGGATGAGGACATTGCAAGGAGGGATGTAGTATCTGATGATGTGCGAGCACTCTTGTTGCCACCCTCAAAAGATGCAAAAGGGTACAGGTCAATGTGTGCGTACAGTAATCACAGAAGAGTACGCAGAGCAGAGGTGGATTTGTCTACTTGTGACAACGGTGTCGCCGCCACATTTTTGCAGTCTTGTCGCTCTAGTAGTAGCGACAAGAATATGAGGACGACCAACCTAGAATACGTTGGGTGGGTGGAGAAGATAATAAGCGTGGACTATGGAAAATTTGAGGTTGTTGTGTTGTATTGACCATGGGCACAAGTAAATAGGAGCGGAGCCCGCGGGACAATAAAATGCGATGAATATGGATTCACACTCTTCAAATTTGATCGGTTGATTCGTTATTCAGTGGACTCATTTGCATTTCCCCTTCATGTGCAACAAGTTTTTATGGATGATGGGCGGAATGATGGATGGAAAATTGTTTTGCAGAGAGAGCCATGAGGCAGTAGAGTCCTATCAAGGGTGGATGGAGGACCAGATTTGCAAACACTGCAAGTAGGCAGGGACGCTGAGCACCACAGCCTAAGCGACATATGCATTGACATTGACAGCACATCTGACACCCCTATGTTGGCGGGATGCCAGGTTCTTACTGCGGAAGATGTCAGCAAAGCCTTGGAAGTCATGAAGGAGGATCCGCATTGCAAAGACAATGTTGCCGAACACTAGGAAGGGAGGTTGCATGGAAAAGACACTTCCCATGCGCATGTCTCGTTGTATATGTATTGTATAGACTATGTATGTGCATTTTTCACAAACAATAAAGTATGGTGTTGTGTAAATTTAACCCAAGTCAGGAGCATTGCAAATGAGTTGAAAATCATGGTTGTATTGCAAGAAATGCACATGAAAGCCACAAAAATGTCATTGCCAACAAACAATTAACAAAACCACACAAAACCGGGGTCTTTCTACAGGGGGAGGCACGACAGAACTCAAAATGCATCGCACCAAGCAGTCGCTATTGGGATCTGGAAACCATAGGCAATTGAGTATCAGTCTTAGTCATATGGACCATTATGACTACAACAAAAACATACAATATTGCTAGAACATGTTCCCAACACGTTCTCTACAGGGTTCCCGGGAAATCCTTGTCCGATCTCACTAAAATCATAGTCATGTGATGACTACCGTCAGTTGTAATCAACACTTTGGTTCAATATGACTTCCCTGCAACTGCTAGTCATATCCGGTCATATGGCCGTAGTTATTTTTCCATGATCTCCTTGTAGTGCATTGGTTATGGGACAAGTGCTACCACCTCCTGTGATCTCTATCTCTAATTTCACGATGATATTATGTCTACACATCCGGATATGGAGCATTTACATTGTTTTGAAGTTCACGTGGAGTACTGGCTTCAAGCTTTTCATCTAGAATAATCAACAAATACAATAACCCTAATGGAACACTCCCATCCAGTAACAAAGGCAAGTTGATCAGGTTTAGGTCTTTTTGAAAGATGTCTTCAATAATTTTTTCTTTTTCATCCCTGTCATACTCCTCTGCTTTTCGTTTGGGTATGTCGTCGGCAGGGCCACAACACTTGATTAAAATCTCATAGGCTCGATCTTTCTCTTTGTCACTAGGTTTTTTCCTACTCAGCCATACTTTGAAATCAAACCTCTCGTGTTTAGTGTTGGATTGCAACATCTTACTGAAAGTGCACAACACCTTGAGTATGCAAATATTGAAAATTCTGATGATCACGCAGGGTATATAGCATAGCAAATTAAGCCCAAGTTGTAGGTTGCACACTGTGTGCCCTATCCATTTGTCAGGAAGTTTCTCAAAATCTGCATTGGATTCGGATTCCACATACAAAGAATTCCGTCCCAACATGTAGGCAACAGTCGCCTTGGTAAAATCATCTGGTGAAGGCCCTTTGTCGAACAAAAAGATTATCTTGAAGTCTTTCCAAAATCCTTGATCTTTAGAACCTGAAAAAAAAAAACAGCAGCCAAAGAATGCAACAACTGTTCTATTACTTACAAATAACATGAATGAGAAGGCAACATCTGGCATGGCATGATAAAGATTCTTATAGATGGATTATTGTTCTTATTTAACAATTTATGAACACAATGAGAGTTCAATAATAGACAATAATCAAACTAATCTGAACTATGTCGAGAATTATAACATGTTGAAATTTATGATAGGATCCAATGATACGGTTGTATTATAAGATCCTCCAATAGAATATGAAAAATTGATTATGATAATATCATGGCAATTTTTTTATTGTATTTTCACTATGCAATGTTGATTTTATTTTATGAATTTATCAAAAATTAGACATTTGAATTTTTGTCATCATATTTTAATCGCATAACATTCACATATCTCCCATACACGTTCGGTGTTGTTAGAAATGTATGAGAGGACCTGCCCATAGACGTGAAGCAACCAAAAAATCCAAATTTGAAAAATTTGTCCAAATTTATTTAAATGTGAGTTTCTAGCAGCCCATGTCCATGACCCTCCATAATCTAATAAACCACCATAATGTGATTGGTTGACGACTTGTGCTTATCTGCATGGGAACACCTCCCAACCCACCCACTATTATGAAGAATCTGGTGGGCGACGGCCTACATGCAAAGTCCGGCGCAGTAAGCCCCAACCCACGACACTTACCTCCGGTGGTCATGAAATCGAAGCCGGCGAAGAGCAGCAGGTGGATCTCCGTCAACAGCATCGCCAGCGTCAACAAGACGGGGGGCACATACAACATGATCTGGAACAAGATGAAGTCGTCAGTGCAAGTTTGTTTCAGGTACTGCCGGCACTGCACTACAATGATCCACGCCAAGATGAGCATGAGAAGGCCGACGCTCTGGCCCGTTCGCGTGTGCCAAGTTGGGTGACCTTGCCCCGCGGCCAGAAACCATAACCTACTCATGTGATGTTTCCCTGTTGTGTCTCGAGCTGTCTGTTTCTTCCACGCTGCGATCCAGTGCGCTCTATAGCTAATGGTTCTGTATACGGCCGAATGGAGTGCCCATACCAATGCCAACAACAACATCACCAAGGCTTCCGCACGGATCGCGTCTGCCGGTTTGTCCGTATCATAGTTGGTCAATGGGGCGACGGCGAGGGTGTGGTATAAGGGGAATATCGTAAACGAGAGCAAGACCACGGCGGTCGCCTCTGTCCCGATTCCGATGGCGTACTGGAAGCCGGAGAAGAAGTAGCTCAAGATGGCGAAATCCATCGCGGAGACAATTGGGTACAAAATCGTGTCCACGTCTGGGCCGCTGAATATGACCAGGAAATAGGTAGTTAACCCCAATTTGAGAGCCAAGCCCCCCATCGTCGTGATCCTGAGCTTTAGCGATAGGCCCGGCCAGATGCCGCCCAGGAGGTGAAGGAAAGCGAGAACTATAACACTCATCAGGCATATCCAGATATTGATGGCTCCCGCTGCGGACGCTCCCTGGCACTGGAGTGCATCGAGCGCGGCGTTCGATGTGTTACAATAAATCTTGCAACAACCCATGTAAATCGTCTGGGAGGTGCTATCGAAATTCTTAGAGACAAATGAGCTCAAGTCCATGCACTGAGTGATATTAGGATAAGCATTGGAATCGCTAATGCAGAAACGGCCATGGCACGAAGATGGAGACGTCGAAGCCATCGAATCTTGGTCGCCTTCTGCAGATTTGGGCAATTTTTCAGAAATGAATTGCACTGTGAAAACCCAAACATTGGAAACTTGACAAGAAGCGAAACCATGGCAATTATTTACAGGTGTGCACCCTTAGTAGATGGATCATATTTTAATGTGTTTGTATAGTCATTTCCCGTCTATCTTATCTAAACAATACACAGAAACGGCCGTGGCACCCATATTTCAGCCTGTCGTCTTGGCCTTCTGCATCGACAAATTTTCAGGAATAAATTGTACTCTGGTGAAAAAATAAGACACTGGACAAGAACCGAAACCATAGGATTTACAGACGCGTTTCACTAGATGTTTTTGTTTTGAATCTGATTTTATTATTATTTTAAGGTTATTCTCTTCCATGATCTTATTTAATCAATGCACAGATTCTACAAACATGAGCAGCAAAGATTTATGGAAGAGCTTGGAGGTATTTAAACGGTATGTCCTCACGTATATCTCTGCACCTAGAAGAGCTAGAAATATATGATACTTACAGCTAAAGCCTCATGTTGATACGAGCCCATACAAGTTCAACATCCAGAATTCAGATTATGGTGAGAGCAAGTACTCAAGTGGCGCTTTTGATTCGAGACGCTCGTAAAGGTGAAAACCTTACAAAGACACAGCTTTGCAGGTTTCTGAAACCATCCTACTATACAGACATCTGACTCGCGCCCTCAAATATGAATTGCATGTGGGTCGAAGGGGCGCCATAATTCCTCCACCCACCACTTTGCCTGATGGCTCAAAGCAAGAGTTAATAGCAAGAAGTTCAACTGGAAGCTGAATCTGTCAACCTGACAAGTCACTTACCTGCTTGCCGACGAGACCACAAGAAGATATGCCACTGCGACGTTGAAACTTGAAATGACAAACCAAGTTGGATCGGGTTCGCAATGTCATTGCTAAGCGGAGGAAACAATTCCCGATGCGAACCGATCCAACGGTCAGAATTGTGTGTGGAGTTGCCAGTGCGCAGAACAGGACCACACAACTTATATTAATGGTTTCATGTTGACAAACTTACTAGTAGTGCTACCAAAAGATACTCACAGTCTCATAAGCAACTTTATTAGTAGTCCACCGAGTGCTCCACGAGTTGATGATAATAATAATGGTTGGTGGCCGAATAAGTTTTGTAAAAGCACAGTGTCCCCCCACCCCCACCCCCTTTGACTCTTGGAAAAAGGTAAAATGAAATGAAAAACATGGAAAAGGGTGTGTTATGTTTACAAGATTTTCTTAAACAAATTGGATCAGTTTGAGCTTGTTAAAATCCACGAAAGTCACTCCAAGTCCATTTTGAGTCATAAATAACCCACTATATTTAAGATTTTTAGAAATGAAAAAAGTCTTCTCTCTCTTTAGTAACTTTTACATCTCAACTCCAATCTTAAAACTTGACATGACACCACGATTGTGAAATTTGCAATTGCTAACTTTGTAGATTTTGCAATTCCCAATCTGATCCAATGGCCTAATTTGTGGAGCTAGATGTGTCTACCATAGGATCACTCACAGACCGTACCGACCATAGTCCGCCAAGAGCCTAAGGCTAGTGTAAATGTATCCTACAAAATTTGTGACTTGGCCTATAAAATTTTGAAAGTGTAGGACAAAGAGCCTATGGACAATTTAAAAACATAGGATATCAACCTATGTGATAAAAAACATGTAGGAAATTTTGCCTACAAAGTTTTTAAAAGAGAGGAGTTTAGCCATTCATCCTTCTTCAAATTGGGAAATTAGTTGACCTAAGTACATATCTTTACTAGGCTAATACTCGGGGCTCTTGGGTGGCACATAGATGGATATCAATAATAGCCCTAACTCCCTTCCCGCCAATCTTTACAAATACCATTCATCACAACTCCTCTCTCATCAGCTCCTCTCTCTCTCTCTCAAGCATCTCTCTCTCTCTCTCTCTCTCTCTCTCTCTCTCTCTCTCTCTCTCTCTCTCTCTCTCTCTCTCTCTCTCTCTCTCTCTCTCTCTCGCTTGGCCTTCAAACGTGGTGAAGGGCTTAGCCAGGTTCAATTCCTGCCAAGGATACCACTTAGTACTCAAATTTTGAATTTAAAGCCTACAACATTAACAGATATAAAGGATTTTAACCTACTAAAAATTAGTTTTGAAGGCAATTGGCGGGTAACTTAAAAACTCAAAAGGTTTTCAACTTACAAAAATTTGATATTGTAGGATGCAACCTATGCCATGAGGGAAATAGCCTATGCCCTTTTAAAGAGGTAGGCAATTAACCTCAATAACTTCAAAAACTTTTCAGACACTGGTACCGACGATGTACAGAAGCTGCACTTTTTCAATCATATTTGTTGATCATATTCGTTGTGACAACTCTTTGTGCTTTAGTTGAACATCATGTAGGACCACTTTATCAATCCCCAACACGGCATGTTTCCGGGCCGGATCTTTACTTTGTTTCTCTCCTTGTCTGTAATCATCAATACACCAGCTAATATAAGTATGTACTTGACTTGATGTATTTTAACTTAAACCTATTGGGTCCAAGTTGTGCATAACAGTAAAAGTTGTGCATTGGAAACTGGGTCTCACAAGCATCGCTGCAGTGTCTGGGGAGATTTTGGGCATATATGAACTGGAAAAACTTCAAGAACATAAACTATGTTTTATAGGCCTTTCACATGATTTCATGGGCCTGGATTTGGGAACCATTATCTCAAATCTCCATTATTTATTTTCTTTCTTTCCCCCAATGGAAACTCAGACTTTATGCCAATCTCGGAATCTTCATCATTTCCTTTCTTTCATATTCCCTTCTGCTGTTGTAGCTCTTTGAGGCGGATGTTTAGCCTGTCTAGGGATTATGATGGGTTGCATATGAGCTTTCTAATGTATGCTGCCATATGGATTCCGTGTTTATGCAGAAGCGTATACATACATTCCAATTTAAATGTTGAGAAATCTGCACTAGATATGATATTTAGTGTCACCAATTCTGAATGTCTTGCTCAATACTATTTGTAAATCGCAGTGCAGTGTCACCAAAATTAAATTCTAACCCAACATTATATGTCATTCCTTGTAAAAATTTTGGGGGATTATAGATATAAAGTGCCGCAATTACTGTCACTTACCCAATGATTTTTCATCCAGATTTTAATCATCCATGACAATATTTGATCACAAGTTGCCGACAAGAGAAGGTAGGGTTTTGGTCAATGGATAAAACCATCCATTAGGCATGACAGTATTTGTTCACTTATTCATAAGGAACGTCATCCGAAAAGCTACCGTAGTGACATAAAATACCATATGACACTAAATATCACATTTAGTGTAGCAGTCAGGTCTCCCCGTTCAATGAACAGGAGGACAAGTATGTAAGTAGGCTTGGTACAGTGTCTGCACAGAAGCCAATGCTCATATAAATCACACGTCTCCGTCTTCAACTGCAGAGGACACTAACTTAGTGTCATGGAATGTCTTTGGTATCACTCCTCCCGTGTATGGGTCTGTATAATTGGAATCTTCGCAGACTGCACTGTATAATACCATATAATACCAAATGTATTATACAACAATTAGATGCACCTCATTCGTAGATGTTACTCTCGTCCATCACGGCTGGGGATTCGTGGCACTCACTTAGAATCATCCATCCAAGATATCGTGGATGAAGTGGCTCCAATAAAAAAAGCCACCCTATGGGGTTGAGGGCCGATTCATTCGAATATGATGTCACTAGACTAATTCGGGGCCTTTGACTCTATTTCCGGAATCAAATTGCCCAAAAATAGCCATTTAGATGATTCCTGTGTTTTTTTCATCCGCACGGATGATTCTAAGTGAGTGCCATGAATCCCCGGCCGTCCATCACCTCCTCGGCCTCGAAGATATCCTTGTCATGCATGCCACCGATGCCCTCGGATATGTCAACGCGATCAAATTCATCAATGCTACCACCACCACCATCCTCATCCTCGTTGACGGGGTCGTCTTGACCGTGGCTTATTGACCGTGGCCGCTTCTTACAACCAACATAGTGATCGCGCATGCGACCCACTGCCGCAATCACTGGTTTGTTGCAAGCGAAACACTTGCAGTACATTGACCTGAAATCACCCTGCCTATAACAAGCTCCGAACTTCTCCCAAATAGCATCTTTTGGCTTCCCTATTTCGAGTAGAGTCTATGACAAATCTGAAATCTCACACTTGTTGCAAGCGAACAACACCCCTAAGGACTCTTACAGACTCCACTACGGACAAGAACAAGAACAAGAACTGTATTATACAAATATGGTTTGGGAGTGTTGTATAATATAGTGGTATAATACCACGGGTATAATACCGCAATTATACATACACACCTATACTCCCGTAGTGTGAATTCGCCATATTTCTCAATGAGTTTCAACTAAGATTACGGTCTATGAATCGAGTCCAATTGGTTTTTCTTTCAACATATGAAGATCTTGTGGATTGTGGGTCTTACAGTAACTGACAGTATTATTCTTTGTACCAACGGGTAACCCTCATTCTTTAAGTTGTGAAGTTCAGGAATTTTTAGTTCAAATGTGGTGGGTTTTACAGGTCACTAGTAAGTGAACTATTCTAAAACATGTTTTAGAATAGTGATGTACATGTTTTAGAATAGTTCAGTTACTTAGTACATTTTCGCCTTCTTATTAAATGAGTTTATGTAGACACCACAAATGATCTTCAACCAACTAGATATGGGTAACTTAGGGCTAGTTTCCATGTAAGTCGTTCTTGCCCACCAAATCCTAGTAGAAATGTAGATTTTACTAGGTGATTCACTGCATCAATTTTCACACACAATGACAAGCAAACAAAAACAAGAATATAAAAATTTCCAATCATGTAAGTTAAATGTCAATTCTAGTACATCATTCCCAAAGTCTCATGTCTATTGCAAAATTACACATGGAGAAACAATGATTTGAAGAGAACTACAATGATTTGACTTAGTATTGTAACCTATATCTACCCTCCTTTAGAAGCTAAAACAACTTGGATATGACTGGGCATGCTATGATAGAACTTTTGACACTGCTCATGAGTGATGGAATGGAAAGAAGCTTGCACACGATCTCACAATTGAAGCATTCCTTTGGTTGGTGTTGGATACTCATTTAAAAGTGCCCACACATGCTCCATTGGATTTAGGTCATGTGATTGAGGAGGCCAAGTAAGTACATCAAAATCTTGCATCGATAACCATTGCTTGACTAGTTTTGCAATATGTTTAGGATCATTATCATGCTGAAATATGACACAACAAGGCTTGAAACAAAACCATTCAATTGTCTTCATGACCCCATCTTGAAGAATGCTAAGATACAAAGCTTGTGTCACCTTCTCTTCTATCTTGCACACGGAACCCATGCCACATGAAGTCACACAACCCCACACAAAAAATGCACCACCTCCATGTTTAATAATCTTACTCACATGATAAGTTTGTGATTGAGATTCTCCATCCCTCACCCAACACCAAGTACGACCATCAAACCGAAATCAATTGATCTTAGTCTCATCACTAAAAATCACCCTATACCAATCATGGATAGTCCAATCAATATGATGTTGAGCATCCAACTTGCAACACACATCATTGGCCATGAGAAACGGATTATTCCGCTTCTTTAATGACCCAAGACTTGCTTCATGGAGTGCATGCCTCACTGTGTTGGTGCTCACTACCACACTCAAAGCATACCTCATGTTTACAACATTATCTAGTCCACCAACTACGATGGCTCTTTTACACACTCGTCGTTGAGCAAGGGTGATGCTTCTTGGGCACCCTCCTCTTGAAGGCTCCACATGAGGAACACACTCTCTACAAATCCTAGAAGATGTAAATTGAGAGATACCCAATAATTTTGACACTTCACGTGTGCATTCATTCACTTCTCCTCTAGTAATGCTCTCACAGGCAAAGAAAAACTTCTCAATTGTAAGAAAGGGTGTCCTAAGAACCACACTACCAACCAAAACTGAGAAAGAACTTATTCTTATAATTGAAGGTGAGTGATGAAAGCAATTCCAAAACTGAGTCAATGTACTTTAGTTCATTCAATATGCAATTTTTCTCTGGTTGCTATAGTGCTCAACCTAAAATTTGAAATGACAGTAGCCAACTTGGTTGTGCATGTGACCCAATTTATGATTTGGCAAAAGATCAATACACTTTTAGATCTAGCTTCCAATAATTTATTATTTTCGTAATTAACTCAGTTTTGAGAGTCAAAATATGCGTTATGTGTATAGGTGATTCCCCACAAAATGGATTTCAAAAATGAAAAGTTCTTCCCTATCGTGGCTGTTGCAATGTTTGCTCAATGGCATATTGCCATAGGTTGGGAATTTTGTGGCGTAGGAACAAAACTGTCATTCAAATAAACTAAAAAACATGCATGCTACATGCCCCTACATGGCTTGTGGTTGTTTTATCATGATTGTGCCCCATTTCTACTGATTTAGGGTCTTTGAAGCTACATTCAATGTCAAATCAACTAAAGCGGAAAATGTCCAAGCTGTAGAAAGTTCCTGAGAACTTCATTTAACAAATGACGATACAATATACTCCTTATGCTCCTGGCACAAATTTTATAGGGAATGTTCTCAACAACAAGTTTTTTTTTTAAAACCATGAGGTTTGCATAAAAGCAACCGTTGTGATTTTATAACATGGCCGAGTGCATGAGTAGCAGAGCCCAACATTGGGCGCCCATGCCCATGCCCATACCCACCCATGCCCATGGGTTTTGGGTGGGCATGGGTGCAATATTATTGTTCATGGGCGGGCATGGGTGGGCATGGCTGAGCTATTATTGTTCATGGGTGGGCATGGCTGCGATATTATTGTTCATGGGTGGGCATGGGTGGGGCACAATTACACAATTACACAATTACACAATTACACAATACACATTACATAATTTTTGAATACATGGGCGCAATTTGAATAGCATGGGTGGGCATGGGTGGGCATGGGTGCGCACATGTCATGCTATGGGTGGGCATGGGTGGGCATAGGTCGTTGCTGATGGGCATGGTCTGGGTATGGGTGCAATTAGAAAGGAAAATGTTGGGCTCTGATGAGTAGTAACCACTGGACACTTAGAGTTCTCAAAAAATATCATGATGATATATTTGTTCTTTTTAATTAGTGGACCAAAAAGAGACAACAATTTAGATTGAACATTGATGCATGGATAAATGCCTTGCTTCAACATCTTGTAGTTGATCCGAGATGACCCTAAACTACTAGATGATGGTGGAGAGATACTCAAATCTGAAGGAAGAGGTTGACGATTCAATTCCCGGCTATGAAATCTCCTCTATACTTGACAGAACAACTTGCCAGATGGTCAACTACCTCTTGTGTTTTGGCGTTGGGCTGTCAACTATCTCTCTCATAAAAATTTAAAAATTTAAAAAAACACCTTGTAGCTAACTTTGGAATGATAACCCACACTTGCAGATACTTACCTGAATCGTTTCTTTATATCAAGGAGTGCAAAACTAGACTTGAACTGCCGAATTGTTGGTTTAATGCGAACCTGGACTAATGTTTTCAAGACCAATCCGATTGTCTTGGGTTGAATGATCCCACACTTGATCTCATTCCCGTCTCATCTCTAGGTCACCCTCGCAAAGTGAACGAACTCCCACTTGATCAACAACACATACAAATTCATGCACCAAGTTCTCCATCTACAATGGAGTTAACCACAAAGTCACCAATCCCCACTTTGTAAGGAATCTCCCATATTTTCAATTTTCCACCCCAATATTATTGATCATGGAAGAAAAACAACAAATATTAAACTAGGCTTTGAGTTAAGTTCTCGAGCTGTCTTTATGCCGGGAGCACACAAAGTGGTGAGAGGAGCAAGAAAAATGCCTACAAGAGACATGTGTATATAGGTGATAAAGAAAGTGAGAATGTTCTCAAATATATAAAGATGAAACATGCCTAAAACTATAAAAATCCTCCATGACTCTAATAAGTAAGAGATTCAGTGAATTTGATGGCCCTCAATGTCGCATCATAGTGATACACTCTAACCTCCCTGATATCACGCCTATGGCAACCAAGGTGTACATGATATTAAGGAGGTATGCAGTGTTAACATGGATGTATGATAATAGAAAATTAGTGTGTTGTGTGACATTACAAAATAACACAAAATCAACATTGCAATAATGACAACATGATGCATTTGAGTGTGTGGTTTGAATTCTTTGGTGAATTATTTTCATGTCAACTTAATATGTTATATGGGAGCAAAATGTGAGAACAAGGAGGGAGATATAAACTATGCACATATGTTCCCTAGGGTTTGGGGATATAAGAGAGGGAGTGACATTATTACGGAGGTTAGGATTTACACTCAACCTCCCCAATATCATGCCTATGGCAACCAAAGTGCACATGATATCAAGGATTTATGTAATGTTAACATGGATCTATAATGGTAGAGATTTAGTGTAGCATGTGACATTATGGAATAACACAAAGTCAACATTGCAATAATGACAATAACTACAATGATGACAACATGGTGGATGTGAGCACGTAGTTTGATTTCTTTGGTGGATTACCATAATGTCAAAAACCATTATATATGGGAGGGAAATGTGACAACAAGGAGGGAGCTTTAATTTGAGAACATCCATTCTCTAGGGTTTTAGGTCATAAGAGAAGTAGTGACTTTAAGAAAGGTGATATTATGAAGGTTAGGGTGTATTGATGCCCCTAAAATAAGTAAATGCCCCTGAATTTAATTTTTTTGATACATAGCAATAGTAGGGTTCACCAAATTTGTATCGTTTCGAATATTTTTGAAAAATACATGTACAAAACAAGAAGCATAGAGTTTCGACAATGTACAAAAGAGACTTTTCTCTCTCACACATTGGCAACAACCTAAGGTTGCTATGCCAACTTGAGATGGGTTTATGGAGAATTAGATTATGGTTTAAGGGATCCTTGCTTCCTTCCAAGAGGTGATCGTTGTGGGTGAATAGGTACACATTCTAAAGAAAACTTTAACATATACTAATTTGGTCTTGAGTTAATCTGAGTAGCACTAACCCAATATATGGAGCCAATGGTCATGTAAAACCCTTTTGAAACTTGACAAGAGGAAATTATTGCATATCTTTCACTTCTCCAACAAAAACGTCATAAAGTAGTATGTCACGTAGATGTTGCTTCTCACATGCATTTTGGCAATGAAACTACCTTCACTCCCCCCCCCCAAAAAAATTAAAAATTAAAAATTAAAAAATATATAGTGAAGCACATTTGAGACTAATCAGCCACAAATATATTAGGGAACATGTTTTTAATATGGATGGATGGTCAAGAGGTACAATCAAACACAACAATGTCCTCTTGTTGTGCGAATTGAGCATTTATATGCAACATAGATAGAAGGAGTATATCAATTCTCACTATATATTTGATTTAGTCTAGGCATTAAGATTGATGTGCCATGTTGATTAGAGTGCAATATGAAGATAGTGGGAGGCGACTTGAGCTTCATAACCGCAATCCTTCTTGGGCCAAGCTACTACCCCTACAATCGTTGCATAAGACAAACCCTATGAAGAGTCAAGTATTGTGGATATTTGGCCCAAGATGGCTCAACCTCTCTTGCTACTACTTAGCGGCCGAGTGAGTCCATAGGTGTGGTTCATGTAGGACGGCGAGAACGACGGCCCACACTATTACCGTTTGATGCTACTATATTCGATAAAGTAAAGGCACCACCACCGGCGCAGCAAAGTGACTCAAAGGCCCAACCCCATCTGAATGAAAGGAGTTATGCTCGTCCAAAAGGCCAACCATGCTTTATTAACATAACATTGTTCAGATCCATAACAATGTTATGTGGGACCGACAATATTTCATGAAATATTCCCCACATTCAGACTAAATGTGAAGGACAACCATAGATCTTTTGTGGAATATCGTCGGTCCCACGGAACATTGTTATGGATATGAATAAAGTTATGAATAAGTACGCGGGCAAGTTACTGTAACCTTCGGGAAAGATGCCCACACCCACAACCAATGCTGTGGCCACATGTGGCGATGGTTTGGCCACTTTTGGGAGTCAATGGGCAAAATTATGCGGAGCCTTATTATACTTGAATCTCTATGCTAGTTACATTAACTGGAGCCCGGGCCTTTGCATGCCACAGCCATTTGCCACATTAAAGTACAAGGAGATGCCTCATCCGTGCAATGAACGGGGAGTATCAACTGCTAGTTACAGATGACCCGGTTGAGTTTCAGAAATAACCTGTTGAAATTCAAGACTTTGGCAAAATTAACGATCGTTTTAATGGAATCTATGGAGTTTACCTCAAGTCAATAAAGAAAAACCAGAAGATCGCAACATGTAACCAGTTGGACTTGGAAACCACTAGGATTTTGACCAATTATGTTCAAAAATCTCCCTAGACACTACTTGCCTCATCGGTTGGGGTGAACCAACCCGTACACTGGTTCCTTGGAGGCAAGGGTTTAGGCATCCAACAAGGAACGAGTGTATGGGTTCGTTCGCCCAAATCTGCTTCATCCATGTCCTTGATGAAGCAACCCATCTTGTGGACAATCCACCAACCCTCCAAAGCCAGGAGAGCATTGGGATCTTTCGGTTTTTTCCTTATGAATTTGAGGTTTTTTCTCTATATTCTTGAAAATGATCAATAATTTTCCTAAAGTCTTGAACTTTGACCGGGTGTTTCTCAGAGGCAACCAATTCATCTATAATTAGCGGTCAGTTCTCCCCGTTCATTGCAACCCTCTGCTCGTTGCGTGCAGTTTTGAAATGACTTTCACAACACCTACCCAAGGGGGTGGGAGAGGGAATTATCGCATACGAGCATATTAACTCTCATCCATCCAACATAAAACTAGATCCCTTATACATTGGTGGTTGATTCATCTCCAATGACTTGGACTATACTAGGATATTTAGGGTTCTCAAAGCTAATTCTATAGTTAAACCAACAAAATTAAGTAAAACTTGGGTTGCATATTGTATTATGGTGTTCATGTTGGGTGAAAGGGAGGTGCACTCGTATGCAATAATTTCCTCTCTCATGAGGAGAATGCAGATTGAGGGAGGGGAGGGTTAAAATGTTGATTTCTATTAAGGACTTGGGGGATTGTTAAATTTTAGCTAAATTTATTCCTACATTAGGGTCAAAGACTTTGAATTAGTCTAGTGAACTTATATTGGAATGAATCATCTCGAACCTATAGGATGTCAATTTTTATTATTACCTTGTTAGTAGGTGTTAGGAAACCAAACCGGTTGTGGGCGTGCCATGCATCTTTAACTTGCTCCCCCTCAAGAGGTTAGGTAGTTGGTGCTAAAACAGTTACTCTAAGTGATGAGAATGGATATTGTTATTGGATTTGAACATGTTTAAATAACTATTGTTAGCAATTGACATGGGATCTAACAAACCAAAGTATGTCTTATTCAAATTTTGTATGCAAATGTCATAAACGTTCAAATATTAATTGGTAAATGACCCAAAAACAAACTGGAGGTTTGATATTTAAGGTGATGGACATTCTCAAAATCAGTGTGTATTTATTATGCAAGAGTGTAGGGTGTTGATATTGGGTGGGGTGTTGGGTTTTAGGATGCGCTACCTTTCCCAATTATTGGAGTGTTGGGAACATGTCGTACATCTTCAAGTTACAAGTACTTCTAAAGAGGTAGTGAGGTGATCACCTAAGGTGAGAACACTACATTTTGAGACATTCACATAAATAAGAAGAAGGATAAATGGAACACATATGGGAGAAAGTTGTAAGATGTGAACACTTTGAAGCGGGTGTTTAGACCAAGAACCCCATTAATAACTCATATTTGTGATGGTTTAGGGTGGGCAACCCAAACCTTAGACCAAATTGAAGGGGTAATCAATAAACATTCATATTATTGCACACAAAATATGAGAGCTTGTATGAATATGGTTTAGGTAGGGCAATCCAAACCATAGATCTTATTGAAGGGGAAATATGTTAACCAATATAATATTGCATACAAAATATTCCAAACTCTTATTTGTGATGGTTTAGGTAGGGCAATCCAAACCCTAGACCATATGGAAGGGGAAATCATGTGACAATTATATTATTGCAAAAAAAACATACAAAGTATGGCATGTAAAATGCATAGCATGCTAACACCACACATCCATTGGATAGTGCGATCCAAAATCATACGCCTACGCTACTATGGCCTATCTAGCCAAAAACCCTACGCCTACTATGGCCTATCTAGCCTTGGAGACTGCCTCTTTTTCTTTTGCATCTTTTTCTTTTGCTGCGGCTTCTTTTGCTCGCATTGCTTCAACATTCCTGAAAATCTCCGCCCCGTGACTATAGCCATTCTTGGGGTGACCGCCATCAATAACACATTTTGGATTCCGTCGGCCGCCCGAATTATACGACGAAGAATTCGAATATGATGAAGTGGACTGTCTTGCATTTCTGGTCATGGCGTAAATACGCTCCAACTCGATGGACGCACTAGACCGCATAGGTTTACGGATGGGAGGAACCTGCAACGCGTCAATGCAAGAACACATGTGTTAGTTTAGGGAGGAAGACCCAAACGTGTCACACGTTCATTTTTTTTTAGCAAAATGATTGTAATGCGCGGTTAACCATGTGGGGGGGTTCACCTTGTCACCGGGGCCATTCGTGTCGGAGTTGGCGAGGAGGGGCAAGGCGTTCCGCAAAGGAATAGGAAGGGTTCCACTCTTCGTAGGCCAAGCGTCCATCCGCAGCCGCCGTTGAGGTGTAATGCTGCCGCCGGGCTGAGAGGGGGACGTCCGGACGCATTTGCGATCTATGCCCTTGAGTGGCGACGGGGACGGAGATCGCCGGAAGATTTGCTTGGGTGGGGGGCTATCGACGACGCCGGCGTCAATAGGCTCCTTGGAGTAGTCGATGGTGGACGCGGCATTGTAGACGGTCTCGTAGAAGAAGCTTCCCAAGTTTGATTCGCTGACGATCTCAATCGAGGGCTCCAAACGCTGATGGCAAAATTAAAACAAACAAAACCCAAGGGGAGGGGGAGCATGTGAAAATCGATATACATTTGAGGCATAATATATCACACACAATGGCACACCATGTAGTATCTCAAATGAGTTTATTATATTTCGCGTGAGCGTACAACTCTCTGTACATATAGTCCTTCGGATCCATGTATCTTTCACCTATCGGATTACAACTAAGGAACCGGGGCACGGGTAGTCCGCTCCCCACGAGCGTTTGAATGTACTTAAGTAGGTCTAACAAAAAGCGGTCTCGGACCTTCTCGACCGTCCACGTAGGGCAAACTATGAAGTTCGAGGTCGGATTCAAAATGTTCTTGGAAGCGCTGTCGTCCACCATCAACGTGTTGTCACGGGTGGGGCGAACATCGTAGGGACAGCCGACCATGGTTGGACGCTGGTCCCATACGACTGGCTTCAAGACCTTAAGAAATTGGTTTACGGCGGGGTTGTTGGGCTTCTTCACAACCCTGCCCTCGGGGGTGTATAACGTTCTACAAAAATCTTGTCCTAAGACCAAGCACGGGGATTGGAGTCCCTTGAAGATGAACTCCACGACCGCCTGGGTGTTCTCGGACTTCATGGAGCTCCACACGATCACCCACCATTTGGATAGGGCGACCTGCAGGAAGCGCCGAAGCCACGGGCAGAGGTACACTAGCTTGCTTTTGATGTACGCGGGGGGTCCATCGTAGTTGGCGTCCTCGGGCTTGCAGAAAGGCACCGTGGGGACCCTCGGACAATGCACGCACTGGACAAGGACCCCGTTGAGGTCTAGCACCATGTGAGCCCAAAAGGGTGCCCACATTTAGTCTTAGACCCTTGAAACGTTAGTTGATGCACTTTGAAGTAGCATGTTACTTCACAAAAATATAAAAAGAGTGAAATGTTAGTCTTAGAAGTACCATGTTGTAAGAGGCTAGGATGTGAGTTGTTATTATGTTTTTACCTTCGGAAGGATTTGAGTGAATGAGGATAGGTAAGGAGAACTTGGATTGAGTAGTTAGTGAGTAGGCTAGTACAAATGGATGGAGACAACCAAAGTGACTCAAGAGGCAAGTGCATTCGAATTGGGATGAATGGAGGATCACATGGAACGCACAAGTGGACCACCTCATCATGGCCACTTAATGGGGAAGGCCCAAGGAAGAATGCAAGGTGGAGGATAAGCAAATTCTCAAAGCACCAATCAAATCACGAGTTAAGCATCGTGGTTTGAATTAAGTGGTGAGCGACGATTTGGGAAAGTAAGGGGAGAAAGTTATGGCGGCGGAAAGCGAAGGAGGCTAAGTTTGGGTTGAAGCATCCCAAGTTTGGTAAAGTGTGGTAGGTAGAAAGCCAAGGCTAGTTAAATGTTCGAATTAGGATCCTTGTTGATCATTTGAGGGAGGAAGGCTTAGAAGATAGGATTGGCGCCTACTAAGTAGGAGGAAATCTCAAGGGCTTATCGTGAGCCTTGAGGGTGCTCACCCCCTCAAGCTTACTATATAATCCCTCATTCTTCCCTCACTCATCCTCTCTTTCCTTTGTGCTCCAAGGCACCCCACGAGTTATAAGTGTGGGTGTGGGAAGCCATATTGGAGCACATGTGTGTGCTTAGTTTTTAGTTTGAGAGCCAAGGCTTGTTAGCCTTGAAGAGGGTTTGACCTCTTGGTAGAATTAGTGTTGACGTGAAGGATTTTAAAGTTAATTCATGATTCCAATTTGTGGTACTTAAAGTTCATGTTTTGAATACACGTGGTTGCAAGTTCCATGTTTAAGAGTTGAGCACTTGATGTTGTGATGAGTGCAAAAATATACTTGTGTGGATTAGTTAGTCTTAGTGAAGTTAGGAAATTCTCTCTCCCTCTCTCTTCTCTAGGAAGTTGAGCTCTTAGAGCTCGGGAAAAAATGTGGAATTAGGTAGGGGACTTAGTGGGATTAGTGGAATTAGGTAGGTGAATTAGGGGGAGGCCTTGGAGAAGCTCTCTTTTGTTCATTTTCTGGTTTTGTGGTTGAGGGTGGAGAAGCTTAGTTAGAAGTAGCCGCAGCTAAGGAGTTGGTTTATGAAAGAGCTGGGGTTATTTAATTAGAAGTAAGGAGCTGGGTTTATGAAGGAGCTGGGTTTATTTAGTTAGAAGTAAGGAGCTGGGTTTATGAAGGAGCTGAGTTTATTTAGTTAGAAGCAGGGAGCTGGGTTCATGAAGGAGCTGGGTTTATGAAGGAGCTGGGTTTGTTTAGTTAGAAGCTAAGAAGCTGGGTTTATGAAGGAGCTAGGTTTATGAAGGAGCTAGGTTTATGTAATTAGAAAGTAAAGAGATGGGTTCATGAAGGAGCTTAGTAGATAGCCTACCTAATTAGCTCATAGACAAGTAGTTAGTTACATTATGCTAGTTAGTGTTATGGTGGCTTTCACAAGTAAATGTATTTGAGATTGACTATAGAGAATAGTGTTTTTTTTAACACTTGCATCCTCTTTTTAAAAATAAACCACGTGCACAACTTAATGGAGAATGTGGAGCACTCTCGCGATGGCAAGACAAAGGAAGCAAAGACCAAAGGTGCGAGGGAGAGATTGACATAAGTCACATAAGTATTTCTTAATACTTAAAGGCTTATGTACGGTATGGAGACACCAAGTGAGACCTCTTATAGTAGCGATACGGAATACACAAGTGATAGTTCAAGTGGTAGTATAGAGTCAACGGCACGGACTCCATTTAGGAGAGGGATATCCTTAAGGGCTTGTGTAGCTAAAGCAGCCGGATGGACGTTAGAAGCAAACAAAGACAAAATAGCACCCGAACATAAGGAGGTTAAAATAACATAGTTAACTTGTGCATTCTCCACATACGTATTGAAATTGTACATTGAGTTGTTAAAAGTGAAATTCCAGTTAAATCCAAGACCACTTGAAGGGTGAACATTGCACTATGGACTCATCCAAGTCCAAATCCAATACCGCGGAGGAATGTGAGCCCAAACCCACTACTCGGACTACGGACGCTTAAGGGTGGGGGGTTTGGCCTCACACACCAGGAACCGGGTCTTTGGGAGGCGAAGGTGGCGAGGGCAAAATCGGGGGGACCACCACGCTGTCCTCTACACTCCTCGGAGAGGACCGGTAGGGAGCCGCGACGCTATGCTCCGATCCCTGCGGCGACGAGCGAGAGAAGGCGGCGAGGACTATGTTATGCTATGTCCATCTCAAGCAGAACAAAAATTTTGTGCAAAGATAAGAACAATTGGACCATTGGTGGCAACAAAAACATACAAGCAGAACAACATACATTGGGACACGGATGCAAACATATGGGCGCCAAAAATAATAATTTTATTTTTACAAATTTCTATGTACAATTTGATTCGGGGGGGGGGGGCGTGGTGAACGAGGGCATTCACACTATCCTAATTCTACATCTACAAAATTGGTTGCGCGCCGCCAAGGTCGAGCATAGTCAAGTGCAGCCTACTATGCAGGTGAGACGAAAGGGATCGCGGGGGGCACGTTGGGGGAGGGGGGGGGCATGTGTAGAGCATGGGGGGCAGGGGGTGTGCATTTCCTCCTAGCAAGGGGGACACGACCACGCCAACAAAACAGTGACCCAGGAAGTTTGGGTCGGTCAACCCAAACTGGGAGGGCTCGGTATATTACCTCGCCCTGGTCATGTCTCGACGATGTGGAAGCCTCCACCGTCCCCGCTGCCCCGCCTCTCTCGCCACCGCTTTCTCCGACCACGTTAGGAACCTTCTCCTGCAAACGATCGGCATCAGGCCCTTGTCCTGAACCAATCTCCGCATGTGCATCATGCATGGGTTCATCGATTTGGTCAGGAGTAGAGGTATCACCAGGCCCTTGCAGGCCTTCAACATCTAGCATGGCCGTGTCTAGTTGACACCCATGTTGGTCAAGGGAGGACTGCGCTGCAACGGGGTTTGGGTCGCCCGACCCAAACTGTCCTGCATCTGGAGAGGTGCCTTCGGACACTACAGTGGATGGTGGGTTTGGGTCGATCGACCCAAACATCCTGGGGTCGTCCGATTGGTGAGGGGCCCTCCACCACTTTGGCCCCCTCACCAATCGGCCCCCTTGTATCACTTGTGATATCAAGTCCCCCTCCACTATGGGGGGCCGAAGTGGTGGAGGGCCCAAAGGGGAGGAGGCTCCAGAGACGCGCCAGATGTTGGGGTCATCCACTTGCTGGACCGACGCGTACGGAACTTGGTGGGGCCGCATCAAGTGCTGGAAGCTGAAAGACGATTGCGGCACAGGCTGCTGAGGGATGCTCTGCGTAGGGAAGCCGGGGGGCAAGTGCGGGAAAGAGCTAGAGGGAGCCACCACCAAACCTTGCGCCCACATTCCTTGTATCACTTGTGATATCAAGTCGGCGTGGGACGGAGGTTGGGCCATCGCCCTCTGACGCTCCTGCTCCAACAGGAGAGCCCTCAGCTCTGCTACCTCGTTCCGCACCGAGGGCTCTTCCGCGGCAGCCTTCTGCAGACAGACGCGTTGCTCCTCGTCCCTCCGCATCTTCTCGTTCGCCTCATCCACCGTGAGGACTTCGGGTTTCACCCTAACCATGCCAGCGAACGCGTTCGGGGAGGGGGGATCCGATCTGAGCCGTTTGGCGAGCTCAATGTCATCCTCATCCTCGCTGCTTATGGCAATGGTCTCCTCCACGGAGTAGTCGCCATATAGCTTCTTCCCTTTCAACATCCTCGTCTCCCTAAACGTGGCGGTGGTGTCCCTGGAGTACATGTCCTGTGCATCGGCCACCGTCAGGACGGGCACAAGCTTACTCTGCGGGGTTGCCGCCCGCATCGCCTTCTTCCGTTGAGGGGCTTCAGATTCTTGCGTGAAGCCCATTGCCCCTTCCTCCACGTCGCCTTCCTTCTCCGCCTCCTCGTGTTCCTCTTCTTCCTCCTCCTCCTCGACCTCGCCACCTTTTGTGCGGAACGGATTGCCCGGATGCAACCCGACCAGAGGTTCGGGTACTTGGGTTGTGGCCCTCATGGCCATTTCTTCCGGGTTGATCCGCCTCGCCCTATCAAGAGGGTTTTCACCCCCCTGAACAACCTCGTCGACGTAGCTACCCGGGATCCAATCGAGGATGTCCATCTTCTTCGCCAGCGATTTTTGCGCCCTGTAAAATGGCAGATCGCCATCCTCTATGTAGGAGTATATACTCAGCCCCGACATCTACACAATCCAAGTTATAGGGAAATTAGAATTTGTCAAGGCAGTCACATAAACAAGATCAAGGACAATATGTAGTTTGGGTCGATCGACCCAAACCAAAAAAATAGCCCATTTTGGGTCGATCGACCCAAACTGCTTACGAGCTATAGAAAGTCACTTACCATGGGAGCATAAACGGGTTTCAAGCCTCCGAAGACGTTGAAGATGCAGTCCCCTCTCCTCGTCAGCGTCCTCATCATTCTCATGTAAAATTCCATCCGCAGCTCATCTGCAGGATAGTTCGCGTATTTAGCCTCGTCGTAGAGGCACTTGTTGGCACCCAACCCTTCTGGAACTTAGAAGAGTTTGTCCATCCGGGATATAGGGTGGTTCGGCACCTTCAGCAACTCCGCTTTGTACATGAAGTCCAAACACAAGACGTTGATGAACTTGGTCTTCTTGTCCCTCAACGTCGTGTAAGCCCCCTCCGCCGGTGCGGCGATGTAGTGAGACTTGGAGACTGCATACTCCGACTGCAGTTTTTGGACAAGCTCGTACACTTGCTCCGCCCTCCTATCCTCGACTATCCAAAGCCAGATATCTACCTCCATGAACTTAGGGCTTGCATAATCGACAAACTTAGATAGGAAGGGGTCGTAGAAGAAGGTGCTCATCGTGCCCTCAAATGAGCTTCCAGGAATATTCCTGAAATCAATCATCCCAAAAGGAAAGCGGTCCTTGCTCCTTATCGCCCTGAATTTTCAAAGGCTCGAAGGTAACAAGGTTGAAGTAAGCGTCCCCCTCAAACTGGACAATCTTCTTCTCCTTGATGAAGTTCAAGAACGCACGCGCTGTGTGTTCCGGAAGCGCCCGGTTCTTCCCACCTTTCACCATCTTGGCCCGCAAAAAGTCGTCCCCCGCTTCCTTTATTAGAGCCGCCATGGAGGCACTGGTGAACTTATATTCATCTTTGAATGCTCTCCAGTTAGCCCCATGAACCTCGCCGTCCACGACAATATTCCTCTCTGGCACCAATTTATGCAGCTCCTCCACGATAGTCGTCTTCTTTTTCCTGTTCTCCGTCCATTCCTTCATGGTGTAGCATGAAGGAACGAAGGATTTGGATTTTTGGAAGACAATCTTCGGATGCACCCAATACCTCTTCGCCGTGGGTGCCATGTGCAGGATGTGCGATGCCGCCTTCTCCACCTCCGTCTCTGACAGCCCTTGAAGAGTTCTAAAAAACTCTCTCACGAGAGGCTTCATCTGCTTGAAGCGTGAGGTTTGGCTGAAGAAAATGCCAGTGTCGGGGTCGATCAAATCCCCCGTCTTGTGCTTTTCAAACACAGTTTCCACTTCCTCCAAACTGAGTCCGATGCTATAATCAAATGAATCTCCCCCCTGAGGTCGTTGTATTTCTTTTGCTTTTGGCTCGCATTATCAATGGAGGAGAATTTGTTGATCATTTGGTATTTGAAATCCTGCACGTGAACAAAACAGAACATTTGAATGCGTGTTAGATATGTACATGTGATTTCCAAACCATATCATGACCAACATCTGCAACAAGAGTTTGGGTCGATCGACCCAAACTAAAAAACACAAGACTGCAACAATTGTTTGGGTCGAGCGACCCAAACTAAATAAACAAGGCTGCACCAGAAGTTTGGGTCGGTCGACCCAAACAATATTCACCTCCCACTTGGGATTCTTGTCCTTCGCATTTTCCCTCTCTTTGGAAGGCCTACCATAGAACTCCCACACCTCCCGCGAGGCTATGATATTCCTTATCCAGGAAGCTTGGTAGGCCCTCTTCTTGTTTCCCATATTGAAGTACCGGGAGATGTCGCTGAGCTTGGTCTCGTCGTCAGACCACAACACCAGTGCCTTCCAAACCTTCAGCTTCTCCTTCTGATTCTTCGGATCATCCCACTCATTTTTGAGTTGGATTTTCTTGGATGCCTCCACGCTGTGCTGGCCGTCTATCAGACAAAAATCGCCCTTCTGAATTGTTGGCCACATTTCAGGTGTAGGCATTTTTTTGAGTCCCTGGAGCATCACTATAATCGTTTGCATGTCGTCTTTAAATTGCTCGCAAACGATTTGCGCGATTATCCAGTCGACGTAGGCATCCTCCTTTGCCCGGACACACTTCTCCGGTGGCGCTAGATGGCACTGGCTGATGTTCACGTCGAACTTGAAATCCTTGCCCATGAAAAAATAGTGGGAGCATTTCGTTGTGAAATTGTTCACGATTTTCTGCAGCTCCCCTGCATCCACCTCTTCGCCAGGCTTCGGCATGCGCAACTCCGGTGAGATTGGCTCGTCAGTCATCACAGATGACTCTCTCGTCCTTTTGGATGGAGTTGTTTGACGGCTCCCAGAAGGTGTAGGCGTCTCGCTATCCGTCGGTGTTTGTGAGGGAGTGGTCTTCCGCGAGTCAGCCGGTACTGGTCGCGGCATCCTCACCGATTGAGGTCTTGACGACCCTGCACCTTCCTTTGTTGTAGCTTTCCGCCTCACAGGTTGCTGTGATTTGGTTTTGCTTTGCAGGCCCTTGTTCAGCACGGTTATCGCATGTTTTTGTTTTGTGAACCGGCTTGAGACCTTGGTATTCAATGTACTCCTATCGATAAATAATCTCTCTGGTTTGATAACTTCCGGTTCGACACATGACTCTTTTGCATAGAGTGCGTCGAAAGGCTCGGAGAACTAGTGCATGAACAAATGCGCATTATGCACAGCCGAGTTCTCGAGGATGACGTCGGTATAGTCTCCAAAAGACTGTACCGATGCCACCTCCCACCCCGTAAGAGTCGCCCATGTGTGTTTCTCCATGGTTCCCACCTAGACAACAAATATCATTTTGTAAACCGAGGCTTTGACCACTTGAATAGACCAAGCGAGGACAAGCCCATCCTTAGGGGAATAGGAGTCATCCTGCGGGGTTTCGTGCTCCTACCACAATGTGAGCCCAAAATGGTGCTCATATGTGTTCTTAACTCTTCAAAACCATTAGAAGTTATGATGTTTTATGATTATTCACAAAAATATAAAAAGAGTGAAGCTTGAATGAAGTTATGTTTAGATCTTAGGCTCGTGTGGAGTAGTTGATTAAAAGTTTAGGGGTGTGAAGAAAATTCCTTAATTAGGTGAGCGTAGTGTATGGTGAACCAAGGGTAGTTCCTTGATTTAAATGTTTGAATTAGGACCTAAGTTGTTGGTTTAAAGAGTTGAAGGCTTAGAGAATAGGATGAGAGCCTACAAAGTAGCAAAGGATTAAAATGCTTATCTTGAGCCTTGAGGGTGCTCACCTACTCCCTCTCAACTCACTATATAAACCCTCACTCTTCCCTCTCTCATCTTCTTTTCCTTCGTGCTCCTTGGCACCCCACGTGTTATAAGTGTGGGTGTGGGAAGTAAGAACGGAGCACATGTGCGTGCAAGGTCTTAAGGTGAAGAACCAAGACTAATTCACCTTGAAGTTAGTTTGACATTTGTTAGGAGTAATCTTTGGTTGAGACATTTAGAGCTTAGCTTGTTGTAGGTGACTTATAGAATTTAGATTCATGATATTTAGATTTATAGTGTTTGGAATCATGGCATTTAGAATTGTAGCATCCACATTCATGTTGAATTTAAAGTTCTCTCTCCTCTAAGGAGTTGAGCTCTTAGAGCTTTGGGAAATACATTATTTAGTTGCTAGAAATACAGTGTTTAGTCAGAGGGTAGGTTGCTGGAAATACAGTATGTAGGCTACTGGAAATACAGTGTTTAGTCAGAGGGTAGGTTGCTGGAAATACAATATTTAGTTGTTGGAAATACAGTGTTTAGTCAAAGGGTAGGTTTTTGGAAATACAATATTTAGTTGCTGGAAATACAGTATTTAGTAAGAGGGTAGGTTGCTGGAAATACAGTATTTAGTCAGAGGGTAGGTTGCTGGAAATACAATATTTAGTTGCTAGAAATACAGTATTTAGTCAGAGGGTAGGTTGCTAGAAATACAGTATTTAGTTCAGAAGTTAGACAACTGGGACATTAGATTGGATCATAGTTAGTTAATAAGAATATTACCTAATGTTAATTAGGTAATGAGCATTTAGCTAGGGGGTTGACTACAAGGCATTATAAGGTGATATCAAGGAGAGAACTTGTAGTTAAGTTGTCGGGATTGTAATCAAGCACTTAAGGGTGCCATGGCGAAGAATTGCGGAAGAGGATGTAACGCTAAGTGATGAGAGTGATGAGTATTTTTTAACACTTGTGTACTCATCACATGGAGTCAACAAGTCACAACTTCAGCAAGGTGACGAGCATTAGTGAAGAATCAACGGCCAGAACTAAGGTTTTAAGAGGGAAGTCCTTAAGAGCATGTGTAGCTAAGGCCATGGGATGGACCTTTGAGGCGGCCAACGCTATGCCCACTCAAGAAAATTGCATTAATAAAACATCATGACTTAAGAGAAGTTGGGGGTTCATTGAGATGGGACTTATATCTTATGTTGCTACTTTTGGTGTGACACATGTGAGTCTCAAAACCATCACCCGGACTAGGACGCTTAAGGGTGGTGGGTTTGGCCTCGCACACAACATGTCTGGCGCAAGCATGAACCACCTTTCGCCGGGTCTTTTCTTTGGGGCCATCTGTAAGAAACGAATGTACAATGTTAGTTTCGGTCGATCGACCCAAACATCTACGAAATGAATAGGTTTAGGTGGATTGTGTATTTATATATTTGAGCATCGTTCGTATTGGTAATAGGATGTTGTGATTATTGGATGGATTTGCATTTTATATTGTTTGTGGCATGAAGGATTCCTTGATACTTTTCCTTGATTCATTGATTTTTATTTTTGGGTGGATGTGCATTTTATATTGTATCTAAAATCATGGATTTCTTTATGAGGCTTTGTTTTGTGTTTGGTTCGACCCAAACATTAGGCTTTATTTTGTGTTTGGGTCGAGCGACCCAAACAAGAGGCTGTGTTTCGGTCGTCTTCCCAAATAGTATTATTTTAATATATTTTTTTAACTTGGCATGTAGCATATACAATGCTTATGTGTTGTGTATGATACAAACCATGAATTAACAAACACAATACCTTTCAAAGATGTGCTGCAGACACTTTGGAGTAGATCCTGTTCTGTGGCTTCCAAACAATTATAAACTCTCTCAAACAACTCTTGAATCTCTCAACCAACTCTTGAATCTCACACACAACTACAGAATTTGAAATCTCTCAAGCACTCCTAAACAACAGAAACTCCCAAAACCTGAAACTCATAAGCACTCCTGAATCTCACAAGAACTACTGAATCTCTCAAACAACCCTAAAACAACACAAACTCACAAAACCTAAGCCTCACAAACACTCACAAGCACTCACAAGCACTCACAAGAACTTACAAGAACTCAGAATCACTGCCAAGAACTGCCAAGAACTCACAAGCACTCATGAACACTCTTCCAACACTCTTGAACACTCTTCCAAGACTTTCCAACACTCTGGCACTAACTTCCTCCACCCTCACGCCCTAAAATCTTCCTCCGTACGTTTCTGGTTTTTTTTAAACTCTTCCTAACTTCCAAGGTTGCACAAGTGCTATTCTATTGTAGAGCAAGAGAAAGGAGGGATATAGAAGAATGAAACACAAGCAAAACGCGGGAGAAAACGAACTAAAAGCTACACATGCGCCTGAATCGCCACGGCGCTTCGCGAAAGCAGCGCTTCAGGAGAGGCGGTGCTTCCAAGTGAGGCGCGGAGAAAAAGAGAGAAAGAACAAAAAAATGTGACGGTTGGGGTTTTGTTTGCCTCGGGAATTGGCCCCCAACCGCATGAATAGGTTGCCCACAGGATTAGGGGACCCACGGGAATAGGGTTACAGGGAACCCTAAATCCTAAAGCCCGACTCTAAACCCTTAGCGGGCCTACATCTTTAAAAGGGCACAGGCTATTTCACTCATGGCATAGGTTGCGTACTACAATAAAAAAAATTGTAAGTTGAAAACCTTTTGAGCCTTTAAGTTACCCGCCAATTGCCTTCAAAACAAATTTTTAGTACTGTTAAAATCCTTCATATCTTTTAATGTTGTAGGTTTTAAATTAAAAAATTTAGTACTAAGTCGTATTCTTGGCAGGAATTGAACCTGGCTAAGCCTTTCACCACGTTTGAAGGCCAAGGATTAACCAACTATTTTTTAAAGCGTTGATTATAAGTTATGAAAGGCTGCTAAAATTCAAATGAGTTTAAGGGTGAAAGTCCTCACCATCTTCTGATTCAACCTCTACTCTTCCTGCAAGATATAGCCTAAAGATATGTACTTAGGCCAACTAATTTCCCAATTTGAAGAAGGATGAATGGCTAAAATCCTCTCTTTTAAAAAGATTGTAGGTAAAATTTCCTACATGTTTTTAATCACATAGGTTGATATCCTATGTTCTTAAATTGTGCATAGGCTCTTTGTCCTACACTTTCAAAATTTTATAGTCTAAGTCACTTATTTTTTAGGCTGCATTTGTATTAATCACTATATTCGTTAATTTGGGATGGTTTAGGTAGGACGACCCAAACATTAGACTATGTTGTTGTGGTCCTACTATAAATATGGTTCTAAGCCCTTGAATGAATTGGATGACTTTATGGTTATATTCTCAAACCTAAGTTTGATCCAATACTTCATGTATAACTCTACTATGATGTATAAAATGCCCCCCACCCCCACCTCGCACCCCACCAAAGCTTTTGTACAAGTTTCTCAAGATTTCAATCCCTTGTGCTTGTGATCGTTTCCTAATCCACTAGACTATTTTCTCTAATTAGTGTGGGTTACCATTCGGAGTTACACATTTCTGTAACATTTAATAGAAAGTATTTTTTTCATCCAAATAACATAAGTAGGTAGTATGCACACGAAATAGTATGTAACTTGAAGGCTATTCAATATAAAGCCCTTAAATAGTATGTAACTTGAAGTTTTAACTTGTAACATAAAGCCCTTAAATAGTATGTAACTTGAAGGCTTAACTTGTAACATAAAGCCCTTAAATAGTATGTAACTTGAACTCAGGAGTACACTAAGGTGCTACATAAAATGTGTTATTCTACAAAACTAACCATTTATATAGCCAATGCATTCTTTCAACAAAACTTTATGCGAAACTAATACTTAACCCCTACTTACATGACACCAAACCCTAAATTTTCCAAACACATTGAAGGCATTGGTTTCTCTTTTGTTTGAGCATGTTAGGAAAACCATACAATTGCATGATATTTAACGATGTAATCATTAAATGAATAAAAAAGATTACCCACACCCCCCAACATGTGAAACAATTTAGAATACTTGAGTGTGGAGCCTATTAACTTAATACCTTCTCCAACTGCATTTTGTAAGGGTTTTGAAATGCATGATCCTTATTTGAAAATACTAACATGCTCAAGTTTTAAGTACATCCCTGAGATCGTGACTTTGATGAATCGTAGAGTCGCCAATAAACCATGATGGTTCACAATATATTTAATCTATAGATTGTGATATAAGAGTCAATCGGAGAAGCACAACATCAAATGAAGCCATTCAAGCAATCATGTTGTTATTCATTGTTCCCTCCATGTATATAAGATGATGGCGCAAGATAAAATAGATGTTGTTTGTATATGGGGGCATCAGTGAACCACAACTACATTTGGTGTTTAGGGTTTAGGGTTTAGGGTTTAGGAAATAGGGTTATAACATATTAATCTATCCAATGTCAATGTATAACATTGTCTTACTCGTGAGAAGAGTCTTATAGGAAGGTTATAGTGAAGACGATCTTGATTATGTTAATTTGTTATTTGAGACGTTTAAACGCGATATATTGATTCAATTTGGTATTGTGTTTATTTAAATAACATGAAATGTTGTGGATGTTAATAGGGGTTAGGGGTCCATTTTTGGATGTTTTGCTCACTTTAGGGAATCACATAGTCGCTAATAAACCATGGTTCATGATGTATTTAATATATGGAATGTGATGTAAAAGTAAATCGGAGAAGCACAACATCAAATGAAGCCATTCAAGCAATCATGTTGTTATTCATTGTTCTCTCCACGTGTATTAGATAATGGAGGAAGATATAACAAATATTGTTTGCATAATATGAAGAAGAGTCTAATCGGAAGGTCATAGTAAATACAATCTTGATCATGTTAATATGTTATATGGGACGTTTAAACATGATATCCTAATTGGTTTTGTATTTAGTCAATGCGTATTTCATGTTGTGGATGTTATAAGGGTTTAGGGTCCAATCTTGGATGTTTTGCTCTCACACATTAGTAAACTTGAAGTGAACTTGAGGATGGATTCAAGTAACATTAAAAGATTGAACTAGAAAGGGACATTGGTAGTTAGTATCCCCTTAACAACGTCCACATACATTCGTCATTGCCACTCTTGCATGCGAGATAATAGAGCAAGGTTCTAGGGTTTAGGGTTTAGGGGGGACAAATAAATAATTCTATTCATCATGACAATGGCCTCAAGCCTTGGAAACTCTCTCAAAATTGCAACCTCCAAATGGCCCAAATCCCACCTAAATAGGTTTACACTTGAAAGCATTGAATGGAGTTGTGTTTGGGTCTACATATTGGTTAAAATATACCGTCATGATACTTGAAAAAATTAATGTGGCCGTCACCCTTCCTCCCAATGGCGTATGTCATATCCACACAAAACAAAAAAATAGATTAAATATCATAGACTAAGTCATATGACGGCTGGGGTATCAGAGGGGCATTGATAGATGCGCATTTTCTATTATAAACAGAAAATGGGGAATTCTGTCATGAGGTTTGAAATAACCTCTGCAAGAGAAGAAGGCGGGGAAGGCATCCAATAACTAAGTCTGGGAAGCGGAGGTGGATAGTATAAAGGGGCGCACCCCCCAAATGCGGTCATTTTTTTCTCTTCTCCCGGTGCTGAATTCGTAGAGAGAACTCTTAGTCGGAGCTGTACTTCAAGGTTCGTGCATGCTGCCGTTCATGAGCACTTATCCACAACATGCAAGTTCATGAGCACCTATCCACAGCATGCAAGCCCACCGTGAACTTTGCAATGAGCTCAAATTCAACACACCACGCAATATCCACCGCATTATACGCCGGATTTTGTGGTGGATTTGGGCGACCCTTCACCTTTCCACTAGTGTTGGCGGGTTTTGAGTCTGACCCTATGAGGTTTGGGTCGACCGACCCAAACCTGTCCACTATTGTGTTAGGGTTTCTGTCTGATCCTTATCAGGTTTAGGTCGGTCGACCCAAACCCCTACCCCAGTGTGTTAGAATTTCAGTCTTACCCTTATCAGGTTTGGGTTGGTCGACCCAAACCCCTACCCCAATGTGTTAGGGTTTGAGTCTGACCCTATGAGGTTTGGGTCGACCGACCCAAATCCCTACCTCAGTGTGTTAGGGTTTTTGTCTGACCCTTATCAGGTTTGGGTCGGTCGACCCAAACCCCTACCCCAATGTGTAAGGGTTTCAGTCTGACCCTTATCAGGTTTGGGTCGACCGACCCAAACCCCTACCAGGTGTGGGTGGATTTACCCTGTGAAGGTTTGGGTCGGTCGACCCAAACCCCTACCGCAGCTTGGGCGGCTGTAGGTTGACCATGAGAAGGTTTGGGTCGGTCGACCCAAACCCTTACCGCAGCTTGGGCGGCTGTAGGTTGACCATGAGAAGGTTTGGGTCGGTCGACCCAAACTTTTTCCCACACCGTGATCGAATTGTGACTAGCCTTGAACCCATCATTGTGCAAGGTTTGAGTCGGTCGACCGAAACCCGACCCCATCCCATGGGCAAGCTGTGGATGGCCCTCAATCCATGGTGACACAGGGTTTAGGTCGGTCAACCCAAACCCCTACCGTAGCTTGGGCGGCTGTAGGTTGACCATGAGATGGTTTGGGTCGACCGACCCAAACCCCTACCCGGTGTGGGTGGATTTACCTTGTGAAGGTTTGGGTCGGTCGACCCAAACTTTTTCCCACACCGTGATCGAATTCTGACTGGCCCTAAACCCATCATTGTGCAAGGTTTGAGTGGGTCGACCGAAACCCGACCCCATCCCATGGGCAAGCTGTGGATGACCCTCAATCCATGGTGGCACAGGGTTTAGGTTGGTCGACCCAAACCCGCTACCAAAATATTTTGTGGAACTTTTTTTGGTCTTCCGCACAGTATTGGGAGTTCACATTGTAGTTGTGTTTCAAATGTCTTTATTCTCGGTGTCCCCATTGATCATGATGTCTTGCATTTTCCGATATTTGATTCTTTTGGATCCTTACATTGTGTCCATGTGTGTTGAGGTTTCATGTGCATGTGTGTAGGCGCAATGAAAGGAGTTGGTAGAAGAGGGGATTCCTTCTCTGAAGACATGGGCAACACCCAATCTTTGTCTGGGGATGAGCTAGACATTGTCGGGGAGGATAGTTTTCATGACAGTACAGATGAAGGTGATTTGGGGAGTCCTTCGACATTTGCACCTTTTTGCCCCATTGTGGAATGTGCGGGGCTTTCACGAGCTTCATGGGTGAATTTGGATGTGGTACTTGTTAATGACATGGAGTTGCTGTGGCGGAGGGTATTTGTTGTAACACACATCCACAAGATTGTATTGATGAAAACCCCCTTGGCATCGAGGACGTTGGAGTTGTTATATTAGAATCACTCGTACATTCCGAAGTGAATCCAACTCATAGGTTCTCCTTGCGAAGGTGGCCATTGAGGAATGTGACAATTGAGGGGGTTAGCTTGTATGACCATGAGCGACGACACATCCAAATCCAACACGAGCTCCAAGCAAACATTCGGCCATGCAAAGGCCTACAGAAGTACGATACATTGGCACGTCCTACTCTGTCTACAAATGGGTGTAAACGTCAAAGGTTGCTCTGTGAGGAGTCTATTAGAGAAGTTGCCACAAAGGATTGTTGTGTACATCGTTGTTGCCAATTGTTCCCAAGGGATAAATTGAAGGCCATTCGCGAGGAAATGTGGCTTGGAGATTTCCGTCTAAGATCCACCAAAAAACTTGATGTTCATAGGGCGATACATGTGAACGGAGTGGGTCGCAAGGTCATCACCCTTGAGAGCATAGACGTGTGTTGTACGGCATGGTACACCATTCACGGTGTGTCGAAAGCGGAATTTTATAGACAAACCGCGTATGCCAAGGAAGGCCGCCGTTCCCGTCACCATGGCAACACGGGCTTAAAGAAACCAAGGGAAGCAACAAGACAAGCAACATCCACTCTGGCAACCATCATTGTCTCCCTTGCCGATGCAATGCCGCATAAAACACGCACACTCGCAACCGGTGAAAAAGGTTGTGGAGAAGGTTCTTCCTACATGCACGAAATGGAAAGACATATTGTTGGACGTAAACGCAGTTGGCGAGAAGGCCGGGTTGGATCCAATTTCATTGTCGAAACTGAGTGCTACCAAAAAATCTCACTTTAGCGAATACATCACAAAAAAACGAGGCGACAAATTTGCCCGTTGTTCCAAATGCGAGAAGTTAAAACGCCTTCGAGATGCACACACGATGGGGATAGAATCCTATGCCGCACATCAAATGAACTATTTCAAGCATGTGAACATGTAAGAGGCACACCGTAATGATTACTACACAAATAGAGCTTTGTCCATCTCCAGGCCTTTGGAGGTCCTTACAATCATCCATGACAAAATGAACCATGCCAAAACAACCTCACCATGTTTTGCAAATCGAATAAAAGCCACGGACGGCCTTTTTAAGCTTCATGTATCGGTTATAGGTGATTTTGATAACAATTGCATTGCATTACCTAAACACAAATTTGTACGTTTAGGTTTGAACTTGGGGCCATAGATGAACATCATGTGAATTTTTTGGTGTTATAGTTGAATATTAAACCATTGGGTTGGCTTTGCAGAAATGATTGTACATGGACATGGTGATGTCAAGTGTGCTCATTATGCTCTTGATTTGTATCCGGCGGATTCAAACCACACGATAGGGTCATTTGCAAAGCTTTTACGTGATTTGGAGAAACCGCCGTCCTATTTATCAAGATTGTTATTTGAAAACTCGGGATCAACACCTTTATATGAAGTGGTCTTGGATGGAAGAGATGTATGCGTGCACTCGTTGCCGGAGCCACCAAGCGAAGATGTGATTGCCAAGAATTTGCTCCCAACTCTGCGTGTCCAATTGGACAATTGTACGAAAGACAATAAAAATAGATATGTTTTTGCATATTGATCGTTGTTGGTGGCAAAAGGCATTTTCAAGGAGATTTTTGTATCCTTTCTATTGGTAGGCCACACGCACGATGATATTGATGCATCTTTTGGGCGGTGGAGCATGAAGTTACGCGAGGAGGATTTTCCAACAATCCCATTGTTGATGAAGTCGTACATGGATTTGGAGAACATTCCCGTCATCCCCCATATGATCGAGGAGGTTCCAGACTTCAAGGCATTTATAAAACCGTATATTCGAAGCGGAGCTCACCGATTGATCGGGGATACGAAGGCACAACAATTTCGGTTCTACGTGCGTGATGATGGTGTCCCCGCCATGCAATACAAGTTGTTGTGCACATCACAAGACTGGAGCCCGCCGGAGGGTCTCCTTGTATGGCGTGTTGATTGGGAGGGAATGACGATGTTGCCTGACGGAGAGCCTAAGCCTTGCAAACCAATATCCATGAAGAATTTGGAGGACATTGGTAAAGGCATATCAGGCTTCATACAATATTGGGAGAGTTTGAGGATAGCGGATGTTGGTGGATCGTGTTGGCTTCGTTACGGAAGTTGGATACAATATTGGACACGTGTTCGTGGCGCTTTGGCAAACTTTCATCAAGATACACCCCTTACTTTAAGGCATGGATTTTGGCCACAAACATGTGTCAATGTACAACCTTTGGAGGCTAGTCTTTTGGGAAATGGAGAGGTTCGAGAGGAGTTTGATGTGGATGACCATTACGTGGGGCCTGCTAGTAGTCGTCCGTCACCATCTTTCCGCATTGTAGTGGATTGTCATGAAGGTTATATGCTCATTTTGCGCCCTAGAGGTGAGACATATGCAAAGCCAGTGTGGGTGGCAAGAGCTTTGTCCAAACCAAATTTTGTAACTTCCAACCTTCATTTTCGACAAATACAAGTAGAGTACTACTGACCGACAGCACGAAATGAAGATGTTGTTCGGCATTATACAGGCTGGGATACAAACCAACACTTTCGGTGGAAGGTGGATTCTAAGCACGGTCCATCTTGGGTAGATACAAATTCCATATTCATAGCATAGAAACCACGGAAAAATCATAGTGGATCAGTGTCCATCCCTCAAAAGTACATAACTTTTGCAAAAAACAACCTTGCTCGGATCGCAGAAGAAGCAACCCACGTTGAATGAGAAGTTGGTAGGATTGTGTTAGCCACGGGTAGATCACTCCATTGTCAAGTTGAACACCACGTGCGACCAAAAAAAATCTTCTTTTGGTAAGTTGTACCACCAAAATGAGTCAAAATTTTATCAAAATTTTATCATGAATAGATATACACAGTACCTATGACATAGTTAAAAGTGGTAACTAAATTTGATGATTTGTTTTTTTCATAAAACATACCGTTTCTAACTAGAATGACACAGAATTGAACTAAACAAATTACTAAAAAAAATAAAGATGACGAAAATTTTCAAAATATATAAAAAAGATACTATCAATGGTTATGTATATGTAGAAAAAATATCATAAATTTTAAAATTATATATGGCATGTAATATAGGGGTAGCAAACTTTGTCCGCATGTGGTGTCAACTTGACAATGAAGTGACCTCCCCGTGATGTTAGCATGATTATAGTGTAATATATAATTCTACGAATATATATTACTCATATGTGTGCTCTTCAAAATTGGGGCAAAGTTTGGGTAGAACTTGCGAATGCTATATTGTTTGGGGTTGGATGAATATCCATTTACTATATTTCAATACAAATGTGAAGTTCATTTTTTTATTAAGTTTGGGACTAAATTGTCCATTGAAGAAATATGCATTTATTGCATGCACTTTGTATGTTGCAATGTCTATATTTTATTGACCATGCTAATAATATAAATCATTTTATATGTTTTTTGGGTGAAACTAGTTTGGAGTGCTTTACCCAAAGTGTTTTTGTTGATGAAGTTGGTGTTGAGTTCACGCATAATAGATTTGGGATATTAGAACATATAATATATTTGAGATTGTTCGCAATATAGTTTCGGAACACGGAATGTTGTTTGATCCATATATTAATTTGAGACTAGAGAAAGTCTCAATTTAACGAATATAGTGTTTGAGTAAGCCTAATACAAACTTTGTTGACTTTGCATTGCTTTTCCTAGAATATTGAACGCGTAATTGGTACAAAATGATTAGCATATCCAAGCCAAGGACGTAGCCATGTGGCTTGTAAATATTGGAGCTCATATGAGATTTTATTACTTATGAAACTCAAGATTATCTTTCTTTTTAACTTATCATATAGGTATATCCAAATTCTAATCATGTTGACTTATCAACCTCAAACAATCGATGAATGAAAGGAGGATGAAAGTAGCATGTAGTGTACCTGTGTAGTGGATATGGGGGATCCATAAGTGATGGAAGATATGATTCATTACCAAACACATTCATGGGTGGTTGTAGCGAGTCTTTGTTGCAACTTATTTGTTTATGCACACATTGCATGTGGGCTTGAGGTAGAGAGGGTTAGCATATTATAAGCAACACCTAGGAGAGCATGTTTGCACCTCATAAATCACATGTTGAAATAAAAGTATGTGGAGCAGTGGTTCGGAGGTTCCCACTCCACATCAAGCACATATCAACACAAAATTAAACTACGCTAGGCAGTCTAATTTTGGAAATCAACCCCCAACGTCCACTAATTTGGACATCTAGAACAATCATAAGCACAATCTTTATATACATGTCAAATGTTGCAACAATGCTAGTCTCAGTTTTTATGGTGGTCCTTATCGGTACTTCATGAGGTACTCCAAGTTTTGAGGGTAACGTGGCAAGGAACTCACCATTAGCACCAAAAGAACGATGTCATCAGGAAGGGGGCCGTTTCCGTCGGGTGTTGTTGATGACAGCAACACATCTATGAAATCGTTGGGCTGGCCAGTGACTTTACCTTCTTCAAGGAGTTTCTTCCGTTCCTCAAACTTGGTCATCTTCCTCATCATATCCAAAACAACTCTATTTGTTTCTCTGAACTGTTTTGGGTAGCCCTGCCAATCTGCAATGAAGTTGAGGTAGGGGATATAGTCGCCTATGACAACAGCACCGCTTGCGCAAACACCCTGACAGTAGCTTTGTTGATTTCCAAAGAATCTGCAAGACCCTTTTCATCTGTTGAAAAATACCTGCACATATTACACGAGTGTTCATAATTATGCTTAGAAATTAATTAAACCAAGTTGCAGAATTGCAGATGACTTGAGTTACAACTAGGATTCAGAAGTTCTGCTGCTTGGGAAGTACAGCTTGAAATCAATTTTATATGCACAACTATTTAAGTTGTATGTCTGCCATGCCTAATGCAAACTATTTATTTAAAAGAAACCTACTCAATCAAGGTCAATTTAACATCTATTTGGATTTTAAAATTCCAGAGTGCATATCGTGCTAATAGCTGTAACTTATGATTATTATGCTCAAGTAAAAGAACTGGTCCTCAAACATCGTAGGTAACGTCATAAATCGAACTAGATTATGGATCAAACCATTATGGTTTGATGGCTATTAACCTCAACTGAAGTGTCGGTTTTGTGCGGTGCGGGTAGAGTGCTTCAGAGGGGACCCCATCTCTCTCTACTCTTAGATTCTTGGAGTAGACCTACCATGCAACAAACCCTAGAGAGAAATATTTGTATTAGACAAAAGGCAATTTTTGGGTTATGAAATAAAGAGACAATGAAGTCCTCCCTTTTCAAACTTCCACTTCCCCCTACAATCATGCCAACCACTGATATATTATTTTGCAAGGACAATTAATCTACAATTCTATGTGGAGGGGTGTCCAAATTTATGTCATCTAGGGTTTCGTTGACTTCACTAGCACATGGAGGTGTGCCCTTACTCCCTGTGGTGCCCATAAATCCTTTAAAACCATTGCGTATATTAAAAAACATTAGCGTGGGAGATCAAAAATGTGAAAAGAGCCCATTCATATTGCAAGGGGTATTTGTCCACCTTTGGAAGGTGGATTTTGTTCAAGGCATTACACTTTTTGGTATAGTAAGTGTGGGTTGCCTTTTTGGAGTTACATGTTGCCATAACTTTTTACCAACATTATCTTGTTTACCAACTAAGTTATACCATATTCTTCGATGTGCATACTAACTCTGTCATACTTATGTTATTTGGGTTAAAAGAGATACTCTCAGCAAAATGGAGTTATCCGTAAAGTAAGTTGGTGTTTTGACAGATTTTGAGTGCATTATTCACACAAACCCATGAAAACGCAAAGTAAGGCTCTTGAATTCCGGGGCATAATACACAAGGCCAGGGTTTAGGGTTAGAGCTGGTCTACTTGTTTTTGGATGAGAGAATCGGGGTCCGCCTTCCCCCCTTCCCCTGTCCACCATGACCTCACCATCGCCATCGCCATCATGCGCGTCTTGTCTACACCCCTAACATAATTAGCGAAACAGGAGAGGGCCCTCTGACAAAGCGACGCTAAATTCCTGGGGCGCGCTCGCAACACAGGAGCAAATTTTTTTTTTCACCATTTCCGGTCCCTCAAAAGATTTGTGCCTATGTTTTTTTATAGCTACAGACACCTGCTCCACTTTTAGGGCCTATCACACAATTTTCTCAAATCCAGGCCCAAAACCCTCTCTTCAACTCACTTTACGGATAACTCTAATGTTGTAGCAATGCGTAACTCCAAATCGTAACCCACACTAATTAGAAAAAAAAGGTGTAGATGGATACACATGTTTGTGGCAGATGGAAATCCATGCTAACTAAGTGTAAACGTTCCTGAAAACAAATGGGAGGTTGCATCTGCTGGGCACCTTAGACTCCCAGTTCAGAAGCCTATAAGGAATCATACCACCATCAATATCTAAATTGCACAACGAAATTGATGATGTGAGGAGGAATTGCAAACAACCTGCAACAGGAACATACATGAATGTGCAGGTTGTGGAATGTAGCAAGAAAAAGAATTATGCAATTAGAGTTATCCGCTAACCCCCCTAAACACCTGCTGAGTTGGGGGAGTTAGAAGAATCACCCGTCGGTATACAAAAAGCCAGCCCGTCAGCACGATCTAAAAAAAAACGCGGACCCAGACTCCTTTTTGGGTGTGGGAGAGGGTCAAAACGCGTTTGACCCAAGGTTACCATTTGGAACGGGTCCGACACGGTTTTGAGACCGGGTCGAGTTGGAGCCCGGTTTGGAATCTACATTGGGGTTAATGGATAAGTCTAATGAAGAATTTAATTTAAAATGCCCATATTTGGATCTAGCCACCCCACATGATGACATCATATTATGACGCCACCCATAAAACGTGGGCATCTACCGTATTTATCTATGACACCGCCCCTAAATCGTGGCCACCTACCACGGGTCTAAACTTGGGAACCGGGCGGCCCCTGTCACTAGGGCGCTCCATAGAACCAAGGGCAGAGTGCACCCTAGCCATGGATGCGCCCCGGGACGGTGGACGGCCGGGATTCGGGCGGGCAACGGGCCCTGCCAGGGCTGCGGGCCCCGGGCGCAGAGGGAGGGAGACGGGGGAAGGGGGGGCTGACACCCCCTACTTGGGCACCAATGACAGGGGAACGCCGGCAGTTAATTACAGATTTCCCCTGTTTCAGGGGTTTCGCCAATGGGATCTCAACCAATTATGCCCAAAAATCTCCCCCATCACTGCTTCACACATGAGATTGCGAGCCGGGAGTATTTGGACACTTGGATTACCGTTCTCCCTCTTCAATATGACGCGTTTGGGAAACACAAAAGAAGGCACACGATCAAGATGTCGTTCTTTCATTAATATGACATTTGGCGTAAATTTGTTGTATTATTGAGGTGTGAGGCCAAATCCACCACCCTTAAGCGTCCTAGTCCGGGTGATGGCTTTGAGAATCACATTCAGTTCCTAATACCAATACGTGAATTGCTATATGGCTCTCATGTCCAAGGCCCTAACTTCATCTTAACTCACTTGCTTTATTATTGTGAGCATCCTTGCTCGTAGCGGCATTCGATTTCTCAAGGGTCCAACCCACGGCCTTGGCCACACATGCCCTTAAAGAGATCCCTCTAGACTTCTTGATTTTTACTTCCTTTATCTTGTCCTTGCTAGGATCCTCCACAGTCTCCATTAATTGTGCACGTAATATATTCCAACCAAAAAGTACGAGTGTTTAAAAACACTTGCCTCAATGGGTAACCATCAACACATTTAAAAGTCCCACACACTTCTACTTTCCTAATAAATCCAACTCTACCCAAAAACCAAGATGGCATGCAAGGATCTCGTATGGTCTAGCAATCCCCCAAGGGATCATCCTAACTACAACCCCCCTAGTAGCCTAACTTATTAGAGCTAACTAAATAACTTAAACCCAGCCGAGGCCCCTCCAGCAGTCGCTCCTTAACCTTCCAGCAGTCGTTCTTAACCTTCCAGCAGTCAGCTGCTTAGCTGAAGCCCAACCGAGGTGCCTCCCAGAAGTCAGCTGCTTAACCTTACAGCAGTCAGCTGCTTAGCTGAAGCCCAAGCCGAGGTGCCTCCAGCAGTCAGCTGCTTAACCTTACAGCAGTCAGCTGCTTAGCTGAAGCCCAAGCCGAGGCCCTCCCAGCAGTCGCTCCTTAACCTTCCAGCAGTCGCTCTTAACCTTCCAGCAGTCAGCTGCTTAGCTGAAGCCCAAGCCGAGGTCCCTTCTAGCAATCAACTCCTTAACCTTATAGTCTTTGCTAACCTTAATACAACCCCTCCCATCCGCTAATCAAGGTCTTCTAAATTCTTCTTCTCTTTTCTTTCTTTTGCTTCTAAGTCTTGAGCTAATTTAGCACACTACTCTAACCAACTACCACCTAATCACTACATGCAAACTTAAGCTCTAGAACTCCCTCACTTGGGAGGCCTTGAGAGAGAGAGCTTAACTAATTAACTTCACTAAAAACTAATGTAACACACACATGGCTCAAGCTCTTTAGAGCTTGCTCCCTTAAGAGCGCTTGATGGAGAGAGTTGCAAATGAGAGAAAGAACACCTTAAGTAGCAAAGAGGGAGAGAGAGGTGAGGATAGGGTGGGAGGATTAGCACCTCCAATCACAATCCCTTAACCTTCACCTTCAAAGTAGGGACTAATCCCCTTCCACCAAGCTTCCTTCTTCCTAAACTACCAAGGTGGATCCAAAAGTGGGCATTTAACCCGCGGAGCTCACCTTGCCTCACCCCCTTTACTCACATAATCAAGGCATCCTCTTATTGAAATCAAACCTTGAAATAACTACACAACACACTCTAATGCCTAAACTTAAATCCAAACCACACTTCACTATTTTTATGTTTTGTGAATAATCACAACACATCAAAGTCAAACTAAAATTGGTTTCGAAGAGTTAATCACCACATGTGGGCACCATTTTGGGCTCACATGAGGGAATACAAAAACATAAGTAATATAAGCTTCAAAATAGATACAGCGTTTTAAGCAATATAGATGGTATGAAACAATATCTCATAACTCCACACAAATAAATATTCCCAATAATTCTTGAAATAAGAGTTCAAATTTTTTAGGTGTTGCCTACCCAAGTTGGCAACGATTATCTAGATTTCTACTAACTTTTGAACACTACCAATTTCATCAAAACCAAAATATCAAGAGTTTTTCAAAAAATGACTAGACAACAATGGTACATGATATTTACCAACCGCCAAGGTTAAGCAAAACGAATATATTCATCCGGTAAGGTTATTCCATATATGGATTTCCCACTGTGTTCAATAAGAAGGGTGTAAGATTGTGCATTTTTCCCTTCATTCGAAAAATTGTAGGTGACTAACTTTCCTAATTCCCATACATTGGCATTCTCGTTGTAAAGCTCGACCATTTGCCCAACATAAGAACCGTCAATTCCAATGGAACCGGTGTGAGATTCGCCCCGTATAATTGTATTTCCACAATTATGGCAATCCTTACACTGCTCCCCATCGCACAACAAATTGTGATCTCCACTAACCCGACATTTCTGTTTGTACAATTTCGGGAGTTGCATCCGCTTTCGCTTTCGAGCCATAGATTGTCGTCGCCGAGCCTCCATTGTTGTTTCAGGTCGTGCCAAGGCAATGCTTCTAATTATTGGTGGTCCTACATAAGATAAGATTGGAATCAATAAAAATATAATAATAATAATAAATAAATAAAAATCTTCACTTATTTCATAACAATATTATTTTATTTGATAATAATTTTAAATTTATAACTTAAAAAATAATTCATAATATAGAAAATTTATAATTATTTGAATATATACCTTCAATTTCTTTTAAAAAATTATTTTTATTTTTATTGGATTTATATAAAATTGACATTGATTTTATTCATTTAATTATAATATTAATTAATTTGATTTGATTAAAAAACTAATTTATTTTATTAAAAATACAGTTAATCTGATAAAATATCTGATTTATTTCATAAAATATTTTATTTATATGATAAGATATTTTATTAAATTAAATTTATAAATATGTAAATTTATAACTTATCTGATTAAAAACCATTTTATTTGATAAAATATCTAACTTATTTGATACAATATCCGATTTATTTGATTTTAAATCTATATTATTATGTAAAATATATAATTTATTTGATAAAATATCTATATATTCTAATAATATATATTTTATAAAAAAACAACCTTAATTATGTTCACATTCATTTTAAAGTAATATGAAGATATTATTATTTATTTCATAACAATACTAATTTGTTTAATAACAATATTAATCTATTTCATAACCATTTTAAACAATTCTATAACAATTTTAATGGAGCATATTAAATTAGAAGTACCTGATGCTTGTGAGGGGTTTATGTCTCCACTTGAACCAGCTACATCCTTGTTTTTGGGATTCCATGGCCTCCCATGTCCAAATCTGGTCCTTGATACATTCGCTTGAACTGAAGCGATACTACTACCAGCGCGAGGCAAAGAAATACGTCTAGGAACTAATTGAGGGTTGAAGGCAAATTGAAGCTCTCTTTTTAGGTCATTCAACCTTCTAATTGCGTTTTCTACATGTTCTAGTCATATGTTTTTCATCTTATCAGTTGTGAAATAATCTCGACCCAACTCATTATATAAATCATTTAGCTTCTCCAAACGAACTTGAGTATGAGGATGAGCCTCCACTTCGGTTGTTTCCACTTGTATTACACTAAGGCTATCGTCTCGTTCACCAATATCATCAATTGCTGGAGGTAAAGGGTTAATTTCAGGGCTTTGTGGAGGAGAAACCACGTCATCTTCTTCCACATCGTCTAAATTGTTTACAAATCCACCTTCTTCAACAAATAATATGCGCTTTAAATATGTGAATTCCTCATCCACCAACTTCCTCACAGCAAGAAGATGTTTGCAAATAGAGACTCTATCTTCACACTCACAACACTCAGTGCCCAAATTCACTGCATACCATCGCTCAAGTATTGTTTGGCTACGAATGAGAAATTCCATACCAACATCATCGATAACTTCAAGGTTTTTTGAAGGATCAGCCTTAATCCTTTCTACCATGGTGTTAGCATTCTGCATACGGGCTGTATATTGTCTATCTTTTCCCCTTGTTGAATACTTTCGTGAATCACTTAGTGCATTGACATGCATGTAGTGCTCTATCAGTGTCCCACCACCAATTCTAAGGCCCGTTCCAGGTTGTCCTACACATCAAAGACAATAAAGGTTAATAACAATTATAATATTATGAAAATTAATATTACATATGTATGTTATTATTTAATTGATAATTCATATATTATTCAAATATTCAAATCAATCACATACCTATAAGTGCCCAAATTAGTTGATCCAATCGTCGATTGACTTTCTTATCGAGCAAAGTATATTTTATGAAATGCCATAATCTTTCCACAAGATTTGTTGTATTCACAAATCCATGCTCGTATAGACGGTTGAATCGTGGCCACATACCACGCCACTTGCAGTTCTCCGCCCATCCAGTCGCAACATTGTTCAAAACAAGTTTTTCGCTTGCCCATGTGATTTTGAATTCAACATATTTTGTATTGAACTGGGTCTCGGTAAGGCATTTCAAAAGGCTGCACATATCACGATAAAGTTGAGTTCTCTTATCAACAGTCACATGAGACACAAGATGTTTCATCCACGCCTTTTTAACATGAAACTAACACAATAATAATTTGCATTTGATTTGCTCACCACCTGTGATATTGTTCGCCCAACACCATGGATCCTCATTGATCAGTGTTGTGAAAGCGTTAAACTCTGTTGTGTTTTTGTCAATAACTATTGCATTGGGTCTAACAGGTCCCATTCTCTCAAAGACTACTCGCAAAGTAATCCTCAATGCCGTTGCCTCAAGACCTGCTTGATAATCATTAGAATAAAGCATCAAGAAAATGGGCATACCGTATCCGCGATTATTGGGACACATTGCAGCATACAACGGCAACCCATATTGGTTGGTCTTGAACGTACTGTCAATTGCCCAAGCCGAGTTTGGAGTAATTTGAATAGCCAGCTCCCGCATCCAATCGTTTTGTATGACTAAAACAAAAGGACGTTTCTCTGGGTCTTCATTGTTTGGATCGTAAGCTTGAAAATAAATGACTACACCGTTTTCCTTCCAACTATCTAATTGGCTGTGTATGTTGGCCCAATCATCGTCCTTTACTTGTCCACCTTTTTGCATAGAGTATGCCAAATTAGAAACCTCTTTTGGTGTAGGAAAAAACCTATAAGAAACTTTTTCATGAGGCTCAACTTGTTCTTGTAAAATAGGCGCCCTACTTCGAGCTGCAACAACTGCTGAATTCACCTTATTCATGTTATGCAAGTTTTCTTGGAGATGATGAATGGCCACAGGGTGGAGAGGCAAGAAGAACACGTCATCAATTGAACCAGGAACATGTCCAGAGTGTCCTTTGTGAAGATGGATTTGTAATATATCTCAACATCAAAACATGCAATAACAATTATTCAAATTAAAAAGAAATATATAAATTTAGTTATACAAATATGCTTAAAAATAAAGAATTCAAATGAGGTTAGCAATATTACCTCTACATCTCTGTCGTTATTTGTTGGATGCACAATCTTGATGAGGAACTCACATCCAGCATATCTTATTGTACTATATTGTCGAATTTTTGTGGTGGGTAAAACAAGTGAAGTTTCATTTGTCCTTCTTTCTTTCCCATCCCGAAAATAGCCGCCCCGACTACACCGATATACAGTAACTCTTGCAGGAAAAAGGGTGGTAGTAACGATATACTCATGATTAAGTTTCAAGTGGACCTGATATTCATAACAATGCCAACATATAAGATTATCAATATATTTAAATAAAATACTAATATACTAGAATCAAATACATAAAGAATCTAACAATGTATTGAATTATGATGAAAAGAATAAATATAATATTACCTTATGCTAAAAAATGAGCTCTTTCAATCTTTCGTCTAGATAATTGGTTGGCACACGAATGACCTCATCGTAGTGATATTTTTTTCACTTTATTGGGCTGGGACGTTTCTTTGCAGAGCACATAGAACATTGAAGGCAAATTTCACTAATGTATTTGTGCGGGATTCCATAGTGAGAAGATCCTACGAGCCACCCTTTTGAATTGATAATATTTTGGGTAGCATTCATTCTATGATGTGGAATTTTACTTGTATGGGCTTCAAACACAATATTCTCACACTCTTCAAGAAAAAGAATAACAAGGTGAGAGATGTTAACATTCTTATGAAACAGTCTCAAGTGGTTATTGTGTTGTGCTACACGTAGGCTATTCTCTAGTTTCCTCCATTTTTTCAATGCCTCTCGATGGGTAACAACTAATGACAAATTGGGTTTGGCAAATGATGGTTCTACACTCAATACCCCCTCACCAATGGCCTCAATTTCATGTTGAAGACATGAAATCATGTAGCTATATGATCGCTCTGAAAAAATATGAAAAGTTCGTGAAACAAATTGTGAAATTTGCAGATGAGTATCACCTTCTGGACTACTGACATCTCCAAGCTCTTGCACATTACCCAGGGTTGTCTATCGCGACGTCATGACGGTGTCGTGCCGTCATGTCGTGTCGTGTCGTGACGGACCCCTCCGTCACGACACAATAGGGTCCACGTAGGGTCAACATAGGGGGAACGGACTAGGGTGGGTAAAATACTTACCTTCTTGCCAAGGTGGCGTCCTATGTGGCAGAAAACGCCGACGTGGTCGTGGATATGCCTAGCGCCAGGTAAATCATTTTGCCATTTTGTTCACCATTTTGTTAAAATCAAAGTAGTAAAAAACGACTAAGGAGGGTGTGGGGCGGACGGGGGACGAGGGTGGGGCGGACGGGGGTGGGGGGGGGGAACGGAGCGGACGGGGGGGGGAACGGGGCGCGGACGGGGGGGAACGGGGCGGACGAGGTTGGGAACGGGGCGGACGGGGTCGGGAACGGGGCGGACGGGGTCGGGAACGGGGGCGGACGGGGGGGAACGGGAGCGGACGGAGGGGGGGGGAATTTTTTTTTTAAATGGGGCGGACGGGGAAGGGGGGGGGGGAAAAAAAAAAAAAAAATTGGGGCCGACGGGGGAGCGGACGGAGGGGCGGACGGGGGGGAACGGGGCGCGGACCGGGGGGGAACGGGGCGCGGACGGGGTTGGGAACGGGGCGGACGGGGTTGGGAACGGGGTTGGGAACGGGGCGGACGGGGTCGGGAACGGGGGTGGACGGGGTTGGGAACGGGGCGGACGGGGTTGGGAACGGGGTTGGGAACGGGGTTGGGAACGGGGCGGACGGGGTCGGGAACGGGGGTGGACGGAGGGGGGGGAAATTTTTTTAAAAAAAATGGGGTGGACGGGGGAGCGGACGGAGGGGCGGACGGGGGGGAACGGGGCGCGGACGGGGGGGGGAACGGGGCGCGGACGGGGGGGAACGGGGCGCGGACGGGGCGCGGACGGGGTTGGGAACGGGGCGGACGGGGTCGGGAACGGGGGCGGACGGAGGGGGGGGGAATTTTTTTTTTTAAAATGGGGCGGACGGGGAAGGGGGGGGGAAAAAAAAAAAAAAAAAAAAAACTGGGGCGGACGGGGGAGCGGACGGAGGGGCGGACGGGGGGGAACGGGGCGGATGGGGTTGGGAATGAAGCAGACGGGGTCGGGAACAGGGGCGGACGGGGGGGCGGACGGGCTCTAGTAAATTTTTCCCCACTTTACCTTTACTTTGCTGACATGTCATCACACGTGGACATTGTAAATCCTACGTGTCTGAATTGGGTTAATGTAATTACACAAAAAAATCGGTAAAATTCAAGTCCGTCAGGATAAAGACAGCATCCGGCATAATGTCGTGACGGATACGTGTCGTGACGGCACGACATTATGCCGGGATTACCCTCCGTCACGACACAATAGACAACCCTGACATTACCGTCAACTACGTCTTCATCAATGAAGACATCGTAGTCTATGTCAATATCCTCGTTATCAAGGATATTGTCTTCAATTACCTCGTTCATTTCTACTTCTACGTCTTCAACAACATCGTAACCTTTCGTACCCTCCATTGCAAGAAAATATAATAATTGGACACAAAAAAATCAAATAGTTGGATACAAAACAACGAGAATTCAAAAATAATGATGGAAGTTTGGAATTCTTGCAAGAATTTAAAGCTTAAGCGGTTATGTAATCAAAATTATTTTTATCATAGCTTTTATTTTTTGTCTTTTATATTTGTATTTTTGAGTTTGCCTATCCTAAAAGTAAAAGCTACTTAAGTTAACGGTCTAATTAGTTTGTGAAATGATCTCTCACCTTGTTATTCCTTTTCACAATTGGGGTAGACTCGATAATTTCCTCTTAAACTGATCGGTCATTTTCCTATAGTCTTGAACTTCAACTGGTTATTTCTGAAACCCCTGAAATAGGGGAAATCTGTAATTAACTGCCGGCGCTCCCCTGTCATTGGTGCCCAAGTGGGGGGTGTCAGCCCCCCCTTTCCCCTGTCTCCCTCCCCCTGTGCCCGGGGCCCGCAACCTGCCCGCAGCCCTGGCAGGGCCCGCTGCCCGAACGAATCCCGGCCGTCCACCGTCCCGGGGCGCATCCATGGCCAGGGTGCACTCTGCCCTTGGTTCTATGGAGCGCCCTAGTGACAGGGCCGGGCGGCCCACCGTGGGCCATGCCCTTACCTCACCTTGTCTTTTGGAGGGTCAACCGCCCCTTTAATTGGTCAACCATGAGTTGGCACAATTAACGGTTACTCCCTAAACTAGGGGCGGATGGATGACACCCGGTTGAACTCCATCCCAAACCCCCGGTTAGTTAATGGATAACTCTATTATACTAATTTTTTTGCATTTTACTCTTACAACTCTTGCCTTGTCACTTGAAATCATCTTCAGGTGCATAGTCATTACAAGGTACACCCTAACCTCCATAATATCACCTTCCGTAATATCATTCCCTCTCTTATAACCCGAAATCCTAGGGGACGGATGTGCTCAGTTTAAATCTATGTCCTAGTTGTCACATTTCCTTCTCATAATCCATGAAAAGAATTCAAAAAACACCCTTGCATGCATCACGTTGTCATCATTGTCATTATTGCAATGTTGACTTTGTGTTATTCCATAGAGTCACCTACTAAACTAATTCTTCATTGGTGCGCATCCGTGTTAACACTATATACCTCCTTAATATCACAAGCATTTTGGTTGTCACATGCATGATATTAGGGAGGTTAGAGTGTATATGAGCCTAGTGCATTGACACTAGCTTTTCTCAAATGGTTACAAATGAACAATTTGTCTACACTATGAATTTATGACAGTCATGTAAGTGGAAAGTGAAAACATTGGATACTTGTTGTAACCCTTGCTAGCGTCCTTTAACTATCTTGACGATTTTTCATTTCTAGCAAGGGTCAGGAGCGCTAACCCTTTGCATTCCGCCATGCAAATGATTAGCTCCCCATACCGCAGACCTCTTAGCCCATAGAAAGGGGCCAACCCTCCTACTCTAGCATTCGGGACTCTCCTCTTAATCGGTAAGCAATGCTTAGATGTGGACTTGTATCCATGGAAGTCCAGTCTTTAGTTGATCATCGCATAGCCGGAGCAACACTACAACAACCCGAACCATATTAGGCAACTATGCCCCCATGCTGGCCCAATGCCCATGGAGGTTGTGCCGTTCGGCCTCGGGTGGGTTTGGCCTGCCACACCGCCTCACCCATATAAGCCTCTAGGACTTTTGGCAGGCCCTCTACCCGACCGTCAAGAACCTTTCATCTCTCTATCAAGAGTTGGGGCCAAGTAGACATTTTCCCTTAGCTGTTGAGGCTGGAAGACCCCAACAACTTCAGATTAGCATAACTTTCTTGTACAATCTTTGATGCTCACATGCAACCATTTCATTATCATCAGCATTTCATGTAGATGCCGATTGATTCCTTGCTTGCCCCATTTGAGCAAGTGCTGAAGAAGTTGTGTATGTTCAAACCTTGGCAGTCCTGGGAGCCACTCCCAGGCCACTGTTGTCCCACTCAAATTGCCATATCTCCTAGCTCACACCTCCGTTTGAGGTGTTCTTGAGCATTTTACAATCCGCACGCCATAAGCTACGCATAGCTGATGACCTTACCCTTGTCACACTTAGGGTCTATGGGTGGGAGGTGTTCCCAACACTAGGATCACTTGGGCCCTCTCACCAACGGCGCCACAAGTCTCGGGTGTCATTCCGAAGTCCCCCCTGTGCCCATGGTGTTTCAAACACTCCTCATGGAGAGGTGCGCGACAATACCTTTCTAACTTAGATTCTTATTTGTAATTTATCTAACATTGGAGTTATCATTAAAGACCCAAAATGAGAGTCTTGAATTGAGATAATAGCTTGATGAGAATGAGCTTGAAAATTAAGGAGTAATTTCCAAAAGCAAATGATATGAGGAGCTCCATAAAGTAATAAAAATGACACCGCAAGATGTTGTGCCCAGACACATCCCTTGATGGAAGAGCCTCTATGGCGAATTCCAAAAAATGAGAGATTCAGCTCAGGAACCACAAATTAAGTGTTAACAATTCTAACGCCATAGCAAAGGTTGATACCCAAGGGTGCACTTTCCATATCACATACAAACTAACGTGAGTGTAATAACGGATTACATAGATTAAGACATGAAGGTGCACAATGGTGCATGATATACATGGGGGAGGTATTGTTTGTCTCTAGTGTGTTCAATGACGTATGTTGTAGGACTAGATATCATGAGTTATGTCCTATAGATTTTCATTGGAATGTGCGTGAATCTCATATATATATAAGTTCTATTTTTAATGAATTGAATTGTGTATGTAGTTGAGGCATTAATCATGTTCTATTGAAAACCTTCGTATAAATATATATATGAGTCTATTATTAAGTGCAACATTTATATATACACATGCCCTTTTTTCTCTATGATTTTCTCACGCATATGAGGTTTTATTTCATAGTCACAACAACAGCATCATTTGCAATTGGACAATGAAGACTGAACCCCCGGGGTTGATAGTCAATTTCATGTACATATCAACACCCTCCTAATGGTTACCTTCACATGAGGATATTTAGGATGTAGCTAGGCTTTCTTTTTCCACATGAAGAAACTATATTATTTTTGTATCTTTTGATCAATGTGTATGTTTGACAAATTTCATTTGAAATTCAACTTCAAATTCAAAGTGTCACTTGACATTTTCAAAAAAAAAATGAATGTCAATTGACATATATATTATATTCTAGAATGTCACCTCAAATTTGGATTACATAATATTTTAGAAAACTAGTATTTTGTATAATCAAAATACAATCTTGATTTGTAACAAAAAAAACTATCAATTGAGCGTAAGTATCCTTTGGTCTCACATGTTTCTCCAAGTGTTGAAGATGGTAGTCCAATCCATTGCATCCACTTCAAGCCCACAAAGAGAGACCCGCATAAGAGCATCAAGGGTCTTCAAGTTCAACCCATAATGCAAGTGGCTTTTGATTGCATTTTTGTTTGGAAAATCCTCTCTGACTCACAATTAGCTATACTTGATGGAATGAATATAACTTTCTGCCAAAGTTGCATAAGTTTAGGCCAATTTGTATGCCATTCCAAATTGCTACCACATATGTCCCAAGCCTCAAATATCAATTTGTTCTCACACTCATGTCAAAGTGTTTCCGTAAATTCCAGGAGTTCTCCCTTACACATGTCACTTTCTTCTTTAGTGTATTGAAGCTTCAACAAAAATATCCTTTCAAGCCACAATTCAGTATTTGTGATTAGGTCACTATCATTGCTAGGATAATTACGAGGGTTGAAAAGTTTGGCTACATTCAATTCCTGAAAGTCTAGGAAACTATCATTCAAAGCATGAACAATTCTTTGCACATAAGATGAACCCAATAATATGCATTATTATAGTTTATTGGGCCCATCAATTGCCAATGCATGAATAATACAATCTCTATTATTTTTTTCATAACTCAATTGAAGATTTCTTACATATCCCCTCAAGATTTTTTCCAAGTTCTTGCTTGTACGACCAAACATTGGTCCATTCCCAGATTAAAGGAGACGTGATAAAATTAAAATAGTGATATTGATGGTTGCAGTATTAGTTGTGATATCAACTATATCATATTGAAATTTGAGATTCAATTTATTCAACTCTTGTAAAACATCTATAAGCAAGTTCAAGTAAAAATGAAATATAAAAGAGCACATGATCTCATACCAATGTTGTTCTTCATTTGTGAATAATTCCAATAATACCAACATGCATTGTAGTAAGCAGGTCATGACATTACCTCGATCACCGTACTGCATGAATTTGTAAAACCTTTACATAATCTTCTTCAAATACATCCTTCAACAATCTTTTGAGCACGTTGCTTCAATTGGTAGCCCACCCACTTGTAAACTTTGTTAGCAAAATGATTCAACATTTGAACTCTAGAGAAACTCTAGTTGCAACTAAAGCTTCACAATGTGTAATACAATGCACATTTATGAGAGTTGGAACCTCTACACACATTCTAGACACTAGTCATGTACAGTGTCCCCTCATACTAGAAGCTCCATCAGTGGCTAAAGCTACTTGGTTGAGGGACATCTAATGCATTTTCTCCAATAGTCTTGTGACAACCTCGTACATAGATTATGTTATATCACCATCATGAAGAGCCAAATCTTAGCAAATCTTGTAACATAAGGTCCTTTCCCATTATTTGATGAATACACAACATGAACAAATAAATGTTCAAGAGTTCAATCATTGGCCTCATCTATCATCAAAGAATAAAATGGGGAGAGAATTGTGCCTCTCTTAAAAGTTCATCATTGATAAATTGACATACTTTAGGAACTTATGAATACCGATGGCATTCAAATCACATACCCAACAACAAAATTGCTTCCAATCTAGCTTCGATTCAGCCATTGTGAATTGTACACTGTACATTAAATTAAATTTGAAGGGGATCTTTGCACTATACAAAGTCTACCTCAAATCATCCCAATGTCAAGCCGAGACGCCTTAGAATTAAACCAATATTTAACCAGCCAAAGCATCACTCTTCAAGATCTGGGGCAAATTATTCCGCAATTTATAGTACTTAAACTACCTAGTAATACGTGTCATTTCAATTTTTAACGTGTCAATTGACATGTGTTTTTTATCTTCACAAGTTACAATACATATCAAATTCTAAATTGTGCGTGTCAATTGACGTGCAATGTTTTTTTTGGTACAAGTTTTTGCATGTCAAAAGTGAAAAAATTTACAAACTTTTTGTCAAACATACACATTGGAGAGACCATACTACTTGATCACTTCAACTTTGATCATATCTGCAAATCCATATGTAATCCTGAGACAAATATTTGGAGCACATTGGTTATAGGACAAGGGCTACCACCTCCTGTGATCTCTATCTCTAATTTTACGATGATATTTTGTCTACACATGTGTATATGGAGCATTTACATTGGTTTGAAGTTCATGTTGACTAGTGGCTTCAAGCTTTTCATCTAGAATAATCAACAAATACAATAACCCTGATGGAACACTCCCATCAAGTAACAAAGGCAAGTTGATCAGGTTTAGGTCTTTTTCAAAGATGTCTTCAATAAATTTTTCTTTTTCATCCTTGTCATACTCCTCTGCTTTTCCTTTGGGTATGTTGTCCGCAGGGCCACAACACCTGATTAAAATCTCATAGGCTCGATCTTTCTCTCTGTCACTAGGTTTTTTCCTACTCAGCCATACTTTGAAATCAAACCTCTCGTGTTTAGTGTTGGATTGCAACATCTTACTGAAAGTGCACAACACCTTGAGTATGCAAATATTGAAAATTCTGATGATCACGCAGGGTATATAGCATAGCAAATTAAGCCCAAGTTGTAGGTTGCACACTGTGTGCCCTATCCATTTGTCAGGAAGTTTCTCAAAATCTGCATTGGATTCGGATTCAACATACAAAGAATTCCGTCCCAACATGTAGGCAACAGTCGCCTTGGTAAAATCATCTGGTGAAGGCCCTTTGTCGAACAAAAAGATTATCTTGAAGTCTTTCCAAAATCCTTGATCTTTAGAACCTGAAAAAAAAAAACAGCAGCCAAAGAATGCAACAACTGTTCTATTACTTACAAATAACATGAATGAGAAGGCAACATCTGGCATGGCATGATAAAGATTCTTATAGATGGATTATTGTTCTTATTTAACAATTTATGAACCCAATGAGAGTTCAATAATAGACAATAATCGAACTAATCTGAACTAAAAACTTGAATATGGTGGGAACTTCAAGTTTCATCAAGAACTATATAAGCAACCACGGAACTGTAATATTGCTAAACTAAGTGAAGAAGTGAGGGAAAAAAGAGCATGCTACTGAATGCAACCTCAAATTTTCAAAATGATCAAAATCAACAAACTTGGACAAGACCCACATTTTTTGATGTGCCCAACCAACTTACATCTCCTTACTTAACATGTTGTTTTTGTTAACATATGTCATTGAGTTATTCTAAATTTTGTACATATATGTCACATAACCCACCATTTAAGGTAGGATACATAGCTTGCAAAGAAAAACATTTATTAGGTCATTCTTGCTTCTAAACGGAGCATAGTCACATCAATTATGATTGTGTGTATATATAAATTAAATTTGATATATTAGAGACTAAAATCAATGCAAACTATAGTTTGCACAACCCACTATAGCTTACAAACTAGCACAAATTGAACTCGTCATTAAAATAGAATTTACTACAATAATCTAGTACATATGCGGTGGAAACACATGGGACCGATCTAGTTTCGTGGCACATTAGTATATTGTTTAGTTTGTGTGGATAGTTATGTTTCTAAATCAAAACTTTGGATAGGTCTAGCCTTGGTAATGGGATGAGTGTCGCCTTGCAATTAGGGTGAGAAGTTCCCAAATCCAATGATGAATCCAAGCTTCCCTGACATATCCCCAAACACATTCTAGCTTTTATCAAGAGATATAACAAGACTAAATAGTTTTATGAAAAGAGAAAGCATGTTTAATTTTGTTACATATCTTAATTGGACACCTCTATTTGAGTGGTGTGTGTTTAAGGTGTGGTTTTAAGAATAAACTCCAAAAAACATTTGTTTAGTATAAGACAGTGACCTACGTGCTCAAATTTGTTACCCAATCTACACTCAAAAGTCACAATAATATGATCATTTAATATATTAAGAAAGAGAACCTCACTTGGAATATGAGTAAGATATTCATTTGAGCTTTCGATTGAAAATGATGAGGAATATGAGTACCGCCTTAATTTGGATTTGCTAATCATCATGGACCGCCATAAAATTACTAAGTCTAGTGAGTGTGATCTCTTTCTAAAGGGGGACACCGTTACCCCAACCTACATTGCTAGCAAGATCCACCTTGCAAGATTCCCAGCCTAGCCACGTTCAGCATATCAAAGAACATGGCTAGCTAGTGTTGCAAGCCATGTGGGGCCTTGGCAAGCCAACAAACATACAAAAAATTAGAAATTGATTTCAAGAAAATTTATGTATCTCAAGCCATGATGCCAGCCCACCCATTGGCTCACCTTCACAAAGTGAACAACACTCAAGCTGAGTATTATTCATTTAGTCACAAAGGTGGCCCAACATAAATGGGGCATGATCCTCCCAAACTTCCCGGCGCTAAGGTGCAAGATTCAAGTGTTGAGTATTTTAACTAATAATTGTGTGTTTCCATTTGAATAGAAGGGTATGTGCAGAGGCAATGAAACTATCCATTGTAGGCGTGCTTAGGAATTTTGAGAGTTATTAATTAATATGGGTGAGTTTCCTTGTAGGCCACTCACCCACCAAATTCTAGTGGGAATAAGGACAAACTTGCCCAAATGTAGATGGAATCGGGTGGGGGACTAGGGTTCATATGTGCCAACTAGTTATTCTTATCTTCTCCAATCCAGGCCCACCTACTAACCTCCTCCTCTAGGTTACCATTAGTGGACCTCCTCCTTCAATCATTTGGTGACTTGCACTTGTAGGTAAAAAAATGCTTTAGTGGGAGTCTTAATTGATATTTAAGTAAAATTGGACTAAGTCGAGATTTATAACATGTTGAAATTTATGATAGGATCCAATGATAAGGTTGTATTATAAGATCCTCCAATAGAATATGCAAAATTGATTATGATAATATCATGGCAATTTTTAATTGTATTTTCACTATGCAATGTTTATTTTATTTTATGAATTTATCAAAAAATAAACTTTTGAATTTTTGTCATGATATTTTAATCGCATAACATTCACATATCTCCCATACAAGTTTGGTGTTGTTAAAAATGTATGAGAGGACCTACCCATAGACGTGAAGCAACCAAAAAATCCAAGTTTGAAAAATTTGTCCAAATATACTTAAATGTGAGTTTCTAGCAGCCCATGTCCATGACCCTACATAATCTAATAAACCACCATAATGTGATTGGTTGGCTACTTGTGCTCATCTACATGGCAACACCTCCCAACCCACCCACTATTATGAAGAATCTGGTGGGCGACGGCCTAAGGGGCGGGCACATGAGTGAAGGGGGGGCCTCAGCCCCCGCCTGGCGCATGCCAGGTGGCCCCCTGTGGTTGGTCGGCGGGGGGGGGCCGTCAGACCCCACATCCGGGCTGACGGGACCCGCCCCCACGCCTCCGCTCCGCCCTCCGCCACCCAGCCCCCCCCCTTCTTGGAAATTGCCGGGGGGGTCAATTTTTTTTTTTTTTTTTTTTTTTTTTATAAGTTGAAAAAATCTACTCTAGAATGACGGTTAACTTTTTGGAGCCCAACGCTTAAATGGGTTTAGAGGCCCAGCTCCTTACTCATTTTTAGGGAGCATTGTTGTTGGAACAATATGGCTACGAGCGAGGAGATAATTCTAGTTTTTTTTGCCTTTATGGTAGTGTTTTTGACGTTTCCTCTTCGAAGAGCTCGTGCTAGGCCAAGTTTAGATTTGTTGGAATTTAGTGTTGGGGCTCGTTATTTTCCCGTAGTCGTGGTATATTCTTCGATGCGGCATTTTCCACAACGGTTGTGGTGGATCGAGCTGAGGCAAAACGTGCATTACGATGTTGTCGAAAGGGATGTATGGCATATAATTCCTGACATGTTGGACCGCAAATACCGTAAGAGTTATAGAATGAGTTTTTTGGCTTTTGAGCATTTAGTTTCGGAGTTGACCCCATTTTTGCGTCCCACTGCTAATATATTTGTGCGGCCTCAAATACCTATTAGAAAACAAATATCTTTAGTTGTGTACCGATTGGCTCAAGGTCTATCTTGTAAGGCTATGGATAATTTATACGGTTGTGGCGAATCTACCATTAGAAAATACACGCTTATAGTTTGCAAAGTTCTTTCTTCTCAAGATGGATTATTCGGCAGATATATTTACGCACCTATTGGACATAGACTAACCGTTACCATTCGCAAGTTTCGTGAGAAAACCGGTTTGCCTAACGTGGTAGGTGTCATTAATGGTACACATATTCCTTTGTCTTCAAAACCTTAACGGGGTTTAACTCCTATGCCTTGTGATTTTTTTAGTAGGGAAAAATTTCACAGTGTGTTGTTACAACCTGTGTGCGATTCAGAAAGGTTTTTTTGGAATGTTTGTGCAGGACAACCTGGAGGAGTACATGATGCTGCGCAATTTGCATGGTCTGGACTTTATGCGCAGTTACGAAGACGAGACATACTACTGGAACCAGTTTTAAAGATATGTGGAGTTGAAGTTCGGCCGTACTTGCTTGGTGATTCAGCCTACCCTAGCCGTCTATATTTACTGAAGAATTTTAAGGCTAATGTCATGGACCTAGGTTCAATGACAAAAAAAGATTTGATGAGTCGGTGAATTCGGGTAGGGTTGTGATTGAGCATGCATTTGGAGCACTTAAGAATCGATGGAGAATTCTTAAGCACTTCAATATGAATATGGATAGAGCTGCCACAGTGACCCTCGCATGTTGTGTTCTTCAAAACTTTTGTGAGATATATGCCGAGCGAGTTCCGTTGCTAGAGAACGTCGCTCAGAGTCCGGATCCTTTTGTTGGAGTTCGTAGGGGTGCTATGAGATTGTCTGGCAATGATAGGGCTGGGAAGGTAGCTGGGGAACAAATGAGAGCAGCGATTTTTGAATCGTGGGTTGCCAGAAACCCTAATGTATAAACTATTATATAATATTATTTTATGATATTGTACGTGCTATAAAATATTGTATGTTTTAGTATGACTATGTGAAATATATTTTGCACAAATATTGTATACGACTCACTGCATTGTAGACAACCGACACATGTTTGGCACTTTTACTATGTGATGACTTTACCTTCAAAAATCATCTACAAACCCTAAATAAACATTTTAGAAAGTTTAGGGTTACATTACCTATGCAATATGTCATATAATGCATGTTAGGATCTATAGTACACCAAACTTAAAACTTGATGAACTACACTTTAGTAAGTAGGGTTCACATTAAATGTAAAATTTATTCCTAGATTTTTCTCTAAACAACTTTTAGTATATATTAACTATATGTGTGGAATAAATAAATGTATTACACAATATGAGTTTCCATCTAAATTACATGTGTTTAATGTAACCTTCAAATAATGAAACATGCCCAGCAAGAATGACGTGCAACATCTTACCATTTTCAAAATTAAAATTAAATTGTCATTTATGTGCTAGGAAAGTGGAAGACCATTCATCATTTCGTGTGTGAATGATTCGTTCTTTTTGGCCTTCAAGTTTGATATTTGAAAGTATTGGTTACTACAATGTGGTTGGCGTGTTGATACAATCTAACACTAGTAATAGGACACTCGTTTATATGACACCCTCGATATTACAACACATTTTTGTCGAAACCAAACGTTTTAATTCAAAACACACTTTTTTATTGGAATATGACAGTAGATAATACGACATTTACAATATTGGTTTTGTCATATTAAAGAGGTGGTTGATGCTCAGTTCTTTTCATATATGTTATATTCTCTGAAATACATTGATGTTCACTTGGAAACTAGTTGAGAACTTAATGAAATTTTTTTTAAGTTAACAACTTGAATTTTTTAATTCTTATTTCAATATTCCTTGATCTAATTCGTATTTGATTAAAATCATAAGTTATTGTTTCATAACATATATGTTGCTTACTTTAGTTATGTAGATACATGCTATTCGTTGTGAGCGGTGTACATGTTTGACAAAGTTTTTGCAAGTTGTTTTCTTTTGACACGCAAAAACTTGCTCAAAAAATAAACGCAGGCCAATTGACACGCACATTTTAGAAATTGACTTGTGAGGAAAAAATTACACACGTCAAGTGACACAGTGAAAATTCAAATGGCACATATTACTACGCAACTTAACTACTATGAACTGCACCTTAAGTATATGGAAAACACAACCCATAACATTAGCTGAAATTCCTAAACTCACCTACAAACTGAAGTTCAACTTTGCTCTCGCAATTTTCTTTTGTAACCGGGAACAACGTGAGACAACGTGAAAGAGAATTTTCCAAACAAAATGTAATCAAAAGCCACTTGCGTAATGAGTTGGACTTGAAGACCATTGATGCTCTTATGGAGGTTTCTATTTGTGGGCTCCAAATTTATGCAATGGTATGGGCTACCATCTTCAACATTTGGAGAAATATGCAAGACCGCCGGATACGTACGTTCAATTGATTTTTTATTTATTTATTTAACAAATCAAGATTGCATATTGATTATTCAAAATATGAGATTTCCTAAAATATTGTGTAAGCCAAAATTGAGATGACATTTTGAAACAAAAAGTAGATGCCAATTGACATTCATTTTTGGTTTTCAAGAAAGTCATGTGACACTTTGAATTTGAACTTAAACGTCAAATCAAATTTGTCAAACATAGACATTGGTTGTGAGTACACCCTCTTTGGATGCACACCAATTTAGAAATTCATTGTGCTATTCATTATGTAGTAATTAGTCATATGAATATAAATAAAATATGAGCGGGTAAATAATCAATGTGGGCCACACTAATGTTGTGGTGAATGTGAAAATAATGTGGGTGAAAGACTTTCAGTGTTTCCATTAGTTTTCATAAGAAGTCCTCACCAACACAATGATTTCAATAACTTGACAAGAGTTTCATAAAATAAACAATCACCACATAAAATTCGGTTAAACCTAAACCATTTCACACTTAATACGGTTCATATCGGGGCGGGGGATGGTTGTAACATATTACTCAGTGAATTTTATAATTCTCTAAAAGAAATGAAGCCACCCCAAAATATAATTTACATTATTGAATAAAGGTAGATAGAAAGTAGGTATACACATGACATATAATCAACTAAATATGTAGATTTTATTAATAAAGAAATACAACAATAATATTATATTGCATAATAAGAAAAAGAACACACAATCCAATACATTCAGTTGCTACATTGCTAGCCCTATTTCTTAAGGCCTTGAAGCACATTGGCAAAAAGAGTTGCCATCCTCTCTTGCGATGCCTGTGTCAATTTAAACATCTCTAACTCTAATATCCTGTTGTCCTCGTGCAATTTGATGGCGGTCTCTAGCTTCAACTCCTCGATTCGACGAGTAGATTCACAAAACCGGTCCAAAGACGCCGCCATATCACTAGCCAACTTCCTTCGTTTCACGGGTTCCCCTCTAACTCCGGGTAAATTAGAGGCTCGAGTTCTTGGCGACTCGGGATCCTCCTCCGGAACCTGTTGTGATTCATCTTCCAGTTGACTTGGCGGCTGTTTGTCCACACCTACAGGCCTGCCGTTGTCCATACCACCGGGCACCCCGTCCGCCTTAGCAGTGCCGGAAAGAACTTCGTCAATCATATTGAACCAAATCCATTGCGAACCCGCATTATCGCCCGTGACGTTGTGTAATTTTTTCTCCTTGTGATAATGGCGCTTAAGCTTGTCCCATTTGTCCTGAACTTGCGTCCAAGTGCGTCGCGCCTCGCTCGGGTGGTCCTTAATAACTTGCTCCCGGATCCGCTCCCAATGTTGTTGCTTGAAAACCGCCGTGCCGTAACTCTCAATGCGCTCCTTTACCAACTCTACTAAGTATTTTGTGGCTCCGTGGGTCCACTCCCTAGTTGGAAGAGGTGGCGAGCCTAAACCCGCCACGTGCCCGTCATTCGAAGGTCCCGGAGCGCCCAAAATGGGAGGCGATGCTAGGACCATGGTCCCCAAAAAACCTAACCCTTCTTCCATGGTAAAAATAAATAGCCTCAACCCCCTAAATGGCGCACCCAACCAAATCCTCACTTAGCTAGGCGAACGAGAGAGCGAGAAATACGGAGTGAGAGGTTAAGGGGAGCTAAGCTCTTCTTATGCCTCATTAGGAAGGAGCTGGGCCTATTAAATTTAGAAGCCGGTTAAGGGCAATTACCCGGGGAATTAAGGAGCAGGGCCTATTAATTTAGAAGCTGGTTAAGGTAAATACCTAGGGAATTTCCCTAAAGCACGTTGGAATTCCCCGTGGCTGATGGGGGCGGACCCGCCCCTTCTGGGCTGGGGCGGACGGTCCGCTCCGCCTCCCAACACCGGCGGAGCGAGGCTCCCCATCCGGCCATGGATGTTTTCCATCCTCTTCCGCCTGGCCAAGCGGCGGAAGAGGGTTCATGTGCGCAGGACTACTGCACTACAATGATCCACGCCAAGATGAGCATGATAAGGCCGACGCTCCGGCCGATGCTCGTGTGCCAAGTTGGGTGGCCTTGCCCCACGGCCAGAAACCACAACCTACTCATGTGATGTTTCCCTGTTGTGGTTTCTCGAGCTGTCTGTTTCTTCCACGCTGCGATCCAGTGCGCTCTGTAGCTGATGGTTCTGTATACGGCCGAATGGAGTGCCCATACCAATGCCAACGACAACATCACCAAGGCTTCCGCACGGATCGCGTCTGCCGGTTTGTCCATATTATATATGGTGAATGGGGCGACGGCGAGGGTGTGGTATAAGGGGAATATCGTAAACGAGAGCAAGACCACGGCGGTCGCCTCTGTCCCGATTCCGATGGCGTACTGGAAGCCGGAGAAGAAGTAGCTCAAGATGGCGAAATCCATCGCGGTGACAATTGGGTACAAAATCGTGTCCACGTCTTGGCCGCTGAATATGACCAGGAAATAGGAAGTTAGCCCCGTTTTGAGAGCCAAACTCCCCATCATCGTGATCCTGAGCTTCAGCGACAGACCCGGCCAGATGCCGCCCAGGAGGTGAAGGAAAGCGAGAACTATAACACTCATGAAGCATATCCAGATGCTGATGGCTTCCGATGTGGACGCTCCCTGACATCGGAGTGCATCGAGCGCGGCGTTCGGTGTGTTACAAAAAATCTTGCAGCAACTTGTGAGTATCATCTGGTAGGAGCTATCGAAATTTTGAGAGACAAATGAGCTCAAGTCCCTGCACTGGGTGACGTTAGGATCGGGTCTGCAGAAACGGCCATGGCACGAAGATGGAGACGTCGAAGCCATCGAATCTTGGTCGCCTTCTGCAGATTTGGGCAATTTTTCAGAAATGAATTGCACTGTGAAAACCCAAAAGTCAGAAACTTGACAAGAAGCGAAACCATAGCAATTATTTACAGGTGTGCACCCTTAGTAGATGGATCGTATTTTAATGTGTTTGTATAGTCATTTCCCATCTATCTTATCCAAACAATACACAGAAATGGTCGTGGTAATCCATATTTCAGCCTGTCGTCTTGGCCAACAGATTTTCAGGAATGATTTTCAGAAGCGAAACCATAGAATTTACAGACTCGCACGCCTCAATAGACGTTTTTGTTTTGAATTTGATTTTAATATCAACTTACAGTTATTCTCTTCCATGATCTTATGTAATCAATGCACAGATTTCTACAAACATGAGCAGCAAAGATTTATGGAAGAGCTGGGAGGTACTTAAACGATATATATATGTCTTCACGTATACCTCTGCACCTAGAAGAGCTAGAAATATATGATACTTAATTACAGCCTCATGTTGATACGAGCCCATATATACAAGTCCAACATCCAGAATTCAGATTATGGTGAGAGCAAGTACTCAAGTGGCGCTTTTGATTCGAGACGCTCGTAAGGGTGAAAACCTTACAAAGACACAGTTTTGCAGGTTTCTGAAACCATCCTACTATACAGACATCTGGCTCGCGGCCTCAAATATAAATTGCATGTGGATCGAACTGGAGTCATAATTCCTCCACCCACACAAGGACGATTTACAACACACCCTCTTGGCACAATTCCCTCTTGTGTGTGGGAAAAACGTAAGAATTCCCTTCAAAAGGAAGGAATTATGTCAAGGTGGAATTGTTCATAGTGGGAAAACCATCCCTTTTCCCATGCGGGAATTTCCCAAATGCTCCTTGTGCCACCACTTTGCCTGATGGCTCAAAGCAAGAGTTAATAGCAAGTTGTTCAACTGGAAGCTGAATCTTTCAACCTGACAAGTCACTTACCTGCTTGCCGACGAGACCACAAGAAGATATGCCACTCCGACGTTGAAACTTGAAATGACAAACCAAGTTAGATCGGGTTCGCAATGTCATTGCTAAGCGGAGGAAACAATTCCCGATGCGAACCGATCCAACGGTCAGAATTGTGTGTGGAGTTGCAAGTGCGTAGAACAGGACCACACAACTTATATTAATGGTTTCATGTTGACAAACTTAGTAGTGCTACCAAAAGATACTCACAGTCTCATAAGCAACTTAGGGGCGGTTTACACTCATAGATGCCTTATTCCGCGGTACAAGTTCATGGTCTACATTTCATGGTCGGAGTTCTTAAAATTTTGATTTACAAAGCCGTTGGGCCCCTTACTAGGTGTAAACCAAATGTGGACTAAGAGGAATGACCATGCGGCAAGAAGTGGATGTGCGAATTTTTTTAATAAAAGCCCAAAAAGGGCAGTTTTGGGAAAAAATGAAGTTTGACCATTTTGTTGACATCAATTTGCCTTCACTTGCCTACACATGCCTTCACTTATCTTGTCATTTAGTTTTTTCTTCTTTTCGCCTTAAAATTCAGCAAGTATGGTCGAAATGGAGGAGAGGAGGAGGAAGCTAGTCGTGCTACTAGGATTGTGCATATTTTTGTACATGCTTGTGAAGAATGTTGTGGGCATTCAAACACTGATTTTGCAAGGAGAATGGGAAAAATTTGCAATTTTGAGTGTGGTTTACGAAAGCATTGGACGTAGAGAGAGGAACATATGGAGTCAAGAGAGGTCTTCTCACAACAAATTGTGTTTTATATATATATAGTGAAGCACATTTGAGACTAATCAGCCACAAATATATTAGGGAACATGTTTTTAACATGGATGGATGGTCAAGAGGTACAATCAAACACAACAATGTCCTCTTGTTATGCGAATTGAGCAAATATATGCAACATATATAGAAGGAGTATATCAATTCTCACTATATATTTGATTTAGTCTAGGCATTAAGATTGATGTGCCATGTTGATTAGAGTGCAATATGAAGATAGTGGGAGGCGACTTGAGCTTCATAACCGCAATCCTTCTTGGGCCAAGCTACTACCCCTACAATCGTTGCATAAGACAAACCCTATGAAGAGTCAAGTATTGTGGATATTTGGCCCAAGATGGCTCAACCTCTCTTGCTACTACTTAGCGGCCGAGTGAGTCCATAGGTGTGGTTCATGTAGGACGGCGAGAACGACGGCCCACACTATTACCGTTTGATGCTACTATATTCGATAAAGTAAAGGCACCACCACCGGCGCAGCAAAGTGACTCAAAGGCCCAACCCCATCTGAATGAAAGGAGTTATGCTCGTCCAAAAGGCCAACCATGCTTTATTAACATAACATTGTTCAGATCCATAACAATGTTATGTGGGACCGACAATATTTCATGAAATATTCCCCACATTCAGACTAAATGTGAAGGACAACCATAGATCTTTTGTGGAATATCGTCGGTCCCACGGAACATTGTTATGGATATGAATAAAGTTATGAATAAGTACGCGGGCAAGTTACTGTAACCTTCGGGAAAGATGCCCACACCCACAACCAATGTTGTGGCCACATGTGGCGATGGTTTGGCCACTTTTGGGAGTCAATGGGCAAAATTATGCGGAGGCTTATTATACTTGAATCTCTATGCTACAGTCTAACCTTGATAATGTCACCCTTGTTAATAGAACACCTTGATATTGTCACCTAAAAGTTTGAAACCGATTTTCATAGTGTAAAACTCCCTCGTTATTATCCCTATCACCCTTGGTAATGTCACTATTTTTTTCCAAAATCCGTAGTGTAAATGTGATAATACCAAGTATGGATGGATTGTATGTGATGGTTGGATGGACAAATTGAAGAAATATGATCCAGAGGACATCTTCAATTTTGATGAGACGGGTTTGTATTATAGAGCCTCTCCTTGCAAGACTTTGAATATTGGGAAGGCGAAAGGAAATAAGAAAAAGAAGGACCGTGTGACATTGGGGCTTTGCACTAACATCTCATGGAAGGAGCGATTGAAGCTTGTTTTCATTCACAAATCAGCGCGTCCCAGATGCTTTCCTCGGAATTTTGATCCAAATAGTACAGTACACTATTATTCTAACAATTCAACCTAGATGAATGGTGGTGTTTTTACACATTGGGTGAAGAGTGAGAACCGAAAAATGGCATTGAAAGACAGAAAGATTTGCATTATTATGGATAATGCAGAATGCCATGATATTCATGGTGAGGTCAAGAAAGTTATAGATGGGTTTAATGCCTTTGTACTCTCCCATATCACTATCTTGTTCCTTCCACCAAATGTGACTTCAGTTGTTCAGCCTTTGGATCAAGGAGTGATTGCAACATTCAAAATGTACTATAAGCGCAAGCTTGTTAACTGGACTTTGCAACAAATTGATAACAATTCAAATGAAGATTTGGAGAAACTGAATGTTGATCTATTTCAAGCTATGCTATGGTGTGTGGCGGCATGGCATGAATTAGATGATCAAACCATTAGAAATTGTTGGAGAAAGTCCGCCATATTGCCTATAGAGTGGAATGCATATATCAACAATTTTGATGAACGTATGAAGTCCAAAATGGAGGAAGCAACTTTGGAATTGGGCAATCTCATCGCCGCATTGAATTTGGGTTTGGATGTCGAAGGCAAGCCTGTAGAAAAGCTTTGTCCTTTGGAGTACATAAACATGGAAGGTGAAGATGATTTTGAGGTGGAATATTCTACTGAGGAGCTTGTGCAATTAGTGCAAGATGGCGAACATGTTCTTGATTCCATGGAAGTAGACCCATTGATTGTTGATAGCAGTGATGATGAGCCTAGAGTAGTGAAGCTAAGCGGTGCACAAAAATATGCTAAAGATGTTTTGAATTTTATGGCTAGCCAAGGTTCTCAGATTTTCAACACTCAGGAGTTGTTAGGGATGGAAAAAACCCATGACAAACTCATTAAAATTGGTGTTGCACATTTAACATCAACAAAACAATGTGACATTAGAAGCTTCTTTGTCTCTAGTGAGAGGTCTTTACCTGATCTCAATGACACATTATGATGTGCTCTTGTTGTTATTCACAATTTTGAATTAGATTTTACATTCAAAAACATTAAAGTCTCGTATTTGTTATTTTATTTTTTACATTGTAATTTTATTTTTATTTTCTACCTTTTTTTTGATAATATCACATTATGCAGAAATCTTCAAAATGTGACATTATCAAATATGTCACACCTTGTTTATGTCACTCTTTTTGGTGAAACGGATGGTGTGACATTATCAAGGTTAGACTGTAGTTACATTAACTGGAGCCCGGGCCTTTGCATGCCACAGCCATTTGCCACATTAAAGTACAAGGAGATGCCTCATCCGTGCAATGAACGGGGAGTATCAACTGCTAGTTACAGATGACCCGGTTGAGTTTCAGAAATAACCTGTTGAAATTCAAGACTTTGGCAAAATTAACGATCGTTTTAATGGAATCTATGGAGTTTACCTCAAGTCAATAAAGAAAAACCAAAAGATCGCAACATGTAACCAGTTGGACTTGGAAACCACTAGGATTTTGACCAATTATGTTCAAAAATCTCCCTGGACACTACTTGCCTCATCGGTTGGGGTGAACCAACCCGTACACTGGTTCCTTGGAGGCAAGGGTTTAGGCATCCAACAAGGAACGAGTGTATGGGTTCGTTCGCCCAAATCTGCTTCATCCATGTCCTTGATGAAGCAACCCATCTTGTGGACAATCCACCAACCCTCCAAAGCCAGGAGAGCATTGGGATCTTTCGGTTTTTTCCTTATGAATTTGAGGTTTTTTCTCTATATTCTTGAAAATGATCAATAATTTTCCTAAAGTCTTGAACTTTGACCGGTTGTTTCTCAGAGGCAACCAATTCATCTATAATTAGCGGTCAGTTCTCCCCGTTCATTGCAACCCTCTGCTCGTTGCGTGCAGTTTTGAAATGACTTTCACAACACCTACCCAAGGAGGTGGGAGAGGGAATTATCGCATACGAGCATATTAACTCTCATCCATCCAACATAAAACTAGATCCCTGATATATTGGTGGTTGTGAGGCCAAACCCACCACCCTTAAGCGTCCTAGTCCGGGTATGGGTTTGAGAATCACATGTCTTATGTCGAGAATCGTAGAAACATGAAATTCAACTTCAACTTCCACCAATGCACTAGTCGTGCTAGTCTTTATTAACTTCTTCCAAGAGTTCACAAGCACCTTTCTTCCTACTCACCCCTTAGAGCGTGTTCCACTCTCCATGTGAGAGTGACTAGCTCACTACTCCTCCTTTTTAATGATTTTCATTTATTTTAAAATTTTCTTAGCTTCACACTTTGCTTTAGACAATGATGCCTCGATACCACTAGTATCGTGTATGGTTAGTCCCTTAGCCGACTCAAGCTCCCAAGTCATAGTCTTTGCCACACATGCCCTTGCCGATATTCCTCTTGAGCTTTTGGTCTTAGCACAACTTTCACTTGTTGAATCCATGAATTAATGGCCAACTCCTCAGCTTGATAGCAACCCCGCACTTGATGCCCGCTCCGCAACTTAGTGTCAACTCCACGTTTAATGTCAACCCCGTAGCTTAACGAACAATCTAAGGTAGGGTGTAGCTTGAACTAACCAAAGACTAATTAACTGGGAGGCTAATAAGGCTAGTAGGCACTAATTAACTAATAAACCCAGCTCTTAGCTGCGGCTACTTCTAACTAAATAAACCCAGCTCCTTCATAAACCCAGCTCCCTACTTCTAACTAAATAAACCCAACTCCTTCATAAACCCAGTTCCTTACTTCTAACTAAATAAACCCAGCTTCTTACTAGCTCCTTCATAAACCCAGCTCCTTACTTCTAATTAAATAAACCCAGCTCCTTACTTCTAACTAAATAAACCCAGCTCCTTCATAAACCCAGCTCCCTACTTCTAACTAAATAAACCCAACTCCTTCATAAACCCAGCTCCTTACTTCTAATTAAATAAACACAGCTCTTTCATAAACCGAGCTCCTTACTTCTAATTAAATAAACCCAGCTCTTTCATAAACCCAGCTCCTTAGCTACGGCTACTTCTAACTAAGCTTCTCCACCCTCAACCACAAAAACCAGAAAATGAACAAAAGAGAGCTTCTCCAAGGCCTCCCCTTAATTCACCTACCTAATTCTACTAATCCCACTAAGTCCCCTACCTAATTCCACATTTTTTCCCGAGCTCTAAGAGCTCAACTTCCTAGAGAAGAGAGATAGAGAGAGAGGAGAAGAAAAAGAGAAGTGAAGAGAGGAGGAGGAAGAGGAAGAGAAGAGAAATGGAATGAGGGAGAGAGAGGAGGAGGGTGAGAGGATAGGAGTGAAGGAAGGTGCACCCAAGACCACAACCTTCTAATCCTCTCCTACTTAGTAGGACCTTATCCTATCCACTAAACCCTCACCCCCTAAACCAACAAGAACATGTTCTAATTCAAACATTTAAATCAAAGGCACTTCCCCTTGCCTCATCAAGCACTACTCCTGTAATCAAAACACTCCCTAATGTCACTAAGCTTCTAATTCACCACACAAAATGGCTTAAGGCCTAAACATAAATCCACACCAAGCCTCACTCTTTTTATACTTTTGATTATTTCAATAATACTCCGATTGCAATTCTAATTAAATTCTAAAAACACTATATTCGTTAATTGGAGACTTTTTGTTGATTTTGAGACTATTTAAGGACGTGGCTTTCACAATTGTAGGAAGGAAAACAGTACAAAGATGCTATGTTCCCAATTTAGGATTCAGATATGAGACTCAAATGCATGGAAATACACAGACGTAAATAAGAAAACGAGATATATGAAAACATTTGCATATACAAAATCGATATCATATTTATTGAGTAGGGTTGAAGTACAAAATACATGTGGAATATCCAATATTAAGCCAAAGTCCTAAAAATATAATCCCTCTACTAAATGTATGTTAATAATAGCCTATATGTTTGGATTGTGAATACGACTCGCTACTTGTATTTTTGCCTTAGCCTTTGCGGCCGTTTCTTTTTCTTTTGCTTTAATGGCATCCATTGCTCTAAAGATCTCGGCTCCGCGGCTGTAACCTTGTTTATTAACTGATCCCGAATATGTGCCATTTGCCCATATTTGCTGAACCGCTACCGATTTGTGGGTTGTAATATTGTGAGTGGAATAAGAATGTGTTTGGGAAACCGAATGTCTTGCACTCTTCCGTAGGGCCAAACAACGATCAGACTCGCAAGAAGCTGTCTTCAGTGTTCGCCTATCCAATGACGAAGTCGATGATGCCCGGCCCACATTCGTGTACATTGGGGTCTGAACAATGACCATAAATATATATTATGAAGTGGGTTAGTATAAGTGGTTACAAGTTACGGATGGAAGTCCGAAAAACCCAAGAAGTTGAAATGCACTAATACACGGAAATCATCAAGGAAAAACTTGAGAATGCCAATAGTTGGGCACCTTCGCCTTTGGGGCGCTGGTTAAAGCTTTTGGGACATCGACGGGTGTAGATACAAGCCCGAGAGGGACGTTCGCAAACGCCGGTACATCAATTTGGGGTTCATCCATGCAAAGGCGTCTGGTCGACCGTGGGTTTCGGACGTGCCTCTCACCGCGGAGGGGAGATGGAGATGGAGATGGATCGTAATTGAGTTTTGCAACCTTTGCAGGAGGGCTATCCACGACTCCGTCTTCAAACCCGGAGTCTTTGGAGTAATCAACAGCAGAGGCAGCATCGACGGCCAAAAATTGGAATAGTGAAGGCATTGCAACATCGCTCATACCAAGGGAAGGAGATGTGGGGCCTGACCGTGATGCAGACATGCCATTGACGACACTTTGGGGTGCTTGGTGAGGCAACTAAGACACAATAATACATTACAAAAATAAGGGGAGAAATGTTAGATATTTACATGGAGAGTCAATGTACAAACCCAAAATTGTCAAAGTTTTCATATTAATTTATTGAGTCTAGCGTAGCCGTACAACATCCTAAATTCCTCATCTTGTGGTCCTAGAGGCCTATTGCCAATGGGGTTCAAGAGCACAAAATCCGGGACACTTCCGGGGTGATAGGCAAGCCTCCTAATGTAGGGCCCTAGTTCACTCTCTAGAAAGTTGTCATTCCTATCGCTTTTCCAAGGATCCGGGAATATGCAATTGCCCGGGGGATTGAGAATACTCTTTGCCGGGTTGTCGTCAATGAGGAGTGTGTTATCCGGGGTGGGCCAACAACCGTGGGGAACCCCCTCCAACATAGGGACGCCCACCCAGAGGTTCTTCCTCAAGACCTTTAAGAATTGAGGCCCACGACCTCCTCCAAGCTTGGGTACAATATTGCCACTACGGTCATAGAGGTCATCGCAGTGTTCTTGACCGAGAAGCAAGCATGGCATTGCGAGTTCTCGGAAAAGGAAATCGACGATGGCCTTCGTGTTGTCCATGAGCATAGAGCTCCAGATGATGACATGTGCGAAGCCAAGGACCTCACGAAGGAAGCTCCTCAAGCCGGGGTGGGCACGTACAACCTTCTTATTTATGAGAGTATCGAACTGTCCGCCGTAATCCATGTTTTGTGGACTACGGAAGGGCCCCTTGGACGCACTATTCGAGATATGTTTGGAATAACAAAGCACCCCATTGAGGTCAAATATTATGAACGGTTTCATCATGGGCGCGCTTGGTTTTCCCGCGGGGTTGCGACATATCTCTGACGGACCCTGTGATGGAACATTCTATCTAGGTAAATGGTACTACTCAAGAAAACCAATTGACAAGCATGGATGAACTCAACAAAGAAGTATAAGGCCAAAAATAATCCGAACCATCCAGTTGAAAAATTGGTATTAATGTAATTGGTGATACACATTTGGTGAATAATATACATTGTCGCAAAAAATATCTGTTGAAGTTAATGGAATCTATGCTAACAAAATTGTATCCACTCGCCGGGCGAAGTCGAGGATTGAACTCGATAATATACACACGCCACGAAGGAGGCAGACAAGGAAGTTTCGGACGCGCGTCCGTAACGTGGGAGGCATGCTCAAAGGTTGATTACCTCTTCAGGGGCGAGGTCCGCGCCAGCAGTGCCTCCCTCACCTGGCCCCGTCATGGGCACAGGATCCAGACGCGCGCCCGCAAAATTGTCCAGATCTTCGACCACCAACAAGGTGTCTCCAACCGCTTGCGACCCTTGAGTATCCACGTAAGGCTGATCCTCATCTGTGGAGTCTTGGTTGCCCCGCATATGTACATCTTCATCGCCGATGGGGGCGTTGCCTTCATTGACATCCGTCTCGGCGGCACCCGCCATGTCACGTGCCGGTATCTCCTCCACTCCTGTAGGATGAGAGGAGGGCTCCTCTGGAGTGGCGACAACAAGGGGAGAGGGCGGGACAATCAACATGGGAGGTGGATAAGCATGCTCGGGTATATAAACTGCATGGCTACTAGATGGAGGCCGCATGAGAGTCGTGGGCATGGACATGCCGGCCTCGGGAGCTGCATATACAACTTGGGGCCTTGCCTGCAAGCTCTGCATCAAGCTCATGAATTGTTGGCTCTGGGCCAAGAACTGTTGTTTTGAGCCATGAGATCAGCGTGCCTTCGAGCAGACTCCAACCTAGCTTGCTCCATCTCAGCTTGGATGGCGGCCATCTTTTTGGCGTGCTCTTCGTTAGCTTCTCGAAGCCGTTGGTCAAGCTCTTCCTTCATTCGCCTCTCCATCTTCTCGTCCAATTCGGACACTGACATCGGCTCTTTCTTCACCTTGCCAGGTTCCGTAGGCAAGGCAGAGATGGCATTGTATATCCTAATCTCATCCTCGTCTTCATCGGAGAGCTCCAAGACCGCGCCTTCAGGGTATTCGTTGTATGGCGTCTTGTTCCTCTTTCGTCGACTCTCACGATATAGAGAGATATCAGGCCCCAATATCAACTCCAGCACATCCCTCCCCTCCATAGGGGGTAGATCTGAATGTTGAGATCCCCCTCCAGATGAAGCGGTGCATCCGCCTTCTGCCGCAAGGTCCACATCCTTCTCGGCCATAACACCTGGAGCACGAGATGGACCCGCAGTTGAGGGAAATCCAACTCGAGAGGTGGGAGTCCCAAAAGGTGAGAGAACAGGGGTATGAGGGACCCTTATCGGAGTGAAGTTCACGCGTGCCTCCTGCGCATCCGTGTCGTCTGTTCCTAGCAGGAGAGCATTTGGATTAATTGGGTCGCGAACAAGGCCGTGTAAAGGCTCCTGTGTGGAGGGCTGCGCTCTTGGGGAACTGGGATCCTGGTCCTCTTCAGGGTCTGTCTCCATTCCGGGCATTGCCTCTTCTCTAGAAGAGAGAGGCACAACATGATGGGGTGTAAGGACGTCCATGATGTCCTGGATATCCATTTTGGAGGCCATTACCCTGTGAGTATGGGCGTCATCGTAGTCGGAATCCCGCACAAAAGAATTCACCTGCAAGCCAAGCATCTGGACCATAACAAGAAAATTAGATAAGAACAATTGTGGTGATTGCATATAAATGAGGCTAGATGTCAACACATTATACGGACGCGCGTTTGTAAAACCACCACTCAAAAGTTGGACAATTTTACGGACGCACGGTCGTAAAATTCACATGCACCTAATACTGGGTTTTTACGGACGCGCGTCCGTAAAATAACTATGCAAAAGATAGGTGGGTTGAAAGACAAACAAATACTCACCAGTGCTACATACATAAACTTCGTGCCTCCGAAGACGTTGTAAACTGTCTCACTCATGACAGTTAAAGCCTTCAAGACCCCTATATAAAAGTCCATCCGGAGCTCGAACGCCGGATAGATTGCATGCATTGTCTCCTCAACAACCTCCTTGGGATGTGGTGGCGGCAATGAATAGACTTTCTTGAACACCTCGTGTGGTTTAATGGGCAATCGTCCAGTTGGGGAAGACTTGCGTGTTAAGAAATAAAGCTGCACAGCTCCCACTTGCTTCACCCCCCTTGCCTTTTGAATGACAGTGATCCCTTCTGTCTTTGCTGGGATGTAGGTGCTGTGGTACATATTGTATTCGAGGTCCATCGTTGATGTGTACAGATGGACAATGGATGTGGACCTCTCTTACTCTACAATCCATAACCACACATGAGGCTCGAAGAGGGCAGGCGAGCGATAGCTCTTGAAGGCTTTTAAGAAGGGGTCGTAGAAGGGTGCTCCCGCAACGTCTTGCTTCCAAGCTCCAGAAATTGCACGAAAATAAAAAATGGCGAAAGGGCAACCCTTGGGCTCATCTCTCACAGAGGCTCTTGAAGCATGGGTGTCCCATGTGCCGAACTTCATGCCCTTTGCGACCGTGCAGAATCTTGTAAACCCTCCAAATTTCGCGTTATTTTTCCTATCGAGAAAGTGAACGTACAACCCTGCCTCCCTCTCGTCGATGGATCCCTTTTTTTCGTTCCTTCTGGATCGTTGGGCAAGGAAGGATGATGCCCTCTTATCAAAGCTCGCATTGAGATGCCATTGATGTGATATTCACCCTTCAGCTTCCTCCAATTCTCCTACACGATCTCACCATCACTATTAATGAGGTTGTGGGTGGGTAGCAATTTGCTAATCTCCCTTACAGCCATGGTCTTCTTCTTTCTGTAATCGCACCATTCCTTAATGTGGTACGTGGATGGCTTCATGTGCTTCGGCCGCTTCAGAAAGATTTTGGGATAGGGCAGAGTTCTTCTAGGAGTTTCTAGAAGAATGTGTTGTGCTGCCCTGTACAGCTCCGAGTCCATCAATCCTTGGAGGGGACGAAAGAACTCTCGCAGGATTGGTGGTACCTTAATCTTTGAATCGCTCTTGTACGTATTCTCCGTATCTGGATTCACAAGGTCCCCGTTGTTGTGGGCATCGAAGAGTCGCAACCATATTACCCACGTCTCCTCTGTTGCAGTGATGAGCTTGAGTTCACCCTTTAATTCATGCACTGTCTTCATGCCGCTTGTCTTCATGTCTATACTCGAGAACTTTATCAAGATGGCATTGCTGAATGTCTGCAAGAGGCATGAATTGCAAGAAATCAGTACATCGAAATTAGCAGACATTAAATTCAAAGAATTGAAGCAGTGGGAGAAGAAGGGCCAGGTTTACGGACGTGCGTCCGTAAATATATATGAGTGACATACCTGCCATTTGGGGTTCTTGACGACTGCATTGTCTCTTTCTTTTGGGGGACATTCGTGCTCCACCCACAAGGTCCTCCCAGCCACGATGTTAGCTGCCCATGAAGCCTCGAACTGCCTCACTTTATTCCCTTGGTTCATGAAGGCTGATATTGCTATGAGCTTGTTCGAGTCCTTGGAATGCACGACGAATGCCTTCCAATATCGGATTGTCTCCTTTAATGGGCTTTTCCACTCGTCGTCTTCAAGGAGAGCCTTTGCAGCCATTACACTATGTTGGCCGTCGACAATGTAGAACTCTCCATTCTTGAGAATCGGCCAATTTTTTTCGTTCACTTCAACGATAGGATCCTTAGGTGTGACGCAAATCGTCTGCCTGTCAAATTTGGGGTTGTTCATGATGTTGTTCATTTGCCACCATACCCCACTATCTTCTTTCGCTCTGGTATTCATACTTTCGGTGCCCTTGTGGCATTTGTAGACGTCTATGTCGAAAGTGAAATACTTGCCAAGCGGCTAGCAACCCTTTGTCTTCTCATCGAACTCTTGGAATATCTTTGTGGAGAGTTCGGTGTCAGGACGTTGACCTTTTTTAAGGAGAGGAGCGACAGTGAGTGTTGAGCTGACATCCGGGCCCTCTGTTAGCCCTGATGACTCCATCTGCGAGTGAGAGCGTTTACTCGTCTGTCTGCTCCCTCTTGATGCACCACTCTGCGAGGGCCTTGAGGATTCCGGCACAGGTTTAGGGACACGCTTGGGCCGTTCAGGAACGACTTGTTTCTTTTTATCCTTCCCCTTTTTGGCCTCTAGCAAGGCCCCATTCACTCTTGTAACATTGTTCAAGAGTCGTCCAAGCCGCTTACCCGTCCAAGGTGCATTGCATGCATAGTCTTGGAACTCCGTCTGGAGATTGAAGCAAGCCGCATCGGGACTACCATTTTCACACTCATTTTTGTTAAAGGGATGGTAAGATTCGTACAAAATGAATGTGACTCGATCTTCTTTCTTCTCAAGGTCAATTACTACATAATCCCCTTGGGCCACTGCACACTCTACTGTCCACAATTTAAGTTTTAGCCACTTCTTCGCATCATCTATGTCGGTCTTAATTTGGTAGGCAAATCTAAGCACAAATATCTCTTTTTCGTCTTTCTCTACCAGTACTGTCCAATTATCTACAATGTCATCTTGTGGCTTGTAGTGGTCGTTGGGGCTGATGTCTTTGATAGCTTCTGGCAGCGGAGGAATGAGAGCCTCTGCGAACATCTCAATTGCGGGTCTCTTTTTAGATGCCATCTGCAAAAATAAGATAGACAACAAGTTAGTATTGTGGTCAATGGATAAAGATCCTAATATACGAACGCGCATTCGTAAAGATTGCGTATTCTATCATCTAGGTATTGTATATTCAAATGAAAACATCCAGTTGTAGTGAATACACATAGCGCGTACACTATATACTCAAATATATGAAGAGGTTACGGACGCGCGTCCGTAACTCCTGCACATATAAGATAGAAAAGAATTTGCTTACTTATATATGCATAGGTTACGGACGCGCGTCCGTAAACTTTCTTAAATATTTTATATTTGTATATAATATCTCTAGAAGTTACGGACGCGCGTCCGTAACCTCTAGACATATATGATAGAAAGGGATTTGGTATAATAGAAAGGGATGTAGTTTCTTAGAAAGTGATATGCTTTCTTAGAAAATAATTTGCTTTCTTATATTTGCTTTCCCTAGTTTACGGACGCGCGTTCGTAAACTTTTTAATATATTAAGGTGTGAATTTTCATTTCTAGAAGTTACGGACGCGCGTCCGTAATCTCTTCACATATATTATATGATGGATTCTCATATTGTTTTGCCTAGTTTACGGACGCACGTCCGTAAACTTTGCAAATATTTTATGCTGGAGAAGATCGTAAACTTTTTAATATATTAAGAGGTGAATTTTCATTTCTAGAAGTTACGGACGCGCGTCCGTAACCTCTTCACATATATTATATGATGGATTCTCATATTGTTTTGCCTAGTTTACGGACGCGCGTCCATAAACTTTGCAAATATTTTATGCTGGAGAAGATCATCCTACTTAAATCTCTGGAAGTTACGAACGCGCGTCCGTAACCTCTGCACACATTGTGTGAGTGTCTTGTTTCTCACTCGCACAAATGTCCCTAAAATTTACGGACGCGCGTCCGTAAACTTTAAGGAATTTCTTATTATTCTAAATTTAAATATTTGGGGTGATTCCGTATTTTGCGGAGGCTTACCTTGTCTTCCAATATGGTTTTGATCAGCAAATGCGAGTGGAATATACTCTGTACTGCAATACCAGACTCTGCAATCAAAAGTACCAAAGGAATTCAGAAAGTATTGAAATTGGAATCTCACTTGCTCTCAGTGTTGTTGCAACTCATATGTTTTCAAGCAAACCTTAAGCCCTAAACCACAACAACGCAATCATACAAAATGAAATTGCAATGTTATAGAAATTCTTACCTTTGTAGAATGTTTGCTCCTAAACCACAACTCTTCCTCGTGCTGCAGGTAGGACCAACTGCAAATTTACAATATAATTCAGGTTACAAACCTCTAGTAATTCTATGTACACATGCATGATTCAATGCAACTGTTGTTGCATACTCTTTCAATGCTCTCTAAGGAAATCATCTATGGAAGAACAACATTTAGAAGTACTGCAATACAGTCTACAACAAGTTGCTCATAAATCAGATTGAAACATTTTGATATGTATGCAAAAAAAACAATGAACTACAAATTGAAGCTACTCATTTTGAATTGTCAAAAACACATGCTTCAAGATGAAAGGGGGGGGGGAAAACTACTCCAACCCTAAAACCTTGCAACAACTGAAAGTACTCCTAGAGCATCCTAATGGGCAGCAGCATGCAAGAAACTTACTCACGCTCTGAGGCGCCTCCGCAATTGACCAGCAAGAATGGGTTTTGCAACAAGAATGAGAAGAGCAGCAAGAATGGGAGCAGCAATAATGGGAAGGAAGAGCATCAAGAGAAGGAAGAGAAGTAAGAGAAGGAAGAGAAGGAAGAGAAGAGCAGCAAGAGCATGAAGAGCAATAAGAGAAGTAGGAGGTAAGAGAACTAAGTTTGTGAGGTAAGAGAACTAATAGAACTAAGTGTGTGAGGCAAGAGAACTAAGAGAACTAAGAGAACTAAGTGTGTGAGGTAAGAGAACTAAGAGAAGAACAACAAGAGCATCAAGAGCAACAACAACACGAAGAGCAACAACAACAACAGCAAGAGAAGAGCAACAACACGAAGAGCAACAACAACAACAGCAAGAGAAGAGCAACAACAACACGAAGAGCAACAAGACCACGAAACAAAAACGCGAAGAGGAGGGCGAAGAGGAGCTGGTGCACTTTGAAATCCTAAAACAAAAGAGGGCCTCCCCTAAACCCGTCCCCAAACGTCACATCAACCCCGCGCCCAAACGCCACCTTAAACCCTTACGTGGCATAACCCTACTGGTACAACAAGTGGTATAGACTCTCATCTTTCTCAATAAACTAGTCTATTTGTGTGATTTATACTTAGTTCGTTGATGTTATTATCATATGTCATAATTATTGAATAGTGCCAAGTGCTGATACTTAAGAGAATTGTACCAAGTGTTGGATGAACAAGGCTTCCTAAATCTTTTGGTGGCACTAATTCATAGCGGTATAGTATCACCTTCACTAATTTCCCACCCTCACTTTTAGGCCACCCTCACTAATTGGGATATTTCGTGTATTTTTGAAATGATCTTCAAGTATGACATAATGTCATGATTGGAATCTCCACTAACTATATCATTGAAAGACATGTCAATGGTTGAGCAACAAATACACCTTCAATCCTAGAGTCTTATATGTAGATTACTAAATACAAGGGTACGCTTCATGAAAACATCATTTTTATTCATAGCATGTAACTCAATTAATGATTGCACCAAACAAACAATGACAAGAGCATACTAACTTGGCCACAATCCAAAGAGAAAAACTCAAGGTAGTCCATGACCGCTGCAAGAGCCTCTAGTTTGTAACACCTAAATCCCAAATGCAAACCTTAAAAAAAGTGGACAAGACAATCATTGAGGACTTTGATCATATGACAACAATGGATGAAATTATAAATTGCACGAAACTAACAAGCTAATTGACCCTTTTTTTCTCTAAAGCTTAGGGATGTACACACTAGAGAAAAATAATACCTCTCCATTATGTATACTATGTGCACCAAGGCCTCAAATAACACCCCTTCTTACACGCACGTCAGTTCATACGTGGTATGAATAGTCTATCTCCCAGTGCAAGTTCCCAAGATATATGATGTTTGCATGCAACTAATTATAAATGTTTACTAGTCGCCAAATTTAAAAAAAAAATTGGTCACTTGATTGTTGGAATCCTTTTGTAATAACTTGCTTCAAATAAAAAATAAAACCCCAACCCACGGAACTTTTTTTTAATCTAATTTATGATTATTTTTGCACGATGCTCCAACTGTTGAACGTCTTGACACAAAATTCATTTTTAACACTATATTCGTTAAATTGAGACTTTCTCTAGTCTCAAATTAATATATGGATCAAAGAACTTGAAGAGGCCCGAAACTATATTGTCAACAATCTCAATTATATTATATGTTCTAATATCCCAAATCTATGATGTGCGGACATAAGCACATATGGTAGAGCACTCGACACCAACTTCATCAACAAAAACACATTGGGTAGAGCACTCCAAACAAGTTTCACCCAAAAAACATATAAACTGATTTCTATTATTAGCATGCACAATAGAATATAGACATTGCAACATACAAAGTGCATGTAATAAATGCATATTTCTTCATTCGACAATATAGTCCCAAACATAATAATAAGATGAACTTCATTTTTTTTGAAATATAGTAAATGGATATTCATCCAACTCCAAACAATATAGTATTCGTAAGTTCTACCCAAACTCTGCCCCAATTTTGAAGAGCACACATATGTGTAATTTATATTGCTATAATTACGTATTAAACTATAATCATGCTAACACAATCCTACCAACTTCTCATTCAACGTGGGTTGCTTCTTGTGCAATCCGAGCAAGGTTGTCTTTTGCAAAAGTTATGTACTTTTGAGGGATGGACACTGATCCACTATGGTTTTTCCGTGGTTTCCATGCTATGAATATGGAATCTGTATCTACCCAAGATGGACCGTGCTCAGAATCCACCTTCCACCGAAAGTTAGGGTTTGTATCCCAGCCTGTATAATGCCGAATCACATCTTCATTCCTTGCTGTCGGTTGATAGTACTCCACTTGTATCTGTCGAAAATGAGGGCTGGAAGTTACAAAATTGGGTTTGGACAAAGCTCTTGCCACCCACACTGGCTTTGCATATGTCTCGTCTCCAGGACGTAAAATGAGCATATAACCTTCATGACAATCCACTGCAATGCGGAAAGATGGTGGGGGACGACTACTAGCCGGCCCCACGTAATGGTCGTCCACATCAAACTCCTCTCGAACCTCTCCATTTCCCAAAAGACTAGGCTCCGAAGCTTGTACATCGACTCGTGTTTGTGGCCAAAACCCATGCCTTAAAGTAAGGGGTGTATCTTGATGAAGGTTTGCCAAAGCACCACGAACACGTGTCCAATATTGTATCCAACTTCTGTAACGAAGCCAACACGATCCACCAACATCCGCTACCCTCAAACTCTCCCAATATTGTATGAAGCCTGATATACCTTTCAAAATATCCTCCAAATTCTTCATGGCTATTGGCTTGCAAGGCCTAGGCTCCCCATCCGGTAACATGGTCTTTCCATCCGCATCCACGCGCCACACAAGAAGACCCTCCGGCGGGCTCCAGTCTTGTGTCGTGCACAACAACTTGTATTGCATGGCCGGGACACCATCGTCACGCATATAGAAGCGGAATTGTTCTGCCTTCGTATGCCCGATCAATCGGTGAGCTCCACTTCGAATATAAGGTTCTATAAATGCCTTGAAGTCTGGCACCTCCTCAATCATATGGGGGATGACGGGAACGTTATCCAAATCCATGTACGACTTCATCAATAATGGGATTGTAGGAAAATCCTCCTCCCGCAACTTCATGCTCCACTGCCCAAAAGATGCATCAATATCATCGTGCGTGTGGCCTACCAATAGGAAGGACACAAAAACCTCCTTGAAAATGCCTTTCGCAACCAACAACGACCAATATGCAAAAACATATCTACTTTTATTGTCCTTGGCACAATTGTCCAATTGGACACGCAAAGTGGGAGGCAACTTTTTGGCAATCACGGGATCACTGGGTGGCTCTGGCAACGAATGAAAGCATACATCTTTTCCATCCAACAACGCTTCATATAGAGGTGTTGAACCCGTGTTTTCAAATAACAATCCTGAAGAATAGGCTGGCGGTTTCTCTAAATCACGTAAAAGCCTTGCAAATGACCCTATTGTGTGGTTTGAATCCGCTGGATACAAATCAAGAGCATAATGAGCAAACTTGACATCACCGTGTCCATGTGCAATCATTCCTGCAATGCCAACCCAACGTGATTAGCATCTATGTATGAATAAACCATTATGAAGGAATCCATGTTCTCCAGTACATCACGGAATAAAAAACCACAACATTTAGGGTATGTCATGACATTGTTTCGAAGTTCACCTGTAACCGATACAAGCAACTTAAAAAACCCATCCGTGGCCTTGATTCGATTTGCAAAACATGGGGAGGTTGTTTTGGCATGGTCCATTTTGTCATGGATGACCGTAAGAACCTCCAAGGGCCTGGAGATGGACAAAGCTCTATTTGTGTAATAATCATTACGGTGTGCCTCTTGCATGTTTACGTGCTTGAAATAGTTCAATTGATGTGCTGCATATGACTCGGTACCCATCGTGTGTGCATCCCGGAGGCGCTTCAACTTCTCGCAATTAGAGCACCTGGCAAATTTGTCCCCTCGTCTTTTTGTAATGTATTCGCTAAAGTTTTGTTTCTTAATTGCACTCAATTTTGACAATGAAATTGGCTCCAACCCAATCTTCTCGCCAACTGCATTCACGTCCAACAATATGTCTTTCCATTTTGTGCCTGTGGGAAGAACTTTCTCCACAACCTTTTCACCGGTTGTGAGCGTGCGTGTTTTGTGCGGCATTGCATCAGCAAGGGGGACAATGATGGTTGCTAGAGTGGCCGTTGCTTGCCTTGTTGCTTCCCTAGGCTTCTTTAAACCCACATTACCATGGTGACGGGACCGGCGGCCTTCCTTGGCATAAGCAGCTTGTCGATAAAAATCCGCTTTCGACACACCGTGAATGGTGTACCATGCCTTACAACACACGTCCATGCTTTCAATGGTGATGACCTTGCGACCCATCCCATTCACATGTATCGCCCTATGGACATCAAGTTTTCTTGTGGATCTTAGACGGAAATCTCCAAGCCACATTTCTTCGCGGATGGCCTTCAATTTATCCCTTGGAAACAATTGGCAACAACGATGCACACAACAATCCTTTGTGGCAACTTCTCTAATGGACTCCTCCCCGAGCAACCTTTGACGTTTACAATCAGTTGCAGACGGAGCAGGACGTGCCAATGTATCGTACTTTCTTTGACCCTTGCGCGGCCGCATGTTTGCTTGCACCTCCTTTTCGATTTGCATGTGTCGTTGCTCATGTTCACGCAAGCTAACTCCATCAATTGTGACATTCCTCAACGGCCACCTGCGGAGGGAGAACCTATGAGTGGGATCCACCTCGGAATGAACGACCGACTCCAATATGACAACCCCAACGTCCTCGGTGCCAAGCGGGTTTTCATCAATGCAATCTTGCGGATGGGTGTTACGGCAAATCCCCTCCGCCACAACAACTCCACTATCGTTAAGAAGTATCACCTCCAAATTCACCCACGAAGCCCTTGAAAGTCCCGTACATTCAACAATGGGACACTGCGGTACGGAAGACGAAGGTAAATCCAAATGATCTTCATCCGCACTGTCAGCCATAGTAGCCTCCCCGACAATGTCTAAGTCATCATCAGATGCAGATGGCCAAGTGGCCATGTCATCAGATGACCAATCCCCAATTTCACTAAACCCATCCATTCTGCCTACACACATGAACATTGAACATTGTCAAAAAATCACAAAAATTGTAGGTTCAAATCGAAGACCACAAAAACCATCATATATAAACAAAATTGCAAATACTCAGTGCTCATACAAGTTCATATGACTAATATGCCATTGGGTTCGTAAAGGTTTTGGATGGCCAGTGGCCACACTGTCATCCAGATCCCATCCACACTTAGAGGCTGGGTTTGGGTCGAGCGACCCAAACCTTTTGGGAGGAGGTTTCAGGCTCAATACAGAGAGCACCCACACTTAGGCGTTGGGTTTGGGTCGAGCGACCCAAACCTTTTGGGAGGATGGGTTTAAGGTCACGACAAGGAGCACCCATACTTAGGGGGCTGGGTTTGGGTCGAGCGATCCAAACCTTTTGGCAGGATGGGTTTAGAGTCACTCCAGAGAGCACCCACACTTAGAGGGCTGGGTTTGGGTCGATCGACCCAAACCTTCTGGCAGGATGGGTTCAGGCTCACTAAAGACAGCACCCACACTTAGAGGGTTGGGTTTGGGTCGATCGACCCAAACCTTCTGGCAGGATGGGTTCAGGCTCACTAAAGACAACACCCACACTTAGAGGGCTGGGTTTGGGTCGAGCGACCCAAACCTCGAGGCAGGATGAGTTCAGGCTCACTACACACAACATCCACACTTTGGGGCTGGGTTTGGGTCGACCGACCCAAACCTTTTGGCAGGATGGGTTCAGGCTCACAACAGTGAGCACCCACACTGTAGGGCTGGGTTTGGGTCGACCGACCCAAACCTTTTGGCAGGATGGGTTCAGGCTCACAACAGTGAGCACCCACACTGTAGGGCTGGGTTTGGGTCGATCGACCCAAACCTTGAGGCAGGATGGGTTCAGGCTCACAACAGTGAGCACCCACACTGTAGGGCTGGGTTTGGGTCGATCGACCCAAACCTTGAGGCAGGATGGGTTCAGGCTCACAACAATGAGCACCCACACTGTAGGGCTGGGTTTGGGTCGATCGACCCAAACCTTGAGGCAGGATGGGTTCAGGCTCACATCAGTGAGCACCCACACTGTAGGGCTGGGTTTGGGTCGATCGACCCAAACCTTGAGGCAGGATGGGTTCAGGCTCACAACAGAGAGCACCCACACTGTAAGGCTGGGTTTGGGTCGACCGACCCAAACAATTCCGCAAAATCCGCCTATTTATTCGGGTGATTCTCTATTAATCTATATATAACCTATTTGGAACAACTGAACTCGTAGATATTTGTTGTAATTAGCTGCTCATGAATGGAAACGTACACAAACCGTGTATTACAGCTCCAACTTAGAGAGCTTGCAGCAATCTCAGGATTGGGACATGAAAGAAAGAACCAGCATTTGGGGGGGTTGGGCTCTTTATACTACCCACCTCCGCTTTGGGCATCCTCTTTGGATGCCTTTCCCGCCTGGTCTCTTTTGGACGTTAATTCAAACCTTCTGACTCAATTTCCCGCTTCTTGTCAATAATAGACAATGTATATTTAGCTTGGCTCTTTGTTGCCCCAACCATCAAATGAATAATTCAACATATATTATTTAAAGTTGTTACCACCCTAACTTGGTCAACACTATTCTTCAACTCTTTCATAATTAGTTTTATACATGAATACACCACCACCTTCCCTATTGCCATCTCCTTTCTCCTTTTATCATTGTTGTATTTTTTTCTCACATCCTTACTAATACTAAATTCCTATATGTAACTTCCATATATCACCACAGTGGATATTTAGTGTTTGAGTTTACATTTAATGTTACTTACTCTCATAGGGTTAGTAATAGGAAGTGTATGCGTTCGTTTTAAGTGTATCAAACACTAACTATCATATAACTAAAAAGGATATAAAGATTTTGATACACTACATATGAACGCATACACTGAATACCAATAACCCTGTGACAATATGTAAGATTATATCTATTAAGGGGTTTTACTCTACTTGTAGTCAAACATTATGGTATATTTCAAACAATATATTGACAAAAGATGTGCATGTATTACAAAACTTCATATACTAAAAGTCACTAAAAGTCACTAAAAGTCACTAAATATAATAGTTAATGCAATTACTTACACTCTCACATGAGGACTTATATTTTGAAAACAAATAATTAATGCCATGACAAACTTGAATAATTTGGCCAACTTTCAATTTCCGCTAGTTAAAAGAACATTTGTTGTGTTGTAATGTGTGCACCCAATATTGCTTCATCCTCAAGGCTCCAAGTGTGACAATAACCTAGTACCTATGTGGAAGTCATTAATGGAACCATAAACCACAAATGACATTTGGCACATTCAATGTTTCAATGATGTTTGAACCTATCGTGAAGTCCCTTGAACTCTAGCAATGTGTGTGAGCAAAACATGCAAAGTTCAAAAGGTATGTCCTCATATCATTCACAACATGAAATCTACCTTAAATTAATATATAATATTTCACTATTCCAAATAACATGTTAACATGAACAACATCCTATCTATTATAATCTAGTTCTTATGCTCTTCTTACCAGGTGACAAGGTTATAGGTTAATATTGTATCACCTACTTGTGAGCACAATATCATTTATTTCCTTTAGTGCGTTCATTCGTGAAAAACCACACATCCATCTTTCACGTTTGTGAATTAGGATGTTGTGATGACATTATACATTTGTATTGGAAACTACAAGCACCAAGGCCCATGTCATTTGACCTATGTGCCATCCAGTTATGGTTTGTGTTGTTTAGGGTTTAGGGTTTAGGGTTTAGGCATCATCAAACATCAAATTGAATGTTTAAATGACTTCATATGATATGTGAACTCCATGGGGTTGCAGTAGATACATTTGTAATCATTTGTTTCTCCCATGTACTTCAAATGTGAACTTCTAAGTACATATATTAATGTTCACTCTAATGCTACTTGTTAGGGTATCCATTATAGACTAGAGCATTGTCCTCTACCAACAACCATCATATAAATTACAATACATAATCCTAAACTGTTAACCATGTGAATGGTTACCATGTGAATGGTTACCATGTGAATGGTTACCATATTTATATTATTGCACCGTGTAATTGCCTTTGTGGATTGCAATATAATTATGACTTACTCCTCTTAGACTTTGTAACACTCTCATATGATTCCATAAATTACATTATTCATACACCAAAACGATAATGGCTACATTCTACGATGTTATCAATTTCAACGGGTGATCATTCAATTGAACACCATTAAAATATGAGTTGGCGATGGTGTTAATTTTGTGGAATACCTTAGTCCACGTAGGTTTTTGAGTGGTATTGAATTGCCGCTAATGAATAGCGGGTTAGAAGGCCGGGGCCGGGCGGCCAAGAGAGGCGCCGGCCCTCCTATGTCCCGCACCTAGGGGCAAGGACAACCAGGAAGGCAATCTACCTAGGGTGGCAGGTGTCAACACCACAAGCCTCGCGGGCAACCACCTTAACCAAGGAGGTGTCGACACCTGGCAGGGTGTTGGCCCGCGAGGCTTCTGAGCCGTTGATGGGCCCGGCGCAATCTAATGGCCCGGATTCGAGGGTTTAGGGTGACCCCTTCCGCTCTCTCCTTCTCTCCCCTCCTCTTTTTTCTTTCTCTCTTTTTCTTCCTCTCTTCCTCCGCGCCAAGCGCCGCTCTTGGAAACGCCGCCGCCGCTTTCCATAGCGCCGCGCCAAGCGCTTCCTTTCGCACCTTTTGCTTTTGTCTTGGTCGCGCCGCTTCCTTTCATTCTTCTTTCTCCTTCATTCCTGTCCTCCTCTCTGATGCTTCTCCTCCTCTTCTCTCATTCTATTCCTCTTGTTATTGTCTTCCTCTTGTTATTCTCTCTTCTTGGTCCAGAGTGTTAGCTTTGAGTGAGTTCGGAGCGGTTTATTGTGTTGAACTCCTTACTTGTTTTGTAAATTTCATGCATGGAGTGATTTTAGGTTGAGTAGAAGTGAGCACGGTCGAGTGTGATAGAAAGGTAGAGGTCTTTCAAATTAGGCCTGAGTTTGCAAGAATCAGGGGGTTTGTGAGAAAGTTTTAGGGTGCTTGAGAGATTCATTGTGTTTCTGAGGTCTTTGTGAGAGTTGTTCTTTAGTGCCACAACAGAGTTTCTGAGTCTGGTTGTAAGAAGCAGATTGTGAGAGCAGCTTTCAAGAGTTTGAAAGACAAGGTAAGCAATTTGCATTAGTGCACACAATTTGCATCATTCCCTTTAGGTTCCTGTTACATATACAATGCATAAGCATTGTATATGTTGCCCAAACATTAAACATGCATCTGGAAACACAGTAGTTTGGGGAGGCGACCCAAACTCATATTAAAATATAATAAATATTTGAATTGCAGCCTAAAATGAACTAAATGTTTGGGTCGTTCGACCCAAACATTGCAGCGTCTTGTTTGGGTCGAGCGACCCAAACATTGGAGCCTCATTATGTTTGGGTCGAGCGACCCAAACATTGGAGCCTCATTATGTTTGGGTCGCTCGACCCAAACATTACAGGGAGAAGAACTAAACCACCTTGTAAAATATAAAAGAACTTTGAAAATTAAGTAAATGTTTGGGTCGTTCGACCCAAACATTGCAGTCTGAAATGAATGGGTTGAGCTTCCTAAATTTGCAGCCTCATCATGTTTGGGTCGCTCGACCCAAACATTACAGGGAGAAGAACAAACCACATTGTAAAATATAAAAGAACTTTGAAAATTAAGTAAATGTTTGGGTCGTTCGACCCAAACATTGCAGTCTGAAATGAATGGGTTGAGCTTCCTAAATTTGCAGCCTCATCATGTTTGGGTCGCTCGACCCAAACATTACAGGGAGAAGAACAAACCACATTGTAAAATATAAAAAAACTTTGAAAATTAAGTAAATATTTGGGTCGTTCGACCCAAACATTGCAGTCTGAAATGAATGGGTTGAGCTACCTAAATTTGCAGCCTCATCATGTTTGGGTTGCTCGACCCAAACATTACAGGGAGAAGAACAAACCACATAGTAAAATATAAAAGAACTTTGAAAATGAAGTAAATGTTTGGGTCGTTCGACCCAAACATTGCAGTCTGAAATGAATGGGTTGAGCTTCTTAAATTTGCAGCCTCATCATGTTTGGGTCGCTCGACCCAAACATTACAGGGAGAAGAACAAACCACATTGTAAAATATAAAAGAACTTTGAAAATTAAGTAAATGTTTGGGTCGTTCGACCCAAACATTGCAGTCTGAAATGAATGGGTTGAGCTTCCTAAATTTGCAGCCTCATCATGTTTGGGTCGCTCGACCCAAACATTACAGGGAGAAGAACAAACCACATTGTAAAATATAAAAGAACTTTGAAAATGAAGTAAATGTTTGGGTCGTTCGACCCAAACATTGCAGTCTGAAATGAATGGGTTGAGCTACCTAAATTTGCAGCCTCATCATGTTTGGGTTGCTCGACCCAAACATTACAGGGAGAAGAACAAACCACATAGTAAAATATAAAAGAACTTTGAAAATGAAGTAAATGTTTGGGTCGTTCGACCCAAACATTGCAGTCTGAAATGAATGGGTTGAGCTTCCTAAATTTGCAGCCTCATCATGTTTGGGTCGCTCGACCCAAACATTACAGGGAGAAGAACAAACCACATTGTAAAATATAAAAGAATATTCAAAATTAAGTAAATGTTTGGGTCGTGCGATCCAAACAATGCAGTCTGAAATGATTGGGTTGAGCTACCTAAATTTACAGCCTAACATGTTTCGGTCGGTCGACCCAAACATTACACGGAGAAGAACTAAAACACATTGTAAAATATAAAAGAACTTTGAAAATTAAGTAAATGTTTGGGTCGTTCGACCCAAACATTGCACTCTGAAATGAATGGGTTAAACTATCTAAATTTGCAGCCTCATCATGTTTGGGTCGCTCGACCCAAACATTGCAGGGTGACAACCTAAACCACAATTTAAAATCTAAAAGATCTTTTAAAACGACTTTGAAAATTAAGTAATATTTGGGTCAATCCTCCAAATGTTAAATGCACATTGCAATACTTTGGGTCGATCGACCAAAACTCACAGTTTCGATTTCTTGGATTGCAGATGGCCCCTAAAAAGAGACCAGGTGAAAGGTGGTTCATGCTCGAGCCAGACCACCTTTGGCAGGAGTATGAAACTCCACAGGACGATTCTTACGTCCCAAAAGATGACGTCGTTCTGGCATGGTCCGTTCAGGTGGTGAAGGCATCCATGTTCAAGCTGCTATTCGTGGTGAAGGTGGGGACCCACGAGCAGCACACCTGGGCAACGCTGACGGGATGGGAGGTTGCGTCTGTCCAGTCTCTCGGGGACTATGTAGACGTCATACTGGAGAACTCCGCCGTGCAGAACGTCCACATGTTCATGCACCAGTTCTCCGAGCCCTTCGACCCCCTGTACGCCAAGGAGACATGCGTCGACCCTGAAACCATACAACCGGAGGCCATATTCATAGATGGCAGTGTAACCAACACGAAGGTTGCGAGCAGGTTCACGAAGTTAAAACAGGCCATCACGGTTCTAAACAAGGCGCTGCAAAGCAAACCCAAGACACAACAGCCTGTGAGGCGGAAGGCAACGACGGAAGAAGGCGCAGGGTCCTCAAGACCACAAACTGTGAGGAAACCGCGGGCGGTCCCTGTGGAGTCGAGACGGACAAGTACTACAACAACGCCGGCTGACAGCGAGACGCCAACGCCATCAACAAGCCGTCAAACGACCCCTTCCAAAAGGGGAAGAGAGTCATCGGTGATGACTGACGAGCCTGTTTCCCCGGAGCTCCGGATGCCGAAGCCTGGCCAGGAGGTGGATGCAGGCGAAATACAAAAAATAAACACCAACTTCGAAACAAAATGCCTGCACTGCTTCTTCATGGGCAGGGACTTCAAGTTCGAGGTCAACATTGCGCAGTGCCACCTTGCGCCACCCGAGAAATGTGTCCGAGCCAAGGAGGACGCCTACGTCGACTGGATGGTCGCTCAAATCTTGGGCGGGCAGTTCAAGGACGACAGGCAGACGATTGTTGTCATGCCACAAGGGTTGAAGAGAATGCCGACGCCTGATATGTGGCCGACAATTTCCAAAGGAGACTTCTGGTTGATTGACGGGCAGCACAGTGTGGAGGCATCAAGAAAAATCCAGCTGATGACCGAGTGGAACGACCCGAACAACCAGAAGGAGAAACTAAAAGTTTGGAAGGCTTTGGTGGTTTGGTCGGACAACGAGACGGTCCTCAGCGACATCTCCAGGTTCTTCAACATGGGGAACAAAAAGAGGGCCTATCAGGCATCGTGGATCAGAAACATCATGGCCTCGAGGGAGGTGTGGGAGTTTTATGGCAGGCCTCCTAGGGAAAGGGAGAATGCTAAAGATAAGAACCCCAAATGGGAGGTGAGTATGTTTGGGTCGACCGACCCAAACTCTTTCATTGTTTTAGTGTCTTCAACAAATTCATAGTTTGGGTCGGTCGACCCAAACTCTTGCATGGCTTTGTTGTCTTTACCAGGTTTATAGTTTGGGTCGATCGACCCAAACTGCTGTTACATTTGTTATTCCATGAGATGTTGTCTAACATGAATTGTTGGCTACGTGTGCAGGACTTCAAATATCAGATGATCAATAAATTCTCCTCGATAGACAATGCTAGCCACAAGCAAAAAAAGTATAACGAGTTGCGAGGAGAAATATATTTAATCACCGCGTCCGACTCCGTGTGGGGAAAATGGAGGAGTGTTTTTGAAAAACACGAGACGGGGGACCTTATGGACCCCGACACCGGCATGCTCTTCAACTAGACTACGCGCTTCAAGCAAATGAAGCCTCTGGTGAGGGAGTTCTTCAGAGCGCTTCAAGGTCTTTCCGAGACAGAGATGGGAAAAGCGGCGTCCCACATCCTACACGTGGAGACGACGACGAAGAGATGCTGGGTCCACCCCAAGATCGTCTTCACCAAACCCAAGATCTTCGTCCCTTCATGCTACACCATGAAGGAATGGACGGAGAATAGGAAGAAGAAGACGACCATCGTCCAAGAGCTGCACAAGCTGGTGCCCGAGAAGAAGCTCATCGTGGACGGAGAGGTCGACGAGGCGCACTGGAGGGCCTTCAAAGCCGAATATAAGTTCACCAGTGCGTCCATGGCGGCACTCATGAGGGAGGCGGGAGACGACTTCCTCAGATCCAAGCTCGTGAAGGGGGGAGGAACCGGGTGCTTCCCGAACACTCAGCGCGGGCCTTCTCCAACTTCATAAAGGAGAAGAAGATCGTCAGTTTCGAAGGCGATGCGCAATTCAACATGGTCACCGTCGAGCCTCTCAGGATCCAAGGTTGGCCGGGCTCTGAGTCCAGGAAGGCGATCAGGACTAAAACCGGGGACCGCTTCCCCTTTGGAATGATAGACTTCAGGAATATCCTTGGAGCCTCATTCGAGGGGACTATGAGCACCCCTTTTTACGATGCTTTCTTGTCGAAGTTCGTGGACTACGCCAGCCCCAAATTCAGGGAGGTCGACGTCTGGCTCTGGATTGTCGAGGACAGGAGGGCAGAGCAGGTTTACGAGATCGTGCGCAAATTGCAGCCGGAGTATGCCGTCTCGAAATCTCACTACGTTGCTGCACCGGCGGAGGGGGCGTACAGCACGTTGAAAGACAAGAAGACGAAGATCGTCAACGTGTTGTGCTTGTACTTCGTGTACAAAGCGGATCTACTTAAGGTGCCCAACCATCCTATAGCCAGGATGGAAAAGCTCTTCCAAGTCCAAGAAGGGTTGGGTACCAGCAGGAGCTTGTATGACGAGGCGAAGTACGCCGACTACCCCGCGGATGAGCTGCGCATGGAGTTCTACCTGCGGATGATGAGGACCCTCACCAAGAGAGGGGACTGCATCTTCAACGTTTTCGGGGGATCCAAACCGATTTTTGCAGCAATGGTAAGCAAAGAACCCTGAAAGCCCTATACGGACGGTTTGGGTCGAGCGATCCAAACTATGTTTGCCCCTAGTTTGGGTCGAGCGACCCAAACTGGGTATGCCCCTAGTTTGGGTCGAGCGACCCAAACTGGGTATGCCCATAGTTTGGGTCGCTCGACCCAAACTAACTATTCTTATTTTATTTTGGATGTCATTTTTCCTTACTCTTCATTAGTTTATACTAATACTATTGATTTGGATTGTGCAGATGTTTGGGTTGAACATCTACTCCTATGTGGAGGATACCGATGTTCAATTTTACAGGACCCAGAAGGCACTGGCCAAGAAAATGGACATCCTTGACTGGATACCCGGATCCTACGTTGAAGAGATAGTCGAGGGGGGCGAGAATCCTTTGGATATGGCGAGGCGAATCAACCCGGGTGAATTCGCCATGCGTGCCCCCGTTCAATTGCCAAAGCCGCTCATCGGGTTGCATCCGGGCAATCCGTCGATGGGAGCAGGTGGCGAGGTTGGGGAGGAGGGGGGGGGAGGAGGAGGAGGAGGAGGAAGCAGAGAAAGTGGAGGGGGAGGTGGAGGAAGGGGCAACAGGATTCACTCAAGAATCCGAGGCCCCTCAGCGGAAGAAGGCCATGCGGGCTGCCACGCCGCAAAGCAGGCTGGTGCCCGCGTTGACGGTGGACGACGCGAAGGACATGTACTCGAGGGACGCGACGGCCACCTTCAGGGAGCGGAGAAGGATGAAGGGGAAGAAGCTGTACGGGGACTATGCGGTGGAGGAGACAATCGCAATAAGCTCAGAGGACGAGGACGACATGGAACTCGCCAAGAGGCTGAGGTCGGATCCTGCCTCCCCCAGAGCGTTCGCCGGGAATGTGAGGGTGAAACCGGAGGTCCTCACCGTGGAGGAGGCGAACGCAAAAATGCTCCGAGACGAGGAGCAGCGTGTGCGACTGCAGAGGGCTGCCGCCGAGGAACCCTCGGTCCGCAACGAAGTCGCGGAGTTGAGGGCTCTCCTGTTGGAGCAGGAGCGGCAAAGGGCGATGGCCCAAACTCCGTCCCAAGCGGAGCTCATCACGCAAGTGATCCAGGGCATGCTGGCGCAGGGATTGGTGATGGCTCCCCCGAGTTCATTCCCGCACTTGCCCGCAGGCTTCCCGCCACAGGATATCGCCCCGCGGCCCACGCTGCAGCATTCCTTCAGCTTCGCGCAGTTGCTGCAGCCGCACGCCCGCCCTTACGCGCCCGTCCAGCAGGTGGACGACCCCAACCTTTGGCGCGTCGCCGGAGCGTCCAGCTCGTTGGCGCCCCCGCCGCTCCGGCCTCCCATCCTCTCACCCCCACAACACCAGCGGGACGACCCCCACATGTTTGGGTCGTCCGACCCAAACAGTGCCCACGTTGCAGCGTCCCAGAGCGACGCTCGCCAAGCAGCAGGGTTTGGGTCGGCCGACCCAAACCCCGTCCCCGACCAGACCCCGGTGGACGAGGGCATGTTAGACGTTGAAGGCCCGCAAGGGCCTGGTGATACCTCTACTCCTAACCCAGTCGATGAACCAATGCATGATGCGCATGCGGAGGTTGGGTTGGGACAAAGGCCTGACAGTCAGCCTTTGCAGGAGCAGGTTGCGGCTGACGTCGTCGTCGGAGGCGGCGGTGACAGAGGTGGGGCAGCGCAGGCGATGCCGGCATCAACGTCGTCAAGGCACGACCAAGGCGAGGTAATGCACTGACCCCACTCAGTTTGGGTCGGTCGACCCAAACTCCATGGGTCTTTGTCTTCTTGCCTTGGTCGTGTCCCCTAGCTACCCTAAACTCACACACACGTCGCCCCCCCGGCACTCGCGCCCTTCGCCACATCCCCCCGACCATTCGTTCGTCCACCTACCCCGGCTTGCGACGAAGTCTTCATCACGGCGGCCCGTCTCTTCAAATTTTCCTAGATTTAGAAGTAGGCTAGTTTGAACGCATCGTTCAACGCGGCTCCCCCCAATCAAAATGTACATAGAGCATTGTATACAATACAATCACCATTTTTTACTCCTATATACTTGTATATTGTGTTTGAATGTATTTTGTATGCTCTTGTCTCTCTTGTATCCCTTGTTGCACCCCCTCCAAAATGAATCAATTGGTTTTGTGTTTGCACCAAGAACACTCGTTTCCTTAATGCTTCGTTTGGACATAGCATGACATAAGTCGCCCACCGTTTTCTCTCGATCGTATCCGCAGGGCTCGGAGCATAGCGTAGCGGCTCCCCGACGCTCTTCTCCAAGGAGCGCAGAGGGCAGCACGGCGGCCCCCCCGGTTTTACCCGCCCCGCCCCCGCTGCCGAAGAAACGATTCCTGGTGTTAGACCTGAACAGTGTCCTCGTGCAGTGCGTTCATTGCCCTAGGGCCCCCACAGTGCCCTTTTGCAAGCCCGAGGACGCTAATTACGACGGGCCGCCCACGTTCATAAAGAGCAAGCTAGTTCACCTCCGCCCGTGGCTTCGGACCTTCCTCCAGATCGCCCAACAACGATGGTGGGTGGTCGTGTGGAGCTCCATGACGGCCGAGAACACCAATGCGGTCGTGGAGTTCATCTTCAAGGGCATCGAGCCCCCCTACATGGTCCTAGCACAGGAAGCCTGTAGAATATTGTACACACAGGACGGCAAAGTCGTCAAAAAACCAAACAACCCCGCTTCCCCCCAATACCTCAAGGTCTTGAAGCCCATTTTTTGGGACCAGCGACCGTCCTTGATAGGCGTCCCCTACGACGTCCGCCCCACCCGCGAGAACACGCTCATGGTGGACGACAGCGCCGCAAAGAACATGTTGAACCCGACGGCCAACTTCATAGTGTGCCCTACGTGGACGGTCGAGAAGGTCCGGGACCGATTTTTGTTAGACCTTAGTAAATACCTCCAGGCGCTCTGGGGAAGCGGACTTCCCGTAAACAATTTTGTTAGGAATAATCCCATAGGCGAGAGATACTTGGATCCACGAGACCATTTGTACAGAGAGTTGTTATCTCACGCGAAATTTAACAAGCTCATTTGAGACAGTACGTGTGTTTGTATGTGTGTGTGTGTATATGCGCCTGCCCATTTTGTGTAATTTACGCTTCATATGTATCTTGATTTTCACGCGCTCTATCTCCCCCCTTTTCCTTGGGTTTTGTTTTGTTCCAATTTTGGCTCCAGCGTTTGGAGCCCTCGATTGACGTCGTCAGCGAGTCAGACTTGGGGAGCTTCTTCTACGAGACCGTTTACGACGCCGCGTCAACCATCGACTACTCCAAGGAGCCTCTTGACGCCGGCGTCGTCGATAGCCCCCCACCCAAGCAAATCTTCCGGCGATCTGCGTCCCCGTCACCGCTCAAAGGCATAAATCGCAAATGCGTCCGGACATCCCCCTCTCGGCCCGGCGGCAGTAGTACACCTCAACGGCGGCTGCGGATGGACGCTCGGCCAACGAAGAGTGGCACCCTTCCTATTCCTTTGCGGGACGCATTGCCCCTCCTCGCCGACTCCGACGGGAACGTCCCCGGTGACAAGGTGAACCCCCCCCCAACCCCCCCAAAAAACATGGTTATCCGCGCATTACAATCATTTTGCACTTAAAAAATGAACGTGTGACACGTTTGGGTCTTCCTCCCTAAACTAACACATGTGTTCTTGCGTTGACGCGTTGCAGGTTGCTCCCACCCGTAAACCTATGCGGTCTAGTGCGTCCATCGAGTTGGAGCGTTTCTACTCCATGACCAGAAATGCAAGACAGTCCACTTCATCGTATTCGAATTCTTCGTCGTATAATTCGGGCGGCCGACGGAATACAAAATGTGTTATTGATGGCGTTCACCCCAAGAATGGCTATAGTCGCGGGGCGGAGATTTTCAGGAATGTTGAAGCAATGCGAGCAAAAGAAGCTGCAGCAAAAGAAAAAGAGGCAAAAGAAAAAGAGGCAAAAGAAAAAAAAGCAAAAGAAAATGAAGCAAAAGAAAAAGAGGTAGTATCCGAGGCTAGATAGGCCATAGTAGGCGTAGGGTTTTGGGCCATAGGCAAGAACATTTTGGGTCGCACTATCCAATGCATGTGTGGTGTTAGCATGATATGCATTTTACATGCCACACTTTGTATGTTTTTTTTTGCAATAATACAAGTTAGACATGATTTCCCCTTCCATATGGTCTAAGGTTTGGATTGCCCTACCTAAACCATCACAAATATGAGTTTGGAATATTTTGTATGCAATATTATATTGGTTAACATATTAACCCTTCAATAAGATCTATGGTTTGGATTGCCCTACCTAAACCATATTCATACAAGCTCTAATATTTTGTGTGCAATAATATGAATGTTTTAAGGTTTCCCCTTAAATGTGGTCTAAGATTTGGATTGCCCACCCTAAACCATCACAAATATGAGTTATTTATGGGGTTCTTGGTCTAAACACCTGCTTCAAAGTGTTCGCATCTTACAACTTTCTCCAATATGTGTTCCATTTATCCTTGTTCTTATTTATGTGAATGTCTCAAAATGCCCAAAAAGTCTCAATTTAACGAATATAGTGTTTTTTGTAAGAAAACCTTGCCCAATACACTTGCACTGCCCATATCCGTGTGTTAGAGTCCTATAAAACTTATGTGTGTGCACTCTAACATGAGCATGCTCATGTCAAAGTGCTCATGAAATAACCACCTCCGTTTTCTATACTAAAACATGAGTTGATGCCCAAAATTTTTTGGTCAAATCCTACTTGACAATCTAATGAGTTGGCTCATTTGTCTCAAATATAAAATGAAGTGATTTGTCAACAATTGGTATTAGTGCCCTTTCTTGCCATTAATCATCATGACCTTGCTTTGGGTTCCATTGGCCGTGCTTGTATTTTTGGCAAAGAATTGAAGCTCTTAATGTGTCTCAAAAAGACAAAAGAAAGAAAAGAAATTGTCATAATTCCGACATACTTACTTGCTCGCAGTGAAGCTAGAAGAGGGCAAAGGTCTAGAAGTTTTAGAGTACTACACTAAATCTGATATTTAGTATGATTCACCAATTCTAATTGTCTTGCTCAATACTAATTGTAAACTGCAGTATAGTGTCATGAATGCTAGCCCAACATTATTTAACATTCCTTGTAAAAGAACTTGGGGGATTATAGATTTACAGTGTTGCAATTATTACCAAGTATCACTGACCAAGTCATTTTTCATCCAAAATTCAATCATCCATGACAATATTTTATCACAAGTTATTGACAAGAGACGGTATGGTTTTGGCCAATGGATGAACTCATCCATCATCCATGACAATATTTGTAAAGTTATTCATAAGACATGTCATCCGTGAAGTTGCCATAGTGATATTGAATATTGTATGACACTAAATATCATATTTAGTGTACCCATGTTGTGACTAGTATTTGTTTCAGCTTAATTAGCAAGCATGGTTATTTTCCACTTAACACTACTAAACCCTTGTATTTCCAACATTAGGCTTATATCGTCCTCTCTTACATGATCTATAGTATATGGACATCCACGGTAAATTTCAGGTCAACAAATAATAAATTTCTTTCTCTGGATACAGTACATCTACAAAATTACAATAACCATTCACTACAATAGTTTCCAAAACTACTCTAAATATTGTGTATAGTGTCATAGGGGCATTCTAGGTTAATGTGGTAACTTTTCTAAGTGGACTTCAAGTTAGGAATAAGTTTACAAATACTGTCATCCCAACTTACTTTTAGTTCATCCACTTTTGGTGTTATCTGCATCCCAACATTTCTGTAATGAAATATTGTCATGAATGATTCAAATTGGATAAAAATTTGCTTAGTTTTAGTGATAGTAATCATAACATTGTGAATATGTAATCCCCCAAAAATTTACAGAGAATGACAAATAATGTTAGGTTCACATTTAGTCTTGGTGACAATCTGGAATGTCATGTGCCAACTCATGCCATGTGAAATAATCATGTTAGGTTTATATACTACTATGAAATTTAGTGTAGTTCCCTAAAGTATGTTGGAAGAACTAAGGGAGTACCTGGTGCTAGTGGTACCCATATATGTTTGCATTGTTGGTTTTGTAAGTCAACAAATTGGGAGAGATGGATTGAGAAACGTTGTTTCATTTCCATGCATATTTGTAGGGATCATTAGATTGTCAAGTGAATGACAATTCATTATCATCTTCAAGAATAGAAACTCAACATAGAAGCTTGTGTGGGGCGCAAGCACCGTGAAGTGGCCATGTCTTGATCTTTGCACATGTTTAAGTGAAAGTTATTCAGAAGCAAGGTGAAGAGGATTAATGAACGTCTTATAAACTCAGTGTTTAATTAGAAAAGTTGACAATCATGCTTGTTGTATGTCATAAGTTCCATGACCGTATGAATGTAAAAAATTAGAAGTACGACCAGTTACTAGATGGAAATAACATGATTTAAGAATGTGATGTCGTGACCTTCATTCACCACAATCTAGCCAAAAAATTTCATCTATCTCAATATCTTCAAAAGTAAAACTAAAAGTAGAAAATAGAAAACAAAACTTAATGTAGCTAGATGTTAACTTTCTTCTTTTTGTCTTAGTGGCCTTGTATGTTTTGACAATGAAATGAATTTATTCCATTGGTCTCTTTGATACAAATTAAAGCAAACTCTAACAAGATAGAAGAGATGCTATGAATATTGCAACATTTGACCTTTGATTTCATAGACATGTAATGGAGCTCTTGCTGACATAAGGATTTGCTTATTGTACAGTCTTTCTTCACTCCAAATTAAGCCTTTAATTACATGAAGGAGGCTAGTATTAGTTTTTTTGAAATAAATGTTGATGTATTGAAGGGGGCCCTAAGGTTAAGAGAGGTAATTGACAATATTGATTTTAATGCAACCCATAGTATCTATGACAATAGATGTGCTACTTTCATGGCCTCTAGGCGCTCAAAATTTGTGTACGTATTAATACAATAATATATAGGTGTGTAAAGGTGGGTAAATTAAACGGGTTGGATGGTAGGGTGGTGGCCAATGTAATTACGATATTAAATGCAAGATGAGAGGAGATAACATGATATTGGAGTGAATATCATTACATCGTATGCAAAACAATAAAATAGATGCTAGTTTAATTTTGAATGACATGTATTTTTATTCTCCATGTACTATTGTTGTTGTTGTGGTTAATGTTTTACACGATACTATAATTTTCTGTCTACTAATTCTACAATGAACTTTCAATATTAGGTACTTCAATATTAAAACCCCCCCTCAACAATGTTCAATGTTCATATCTTATTAGCCAATTTTCTTTGTTGTCCACCATAAATATGTAGATGCCTTTTGCTTTGTCATTATGTGGACTCATGGTCTAAGCATGTTGTCTACTATGAATACACATTCCATTGTAAGGCTGGCACACGGAATGTAGTAATGTTAGGTTTTTATTTATAGGACGTAGTTGGTGGCTAGTATCCTATGTTGGAAAACGGATCCAAAGGAAAACGATGAGTACTTAAGGGGACATCCCCCCACCAAGGGACTCTTTTTGCATCTCAGATGTGGGTTGCGCTGCTTGGACCCTTGTAGCGTGCTGGATGTTTATTTTGTGCAGGTACAGATCCTATTGCAATGGACCTTTTATACCCCAAACACTAAATTCCAAGCTCTAAATCCATTAGTGGAGCCAATTTTTATGTGGATTGCACTTAGTATGATTGATTTTTTTGTTTATGGCAGGTATCGTTCCTGGTGCAAGGTTCCTATTATGGCGCCGCAAATCGCGGAGGTTTACGGACGTGCGTCCGTAAACCTTTAACATGTTGGTTAATTGGATATCTATTGCTTTGAGAATTGTACTTGAGGTATTACTCACGTACACTGAGGTTTACGGACGCGCGTCCGTAAACCTTAAACCTGTTGGTTAATTTGATATCTATTGCTTTGACAATTGTACTTGAGGTATTACTCATGTACACTGAGGTTTACGGACGCGCGTCCGTAAACCTTAAACCTGTTGGTTAATTGGATATCTATTGCTTTGAGAATTGTACTTGAGGTATTACTCATGTACAATGAGGTTTACGGACGCGCGTCTGTAAATCTTAAACCTGTTGGTTAATTGGATATCTATAGCTTTGAGAATTGTACTTGAGGTATTACTCATGTACAATGAGGTTTACGGACGCGCATCCGTAAGCCTACGTACCTTATGGAACCATAGTTCGGCATTGCACCTGAACTGACATCATGACCACTTGCTATGTGAGTCTGCCAACGAGACTGTATTGTCCTGAAAATTTACGGACGCGCGTCCATAAACCTTAAACCTCCGGGAGCATTGATCATTTCTTTCCTTGATCGTTTACGGGTTTAGTGGTAATAATGAGGTCTAGAGAGGTTTACGGACGCGCGTCCGTAAACCTGCAAACCTCTTGTGTCATAATTTCGACCATGTGCCATGTAGAATATTACATTGAGACTGTACGGTCAATGGAGGTATAAGATCCCTAAACCCTAAACTTACATCACCCTATGTGTCATAGTAAAATATTTTGACATTGATAAAACACAGTAGGAAGCGCGTATGTTAACCTCTTCAAATTCATAGTCGTCAGGCCTGGGTATACGTGTCCATGGCACATGGACATCTTGGTTCCCTAAACCTTTGTGTGTCTTGGACACCACTGACTTTTGACATTGGGATGTTTGCGGACGCGCGTCCGTATACCTATTTTGTATAGTTTGCGAAACCATTTGCGCATGATACTGACCTCTTTGAGCACGAAGACTTTTACGGGTGCGCGTCCATAAACATGTTATGTTTTTGTTGTCTGGACCTTTCCGCCGACTATGAACAAATAAAGGAATTTGTATGCGCGTGTGCTTGCACTAATAATGTTGTTACATGGAGGTATACGAACGCGCGTTAGTATACCAATGTGTCTTTGTTTCCAGGCCATGAAATCCACTATTGTTCACATTGTGTTTCATTGACAATAAGCATTAGGACTATCCATGACATTTATTGAATGGGATATTTTGACATACTCTTCATTTGGATCACTTGTAGTGGCCATGGATTCCAACGTCGGTGATAGTGCATTTGCGTTCTCTTCGGAATCGTCAAGCTATGGTAGCGAATTTGAAGGTGTCATGGAACGGGAAACTACAATTGATGTCGCAAATGCAGAGGATAATTTCATACCACCATATGAGGGTTATTCGCGGAAACAGTGGATTGATCTTGATGTTGTCCTAGTCAATGGATGTGGCGTCCCCGTGGCCGATGGTGTTTGTCGGAACTCGAATCCTACGGATTGTATTGATGCAAATTCCCTTGGGGAGGAAGATGTTGGGATGTGCATTTTGAACTCCTTGAATCCTTTGGAAGTACCTCCTGGTTGGAGATTCTCTCTTCGTCGATGGCTGTTGCGAAGTGTTCTTCACGATGGTGTCAGCTTGTGGAATCATGCCCGTCGTTTTGAGGAAATACAAAAGGATTTGTTCGCCACAATGCATCTGAGACAAGGTCGGCGTAAATATGATTCCGTTTGCGTGCCCCGTGAACCCACGCAACGTCGTCGAGATCTAACATTGGGAGACACATCTATTAGGTCCATAGCAACAAAGGATTGTTGTGCAAAGAGGTGTTGCCAACTATTTTCCCGTGACAAAATCAAATCTTTGAGACAAAAGATGTGGCTTGCGGACTTTCGTATGCGATCTGCAAAGAAACTTGAAGTCCATCGCAACATGCACTTTGATGCCGAAGGTCGTAAGGTTGTGACCTTGGAAAATATAGAGGTATGTTGCACGGCATGGTACATTATACATGCAATTTCAAAGGCAGATTTTTATAGGTTCCGGAACTACTTCCTGCAAGGACGGCGTTCTTGGTTCCATGGTAACTCTGGTACAAAGAAGCCTAGGGAGGCAACACTCCAAGCGGCTGCAACACTATCAACCATCATTATGCCATTAGCGGATGCGATGTCATACAAGACACGGACTCTGCCGTCGGGGGAAAAGGTTGTCCAGATGGTTTTGCCTACAGGGACAAAATGGAAGAATATACTTATGGATGTTAATGAGGTTGGCGAAAAGGCTGGATGTGGGCCGATTTCGTTGTCAAAATTGAGTGTGATCAAGAATCAACAATTTGCAGAGTACATTACGAAGAGGCCTGGGGATAAGTTTGCTAGGTGTTCTGCTTGTGAGAAATATAAGGGCCTTCGAGATGCACATCCAATAGGGACTGAGTCGCACAATAGACATCAACGGAAATACATTGAGCATGTCAACAACCAGGAGGCACACCGTCAAGACTACTACAAGAATCGCGCATTATCGATAATGAGGCCAAATGAGGTTTTGACAATCATTCATGACAAAATGGACCATGCGAAGACTGCGTGCCCTTGTTATGCACGGAAAATAAAGGCTACAGATGGATATTTCAAACTCCCAATATTTGTCACATGTTCGTTGGTTTTCACATTTTTTTTGCGCACTCACATACTCATCGTTAAGAGTTACGGATGTACGTCCGTAAATGTTTGTTCATTTTCTTGGCCTGCTTGCGAAAAAATTGAATTTCCTTATCATATATGATATTGGAATGTACTTCTCATTTGTATGTCTTAATTCAGGTATGATTGCACATGGCCATGTGGACGTCAAGTATGCACATTATGGCTTGGATTTCTATCCAGGCGACGCCAATCATACCATAGGGTCTTTTGCAAAACTTCTACGAAATCTTGAGAGTCCGCCAACATCATCCTCCCGCGCTCTTTTTGTTGGATGTGGAACAACACCGATTTATGAGGCTGTGCTAGAGGGGAAAGAAGTTTGTCTATCGTCACTGCAAGAACCGCCTGAACAAACCGTTCTTGCTAAACCTTTGCCTCCAACTCTACATGTGCAACTGGACAATTGTGCCAAAAACAACAAATGTCGATACGTGTTTTGTTTTTGGTCATTGCTCGTAGCCAAGGGCATTTTCAAAGAAGTGTTTGTGTCTTTTTTGATGATTGGCCACACGCATGATGACATTGACGCTTCATTTGGACGTTGGAGTATGAAGTTGTATGAGGAGGATTTTCCGACGATTCCTCTTCTCATGAAATCATACATGGATTTGGATAATGTGCCAGTCATCCCGCATTTGATTGAAGAAGTGCCCGATTTCAAAGCGTTTATCGAACCATTCATTCTTAAGGGAGGTGACCGCTTAGTGGGCCATACCAAGGCTCAACAATTCCGATTCTATATGCGTGATGATGGTCTGCCGGCCATGCAATTCAAAGTTTTGTGCACTTCCCCGGATTGGGGTCCAGAGGAAGGGATACTCGTCTGGCGCCAAAACGAAGAGGGCAAATGTAAGCTACCTGATGGGGAGCCGAAGCCTTGCAAACCCAACCCCATGAGGAATGGACCAGAAATCATCAAAGGTATATCCGGATTCATCCAATATTGGAAAGAATTGTGCGAGGAAGACATCACAAGGCGTGTTCGGGATACCCACGAACCATTGATTACGTACTGGGATCGCATTCGCTCAGCATTGCTAGCACCCGATGTCGAAATACATTCATGTTTGACACAAGGTTTTTGGCCACAAAGCCGAGTGACAATCGTGGAATCTGAGGCCATGTTCTTCGACAATGGGGACATCCGTAAAGAGTTCGCAGTGGACGACCATTATGTTGGCCCAGCTCGTAATCGTCCGGCTCCATCATTTCGTGTGGCTGTTGATTGCTACGAAGGGTATATGATCCTCGTACGTCCTGGAGATGAGGAGCACCCTAAACCGATTTGGTTGGTAAAAGCATTGTCATCACCAAATTTTGTTCCAACTAGCCCAAATTTTCATAAAATTGAGGTGGAATATTGCCGTCCCAGCACCAAAGATCAAAATGTGCTCCGCACATATTTAGGGTGGGACACCAAAAAAGGTTTCAAATGGACAATGGACTCAGCATACGAACCAATATGGATAAACACAGATACCATACTTTGTGCTTGGAAACCACGCAAAGGTTCCAAATCAGAGACAATGACCATCCCCCAAAAACATATAGATTTTGCCAAAGACAATTTGGCACGTATTGTTGCTGCAGAAAACGATGTCAAGAATGGAAATGAAGCTGAAGATGAAGAGGGAGAATGATATTGACGTAGGGTTGGACCACAACTATTTGAAATGTGTCTTGGTTTTTCATGAAATATATGACATTGGGGTCGAATACTATATTAGACACATTTTATAGCAATTTTATAGATTACAATTATATATCATGATTGTATTGATTTACGGATGTGGAATCCAACTTCACATGCGCTATCAAATGTTTTTTATATGTTTGTGTTTACGGATGTGGAGTCCAAACTATATAATTATATTGCAGATGCTAATTTTCATTTTCTTATACACACTGTCAAATTATTTTAATATTGTTGCGTTTGGGATGTGCCGTTCAATTCACCCACAATTGGCTAAGATGTTATGTTTGGGATACGCATCCAAGAGTCCCTAGATATAAAATCAGATGGCTATTTATAGATTCGTTAATTTGTTCAATACAAAATAAAAAATACAAAATAATTGTGAATTTGTGACATTGGAATATTGTGTTGGCGTAGTTTTGATTATACCCCAAACAATTACTATATTTAGAAACATACATATTCATCACATATGGATCTTTCGAACATTATGTTGCCATTGTTCCCCGTGTTCCCTACGTTCCCAATATTCACATCCGAAACTACGGGTCCAATTTATTTTGAGACTTTCCAAAGTCTCCAATTAACGAATATAGTGTTTAAACATAAAACAAATATGAGCACTCATTTTGGGCTCATAGTGGTTGATTCATCTCCAATGACTTGGACTATACTAGGATATTTAGGGTTCTCAAAGCTAATTCTATAGTTAAACCAACAAAATTAAGTAAAACATGGGTTGCATATTATATTATGGTGTTCATGTTGGGTGAAAGGGAGGTGCACTCGTATGCAATAATTTCCTCTCTCATGAGGGGAATGCAGATTGAGGGAGGGGAGGGTTAAAATGTTGATTTCTATTAAGGACTTGGGGGATTGTTAATTTTTAGCTAAATTGTTTCCTACATTAGGGTCAAAGACTTTGAATTAGTCTAGTGAACTTATATTGGAATGAATCATCTCGAACCTATAGGATGTCAAGTTTTATTATTACCTTGTCAGTAGGTATTAATAAACCAAACCAGTTGTGGGCGTGTCATGCATCTTTAACTTGCTCCCCTTCAAGAGGTTAGGTAGTTGGTGCTAAAACCGTTACTCTAAGTGATGAGAATGGATATTGTTATTGGATTTGAACATGTTTAAAGAACTATTGTTAGCAATTGACATGGGATCTAACAAACCAAAGTATGTCTTATTCAAATTTTGTATGCAAATGTCATTAATGTGCAAATATTCATTGGTAAATGACCCAAAACCAAATTGGAGGTTTGATATTTAAGGTGGTGGACATTCTCAAAATCAGTGCGTATTTATTATGCAAGAGTGTAGGGTATTGATATTGGGTGGGGTGTTGGGTTTTAGGATACGCTACCTTTCCCAATTATTGGAGTGTTATGAACATGTCGTGCATGTTCAAGTTACAAGTACTTCTAAAGAGGTAGTGAGGTGATCACCTAAGGTAAGTAAGCCTAAAACAATATTTGTTGAGTTTGCATTGCTTTTCCTAGAATATTGAACGCGTAATTAGTACAAATTGATTAGCATATCCAAGCCAAGGACATAGCCATGTGGCTTGTAAATATTGGAGCTCATATGAGATTTTATTACTTATGAAACTCAAGATTATCTTTATTTTTAACTTATCATATAGGTATATCCAAATTCTAATCATGTTGACTTATCAACCTCAAACAATCGATGAATGAAAGGAGGATGAAAGTAGCATGTAGTGTACCTATGTAGTGGATATGGGGGATCCATAAGTGATGGAAGATATGATTCATTACCAAACACATTCATGGGTGGTTGTATCGAGTCTTTGTTGCCACTTATTTGTTTATGCACACATTGCATGTGGGCTTGAGGTAGAGAGGGTTAACATATTATAAGCAACACCTAGGAGAGCATGTTTGCACCTCATAAATCACATGTTAAAATAAAAGTATGTGGAGCAGCGGTTCCCACTCCACATCAAGCACATATCAACACAAAATTAAACTAAACATCTTACTTATATTTAGTGTGTCATTAGAATTGTGTGTGCCTTGTTAATTAGAATAGTTTTCATGACTTGTCATGTAGCATCGCGTGTCAATTGTCATCTAATGTTTGCAAGATTATTAATGTGGGTCGGTGATAATTAGTGTGATCCACACTAAACAAGGTGTTTAGTATAGCATATAGGCATGACAAATCTTCCACAAAGCAAATGAATCATAAAAAAATTCTTTCTCACTCTGATAACTTGCAATCACAAGCATTTTGTAACTACCACACACATCTAAGGAGTACATTCTTTTGTCCATATGTCCAGTTAGTGCTTTTCATATTGATAATGTTATAGCAACATCAAATTCCACTACCTTGAATTCACTTACTTCCATGGCCGTTTCCCAAAAACAATTGCACAACGGAAAATCGCCAAATACACCCCACTTATTACTGCGATTACCGATAGCAACTGGCAAATCCAACCACTTCTTGTCCTAACCGCTTGGCAATGATGAGGAATTCACATTTCCACCCTTAAAAACCTTATCAATCGCTTCAAACTCCCACCTATAGGTATCAAAACAATGCAAACCCAACTACACACCACCTCCATCCACTCCCTCTTCATCATCATCCTTAACAAGCGCAGACTTTAAACCAAGACGTACATGCACTCCCTAGTAAATCCCCTGCCACTCTACCCCCCTACTCCTCTCATCCTTAGATGGTGAATTTACTAGTTGCACATGACCTAGTTTGTTACATAGAGTCCACTATCAAAAGGTCGCAGTAGCCTGTGGGCAAAATGACTCTTCATTTATGCTTGCCTCAATCGAGGCTAGCATTTCTATCTATATGAAGGATTTGTTTAAATTTTTTAAAGAAAATCTCACATGGATCAAATTTTTTATGAAGAGGTTTGATCAACATGTTTTAATTTCTTAAGTTCCTAATGAGTAAATTCATGTCACTACAAGGATCATGGGTTGTTGCTTATTGGTTCTTTGCCATTACAAGGTAGTTTCATTTATCTAGATCTTAGTAATTTAGATTTGGATATCTGAAGTCCACCCTAAAGTGACAAATAATCAGTGGCAACAACGCATGATCCTTGCAATGCGTGTTGTGAATCTCATTTTTACATTGAATTGAATGGTAGGAAGATCATCCAAACAAATTTTGCACCTAAATCATTTACTCTACATGCACAATCAAATTTGTGTGTCAAAAAAATAGAATGATATACTAATTAAATGAACAAATGAATGTAATTGTGAGAGAACTCTTGTATTGACACACTATCTCAGAACCCTTATATTGACACATATGATTTCCACCTTCAAACTTAATAATGATTTTTGGGAGTTTAGAGTAGTAATGACTATACTAGTAGATGACTATTATATGTCATGGCTATAGCAACTATGTGAGTAAAAGGTCGAAATATTCACCACAAAATCTATAGAGATGTGTAAATTGGGAGTGAGGGGATTTTTGCATATGAGCGTACATCCATCTGACATAATTATCTAAAAGCTAATAAGTTTGTGGTCGAAACATCTCAAATGACTTGGACTTGATTAATTTGGGGTCTTTAAAGCTTATTTTGGTGTCAATATTACTAAAATTGCAAGATATGGGTTGCATATTATTTTAGGACTTTTACGTTGGATGAATGAGAGGTACGTTTGTATGCGGTAATTCCCTCTCTCTATGAGTTTGTAGCAAACCTGATGCCACGAGTCCAAAGTCATGTGTTGTGGCTTGGGATTTGTGGCATATGTGTAAACTCATCCACTGTGGATGAATGGGGCTCCAATGAGAAAAACCCCTACAAGATGAAGGGCCAATTCATTCCAATTGAACTTCACTAGACTAATTTGGGGTCTCTGACTCTATTTCCGGAGTCAAATCGTCTATAAATAAGAATTTACATGTTATAATATAATTCACTGCATATATACCTTTGCAATGGATGAATATACATAATATAAACACCACAAATTCCTAATCATGTGTTGTTGGCAAATACAAAAATGAGTGTATATCCATGGCTAGATGTTTACAAAGAGAACTACATAATTTGGGAACTGCAAAGCAAGTTAAATATTTCATGTAATCTCACTATTACCATGATGGTATGGTGTCCGGGGAGATTTTTGGGCATAATTGGTTAAAATACAAGTGTTTATGTGATACATAATTTTGGTCAGGTCGTATGACTTTTGAATTTTGATGAAATATGTGCTCCAAATGGAAGTTAGAATGCCGAATGAATAGGAAAATAGGAAATTAGTAACTAATTAGTAGAAGTGAGTAAGAAGTGAATTCTTTTCACTCACCTAAGCTAAGTATTAGGACGGGAGAGTCGAATGGGCAGGGCCATAGACATGTGATCAAAAGGAGGAGACTCAAAGGATCGAGATATGAGCAGACTAGTGAGAGAGGTTGATCTGATTCATAAGGACCATAGGCAAGGGAGGAGTGTGTGTCCATTTTCTCTCGTTTTTTACCTCTCGGGAAGAGAGTAGATTCTTGGCATTCTTCAAGTGATGCTTCAAGTGTATAAAGAGAGACCATTTTTTTGTAAACAAGATCCCATTATGATATAAAAGTGCGACGCGCATTTCTACCTCTCACAGTGTGAGTCTTATGTTTTTGAAGTGCAAGGTTTTAAGTGATGTGAGCCCAAAAGGGTGCCCACATTTAGTCTTAGACCCTTGAAACGTTAGTTGATGCACTTTGAAGTAGCATGTTACTTCACAAAAATATAAAAAGAGTGAAATGTTAGTCTTAGAAGTACCATGTTGTAAGAGGCTAGGATGTGAGTTGTTATTATGTTTTTACCTTCGGAAGGATTTGAGTGAATGAGGATAGGTAAGGAGAACTTGGATTGAGTAGTTAGTGAGTAGGCTAGTACAAATGGATGGAGACAACCAAAGTGACTCAAGAGGCAAGTGCATTCGAATTGGGATGAATGGAGGATCACATGGAACGCACAAGTGGACCACCTCATCATGGCCACTTAATGGGGAAGGCCCAAGGAAGAATGCAAGGTGGAGGATAAGCAAATTCTCAAAGCACCAATCAAATCACGAGTTAAGCATCGTGGTTTGAATTAAGTGGTGAGCGACGATTTGGGAAAGTAAGGGGAGAAAGTTATGGCGGCGGAAAGCGAAGGAGGCTAAGTTTGGGTTGAAGCATCCCAAGTTTGGTAAAGTGTGGTAGGTAGAAAGCCAAGGCTAGTTAAATGTTCGAATTAGGATCCTTGTTGATCATTTGAGGGAGGAAGGCTTAGAAGATAGGATTGGCGCCTACTAAGTAGGAGGAAATCTCAAGGGCTTATCGTGAGCCTTGAGGGTGCTCACCCCCTCAAACTTACTATATAATCCCTCATTCTTCCCTCACTCATCCTCTCTTTCCTTTGTGCTCCAAGGCACCCCACGAGTTATAAGTGTGGGTGTGGGAAGCCATATTGGAGCACATGTGTGTGCTTAGTTTTTAGTTTGAGAGCCAAGGCTTGTTAGCCTTGAAGAGGGTTTGACCTCTTGGTAGAATTAGTGTTGACGTGAAGGATTTTAAAGTTAATTCATGATTCCAATTTGTGGTACTTAAAGTTCATGTTTTGAATACACGTGGTTGCAAGTTCCATGTTTAAGAGTTGAGCACTTGATGTTGTGATGAGTGCAAAAATATACTTGTGTGGATTAGTTAGTCTTAGTGAAGTTAGGAAATTCTCTCTCCCTCTCTCTTCTCTAGGAAGTTGAGCTCTTAGAGCTCGGGAAAAAATGTGGAATTAGGTAGGGGACTTAGTGGGATTAGTGGAATTAGGTAGGTGAATTAGGGGGAGGCCTTGGAGAAGCTCTCTTTTGTTCATTTTCTGGTTTTGTGGTTGAGGGTGGAGAAGCTTAGTTAGAAGTAGCCGCAGCTAAGGAGTTGGTTTATGAAAGAGCTGGGGTTATTTAATTAGAAGTAAGGAGCTGGGTTTATGAAGGAGCTGGGTTTATTTAGTTAGAAGTAAGGAGCTGGGTTTATGAAGGAGCTGAGTTTATTTAGTTAGAAGCAGGGAGCTGGGTTCATGAAGGAGCTGGGTTTATGAAGGAGCTGGGTTTATTTAGTTAGAAGTAAGGAGCTGGGTTTATGAAGGAGCTGAGTTTATTTAGTTAGAAGCAGGGAGCTGGGTTCATGAAGGAGCTGGGTTTATGAAGGAGCTGGGTTTGTTTAGTTAGAAGCTAAAAAGCTGGGTTTATGAAGGAGCTAGGTTTATGAAGGAGCTAGGTTTATGTAATTAGAAAGTAAAGAGATGGGTTCATGAAGGAGCTTAGTAGATAGCCTACCTAATTAGCTCATAGACAAGTAGTTAGTTACATTATGCTAGTTAGTGTTATGGTGGCTTTCACAAGTAAATGTATTTGAGATTGACTATAGAGAATAGTGTTTTTTTTAACACTTGCATCCTCTCTTTAAAAATAAACCACGTGCACAACTTAATGGAGAATGTGGAGCACTCTCGCGATGGCAAGACAAAGGAAGCAAAGACCAAAGGTGCGAGGGAGAGATTGACATAAGTCACATAAGTATTTCTTAATACTTAAAGGCTTATGTACGGTATGGAGACACCAAGTGAGACCTCTTATAGTAGCGATACGGAATACACAAGTGATAGTTCAAGTGGTAGTATAGAGTCAACGGCACGGACTCCATTTAGGAGAGGGATATCCTTAAGGGCTTGTGTAGCTAAAGCAGCCGGATGGACGTTAGAAGCAAACAAAGACAAAATAGCACCCGAGCATAAGGAGGTTAAAATAACATAGTTAACTTGTGCATTCTCCACATACGTATTGAAATCGTACATTGAGTTGGTAAAAGTGAAATTCCAGTTAAATCCAAGACCACTTGAAGGGTGAACATTGCACTATGGACTCATCCAAGTCCAAATCCAATACCGCGGAGGAATGTGAGCCCAAACCCACTACTCGGACTACGGACACTTAAGGGTGGGGGGTTTGGCCTCACATAATTGGTGCGTCCGCCGGGAGCGAAGCGGAAGGTAGTTACAAGACTTGGAGGCGACTAGGAGACTTGGAGGCAACTAGGAAAAATTGGAGACACAAACTTGAGAGAAGGGAAGGAGCACCCGAAACTCGGTAAGTATTCTCTCTTTGGGTTACATTTGAATTCATTGTATTTCAACTATTCCTTGGAATGAATTGCATTGTCAATTACGCAAATTCATTTTTGAGGAAGGAGCGCGGCGAAGGTACGTCCTCAACCTTTTTGGGGATTTGCTAAGAACTTAAAAGGAACCTATAACCGAGTAGCTCATTAAAATATTAGAGGGTAAATTCACCTTAGGACATTGAACTTTGACACTCACCTCGGGGTGAGTCTCAAAGTTTTGGGAGTTGTCATTTCATGCTCTAGATTAAATTAATATTTCACAAAGTTTATGGTGTTGTTACATTGAGTCACGATTGAGGGGAGTGCTAACTCACAGGGGGATGCGATTGCTCAAGGTATGTTTATTTCTTCAAAGTGAACTCATTAACTAATTAAGGAATGCCTTTTGTACTCGTGATTGTTGTTATCCGTTGTAGAGGGTAATTCCCGAATTGTGGATGGTGTGAGAAGTTGAAGGGTGAAGCCTCGACTTTTAACATAATCTACTCGGAAGGTCACCCCCTCACAATCGGTATTGTGGTGAGTGTTAATTTGCGGGAAGGTGCGGAGGTGATGCTCCGACTTAACCAAAAAATTAACATGAACATGCCTATCCCCTATTGGGATTCTTTCACCTAAGTGGGCTTGCAGGTTCTTTTCCTCACCTCCTAAAAAAATTATAACCACACCAAGACAAGTGAAAATATTAAGAGGGGAATTGCTAGGATTATGTGTGGTCAAGTGAGGGTCGATCGATTCTTATGGAATGCAAGGTAGGACTCGCTCACAAAAACCAAGTTTAATAGTAGGACTAGAGAAATCTACTCGAAAGAGGCTGTCCTCTAAAATCAGTGATAGATTAGAACAAGATAATGTTAGAATAGAGAGTTGTTTGAACGTCGAACCTAGGACTAGGTCAATTCTAGACACCTTAGAACTTGGAGCTCAACTTGAAGAGGAGATCACTCCCTCCAAATTGAGTGGTGAAACTTCTTCGGAAAATTACACACTTAGAGAAGAATTCCCGGTAGAAGTTGATAGGGGATTGTTGAATAGTTCACCGGTCACCATGGCCGAGGAACGGGGGATGGATCCACCACCCATACCCCCAATTCCGCCCATACCTCCTATACCTCCAATAGACCCATTGGTTAGGCCAAGAGGCCTACCAATTGTGGTTCCACAAAATTTAGCGGCGATGGATATGCCATCTCATCTCCCTAAATTTTATGGGACCAAGGATGAGGACCCCTCTCGGCACATGGAACGGTATATCGAACGGTTGGCTAGCTTCCTCATAACCGACCCGGGTTATTGGTTAGTGTGGTTTCCTACCACTCTAGAGGGGGAAGCCTATGAATGGTATCGGGATCATGCCGAGGGACATTTTAGGGGATGGGAACAATTACAAAGGGAGTTTCTTAACGAATTTAGGCCGGAAGTGGGTCAAAGTACCGCATTAAGGGCATTGTCGTCATTGAAGCAAGGAAGGGAGGAAGAAATTTCGGCTTACATTAGGAGGTTTGATTTAGTGTGCACTAGATTTGTGGGTACCATGCTCAACGACGACACGCTAAAGCAATTTTTCATTCAAGGGTTTTTTAAGTCCGGAACTATTAGGGGTGTTCTAGAAAGGAATCCCTTGACCTTGGCGGATGCCAAGCGTGCGGCTAGAGATATTGAAAACTTGGATAAAGATCACGAAAGGCTATGGAGAAGGGAGGATGAATTGATCCCACAATTCATCCCCATACGCCCTAGGGTGGTAGCGGTAGAACCCGCTAAGTATGAGAACCAAATTCCATATGCCATTGTGGACACCGGTCCCCGACCTTTAGCGGTTAGGGAACCGGCACCTCTTTTGGCACTACCGGCCCCTAGAACGGATCCACACTTGGAGGAGGTTGAGAGAAGACTAGGTGCTAGCCAACTAGGATTCCAAGAGGCTATGATAAAACAAATGCAAAGCCTCACGGATCAAATGTCATTAATGATCCGGAGTCAACAACCGGGGCCTCCACCCCCGGTTGAGTCGGGTAGGCATTCTTCCGGATTATGGTGTGTCCAATGTGGCCAACCGGGCCACACGCGTCAATTTTGTAGAAGTGGACAAAACCGTGACCAAAGAGGAAACGGTAACCCACCTCAACAAAATCAACGAGGTCAAGCGCCACCTCACTATGGAAATGGAAGCAATAGAGGACCACAACCTAGAGGGCAAGGTGGCCAAAATTTAGAGAAGAAGGAATTTCATCCCTTTTGTGGAAGGTGGCACGCTCAAGGACAATGTTGGTCCGAAGGTCAAGAGTTTAATTGTAGCAATTGTGGAGGAAGTCATCCCTCGGATACGTGTCGCCAACCGGACAAAATAATTAATGTCCCTTACCCGGTGGCTAATCCACAACAACAAGCAAGGGATAATATGCGAGGTGCTAGGCCACAAGGAGTACCGGCCAATGAACTTAGGCCACCTAACTTATACTATGACCATAGTAATGCTAGGCAAACTTTTCATCCACCGGCGGGCTTGCAAACTACAACCGGTTACATTCCAATACAAAATAGACAAGGAGTTCCACCTAATGGTAGTAACGGGAGACAAGCGCCTCCAACGGATCCGGGACCATCTAACTCCCAAGATGTTAGGTTCATGGATGGAGTGTTGGAGGCCACATGTGATGACATGCTTCCTCTCCCAACGAGAATTGGAGAGGAGCAAAGTCAATGGCCTCCTCACACCAATGCTATTACATATGAGTTAGTGAAGGGTAAGGGTGTGGTTGAAGAAGCACCTGCACTAGCGGTAACTACTAGGGCTAGGAGAGGGGATGCCCCGTTGGAGGTAGGAATAGGAGAGCAAGGAAATTACTCTTCGGATGAAGAGATTAATCTCTCCGAGTTGGATAGGGTAGCTAGAAGAGCTACTAAGGATGTGGAGAGGGAAAATATAATTTTACAAGATAGGGAGAGGACTAATGCGGTACATGACTTGGATAATAGCGATGTGGGTGAATGGGAAGGACCGGGGGTTCCCGTAGACGAATTCGACGTAGTGGGTAATTCTAAGGTGGAAAGATCTACCGGGTACGACTTGTGGGCGGACCTTAGTACACTCAAGGCGGATATTACTTTCGGCCAACTATTGGAAATTTCACCCACGGCAAGGAAAACATTAAAGGAGGGAATGCCGGTACACAAGAGGATGAGGAAGGTGAAAGCTAAAATAGCCGCTAGGATCCAATCACAAGGTGGAAGAGACGTGAAAGCTATAGAAATAGAAGTTGTTATAGTAGATAAGGTGGTTCCTAATGTGCTAGTCGACGGAGGGAGTAGTCTAAATATACTACCGGAGGATACTATGAAAAAATTGGGACTTGGACTCACGGGGCCTTCACCTTTGGTCATAAATATGGCAAATCAAAGTTCGACTACGCCTTTGGGGATGATCAAGGATTGTAGAATGACTACGGGAGGTGAGGAGTACTTGGTCACCTTCCATGTCATTAAAATGCACTCCAACAAGGACACCTTCCCCATTTTGCTAGGTAGGCCTTGGTTGCGGATGGCGAATGCTATGGTCAATTGGGGTGGACCTAAACCATCCATCACTTATGGTCCGGAGGGTAATAGGGTCATAGTGTCCATTGGTTCATTAGAAGGATGGATGAAGAAGGAGATGTATTTGCCATTGGAGAAGGAAATTGATGACTTAAACGAGAATGAGATTGGCAAGGCATTGGTGGGAGTCGTCCATCCCGAAGGTCAAAGGGTTGTTATAGATTCGGGCTCGGGAAGTCTAGGTCCTAATTTTTACAATTATGGGGATAATGGGGATTATGCCCAATGGCTAAGGGAGTACCCCGAGTCCGAGGTTGATGTAATGGTTACATTTCACCAAGTAGGCTTAGGGAGTGAATTTCCTAGTGTTAGTTTAGGAGAGGGCTCATTGTTGGAGCCATGTGAGGTGCTCACCGAGGAAGAGTGGGTTAGCGGTGGGTTAACACCTTGGGTAGATGACGTGGAAGAGGGTGAGGTTAGTTTAATTCATGTAGATGGGACTCAAGAGGAGGATGTGATTATTGAGTCATCGAAATTGGAGGAGCCTTTACATTTCAAGACCACGTCTACGGGGATAGTTGTAGGTCAAGATGTGAAAGATTACCCCAATGTGCCTTCCGATTGGTATCGGAACAAAGAGGAACAAGCACATGTGTCGGAAGCGGATTGGCGGTACGTGGATGTGAAATTAAAGAATGGAAAAACCCGACAAATGAAGATGGGCTCCAAATTGGGGGAGAAAGAGGTTAGGGAGTATAGCAATTTGGTGGATGAGTTTAGTGATACTTTTGCATGGTCCTACGATGAGCTTAAGGGAATTCCTAGGGAAATGGTAGAGCACCGGATTCCTTTAATTCCGGGGGCGAGGCCAATTAGACAAAAGGAGAGGAGGATGAATCCTCAATTGCAATTGTTGGTGAAAGCGGAATTGGAAAGGTTATTGAAGGCCGGGTTTATCAAGCCGGTGGAAATCACGGATTGGGTTTCTCCTATGGTCTTAGTAAAGAAAAAAAATGGGAAATTAAGGGTTTGTGTCGACTATAGGAAATTGAATTCGTGCACACAAAAGGATCACTTCCCCTTACCTTTTATCACCTTGTTGCTTGAGGAGGTTGAAGGTCATTCGCGATATACCTTTATGGATGGGTATGCGGGTTATAATCAAATTTCCATAGCCCTCCAAGATATCCATAAAACGGCTTTTACTACACCTTGGGGTACTTTTGTGTGGGTAGTGATGCCATTTGGGTTATGTAATGCCCCGGCTACTTTCCAACGATTAGTAATGTATATCTTCACCGACTTGTTGTTCAAATCCATGACCGTCTTTGTGGACGATTTTAGCACACAAAGTAATGTGGATGATCACCTACATTGCGTTAGGGAGGCATTGGTTAGGTGTAGGAAGATGAGGTTAGCATTGAACCCGGATAAGACATTTTTGGGAGTGAATAAGGGAGTGTTGTTGGGTTATGTTGTTAGTGAGAAAGGTAGAGAACCCGATCCGGATAAGATTGCGGCCATAAGCGACTTGGCAACTCCAACCAATTCCAAGGGGATCTCTAAGTTGTTAGGACATGTAGGATGGTACCGGGAACTTATTCCTAATTTTTCAAAGATAGCGGTGCCCATTACCCATTTGCTCAAAAAGGATGTCAAATTCGAGTGGACGGATGTTTGTCAAAAAGCCTTTGAGGAATTGCGGGATAGGTTGAGCACCTATCCGGTGTTGATACCACCCAATTGGGGTAAACCTTTTCACGTCTATTGTGATGCTAGTAATGTGGCAATAGGGAGTGCGCTTTGTCAAGCAACGGGAGAAAAAGAGAAGGATCAACCTATAGCTTATGCGAGTAAGCAATTGACCCCCGCCGAAAGAAACTACTCTACAACGGAGAGGGAGTGCCTAGCCATGGTGTTTTCCGTTAAAAAGTTTAGGCATTACCTCATGTGCAACCCGGTTGTATTTTTTGTTGACCACATGGCTATCAAGTATGTAATTAACAAGGCGGAGTTAAGTGGTAGGTTAGCTAGGTGGGTTTTGCTATTAGAAGAATTCGACTACACGGTGGAATATAAACCGGGTCGTATGCATTTACAAGCGGACCACTTGTCTAGGTTGTCGGAGGAGATAGGAAAAAATCCGGTAAATGATATGTTAGTAGATGATAGCCTCTTTGTGGTCACTTCTACACCGGAGTGGTATGCGGGCATAGTGGAATTTCTAACAACCCACAAGTTGCCCAAAGAGTGGACAAAAGAAGAGAGAAGGAAGGTGAGGGTAAATAGTAGGCAATTTGTTGTAGTGGGCCATAGGTTGTTTAGAAGGGGGTCCGATGGTATCTTACGACGATGCGTGTCAAAAACGGAGGTTGAAGCGATTTTAATCGCTTGCCACGATAGCGCTTGCGGCGGTCACTTCTCGGGTCAACTCACCGGGCAAAAAATACTTAGAGCGGGCTACTTTTGGCCTACACTATTTAAGGACGCCCATGACTATGTAAGGAAATGCGACGCTTGCCAACGGTATGCCCGAAACGACCTTAGAATGGAGATGCCTTTACATGTATCATTACCCTTAATTCCTTTCGAAAAATGGGGCATCGACTATGTGGGTGAGGTCCATCCCCAATCTTCAAAAGGAATGAAATATATTGTGGTGGCAACCGAGTACCTCACCAAGTGGGCGGAAGCCAAAGCGGTGAAGACCGACACGGCGGAACACGCGGCAACATTTATGTACGAAAACATAATTTCGCGGTTCGGGGTGCCGAAGATCCTAGTAAGCGATAGGGGTACTCACTTTTTGAATAACTTGATTCGAGAGATGACAGAGAAATTTAAAATTGATCACCGGAAGACTACTCCCTACCACCCACAAACCAATGGACAAACGGAAAGGGTTAACGGAATCTTGGTGAGTATACTACGCAAGACGGTTATAGACTCGAAGCGGGATTGGGATACGAAACTAACGGCGGCACTTTGGGCATACCGTACAACCTATAAGGTAACTACGCGTGCTACACCATTTTCCTTAGTCTATGGTCTTGAAGCGACACTACCAATCGAATATGAAGTCGAGTCACTTAGGGTGGCCGTGAGTACGAGACTTACCGAAAGTCAATCCTTACGAAATCGACTAACCGATTTGGAAGCACTTGACGAAGGGAGGAGAATGGCGGCTCAACATATTGAGGCAATCCAAAGAAGGAGAAAGATTACTTTCGACAAACGACATAAGAGAAGGGCCCTAACACCGGGAATGATGGTCATGATTCAAGACGCACGAAAGCTTGAATTTCCGGCGAAATTCAATGCGGTATAGTTAGGACCTTACCTTGTCTATGAGGTCTTTCCTAATAATTCAATTCAATTGGAAACGTTGAATGGTGAGCTCTTTCCTACCCGTACATCGGGAAGTAGATGTAAGGAGTACCGAGCTTGACTAGGCAACTTACCCTTGGAGCAAGAGATGTTTGGATTCATCCCCCGATGGTCGCCAATTATGTGAGCCCAAAAGGGTGCCCACATTTAGTCTTAGACCCTTGAAACGTTAGTTGATGCACTTTGAAGTAGCATGTTACTTCACAAAAATATAAAAAGAGTGAAATGTTAGTCTTAGAAGTACCATGTTGTAAGAGGCTAGGATGTGAGTTGTTATTATGTTTTTACCTTCGGAAGGATTTGAGTGAATGAGGATAGGTAAGGAGAACTTGGATTGAGTAGTTAGTGAGTAGGCTAGTACAAATGGATGGAGACAACCAAAGTGACTCAAGAGGCAAGTGCATTCGAATTGGGATGAATGGAGGATCACATGGAACGCACAAGTGGACCACCTCATCATGGCCACTTAATGGGGAAGGCCCAAGGAAGAATGCAAGGTGGAGGATAAGCAAATTCTCAAAGCACCAATCAAATCACGAGTTAAGCATCGTGGTTTGAATTAAGTGGTGAGCGACGATTTGGGAAAGTAAGGGGAGAAAGTTATGGCGGCGGAAAGCGAAGGAGGCTAAGTTTGGGTTGAAGCATCCCAAGTTTGGTAAAGTGTGGTAGGTAGAAAGCCAAGGCTAGTTAAATGTTCGAATTAGGATCCTTGTTGATCATTTGAGGGAGGAAGGCTTAGAAGATAGGATTGGCGCCTACTAAGTAGGAGGAAATCTCAAGGGCTTATCGTGAGCCTTGAGGGTGCTCACCCCCTCAAACTTACTATATAATCCCTCATTCTTCCCTCACTCATCCTCTCTTTCCTTTGTGCTCCAAGGCACCCCACGAGTTATAAGTGTGGGTGTGGGAAGCCATATTGGAGCACATATGTGTGCTTAGTTTTTAGTTTGAGAGCCAAGGCTTGTTAGCCTTGAAGAGGGTTTGACCTCTTGGTAGAATTAGTGTTGACGTGAAGGATTTTAAAGTTAATTCATGATTCCAATTTGTGGTACTTAAAGTTCATGTTTTGAATACACGTGGTTGCAAGTTCCATGTTTAAGAGTTGAGCACTTGATGTTGTGATGAGTGCAAAAATATACTTGTGTGGATTAGTTAGTCTTAGTGAAGTTAGGAAATTCTCTCTCCCTCTCTCTTCTCTAGGAAGTTGAGCTCTTAGAGCTCGGGAAAAATTGTGGAATTAGGTAGGGGACTTAGTGGGATTAGTGGAATTAGGTAGGTGAATTAGGGGGAGGCCTTGGAGAAGCTCTCTTTTGTTCATTTTCTGGTTTTTGTGGTTGAGGGTGGAGAAACTTAGTTAGAAGTAGCCGCAGCTAAGGAGCTGGGTTTATTTAATTAGAAGTAAGGAGCTGGGTTTATTTAGTTAGAAGTAAGGAGCTGGGTTTATGAAGGAGCTGGGTTTGTTTAGTTAGAAAGTAAAGAGCTGGGTTTATGAAGGACCTGGGTTTGTTTAGTTAGAAGCTAAGGAGCTGGGTTCATGAAGGAGCTGGGTTTGTTTAGTTAGAAGCTAAGAAGCTGGGTTTATGAAGGAGCTAGGTTTATGTAATTAGAAAGTAAAGAGATGGGTTCATGAAGGAGCTTAGTAGATAGCCTACCTAATTAGCTCATAGACAAGTAGTTAGTTACATTATGCTAGTTAGTGTTATGTGTGGCTTTCACAAATAAATGTATTTGAGATTGACTATAGAGAATAGTGTTTTTTTTTACACTTGCATCATCTCTTTAAAAATAAACCACGTGCACAACTTAATGGAGAATGTGGAGCACTCTCGCGATGGCAAGACAAAGGAAGCAAAGACCAAAGTTAAATCCAAGACCACTTGAAGGGTGAACATTGCACTATGGACTCATCCAAGTCCAAATCCAATACCGCGGAGGAATGTGAGCCCAAACCCACTACTCGGACTACGGACGCTTAAGGGTGGGGGGTTTGGCCTGACAGCTACGCATAGCTGATGGCCTTACCCTCATCACTCTTAGTCTCTATGGGTGGGAGGCGTTCCCAACACTAGGATCACTTGGGCCCTCTCACCAACGGCGGCACAAGTCTCGGGTGTCATTCCGAAGTCCCCCCTGTGCCCATGGTGTTTCAAACACTCCTCATGGAGAGGTGCGCGACAATACCTTTCTAACTTAGATTCTTATTTGTAATTTATCTAACATTGGAGTTATCATTAAAGACCCAAAATAGTCTAGTGAGAGTCTTGAATTGAGATAATAGCCTGATGAGAATGAGCTTGAGAAGGAGTACTTTCCGAAAGCAAATGATATGAGGAGCTCCATAAAGTAATAAAAATGACACCGCAAGATGTTGTGCCCAAACACATCCCTTGATGGAAGAGCCTCCATGGGGCATTCCAAAAATTGAGAGATTCAGCTCAGGAACCACAAATTAAGTGTTAACAATTCTAACGCCATAGCAAAGGTTGGTATCCAAGGGTGCACTTTCCCTATCACATACAAACTAACGTGAGTGTAATAACGGATTACATAGATTAAGACATGAAGGTGCACAATGGTGCATGATATACATGGGGGGAAGTATTGTTTGTCTCTAGTGTGTTCAATGACGTATGTTGTAGGACTAGATATCATGAGTTATACCCTATAGATTTTTATTGAAAATGCGAGTGAATCTTATATATATATATAAGTTCTATTTTTAATGAATTGAATTGTGTATGTAGTCGAGGCATTAATCATGTTCTATTATAAACCTTGGTATAAATATATATATGAGTCTATTATTAAGTGCAACATTTATATATACAAAAACCCTTTTTTCTCTATGATTTTCTCACACATATGAGGTTTTATTTCATAGTCACAACAAGAACGTCATTTGCAATTGGACAATGAAGACTGAACCCCCGGGGTTGATAGTCAATTTCATGTACATATCAACACCCTCCTAATGGTTACCTTCACATGAGGATATTTAGGATGTAGCTAGGCTTTCTTTTTCCACATGAAGAAACTATATTATTTTTGTATCTTTTGATCAATGTGTATGTTTGACAAATTTCATTTGAAATTCAACTTCAAATTCAAAGTGTCATGTGACGTTTTCAAAAAAAAACATGAATGTCAATTGACATATATATTATATTCTAGAATGTCACCTCAAATTTGGATTACATAATATTATTTTAGGAAAACTAATATTTTGAATTAAAAAAATACAATCTTGATTTGTAACAAAAAAACTATCAATTGAGCGTAAGTATCCTTTGGTCTCACATGTTTCTCCAAGTGTTGAAGATGGTAGCCCAATCCATTGCATCCACTTCAAGCCCACAAAGAGAGACCCGCATAAGAGCATCAAGGGTCTTCAAGTTAAACCTATTATGCAAGTGGCTTTTGATTGCATTTTTGTTTGGAAAATCCTCTCTCACAATTAGCTATACTTGATGGAATGAATATAACTTTCTGCCAAAGTTGCATAAGTTTAGGCCAATTTGTATGCCATTCCAAATTGCTACCACATATGTCCCAAGCCTCAAATATCAATTTGTTCTCACATTCATGTCAAAGTGTTTCCGTAAATTCCAGGAGTTCTCCCTTACACATGTCACTTTCTTCTTTAGTGTATTGAAACTTCAACAAAAATATCCTTTCAAGCCACCATTCAGTATTTGTGATTTGATCACTATCATTGCTAGGATAATTACGAGGGTTGAAAAGTTTGGCTACATTCAATTCCAAAAAGTCTAGGAAACTATCATTCAAAGCATGAACAATTCTTTGCACATAAGATGCACCGAATAATATGCATTATTATAGTTTATTGGGCCCATCAGTTGCCAATGCATGAATAATACAATCTCTTTTATTTTTTTCATAACTCAATTGAAGATTTCTTACATATCCCCTCAGAAATTTTCCAAGTTCTTGCTTGTACGACCAAACATTGGTCCATTCCTAGATTAAAGGAGATGTGATAAAATTAAAATAGTAATAGTGATGGTTGCAGTAATAGTTGTGATATCAACTATATCGTATTAAAATTTGAGATTCAATTTATTCAACTCTTGTAAAACATCTACAAGCAAGTTCAAGTAAAAATGAAATATAAAAGAGCACATGATCACATACCAATGTTGTTCTTCATCTATGAATAATTCCAATAATACCAACATGCATTGTAGTAAGCAGATCATGAAATTACCTTGATCACCGTACTGCATGATTTTGTAAAACCTTTACATAATCTTCTTCAAATACATCCTTCAACAATCTTTTGAGCATGTTGCTTCAATTGGTAGCCCACCCACTTGCAAACTTTGTTGGCAAAATGATTCAACATTTGAACTCTAGAGAAACTCTAGTTGCAACTAAAGCTTCACAATGCGTAATACAATGCACATTTATGAGAGTTGGAACCTCTACACACATTCTAGCCACTAGTCATGTACGGTGTCCCGTCATACTAGAAGCTCCATTAGTGGCTAAAGCTACTTGGTTGAGAGACATCCAATGCATTTTCTCCAATAGTCTTGTGACAACCTCGTACATAGATTATGTTATACCATCGCGAAGAGCCAAAAGCTCAGCAAATCTTGTAACATAAGGTCCTTTCCCATTATTTGATGAATACACAACATAAACAAATAAATGTTCAAGAGTTCAATCATTGGCCTCATCTATCATCGAAGAGTAAAATGGGGAGAGAATTGTGCCTCTCTTAAAAGTTCATCATTGATACATTGACATGCTTTAGGGACTTATGAAAACTGATGGCATTCAAATCACATACCCAACAACAAAATTGCTTCCAATCTAGCTTCAATTCAGCCATTGTGAATTGTACATTGTACATTAAATTAAATTTGATGGGGATCTCTACACTATACAAAGTCTACCTCAAATCATCCCAATGTCAAGCCGAGACGCCTTAGAATTAAACCAATATTTAACCAGCCAAAGCATCACTCTTCAAGATCTACTGGGGCAAATTATTCGGCAATTTATAGTACTTAAACTACCTAGTAATACGTGTCATTTCAATTTTTAACGTGTCAATTGACATGTGTTTTTTATCTTCACAAGTTACAATACATACCAAATTCTAAATTGTGCGTGTCAATTGACGTGCAATTTTTTTTTTTGTGCAAGTTTGTGCATGTCAAAAGTGAAAACATTTACAAACTTTTTGTCAAACATACACATTGGAGAGACCATACTACTTGATCACTTCAACTTTGATCATATCTGCAAATCCATATGTAATCCTGAGACAAATATTTGGAGCACATTGGTTATAGGACAAGGGCTACCACCTCCTGTGATCTCTATCTCTAATTTTACGATGATATTTTGTCTACACATGTGTATATGGAGCATTTACATTGGTTTGAAGTTCATGTTGACTAGTGGCTTCAAGCTTTTCATCTAGAATAATCAACAAATACAATAACCCTGATGGAACACTCCCATCAAGTAACAAAGGCAAGTTGATCAGGTTTAGGTCTTTTTCAAAGATGTCTTCAATAAAATTTTCTTTTTCATCCTTGTCATACTCCTCTGCTTTTCGTTTGGGTATGTTGTCCGCAGGGCCACAACACTTGATTAAAATCTCATAGGCTCGCTCTTTCTCTCTGTCACTAGGTTTTTTCCTACTCAACCATACTTCAAAATCAAACCTCTCGTGTTTAGTGTTGGAGTGCAACATCTTACTGAAAGTGCACAGCACCTTGAGTATGCAAATATTGAAAATTCTGATGATCACGCAGGGTATATAGCATAGCAAATTAAGCCCAAGTTGTAGGTTGCACACTGTGTGCCCTATCCATTTGTCAGAAAATTTCTCAAAATCTGCATTGGATTCAGATTCCACATACAAAGAATTCCGTCCCAACATGTAGGCAACAGTTGCCTTGGTAAAATCATCTGGTGAAGGCCCTTTGTCGAACCAAAAAGATCTCCCGAAGACTTTCCAAAATCCTTGCTCTTTAGAACCTGAAAAAAAAAAACAGCAGCCAAAGAAATGCAACTGTTCTATTACTTACAAATAACATGAATGAGAAGGCAACATCTAGCATGGCATGATAAAGACTTTTATAGATGGATTGTAGTTCTTATTTAACAATTTATGAACGCAATGAGAGTTCAATAATAGACAATAATCGAACTAATCTGAACTAAAAACTTGAATATGGTGGGAACTTCAAGTTTCATCAAGAACCATATAAGCAACCACGCAACTGTAATATTGCTAAACTAAGTGAAGAAGTGAGGGAAAAAAGAGCATGCTACTGAATGCAACCTCAAATTTTCAAAATGGTCAAAATCAACAAACTTGGACAAGACCCACATTTTTTGATGTGCCCAACCAACTTACATCTCCTTACTTAACATGTTGTTTTTGTTAACATATGTCATTGAGTTATTCTAATTTTGTACAAATATGTCACATAACCCACCATTTAAGGTAGGATACATAGCTTGCAAAGAAAAACATTTATTAGGTCATTCTTGCTTCTAAACGGAGCATAGTCACGTCAATTATGATTGTGTGTATATATAAATTAAATTTGATATATAAGAGACTAATATCAATGCAAACTATAGTTTGCACAACCGACTATAGCTTACAAACTAGCACAAATTGAACTCGTCATTAAAATAGAATTTACTACAATAATCTAGTACATATGCGGTGGAAACACATGGGACCGATCTAGTTTCGTGGCACATTAGTATATTGTTTAGTTTGTGTGGATAGTTATGTTTCTAAATCAAAACTTTGGATAGGTCTAGCCTTGGTTATGGGATGAGTGTCGCCTTGCAATTAGGGTGAGAAGTTTCCAAATCCAATGATGAATCCAAGCTTCCCTGACATATCCCCAAACACATTCTAGCTTTTATCAAGAGATATAACAAGACTAAGTAGTTTCATTAAAAGAGAAAGCATGTCTAATTTTGTTACATATCTTAATTGGACACCTCTATTTGAGTGGTGTGTGTTTAAGGTGTGGTTTTAAGAATAAAATTCAAAAAACATTTGTTTAGTATAAGATAGTGACCTACGTGCTCAATTTGTTACCCAATCTACACTCAAAAGTCACAATAATATGATCATTTAATATATCAAGAAAGAGAACCTCACTTGGAACATGAGTAGATATTCATTTGAGCTTTCGATTGAAAATGATGAGGAATATGAGTACCGCCTTCATTTGGATTTGCTAATCATCATGCACCACCATAAATTTACTAAGTCTAGTGAGTGTGATCTCTTTCTAAAGGGGGACACCGTTACCCCAGCCTACATTGCTAGCAAGATCCACCTTGCAAGATTCCCAGCCTAGCCACGTTCAACATATCAAAGAACATGGCCAACTAGTGTTGCAAGCCATGTGGGGCTTTGGCAAGCCAACAAACACACAAAAAATTAGAAATTGATTTCAAGAAAATTTATGTATCTCAAGCCATGGTGCCAGCCCACCCATTGGCTCACCTTCACAAAGTGAACAACACTCAAGTTGAGTATTATTCATTTTGTCACAAAGGTGGCCCAACATAAATGGGGCATGATCCTCCCAAAATTCCCGGCGCTAAGGTGCAAGATTCAAGTGTTGAGTATTTTAACTAATAATTGTGTGTTTCCATTTGAAAAGAAGGGTATGTGCAGAGGCAATGAAACTATCCATTGTAGGCGTGCTTAGGAATTTTGAGAGTTATTAATTAATATGGGTGAGTTTCCATGTAGGCCACTCACCCACCAAATTCTAGTGGGAATAAGGACAAACTTGCCCAAATGAAGATGGAATCGGGTGGGGGACTAGGGTTCATATGTGCCAACTAGTTATTCTTATCTTCTCCAATCCAGGCCCACCTACTAACCTCCTCCTCTAGGTTACCATTAGTGGACCTCCTCCAATCATTTGGTGACTGGCACTTGCAGGTTAAAAACATGCTTTAGTGGTAGTCTAAACTGATATTTAAGTAAAATTGGACTAACTTGAGATTTATAACATGTTGAAATTTATGATAGGATCCAATGATAAGATTGTATTATAAGATCCTCCAATAGAATATGCAAAACTGATTATGATAATATCATGGAAATTTTTTAATTGTATTTTCACTATGCAACGTTTATTTTATTTTATGAATTTATCAAAAAATAAACTTTTGAATTTTTGTCATGATATTTCAATCGCATAACATTCACATATCTCCCATACAAGTTCGGTGTTGTTAGAAATGTATGAGTGGACCCGCCCATAGGCGTGAAACAACCAAAAAATCCAAGTTTGAAAAATTTGTCCAAATATACTTAAATGTGAGTTTCTAGCAGCCCATGTCCATGACCCTCCATAATCGAATAAACCACCATAATGTGATTGGCTGGCTACTTGTGCTCATCTGCATGGGAACACCTCCAACCCACCCACTATTATGTAGAATCTGGTGGGCGAGCGGCCCACATGCAAAGTCCGGCGCAGTAAGCCCCAACCCACGACACTTACCTCCGGTGGTCATGAAATCGAAGCCGGCGAAGCGCAGCAGGTGGATCTCCGTCGACAGCATCGCCAGCGTCAACAAGACGGGGGGCACATACAACATGATCTGGAACAAGATGAAGTCGTCTTTGCAAGTATGTTTCAGGAACTGCCGGCACTGCACTACAATGATCCACGCCAAGATGAGCATGAGAAGGCCGACGCTCTGGCCGGTGCTCGTGTGCCAAGTTGGGTGGCCTTGCCCCGCGGCCAGAAACCACAACCTACTCATGTGATGTTTTCCTGTTGTGGTTTCTCTAGCTGTTTGTTTCTTCCACGCTGCGATCCAGTGCGCTCTGTAGCTGATGGTTCTGTATACGGCCGAATGGAGTGCCCATACCAATGCCAACGACAACATCACCAAGGCTTCCGCACGGATCGCGTATGTTCGTGGGTCTCTCATGAGGTATGGGACCACCCTATCAGGCACGACGAGGGTGTGGTATAAGGGGAAAATCGTAAACGAGAGCAAGACCACGGCGGTCGCCTCTGTCCCGATTCTGATGGCGTACTGGAAGCCGGAGAAGAAGTAGCTCAAGATGGCGAAATCCATCGCGGTGACAATTGGGTACAAAATCGTGTCCACGTCTTGGCCGCTGAATATGACCAGGAAATAGGAAGTTAACCCCGTTTTGAGAGCCAAGCTCCCCATCGTCGTGATCCTGAGCTTCAGCGACAGACCCGGCCAGATGCCGCCCAGGAGGTGAAGGAAAGCGAGAACTATAACACTCATGAAGCATATCCAGATGTTGATGGCTCCCACTGCGGACGCTCCCTGGCATTGGAGTGCATCGAGCGCGGCGTTCGGTGTGTTACAATAAATCTTGCAACAACCTCTGAACATCGTCTGGGAGGTGTTATCGAAATTTTGAGAGACATATAAGGTCAAGTTCATGCACTCGGTGTGATTAGGATAAGCATTCAAAACGTTAGTGCAGAAACGGCCATGGCACGAAGATGGAGACGTCGAAGCCATCGAATCTTGGTCGCCTTCTGCAGATTTGGGCAATTTTTCAGAAATGAATTGCACTGTGAAAACCCAAACATTAGAAACTTGACAAGAAGCGAAACCATGGCAATTATTTACAGGTGTGCACCCTTAGTAGATGGATCATATTTTAATGTGTTTGTATAGTCATTTCCCGTCTATCTTATCTAAACAATACACAGAAACGGCCGTGGCACCCATATTTCAGCCTGTCGTCTTGGCCTTCTGCATCGACAAATTTTCAGGAATAAATTGTACTCTGGTGAAAAAATAAGACACTGGACAAGAAGCGAAACCATAGAATTTACAGACGCGCCTCACTAGATGTTTTTGTTTTGAATCTGATTTTATTATTATTTTAAGGTTATTCTCTTCCATGATCTTATTTAATCAATGCACAGATTTCTACAAACATGAGCAGCATAGATTTATGGACGAGCTTGGAGGTATTTAAACGGTATGTCCTCACGTATACCTCTGCACCTAGAAGAGCTAGAAATATATGATACTTACAGCTAAAGCCTCATGTTGATACGAGCCCATACAAGTTCAACATCCAGAATTCAGATTATGGTGAGAGCAAGTACTCAAGTGGCGCTTTTGATTCGAGACGCTCGTAAAGGTGAAAACCTTACAAAGACACAGCTTTGCAGGTTCCTGAAACCATCCTACTATACAGACATCTGACTCGCGGCCTCAAATATGAATTGCATGTGGATCGAAGGGGCGTCATAATTCCTCCACCCACCACTTTGCCTGATGGCTCAAAGCAAGAGTTAATAGCAAGAAGTTCAACTGGAAGCTGAATCTGTCAACCTGACAAGTCACTTACCTGCTTGCCGACGAGACCACAAGAAGATATGCCACTCCGACGTTGAAACTGGAAATGACAAACCAAGTTAGATCGGGTTCGCAATGTCATTGCTAAGCGGAGGAAACAGTTCCCGATGCGATCCGATCCAACGGTCAGAATCGTGTGTGGAGTTGCAAGTGCGCAGAACAGGACCACACAACTTATCACTATATTCGTTAATTTGGGACTTTTTCGGCATTTTGAGACAGTTACAAATATTAAGAACATGGATAAAATCACACAGATATTGGAGAATGTTGTAAGATGCAAATACTTTGAAGCGGGTGTTCATATCAAGAACCCAATTAAGAACTCATATCAAGATGGTTTAGGTAGGATGACCCAAACATTAGACCATGTTGTTGTGGTCCATATATTAATTTGAGACAAGAGAAAGTCTCAAATTAACGAATATGGTGATACTTATATTAATGGTTTCATGTTGACAAACTTAGTAGTGCTACCAAAAGATACTCACAGTCTCAGGGCCGGTTCACACTATGGCCAAACTTCGAGAGGAGAAGCGTTTGGACCAATGAAAATGTAGAAATGTCCAAAGTCTGTCCTCTCGGCCTTCACACTAGAGGCCAAAGTCCAAAGGACGTCGCCTCCAAAAGAGCCTAGGTGGCAACACTTTTAGGAAATTATGGCGCCAAGAGTTCGGCCTCTCACTTTTAGGAAATTATATGAGGCCGAACTTTTTTTTCATTAAAGTATCAATCATTGACAAGATCTTGACCATTAGATTGGAGGGGATATTTTGAGCAAGGAATAAAGTGGGATGCTCCTTTGGGTTTGGACTTTGGGCTCGGCCTTTGGAGGCGTCACACTATGACCGTCCAAGTCGAGAGGTTGTGGGAGTTCATGGCCAAAGGTTAGGACTTTGGGCTTAGCCTTTGGAGGCTTCACACTATGCCCGGCCAAAGGCTCCACTTACCATATTTTATTGACTATTTTCAGCTCATTTCTTTGGACTCTCAACAAAGTTTGGCCACTCAATCCCACAGCCTCTCGACTTGGACGGCCATAGTGTGAACCGGCCCTCATAAGCAACTTAGTAGTCCGCCGAGTGCTCCACGAGTTAATGATAATAATAATAATGGTTGGTGGCCGAATAAGTTTTGTAAAAGCACAGTGTCCACTGGTGCTGACATTTTTTTTCCCCCCCCCCCAAAATCAGTTATTTGAACTTTATAATGTAAGGTCGCATGCCTATTTGAGGGTATCTGTTGTTGGAGCTGTAAAGGGACCTCTACCATTTCTTCATAACAACTCTTACTACGTCCTACCTCCAAAAGTCCACTTACCAAAACTTGACGCTTCAAGAATCAAGGTTTGTCTCTTTTTAATTTTTGAAACACATTGTTGGGAACTAACAAATCCCCATTGACATATAAGTGCCGAAAGTCACCAGAATTTGAACCTTGCACCTCAAATATTATAATGCAAGGACTTAGCACAGTCTACTAGAATGTGAAATTCCCCCTTGGGTTAGAAAACATAAGGCCAACATGCTAATCTCTTCCAGGAGTTCGTCCACCTCTTGGATGATAAGGTTTGCAAACTTGTCTTTGGAGAGGCCAATGTTGGCTTGGAGACTGTCTTAACTGTTTAGTGAGCCTCCCGTAAGCCTAATTTGATCATAGGTGTCATTTCTTGCTTGAGAACTATCTCCGAGGGTGTCTATAAGCCCCTGACTTAACATATGTACGAGAAATGACATTATCTGGTTTACTAGATTGATTATCCCATTTAGTGCGTGTGGTACTAATTCCCGATACACACACTAATTTGTCAAATTTTAAAAGTAGTGAGGGCTGAAATGTTTATTAGTGATACTAAATTCATGAATACATGTCACACCCACTCACATGGTTTGTTAGAATCTACATCAAGCCTACCTCTTGGAGGTGGACTTGAAGCAAATTTCGGCAAATCATGAAACATTATTTATGGTATGCTATATAGGAAAGATTCATCTATGACTATTTTTTGGGGCCCTTAGGCCTTCACATTCTATTGTGAAATGAACTCAAACGATCTTGGCCTTTTCAACCAATGAGAGATCTTAGTATGCAATGGTCACGGGCCTTCAATCTCGTGTGTGAATCGGCCTTTATAGTAATTTTACTAATGGGTTGCTCCATGTTCTGCCCTAATCTATGGATTGTGTTAGTTTCTTGGAAGAGTATGCCATTCACATTTTGGAGTTTTTCACTGAGCATGATAGGGTGGCCGTAGAATGTGGACGGGCTCTGCTAGAAAGGCCTTGCCGTGTTTGTGAGGTAAACATCATGTTGTAGTTGGGGAATGAACTCCATTATCAAAGTAGATGTTGGTGTTGGTTTAGACTTTGCAAAAAGGAGCCTTCATTGAAGCCTTAGCCTCTGCCACCCTAGTTGAGCAATTATGCCAAGGCCTCCACTCATGCGTGGATGGTGTGTTGACATGCCTCAAGGAGGACCACTCCAATTTGGAAGTGTTCGTCATGGAGATCAAGGACTCTTGTGAAGGTAGAGAGTTTTCCCCCCACCCCCAACCTTAAGCAACCCTCAATTTAACCTTGAAGCACTACTATATTGGATAGTCATGGTAGCACAAGGAGACCTTCAATCTCTTACTAAGTCCTCCCACACAAAGACTAGTCGAATACTAGAATCATCTTACATTCAACATCACATAAGTTAGACACACATAACACTACCCACTTTGAACCAACAACCCTCCAATGCATAGCACAAAAGGGGGTTCTTATGTTATTGTATTGTTGAGGAACCCACCCTCACTACCATACTATGTGTACACCACCTTCCCATTCCACTTCCCAAAACCAACCTCCAATCCAACCTTCATGTTCACAAAACAACCACCATAACATATATAAAATTAAAATTTATTTTATTTACAAGGAAAACACCTTTGGGTGAGGTAGACTATCATAATAGAAAACTACGTGAAAAAACATAGGGTGAATTTAAGAGCCCATACATATTTTTGGGATATTTACTCTAAAAGTTCAAATAATCAAAATGCACAGTCACATGGAACCAACATTTAGTCTAAATTTTTTGTGGCTCACATTCCAAAAAAGAGTGCCCCCCCCCTCCCCTTTGACTCTTGGGAAAAGGTAAAATGAAATGAAAAACATGGAAAAGGGTGTGTCATGATTACATGCAAAATTTTCTTAAACAAATTGGATCAATTTGAGTTTGTTAAAACCCATGAAAGTTACTCCAAATCAATTTTGAAGTCATAAATGACCCACTATATTTAGGAGTTTTAGAAATGAAAAAAGTCTTCTCTCTCTCTTTAGTAACTTTTACATCTCAACTCCAATCTTAAAACTTGACATGACCACCATGATTGTGAAATTTGCAATTGCTAACTTTGTAGATTTTGCAATTCCCAATCTGTGTCTACAATAGGATCACTCACAGACCTTACCGACGATGTACAAAAGCTGCACTTTTTCAATCATATTTGTTGATCATATTCGTTGTGACAACTCTTTGTGCTTTAGTTGAAGATCAGGTTGGACCACTTTATCAATCCCCAACACGGCATGTTTCCGGGCCGGATCTTGACTCTGTTTCTATCCATGTCTGTAATCATCAATGGCGGACGCTAAAGTACCTCCTACGAACTTGTAGGGGGCAGTCCCGGGCAAAAAATGCCATGCCCGCCTGTCAACGGAGCTGGCAGGTTCGACAGAGTTCAAAGTCATTGTTCCGTCCATCATCTGTCGCACGGATGACGTAGGACGCCACCATGCACAATGCAGTCTACAAACACAATTGAAGTCATTCAAGTTCAGGTCCTACACGTTCATGTCCTGCCGATAAACATGGATCTCAGATCTGAAACATTAGGGTTCCGGGGCGGCGAGTGTGACAGGGTTTGGGGAATCCCATATGCGCTCCTTCCTCTTGATTCACACACTCTTGTCAACCGAATGACATCACATTGAATGTTGCAACACCTTCCCTCACATACACAATACACATTAGGGTTCCGGGATGGTGAGTGTGTAAATTTTGATAGATCCCAGATGTGCTCCTTCCTCTTGATCCACACACTCTTGTCAACCAAATGACATTGCATTGATTGTTGCAACATCTTCCCTTACATATACAATACACATTAGGGTTCCGGGATGGTGAGTGTGTAAATTTTGATAGATCCCAGATGTGCTCCTTCCTCTTGATCCACACACTCTTGTTAACCGAATGACATCGCATTGATTGTTGCAACATCTTCCCTCACATATACAATACACATAGCTCAATTGGGTTTAGCACAACTTGGACATGTCTGTTGAGTTAGAGTTGATGGAGGTATAGGGTTTATAGTTTCCAAAGCAATGCATTGTGAAGTGTCCATGGCTTCATCATCAACACCACAAAAAGCCTTGGAGCATACTGACCCGCCAACATTTTGGGTACATCAAGTTGATATTGTTATGGCTTTGCGAGAGAGCATTCAAAATCCTCCCCCTGGCGAGTTTAGGATGGAGGACTTAGTGTGGACAAATCATGTCACCCATGGGAAGGGTAGACACAAAGGTTCAAGAATGGCATTGATTTTTTGGGATAGGTTAGACGATTTCATCTCAGGCAAGCAACATCACACTCTCTATCCATGCAGATTCAACACTGAGGTCAGTAGGCGAAACTTACCAAACTCGTTGAGATCACCCCGGGCATACAGTCCTGCTCTTGTAGTAAGGTTTGATTTACTCCTCTATCCTCTTCCATTGTTTGTGGCTCATGATAGGGTTTAGCAATGGTGCACTGTCTAGTAACTCAATTTGTCATCCACGTATTTCACATTGTCCTTCATTCTCTATTGAGTATCCTTCATACATTGATCAATGTCCTTTAGCATTAGTCAAGGTTTAGGGCCCACGTTTCATTGTGGGGTTGTGTGACAAGTAGATATCGATGCAATTTTGGGCCGGAAGACAAATCTGATGTTGTCCCAGAGGACATGCAAGCCCTCCTCAAATCCACCCAGAAACGAAGGACTAAAAAGAATCAAGCCAAACCAAAAAAAGGGAAGAAGGTCATACCTGAGTATGACGCATTCCCTGTAACCAAATCTGATTCAACTAGTGCCAAGGTTAAGCGTGTGGGAAAAAACATTGGTGGTTTCTCCATTAAGAGAGGATGTTTGCGTTGTTTTTTGGCGAAACAATCATATCTCGATCCCTCTTTATGCATGTTGGTTTACGAGAACACCATGCACTTCAACGCACGTGGCGAACATTGTCATGGATCAATGGTCAGTGGGTTCCGATATGCATTAGGTGCGGGTATCTCAGAGGACATGAAATACAAAATAGCTAAAATGCAAGTTTTTGGGCTATCTCCTACACAGATAATGCAACAACACACCAAAGAGGTCAGAGAATTGGCTTTGGCTAATGGCCTTGTCACTCGTGATACATTCCTGTTGCCTTCAGATGTTAGGAATATTTGTCGCAAGCGTGCGGAAGAACTATGGATGAAGCACCCTTCCGATCCGATCAGCGTTCGTATGTGGACAACAAAAAATCCTGACAATGTCTTCTACTATCAAAAACACTCACTTATGGATTTGAATTCTTCTACTCAGAGTGAAGCTCCCTTCACACTTGGAATACAAACTGAATGGCAACTAGAAATGATGGAAAAATTTGGTCACAACAGCGCACTCTCAATTGACGCAACATTTGGGACCATCCAAACACGGGTTAGACACTTTCCTCTTCGTCTTTCACTGTTTAATTATGTCCTTCATAATATATGAATGTCAGAGCCAATATATTCATATCATTTGTAATATATGCATGTCGTTCTCTGTATACGGAGGGCCATATATATCCCTCTATGTCATTCGTTGTGATATTCATCTATTCTTGTATCTGTTGGTTTCACATGCGTTTAACTTGTTTGTGTCAGTATCCCCTATATACCGTTATGGTTTTTTATGATTGGAGGAATGACATACTTGTGGCATTCTTCGTCATATCACGAACTCGTGAGCAAGACCTCATACCTGTGCTTCAAGCCCTTCACAACAGAGTTGCCAGAAACAATGCAACTTGGTCTCCTTCATCCATCATAGTTGACAACGCACAAGCTGAAATCAACACATCGAGGTATTAGCAATCTCCGAACATGTCCTTCAATTTGAACTTTGTGCCGTAGGGATTGGGATACTTACATTCACTTCCATGTGCAAGCTTGTATGGCCTGCGGCCAAGATCTTCCTCTGCCTTTGGCACGTTCGGAAGGCGTGGGCAATAAATGTTATGAAGAAAATAACACTATATTCGTTAATCAGAGACTTTGAAAAGTCTCAAAATAAAATATACCCATAGTTTGGGATGTCAATATTGTGAGCATACGGAACATTGGGAACATAAGGAACATGATGGTTTACGAATTCACAAGTGAAGAATATTCACATTACTAATAATAGAAAGACCTTGAATTATAATGAAAACCCCTATTACATGTGGAAAATAACAATTGAATTTTAAAAACAAATAATTTTATGTCATGATAAAGTTTGGGGTGTGCATCCCATATATAAGGTCTTATGGAATTGGGTGGCACATCCCAAACGTATGCCACAATTAAATGTAACTACTCTACTAAGTCTATTAAAAACCAAGTCTACTAAGTTTCCATGTTTTTCACCATTAATTCCCACTTATGTTATGTTTCTCCATCTTCCGCTTCATATTCATTCTCAACGTCATTTTCTGCAGCTGCAATACGTGCCAAGTTGTCTTTGGCAAAATCTATATGTTTTTGGGGGATGGTCATTGTTTCTGATTTGGAACCCTTGCGCGGTTTCCAAGCACAAAGTATGGTATCCGTATTTATCCAAACCGGTCCGTAAATTGAGTCCAATGTCCACTTGAAATTCTTTCTGGTGTCCCAACCTAAATAGGTGCGAAGCATGTTTGGGTCTTTGGTGCTTGGACGGCAACATTCCACCTCAATTTGACGAAAGTTGGGGCTAGTTCGAACAAAATTGGGTGAAGACAATGCTTTCACCAACCAAATTGGCTTGGGGTGCTCCTCATCTCCTGCTCGTACGAGGACCATATAACCTTCGTGGCAACCTCCATTGTAGAGCATGGAGGACGTACCCAATACTAGAAAAGAGAATGAAACCCCACTTCTTAGTAATGTTATGTGAAGTTACTCCTATGTCATTTGTAGGCGTGACTTTTTGTATGACACTTTCTTATGAATAACTAAACAAATATTGTCATGATGATGGATAAGTTCATCCATGGGCCAAAATCCTTCCTTCTCTTGTGAGCAACTTGTGATCAAAGATTGTCATGGATGATTGAAATTTGGATGAAAAATCATTGGGTAAGTGACAGTAATTGCAGCACTTTATATCTATAATCCCCAAAAAAAATTTGAAAGGAATGACACATAATGTTGGGTTAGCATTTAGTGTTGGTGACACTGCACTGTGATTTACAAATAGTATTGAGCAAGACATTTAGAATTGGTGACACTAAATATTATATTTAGTGTAGTTTTCTCAACACTTTAATTGGAATGTATGTATACGCTTCTGCATAAACATGGAATCCATATGGCAGCATACATTACAAAGCTCATATGGAACCCATCATAATCCCTAGACAGGCTAAACATCCGCTGCAAAGAGCTACAGCAGGAGAAGGGAAAATGAAAGAAAAGAAACAATGGAGATTCCGAGATAATGGTTCCCAAATCCGGTCCCATGAAATCATGTGAAAAGCCTATATAACATAGTATATCTTCTTTGAAGTTTCACCAGTTTTTTTATGCCCAAAAATCTCCCAAGACACTGCAACGATGCTTGCACAACTTATTGTTATTTGGGCCCCATATATTTAAGTTAAAATACGTCAAGTCTAGTACATACTTAGCTGGTATATTGATGATTATAGACATGGAGAGAAACAAAGTTAAGATTCGGTCCAGAAACATACCAGGTTGGGGATTGAGAAGGTGGTCCAAAATGATGTCAATTAAGTCAACTACAAAGAGTTGTCACAATGAATATTATCAACAAATATGATTGAGTAAGTGCAGCTTCTGTACATCGTGGGTAGGGTCTGTGAGTGATCCTATTGTAGACACATCCAGCTCCACAATTTGAGCCATTGGATCGGATTGGGAATTGCCTAATCTACAAAGTTAGCAATTGCAAATTTCACAATCGTGGTGGTCATGTCAAGTTTTAAGACTGGAGTTGAGATGTCAAATTTACTAAAGAGAGAGAGAGAAGACTTTTTTTTTCAGTTTTAAAACTCTTAAATTTTGTGGGGTCATATATGACTTCAAAATTGACTTGGAGTGACTTTCATGGGTTTAACAAACTCAAATTGATCAAATTTGTTTAAGAAAAATTTGCATGTAATCATGACACACCCTTTTCCATGTTTGTCATTTCATTTTACCTTTTTCCAAGAGTCAAAGGGAGGGGGGCACTCTTTTTTGGAAATGTGAGCCACATGAAATTTTAGACTAAATGGTAGTTCCATGTGACTATGCATTTTGATTATTTGAACTTTTAAAACAAAATATCTCAAAAATATGTATGGGCTCTTAAATGCACCCTACGCTTTTCCACGTAATTTTCTATTATGATAGTCTACCTCACCTACATTGTTTATTTTTATTTTGTAATGGTGGTTGTTTTGTAAAAATGAAGGTTGGATTGGAGGTTGGTTCTGAAGGGTGGAATGGGAAGGTGGTGTACACAAAGTATGTTGGCGAGGGCGGATTCCTCAATAGTGAAATAACATAAGAACCCCCGTGTGTGCTATATATTGGAGAGTTTTTGTCGTGCACCTCTCCATGAGGAGTGCCCGCAACGCCATGGGCACAAGGGGGACCCCAGAGTGACACCCGGACTTCTGGCCCCATTGGTGAGAGGGCCCAAGTGATCCTAGTGTGGGTGAGGGCCCTGGGCGTTGGGAATACCTCCCACCCATGGAGGCTCACAGTCACAAGGGTAAGGCCATGAGCTATGAGTAGCTTGTGGTGTTCATATTCTAAAATGCTCAAGAACACCTCAATTGAAGGTGTGAGCTAAGAGATATGGCAATTTGAGTGGGGCACCGCCTAGGGACAGTGCCATGGGACAATAGTGGGCCGGGAGTGTACCCAGGACTGCCTAGGTTAGAACAGCCATAACATCCTCAATTCTTGCTTGAATGGGGCAAGTGGGGAGTCTATCAACGTCTACGCAAAAAATAAATGTCGATGAAGTGGTTGCTTGATAGAAGTAGAGATCACACAACAAAGTTATGGCGGTCTAAAGTTGTTGGGGGCTTCCAGCCCCACGAACTAAGGGAAAATGTCTACTTGGCCCCAATTCTTAGGAGAGAGACAAAAGGTTTCTTGACGGTGGGGTAGCGGTCCTCTCAAAGTCCTAGAGGCTTAAATGGGAGAGGCAGTGTTACCAACCAACCCCACCCAAAGTATATTAGGCAATTATGCTTCAGGTTGTTATAGTGTTGCTTTGGCAACACGATGATTAACTTAGGAGGAGACTTCCACGTATAGAAGTCCACATCTAACCATTGGCTACCTACTAAGAGGAGAGTCCCGAATGCATGTGTAGGAGGGTTGGTTACCAAGCCATTAGCTTGGAGGTCCGCAATATGGGGAGCTAACCATGCACACGTGTAGGATGTGCAGGTTAGTGCTCGTGACACTTGCTAGAGTTGGGAAGCGGTCAAGATAACTTAAGAGGCACTAGCAAGGGGTGCAATAGTTTCTGGTTCAAAGTGGGTAGTGTTGTGTGTATCTAACTTATATGATGTTGAATGTAAGAGAATTCTAGTATTCAACTAGTCTTTGTGTGGGAGGATTTTTGCAAGGGTGTGAAGGTCTCCCTGAGCCACCATGAGTGCCCAATATAGTAGTGCTTCAATGTTGGTTCAGGTTGGGGATGGGGGACAAAACCTCTATCTTCTCAAGAGCCCTTGCTCTCCATGACAAACACTTCCAGATTGAAGTGGTCCTTCCCAAGGCTTGTCAACACACCATCCATGTAGGAGTGGAAGCCTTGGCATAATTGCTCAACTAGGGTGGGACATGCCAAGGCTTCAATGGAGGCTTATTTTTGCAAAGTCTAAACCAACAACAACAACTATTTTCATAATGGAGTCCCATTCCCCAACTAGGATATGATTTTTGCTTAAAAAACAAGGTGAGGCCTTTCTAGTAGAGCCCATCCACATTCTACGGCCACCTTGTCATGCTTGGTGGAACAACTCCAAAATGTGATTGGCATACTCTTCCAAGAAACTAACACAATCCATAGATTAGGCAGAATATGGAGCAACCCATCAGTACAATTACTATTAGAGTCACTTCACACATGAGATTGAAGGCCCATCACCATTGCATACTAAGATCTCTCATTGGTTGAAAAGCCGAGATCATCCAAGTTCACTTCAAACTATAAGGTGAAGGCCTAAGGGCCCCAAAAATAATCATTCCTATATAACAGACTATAGATAATGTTTCATGATCTACCAGAATTTGCTTCAAGTCCACCTCCAAGAGATAAGCTTGATGCAAATTCTGACAAACCATGTGAGTGGTACGGCCTTTGGATGAGGATCAAGCACTCTCACAATTCCATGGTCATGGCCCTTGGCTTGTGTGTGAAGTGGCCTTTAGCTTACTTCTAGAATGGGGTGGCAACAAATACAAGTTCCCCCTCCCTATGAGGTCTTTCTCACCTAGACGTCTTCTACTTCGGCTCATACCCTTGACACTCACTTCCCCTTTAATATATGGGAGATCGATGCCCCTACTTTCCAAAGTCAATATACTGATTATCCCTATTAGTGCATGTTAATATTCAAACTTATGCAGTGCCATAACTATTTGACGAGGATGTAATAATGTACCAAACAAGTCATCTATGTTCTATAATGTAGGAACAACCTATTGATTTTTCGTTAGTAAAACTTGAACTCTTGAGGAAGACGTTATTGCACTATGCACTAATTGGAATAGTCAGTGTATTAAGTTCCCACTATTATTGTAGGTGACAATAGATTACTACAGTAGTTAACTGTAGTGCATGTAGCTCTTTTGTTACCATTGAATGAATTGGTAGATTGCTCAGATAAAGGGCCATCAACATTTATCGGCTAGGAAGAAAATTCTTTGTTTCCACTAAGATCAAACTTCTCATATTTATTAAGCAATTCGCTTCTTTAGGATAGCAACGAAAGTTGAACACAGATGCAATGACAACAGACAATGGATACATTTCCTACCACCTAGATGTTGCGAAAGGTTTAACATGTACCGAATTTTGTCATGTTTTTCCATATCAATTGTAAATGTATACAAGCAGGGAGGGGGGGGGGGGGGGGCAAAAGTACCCATTCATGTAATTCTGGTTGTTTACATTGAATTCACCTGTAGCCATATTTTTAGCACATTTGATTTTAAATAGAAAAAAATCAATGTAGAATAGGGAAATTCTATTTTACTCAAAAGATGCCATATATCCTAAAGCAAAATAATTTAATTGCTATCCCATCTACTCTTCCAAAAACACATATCTCGGGGGGGGGGGGGGGGGGCACTGGCGAAAAACGTAGGAACTACGTGCGATAAAATATAGGGTCTTGTATAAAAATTTGGCGTAAAATTTGTAAAATTATTAGATGTAGTATAGGGTGCTCTGGGATTGTGAAACATGATTATATGTAATATAGCATTTGACAAAACATGATTGAATTACCTAAGTGGTACATATAAAATAGCATGGAGAAAAAACGATAGTTTCAAAAATTAAATACTTTGTCACCAAAACATAAAACCAGCCCCACTTTAGACCTTTCGGAAATTGCATAAATGAAAAAAAAAATGCCGGCTAATTGCCTAAATACATTAGGAAATGGGGGCTATCAACTGATAAATTTTGCACTCTCTAGGCCCACTCTCGGGTAAAATTTGAAAAATCCGAACTACCTCCAGAAAGCTCGGCAATTAGTCATTTCCTCTACAGAACTCCCCGGACTCTGCTCCCGCCCTCTCTCGCCCCCGCCTCCGTCAACCCTAGTTGGCAGACCTCAACTTGGTGCAAGAGTGGCACTCTGCTTCTCCGAGGCCCTGGAACAATCGGAGGATTCGGCTTCCAAACAATCGAAAACAATCAAGCAATCACCACCGGAAGCCTGGACATATAAGTAATATAGGGTACCATAAAATCAGCCATCCAAGAATTTATAATTACCAATAGGGTGCAGATAATCACAACAATTTACCATTATTTCAAAAATTAGCATCCCTTATAATCCTTTCTCATAGGTAAATAGCCCCCATTTTAATAAGTCATTATCGCAGGTGTATGCAAAATATACAAGGGAGTGCCCCCCCCGAGACACATATTTGATCTGTAGGGTACATTTGGATTTTAAGTGTTGAATATTACAACATCAAGAGATGTATTTCTAATGTTGCAATTTGTGCAAACAAAAAAAATGGTAATCTCAAGCTAATTATTTCATATGAATTTTTCCACGAGACATTTACAAGGGGTCCAATACGATCCAAGAGGGATGAGTGTTGAGATGGCAAAATGAGTGCTTTGAGCCTCCATGCTAGATAACCCCTAGATGGAGTTAACCTAGGGGTTGGCCACACATTTTGGGCAGGGTTTGGAAAAGGCTACCAAGCCGAGGCGGTGCCTCAGCTAACATAGACCTCGATGATATTATGGAGGTCCCTCCCACCTCATTGGGGACCCCTTCAATGTTTGCACATTAGAGAGCTACATGGGTAGCTCATGGTAGGGTTCCCGGACCTAGGTCTCAACCAATGCCTATCACAAAGCCAAAAGGGCCCAATTGGATAGAGGCTAAGATGTTGGCCCTCATAAGACAAATGAGGGTGGAGTGACATGAAAGACATCATTTAGATGCCCCGACATTGGTGAAGTTTGTATTCGGTACTACAACTTCAAAATAAGTTTTTTGCGGGATGCATGGGTGTTATGGGTTTTAGGGATAGAGATGTCGATCAAGTGACAAACAAATGGGATGGCTTGATGAAAGACTTCGAAAAAATGAAGGAATGCTTTGTTGGCATCTGAGGAGGCAATTGTTGGGGGATGAGTAAGGTTGAGAAAAATGCGCTTTTAAGGTTTAGGAAGATGCCATTGGAGTTTAGTGAATCTATGTTTGATGCAATGGAGGAGTTCATTGTACAACATAGGATTTTTTTATTAGGGTGCGGAGGTTATTGATTTTGATAGAATATCCAACATGGTGCCACGTCAATTTGGTAGAGGAGCAACACCTAGCTACCCATCACTTGTTGTTGGTGAATGCAACATGCCAATGCCATCCAAGCCTCAAATGGATGCCAATGCTAGAGCCTCTCTAGGATAGATGGGCCGCAAGCGCAAGACAATGGTTGATTTCGTAATGGATTTTAACAATGATTACCTCGACCGGGTCAATGTTGAAGAACGAGGCAAACATCCTTGGAGGGAGGGTGTTCTTGCTTTGGGTGCCGCACGCAAAGGTTGCAAAGCACTCCAGGAGGCAACCTCCTCCAACATGGACAAGATGTTGCACGAGCTTGAAGTACAAAAAATGGCTTACATGGGCATTATGACAAACGCATTGATAAAGATGGCATCCTCAATACATGAATTAACAAGGTTAGTTACTTATGCAATTCTCATTTTTATTTTATTTTAGGTTTTCAATGCATTATGCATGAATCATTGTCTTCCTCTTTGTTCGTGTAGCAAATGATGTCAGTTGTTTTGAATTTTTACAAGATTGTCAGACTCTAGCAAATCCTCACATCCCATTCTACTTTCTACATATTCACTCACAAGTGCTATTGTCCTAGGTGGTTCAAAAAATTTCGTCGCCTCTCCGAGAGGATTGATATCCCTATTCTCAGGAGGAAGTTGACACTCAACCAAAATCTCATCTAGTGTCCGGTCTTTGCTTGTCAATAGGATGTCATGTAGGATACAACATGTGTGTACAATTGTGTACAAGAAGTCGAACTTGAGGAGAGAGGTTTCCCCTATCTCCCTTTCAACACTCATTTGGGTGGAGGAGTGTTTGCTTCCATCGTGAGTGGTGCGTCAAGTAGGCTCACCTTGAATGGAGTGATGTACCTTGAATGAAGGGATAGCCACGATCCGCAATCATGTAGGATAAGAGTGGTAGTGGTGCATGCAATGTTATAGGATCTTCATTGAATCCAATCATGACTCTTTCTTTGGACCACCTGTAGAGCTTCATTGACTTGAAGTGTGCAATATCATGGACAGAGCCTCACACTCCCGTATTGATGGACATGAAATAGCACTTAGCATCAACAACACCTTGTAGCAATATGGAGAATGATATAATCCTATTTTGGAGATCCACCACCACTATGGTGTTTTGGAGTGCATTGATGTAGATGTGGGAGCCATCAGTGGCTCCAATACAATCAAGGAAACATTGTTTGGCTTGAAATGCCTAGCTGATTCTTGCAAGTCTTTGACCTACAAGTTGAGTAACATATGGCCACGATTGTTGCAAATTGCCAAGCACACTAAAAGTAGTTTGTCTCAGACCATTGACCTCCCCACCGCCACCTTGTTAGCCACAAGCAAAATAAGAGCCTCATGAATCAATTCATATAATATCACAACCGCCTTCTTCTCCACACATATAGGATTTCTCCATATAGATGCCCGCCCTTGGATGCATGATCTCAAGTCTTCCCACAAATAGTGGAATATAAATCTCCTCATGTGCATAATATAATAGAATTGGTCCGGTGGATAAGCTCTAAAAAAATGAACTCATCAAACCAACAAGTGGACCTAGGTTTGATGTACCAACGGTCATCCAACACTCCCACATGCCAAGCAACCAATTCCATGATTTGTTGTTGTGTGGGTGTTCGAGCCCCTCTTTCTCATAAGTCGTTGAGTCCATGTATTTGTGAAACGGTAGTTGATCTTCTTGTCTTGCAAATATTGTTCTATTTTTCCTAGCATCCTTGATGGAATTGTCTTGCTCCATAGTCTCCAATACCAATCTAAATGTTGCCAAAGCAATGTGAATGCTTGATATAAGCAAGCTAAGGGAATCGTTGTTGTTGATGACTCCCAATGGAGTTGGAGGAGATGATGCTTGAAGAAAAATATTAAGGGACTCTAGCTTGAGGAAAGAAGACTTCCTCCAACGAGGAGATGGCACATGAACATCAATATCGGGGGAAGTGGGCTTGCTGGGTGAGGAAGCCATTCAAGATCTAGCTCAGATTGAATGGTGAGATACAAATGCCTTCTATATGTGGTCTCTTCCAAATGTTGAGATTGGTTGAGGTTATTATACACCATAGCTTTTAGGCAAAGGTACTACATATCATGATGATTTTCTTGCCTTTTTCCAAAGGGCATGCATGTCCTCATTGCCTACAACCTATCCCTTTGACTTAGATCGTACAACAAGATCCTTTTGCAATGTACACCCTAACCTTGATAATGTCACACCCTCCGTTTCACCAAAAAGTGTGATATAAACAAGGTGTGACATACTTGATAATGTCACATTTGGTGCATAATGTGATATTATCAAAAAATATGTAGAAAATCAAAATATAATTACAATTTTTTTTAAAATAACAAATACGAGACTTCAATGTTTTTGAATGTAAAATCTAATTCAAAATTGTGAATAACAACAAGAGCACATCATAATGTGTCATTGAGATCAGGTAAAGACCTCTCACTAGAGACAAAGAAGCTTCTAATGTCACATTGTTTTGTTAATGTTAAATGTGCAACACCAATTCTAATGAGTTTGTCATGGATATTTTCCATTTCTAACAACTCATGAGTGCTGAAAATCTGAGAACCTTGGCTAGCCATAAAATTCAAAACATCTTTAGCATATTTTTGTGCATCGCTTAGCTTCACTACTTTAGACTCATCATCACTGCTATCAACAATCAATGGGTCCACTTCCATGGAATCAAGAACCTGTTCGCCATCTTGCACTAATTGCACAAGCTCCTCAGTAGAAAATTCCACCTCAAAATCATCTTCACCTTCCATGTTTATGTACTCCAAAGGACAAAGCTTTTCTACAGGCTTGCCTTCAACATCCAAACCCAAATTTAATGCGGCGATGAGTCTACTCAGTTCCAAAGTTGCTTCCTCCATTTTGGATTGAGCATTTGGACTCCGAAACACGTACCAAATTTGAAATTACACAAGGCATCCCACTATGCCGAAAGCATTGAATGAGAGCTCATTCAATGACCCCCAATATGCTTTGCTTTAGCCCATGCTCACCCATGAACAATAATATCGAACCCATGCCCACCCATACAATCCATCCATACTTGATATTATCACATTTACACTATGGATTTTGAAAAAAAATAGTGACATTATCAAGGGTGATAGGGATAATAACGAGGGAGTTTTACACTATGAAAATCGGTTTCAAACTTTTAGGTGACAATATCAAGGTGTTCTATTAACAAGGGTGACATTATCAAGGTTAGGGTGTAATTGGGACTACATGTTGGGATACATTATAAACTCATAATGGCTAGTTCGACAAAAATCCATGATGGACTTCATCTATACATACATACATACATACATACATACAAATATATATGCAAAGACATATTGATGAAGCTATTTAGGACTTAATTGTTGTATGATGTGGGGGGGGGGGGGATGGTGAATCCTTAGCTAACCTAAGAGTACGTCTAGAAGAAAAGAAAGTTTTAAAGTTTGAATTCTAATATTTGGATCCATATGAGTGTTGTAGAGTGGCAACCACTCTTGAATCCCTAGAGTTAAGCAATGTTTCATGAATGGTTGGTGTAGAATATGTTTTCTCAGTTAGTAAGTGTTATGAAATCTATAAAATTCTCTTGTTTCATTGAAAGATATTGTTTATTAATGAGCACTTAATGGTTGAAATGATTAACATATATTAGATTTTTCAAATGCATGAAGATGATGAGTCAACTCTCAATCCAAATTCAGAGGAAGCTAGGTATTATATTTTCATAAACCTTGAATTTGCACTCTTTCTTGTTGTTTGGTCTTCTATAGATTTTTGAATGAACACATTCAATTTTCTAAATCTAAAAATCTACTTTTCTGGCTATGAATTTATGCGTATTAAGGGTGGCATGTGATTTATTCTTCATCCTTTTTTTTTGTTATTGCTCTTACTTATCTTGCTAGTGTGTCCAATATGCCAACCTTGTATTGATTGCCCTTTCCAGATGATTGATGGTGCGGTATAACATTTGGCAACCTCACCGTGGTAGATTTGGAGGATTGCGCTTTGCCTTAGAGGAAGACAAGGTGGAGTGGTTGGAGACTTTGAATTTTGCCCCTCATGCCATCAACTAGTTTTAGATAGTCGTCGTCATTGATGTTGAACCTCTCACAATTTATTAGTCTTATTGTAACATTATAGAGAATGTTGAACATGTATTTTGATAGTATCAGCTAGTGCATAGTTGTATACTAACCATTCACATTATAAATGTTTGTTATAAGGTTGGAATGGAATTATAGTTGAATGCATTTGTGAACACAATCAAAGTAAATGTTTTAAAAAAAATTGTATTTTTCCTTCTTGTATTTGATTGCAACCTTGTTTTTTTTGTTTTTTTTAATAGGTAGCTTTGCAAAATTTCATATATTGTCACAACATATTGTACTTTTTTTTTCTATTTCTATTTACAACTTGTTTATTTCAGCATGTTGTGAGTCCAAAATGGGTCCACATGTTTGTTTTAACTCTTGTAAACCATTACAAGTGATGTTTTAGTGTTTTATGATTATTTGCAAAAATATAAAAAGAGTGAAGCTTGAAAGAAGCTAGGTTTAAGCATTAGGCTCATTTGGAGTGGATTGATTAAAAATGTAGTAATAAAAGGAAGCTCCGTAGTTGGTGAACGTAGTAGGTAGAGAGCCAAGGGTAGTTAAATGATTGAATTAGGACCTTTGGTGTTTGTTTTAGGAAAATGGCTCAAGAGATAAGATGAGAGCCTACAAAGTACGAGGAGATTTCGAAGGCTTATCGTGAGCCTTGAGGGTGCTCACCTCCTCAAACTCACTATTTAAGACCTCGTTCTTCCCTCACTCCTCCTCTCTTTCCTTCGTGCTCTTTGGCACCCCACGTGTTATAAGTGTGGGTGCGTGAGAAGTAAGATAGGAGCACGTGTGTGTGCATGGGTGTAAGGTTAGGAGCCAAAGCTAGTTGGCCTTGAAAAAGGCTTGACCTCTTGTTAGTAATAGTTGGGCGTGAATGATTTAAAGTTCAATTTATGACTTTGTTTGAATACTTGGATTTACATAGATTAGCCTTATACTTATGCGGATGTGCAAAGTCTCTTATTGGAACATTTAGTTTTGTTGGACTTCATATGAATTTTTGAGAGCCAAAAAACCGAGACTATGTCCAAACTTCCAAAAACTAGTGAAAAAATGCAGATTCAAAGGAAACAACGTAGAATTGCGACCATATACTTGTTGGAAGTAGAAATATTATTGCATATTCATATAGAGGACTTCATTACCTATCCATGGATACCAAAAACTCATTTTTTGGATTTCATATGAATTTTTTAGAGCCAAAAAACCGAGACTATGTCCAAACTTCCAAAAAAATAGTGACACACTCTCATAGTTTTTGACTTATGATGTTTAGACTTAAAGTATTGGATTAATTAGGTAGGAAGGGGTGTGTGTAATTTTTGAATGTATTGGTGATTGACCATTGAGGTAAGTGTTTTTAAACACTCGCACTCTTTTGGTTGAAATAATTATACATTGAAATATCAAGAAGGAGTTACTACGTGTCATTCCAACATTTTCCACTCGGGCTAGGACGAAATTAAGGGTGGCGAACTTTAGGTGATACATGTATATTTTGTTATCTCTGTGTTTATTGGTAACATTTTAACTAGTATCCAAGTGTTATTGGTTGTATTTTTAATGTTATTTTTAATGATTTAGGATTGGTATTACTAATTGAAACCAAATTAATGACGATTTGAATGGTATAGAATGTTTGTTGCTCACATAGTCATTTTTACAATGCTATAGTATTCCATCCATTATTTGGTACTTGTACAATTTATTAGAAAAAAATTATGCCAAAAATCATTCTCTCTAAACAATTACAAGTAAATATAGGGTGCTAAAAAATACATCAAAGTGCTTTTTATCTACAAATATAGAGGGGAGAAATATTGAGAGGTGCATAAATACCTCCCATTAAATACCCCATTATCGCATGTGGTTATGAAACGTAAGGGGGTGTGATCGTCCCAAGCATTATTGTAGTTGGTTTACACCTTGTAGTGGTTGGATCTCCCCATTTGTAGACCAAAACTTGCTAATGAATGAAAGTCAATGACAACCACACCTACTTTGGACCTCGGGGGGGGCACTGGTGAAAAACGTAGGAACTACGTGCGATAAAATATAGGGTCTTGTATAAAAATTTGGCGTAAAATTTGTAAATTATTAGATGTAGTATAGGGTGCTTTGGGATTGTGAGACATGATTATATGTAATATAGCATTTGACAAAACATGATTAAATTACCTAAGTGGTACATATAAAATAGCATGGAGAAAAAACGATAGTTTCAAAAATTAAATACTTTGCTACCAAAATATGGCATGTTCTATATAGGAAGGGTTCAAAAGATAAGGGTGAAGGTTGGTACTAAGTGGGGCAATTGTTGACAACCCATTGACTTGATGAAACGTGTAGTCCAGAACGGAAATAGAGAAACGCTCTTCCCAACTGCTATGGCTTACCTCCATTGGTTCAAAAAACAGCCGGGTCTCAACAAATATAAGTATATTGAGAGTGGTTGTGTGTGGGTTGATATGGATGCTATTATCTCAACTGTGTCTCTACTGTATGAATCAACTAGCAAAATCTACACCTTAGATGAGGTAGATGCAAACTCATTGAGTGAGTTCATTTCAAATAAAAAATAAAACTTGCTAAATTTGTACTATCTCACACATGTGGAGATATAATTTGGAAAAGGGCTGAATGATCATTAGTATACCTTGAAATCTGTAGTAGTCATTTCAGTTCGAGTACCCTCATATCTCCCACATGTGTAAATAGTAGCCTAGCTAGTTTAGGTGGATTTTGCTTGCATGGCGTGGGATTTTCCTCCAATGTGTAGGATTGGAATATCAAGGCATCAATTGTAGGGATTCTGCAAACCTTGTAAATGTGACTTTGAGACACATGTGGCTGGCCTGTTCCCTAAGACCTCAAGGTTTCTAACTGTGTTATCCAACACAACTTTTATTCGTTGGCTCGTGTTGCTTTATGACATGTAATTGCAATCTTTTGTTGTTATTGTTTAGTGTTTTGCTTTGCCCGGACTTCAGTGTGACCCTGAACCCTAAACCCTAGTAAATGTCTGTTTCTCTTACTCTGTACATGTGCTTCTAACAAGAATTCTACTGTATCATACACTTTAAGGAATGGGGGCAATCAGGGGTAAAAAATACATATAAGTAATATAGGGTACCATAAAATCAACCATCCAAGAATTTATAATTACCAATAGGGTGCATATAATTACAACAATTTACCATTATTTCAAAAATTAGCATCCCTTATAATCCTTTCTCATAGGTAAATAGCCCCCATTTTAATAGGTCATTATCGCAGGTGTATGCAAAATATACAAGGGAGTGCCCCCCCCGAGCTTTGGACATCCTCAAGTGTAGATTTAGTGCTATTTTGATGTTAATTTTGTTTGGCATGAATTTGGGGCTAACTTATGTAGAGTTGTTCTAATCTCTCACCTAGTTCTAGCCTTTGTCGTTTGGTCTTCTGACACATGCTAAGGGGATAATGGTAAAAGCATGCCCCTTATACATTGATTGCTAATTCATCTAAATTCAAGCTCACTAGATTAATTTGGAGTCTTTGACCATGATTTAGGGGCTTTAATTTTTCTATTAAAAAAATTCAAGTGCCCTATAATCAACATTTTGACCCTCTCCCTCCGCTGGTTCGCCTTCTTACTCAATAAGTTTTGTGAAACTTCATCCGTTACCTATGAGGTAGTTTTCCGTGTGCCATCCATTCTAGTGAAGAAATTAAACTATGCCACAAAAAACAAATGCATAGGGAAATCGAATATGGGCTTTCCTAAACGCTTTCAATAACATACGACCATGAATGTTGGTGGATACTTGCTTTAAATTATGTGTGCATGAGAGTCACACCAACCTTGGGCAACACCATATTTGTGATCATGAAGCCGTCAACAAGTGAGTGCATCGGTTTAATTAAATAATCCAACTTGCTAAAAGCAACTAATTATATGTGGACAACCTAAATAAGTACAAACTAGCTTAAGTTACATGTGATCTCCGGATAACCTTTTGGAGCCTTGAAATTAAGCTACACATTTTCACCACACCTACATAACATTCCTCAACCTTGTTTTTGAGTAGTGTGGGCCTAACAATGTGTTGGAGTTGGGGTGAGTTCCCATGCAGGTTTCACTAGTGGGAATAAGGACAAACCTACCCAAATGTAGATGGAATTTGGTGGTAGGTTAGTCTGTCCCAACTAGCTACTCTCATCTTCTAATATCAAGGCTCACCTACTAACCTCCTCTTCCTCATCCTAAAACCGATCGTCAATCCTTCGGTGATTGGCACTTGTAGGTTAAAAAGTGATTTGGTGGGAGCATGGAAATCTAGCAGCCCATGTTCACGGCCCTCCACATTCTAGTAGGCTAACATAATGTGGTTAATTGGTGGCTTGTGCTTATCTACATGTGAACACCTCCAATCCACTATTATCTAGAATCTAGTGGGTGAGTGGCCGACATGGGAACTTTATGAATAAGGTTGATTGTGGTTGCAAGACATGGTAAACACATACACAACTTTCATGAACCAAAAGTTATAGAGTTAGTTTTGCATTATATTGTCCTATAAGTCTAGGTTGCATTAATCCTCGAGACCCCATTAGATTTCAACTCATGTCAAATGTCTATTTAAGATAGATAGATAAATAGATAGATATATTGGTCGCTTATTAGGGAGGCAAGCATAAATGAAGAGTCTCTTTGTTTGAAGGCTATTATCACTTGTCGTGGTGAGTGCTTTATGATTGGGATTGAAAAAGTGTATATTTTATTTAGTGTGGGCCATATTAATCATCTATTTGAGAAATTGATGTGAGTGAGTATTTTATTTTATGCTATATTTGTTCTTGAACTAATACTCAATTGGTCGATTAGAAGTCTCTAGGTCCAAAGCGCGCCCATATTATTTCCATCCTAACTAGACAATTCGAGTGGCCCCACATCAATTGTTTCCACAATAAGTCTTCATGCACACTAATATGATCTACAAATGGACACCAAAAAAACGTGTGTTCAAAGACATGGGACTACATGCTCAAAATATGGTGATCATTCTAGGCTTATAGTCAACATGAGTGGGGACACCTATATAGCCACTTAATAACCACACAAATCTCCATTTTGATAACGAATAAGATTTTCGTGTGAGCTCCAAAAATTGTAAGCCTAACCACCACATATATGAGTTGGATTCGCTAATCACCTCGCACTAATTGCATGTTTCATATTCTACGAGAAGTGGGTGCAGTGAGAAATTATCCAAATAACACATGTCTACCTTGCTCAACATGCTAGATAAATAGTAGTATTAAACTTATTGTATACAACAAAAGAAGAATCCCACATTGATAATTGGATCAATAAGTAGTACAAGAACTAAACTAGATAATCTTATTACTATGGGCCACAATAATCTTCTAGAGCCCATGCTAATTCTCATAATGAGAATTAATGTGGGCCACATTAATCTTCATCCCACGTTATTTTTCTAGCTAGTAGAAAATAAGTGTGGGCCACAATAGTTGCCTTTATAGTACAAAACTAGTGTGAGAAATAACAAAAGCTTTTCTAAAATATTAGTGTGGGTAATTATATGTTCATGTGCTACTTTTGGTGTAAGACGATTATATTATTTTATGTACTGAGATTTTGGTTGGAAGTCTTCAAAAACACTTGTTAGGGGACAACCCGGGGTCTTGGACCATGCTAAGTTCACCTTGACTAGAAAATTAGTGTGGCCCATGCTAGTAATTTCCACCCACACTAATAGGACTATTTAGTGTAATGGCGGCTGTGGATTACCTCCGGCCATATCTCCGTTTCGCTACATAGCAATATGTTCCATAGACGTAGATAGCGGTGATAGGTAGAAACTCGCGACCCTCGGTATTGAGAATAGGTCAATCGCTCTTCCCCTATAACCATGGCGCGATTCCGACCGAGATTTCTCCCTGCATTGCAAAGGCATTACGAATCTCCGAACGACGGAGGCGACTCAAGTGCAATGCAAAAAGATGCAGGAGCGCAATGAAATGAATTTCGGTGACGGATTCGAAACTCGGTGGCCATGGCTCCCACTCAACCTCAGAGGAAGAAGCAGAAGAAACAGCAGGAGGGAAGCCGCCTGTTGCCATGCCCTGTTTGCCATCGCTCATTCCCTCACTATTTCATTCACGATCACGTCAACATTTGTCTCGACACGCCACAGACCATCAGCGTGCACCGTGACCGTCTGACAGCAGCACCTGTGAGCCCCATTGCGAGAGATTGCGTTTCGAGAGCTTGTGAGCTTGAAAATGAGAGGGCGACTGAAGAAGGGGTTGTGGTGGAGCGACAGAACTACGCAGCAGGGGTCAGAGGAGGCTGTGGAGATGCTGCAACCGAGGAATCAAAAAATTTGCAAAGGATTCCTCAGTCCACAGGGTTTAGCCCAATGGCCGAGGGTTTTGCAGAGAGAGCCAAGACGTTTGAAAGCATGCCGGGTATGATGTGGCGGGAGAATGAAACCTGTATTGAAAATCCTACTGAAGAATTAGGGGTAGTTGAGCAAAGCTGCGCAGTTGGGGTTAGAGGAGACTGTGAGCATGCTGTAACCGAGGAGTCCAAAAATTTGCGAAGGATTCATCAGTCGACAGGGTTTAGCGCAATGGTCGAGGGTTTTGCAGCGGGTGTGAAGACATTTGAAAGCATGCCAAGTATGGTGGGTCGGGAGGATGAGATATTTTCTGGAAATCCTCCAAGAGGAGAGTCGACTGGAGAATTAGGGGTAGATTGCCAGGCATCATCGACATTGTGGAGGTTAGGGGATGTCTCTACGAAACCAGGTCCTGGATTCAAGTTTGTCCAGGTGATTTAATAACATTCCCCTTTACAGTTCAAGATGTTGTCTGTACATTCTCCGGAACAAAGTCTGGATACTTCAGTTCAGCTCTTGGTGGCCTTCAATCCGCCACACAGAGCTTGAGGTTGAGCTCAAGCTTGCAAATTTGGTGGGCCAAGGTATAAGCATTTGGACCGTTTATGTGCCTAAAATGGTGGGGCTCGGTTCATTCCTAATTTGGATTGATTTTCAAGTTGAAGCCCAATCTTGAATTCGTAAGTCAGTTATTGGATTTGACATGACTACGAGTTCAAGTTCGGGCTTGAACATAAAAACTAATCCAGAAAAGCCGGGGATCAACCTTAAGACACCAGTTCAGGCACATTTGAGAGGGTTTAAATTGTGGCAACCCCATGAAACATAATGGTTGTCTAGGATCCGAGAATGTCGAATTTGGTTAAAAATGTAATGTGGATGGAGAGTTGGATGGACACGACCTTCAGTGCCTGGAGGAAGTTCATGGGTCGTAAAATTCTGCAATGTAGAGATTGAAAAGCGGAGTTGAAAGATTAAACTTAGCAGTGGTACGGTTTTCAGAGCTGATTGTAATACTCTAAGTGATATTATCAGGTCAATGTGGATAGATTGTAGAAGAAAAGTTCAAAGATTTCCCGAGTAATTGACATGTTGATACCCGAGACCTGAATGTCCCTGTTGGCATATACCCTCACTGTCTGATACTTTAACCCTCTGCTGGACTCTGAACACAGGTGCAGAGACAAAGTCAGGCTAGGCTATCTATGTTTTGCAAGCTTCCCTGGTCATTTGCATTGCAACGCAAGCCCTCTGTCATGGTATTGCAATCAGGGTTAGTCAGAACTACACATCTTCCGTTTTAACCTTGTATTAGACAAATGTCCGTGTCTAATATCATCTTGTAATGCTAAGGTGGTGCTTCCAATATTCTGATGCAGGGGTGACTCCCTTCCTTGCACATGTGAAGATTATTAACATAGTTACCTGCACTGCCTGGAATTATGTAGCCTGAAAGTTACACGTAAATTGGATGCTTGGACCTTTGGTAAGCATGGTCGATATGTTGATACTGCAGCGACAGAGGCATTGATTATGATAAACAGTTATTTATAAAGTAGTTCTTGTGAAAATGTGGTGAAGAAAATGAGTTCTCAAGTTAAATGAACATTTGGATGACACATGTGCCGCAATGCATTGTGAACAAGTTCATCGTCTGCGTTGCAGGATGGTACTGTTACGGAGTTGGCTCTCATTAGATATTCAACAGAGGCTGGTGTCTGAAACTCAGAATGCAGCACACCTATTCTCCCGGCCCACAACAGCTGGTGGTGGCAACTACCACCTCTATTCTGTACGTTGCTCTGGTCAGGTCTTCAAGAGTTAATGTGCAACACAAGATCGCAGAATTTGTGTGTGACTTGATAGAGCTTAGGTCCAAGTTTTCAAGCATGTATGTGTCTGACCAAGTTAGGGCTGCTCAAAATTTTGAGAGAGCAAGAGTGACTTCAGCACTGTTAGAATCTCATGTACTTTTCTCCCCTCTTGTTAAATATAGTAGCAAATGTTCTTTGATCACGGAAGTGACCTCTCTCTGCCTATCAAATCTAAAATAAAATAAAATGATGTTATTATTTGGTGATTGTTGGTATCCTTGCAGATGTCATTTGGCCGTCAGTGGGATGCAAAGACAAGACGCTTTGCAGGGGATGTGGGGCAAGAGCTCCCGGCCTGGATGTATGATCTGTCTCGAGATTTGGCATCGGATGCACAGAAGCATACTCCTGTCTATGCACCTGGTTCAATCTTTGCACCCGATGTAGCACTTGTGAACTTTTACCCTGTGAGTTTTAAGTGATTCTTGGGGAATATAGTGTTTCATTAAAGCAGACGTTCAAGTATTATGTAGTAATCATATGTCGTTCCTTTCTATGGGTGTTGTACATAGAGTGCACAAGTATGAATCTGAAATGACATGATTTGTTTCTTGATGCAGTCGAGATGTTCAATGCAAAGGTTGTGTATGCATATAGGCCAAATATGTGTTACTCTTTAAGGCTTTTGTCATTTGAATATTGAATTGGAGTCATTATCGGTCAACTTATGTTAATGAACATCTTGGCAGGTCAAATCAGAAGAGCTCGGAGTGGTGGGATTAGGAGGACATCAAGACCTTGACGATTTCTGTGAAATGCCTGTGGTGAGCTTTGTTCCATTCATGAGTGACGTTGACTTCTGTACGGAGCAAAATTGTTTCACTTTCTAAGCGAGTTTCTAATTGCCTCCTCAGGGTGACATGTTTTAAAAATCCTATAGATTCATTGTCAAATGTAAATGAATAGACATCTTGTTTCTGAGAATGTACATGTGAATTACATAAGTAAATTTGTGTCACATTTGAAAATCAATGGGTATCTTGAAGTCTTTTTAATGCCCCACAAACGTCATAGAACTGTTCATATTCCTCCATCCATACCTAAAGAAAATGTCAGCTGGAATGACTTGACATAGGTATTCACTCATGGCAATCAGTAATGGCAGGTCAGTGTAAGTGTGGGAGACAACATGACTTTCTTCTATAGGCGCCTACCGCCTCTAAGTCGACGCAAAAATGGAGTCCTAGTGGTTGTTGACGAATCAGCTGCCAAGTACTGCAAGGATGGCGACATTGCTCATAATAGGTACATAAGTCAACTTTAAGCAAAGATTTCTCCAATTCATTTAATTTTGATGTTTTGAAAATCCTATCTAAGGTTCTACTCGATTAACAAGCAAGTCCAGGTTAGTCACTTCTCTAAATATCCTTGTAGTACACAATGTTGTATGGTTGTGTTTGTAGTTTAGCAACTTGGTGACCCTTCTGAAAGGCAATTCCTGATGTGGGTTATGCAGAGAAAAGAAGATCACTTTAGAAAGCGGAGATGTACTGGTTTTTGGTGGAGAGTCTAGAATGGTCTACCATGGCACGTGCAATGTGCAACCTGGCACTCGCCCGCCTGGGTTACATATGATACCTGGCCGACTGAACTTCACATTTCGGCAATGCAATACAACAACTTAGATGTATGATTATGCATGCAAGTTGCAGGAAAAGCCTCTTGGCAGAATTTACTAATAAACTAAAAGTCTGGGAGTGGCCACATTTGTGGAGCTGAGTTGAATTGAGGTTTTGTATTTCCCGTGCTGTCAAGCATATTGTGGCAATTGATGAATTGTCTTGTTACTAAAAAAACTCATAGATTTAAAAGGAAAGCCTTTGAATCTAATACATAGGTCTCAACTAACATTTTGGAATCTTAAAATTGCAATGACATTTTCTTTCAAGGCGATTTGTCAAAGTGGCCCATGTAGAAAAGTAGTATTTGCTTGATAACCCATTCATAGTCTGTTGGTTGGGCAAGAGTAGCAAGCCCATGCTCTATCAGCTGCTCTGGCACCCAAAGCTTCTCTCGGTCGTACTCCAGCAGCTTCTCCAGTACCTCAATATTGTTAGAGTAGTCAGGGTGCCTGTAAAAACCATGTAAATATGTCAACCCTTGGATCCATGGGATAAGAGCCATTATAGATATTCTGTGATCCAGGAAGAAACATCTATTTGTTCAAATTAGGCGAATAGATGCAAAAATGGGGAAAATTTGGCCTCCAGGAGTCATAGGAAGGATCTTGGGGGCTCACCCACAGAATGTCAGGAATTGTTGTCGCTTGTACTGCACATGAAAACCCTCTTGTCCATTAGTGATAAGTAATCTTGACTGGCGTACAGGAGCAAATCAAGCAATATACTGTGATGAATGTACAGAATATGATGAGGCCCAAGCTTCAGTAGACAGGCAATACTTACAATTGACTGAAATTCTGTGACGTTATTGCTAGCCAGGTTCAGAAACCCAGGAGGAAGTTTCAAAATTGCATCATTGTGATGGTAATGGAGGCGAAACTCTTTTAAGCTGGGCAGAAACACCTGCTCCCCAGCTTTTGTCAACCATGCCTTTCTCACAGAAACCTCTGATCCCTGCATTGAGTTGCAAACACTACCAGATTACACATGTATATCTGTGCCGATGTGCAATTGTAGAGACAGTTCATTAAAGCAAAGTGGAGCTGACCAAATGTAGTTTGCAGTAGAATTTCAACTTAAAATTCAACCATGTCTTTATTGGTGTCCTTTCTAGTCAACTACTCATACTGACCAGAATTGAACCAGAACATGTGAAATGCCCATGTGAAAGTGGTGGGTTGAAGGTTAGGAAACACTTCTGTAGATCAGGAAACCAGTGTTGGTCTGGTACATTTTTGAACGCATGGTATCAATAATCAACATCAATAAATGGTATCAAAGAACCAACTCATGAGTATCAAAATTGAGATACCAGCCGAATATTGATATTTGGTGGGTAAGTCTAGGTGAGAGAATCTTTGTGCACCCGAGTTATTATTTGGGTCAATATCATTCTAAACCATATTGATACTAGGGGATTTTGCCTAGGTATGAAGGTTCTTGCATGGAATAGACTCAAATGGAATTGAAAACAAAAATACCATCATATATATTAATACCTCACTGTAATCAAAAAATGTGAAACCCTCATTATTGATACTGGAAAGGTATAAAAAAAAGACAGCTACCAGATCAACACTGGTTTCACCACACATATTGCCTTCACTTCCGACTCTTCGGAAACCGCAAGGGAATTGGATTTTGTGCAACTATGCAAATTGGAGAGCACGAGAAGCGGTACCTTTGGATTGCGGGTGACATGGCCTCCCAAGGCCTGTGCAATGGCTTGGTGGCCGAAGCTGATGCCCACTGTCTTCACTTTCTTCTTATCTAATTCTTTGATTTCCTGCATACTTGCACCCCAAAGTTATGGACCTACTACATGTGCTCAATCGTCGAGCACCAGGTTCCATCAGTCAGATCACCATGTTATGCATCTCCTTTTGATCCTAAATGTATATATATTACCTACCAAAGTGCCAATGTCAAAACTCTCGAGAGTGATTGGAGATTCTGATGTTCTAGGCAGACCTCAATTTCCATCATAGATGAGTATGAGGATGAAGGGATGTTTTTGAGAATTATATAAGGAATCTAGGAGATTGGTAATTCATGACCACCTGTATGTAGCAGGGGTTTCATCTGGTATATGTTGTCTTTCGTTGCAGTTTGTTCGTTGCTGCAAACTGCCTAAAAAGAAAAAGTGTACCTGAAAAATTAGGGCCTCACATGGAGCAAGCGCTGTATCCAAGGCTCCCCATCATACACCCCACTGAGCGAACCCGTGATCAAGACGCCGTCGAAGTCGCCTATGTTCGTGGGATACTCCTCAGCCTTCACATCAAAGCCTGAAATTCATCAACAAAATATGCACAGCTTGAGTCATCAGAGGAGCACTGCAAAAAGGTAACAGGTGCAACAACTTCCAACCCACTTGAAAATTTGCTTTTGTGTCTGTCGAGATTCTGGCCGAATAGGTTAGCTAGCAGCTGAAATATGAGAACCAACATTTTGGCACAAATCGAAGGTCAAGGCAGGTCTGAGAAATCTAGTAGTTTAGTCTCATCAGAGAAGCACACAAAAAGTGACGGAACTTCCAATTTGAAGTCTGCCCTTCTGTCAGTATTTATACACAAAAGACTACTAGCATCTCATAATGCAACCAAAATTCGACACAGTTATAAATGAAGGCAAGCCCATACTCCATTTCCAAAGCCAAGAACAATTTCCACCATACCCCAGTTAAAATTCTACTGATTATCAATTTCTGCACAAAAGACTGGCATTCAAATATGAATCCAACAGTCATATTACACGGATACTGAGGTGAGGCAAATCGAGACATCGAAGGATACTTGACAATTCCCAAAGAACAAAGGGGTCCAACCGTCCAACTCCAATTACCACCATAGCCCAATTATGGAATTTTGCCATCATGTCAATCTCTGTGCCAGAAAAACTAGCATCTAAGAATTAGTCAAGCCTGAGTCAAACTCAAAAGATCCTCCTCGGTCCATGCAACATTCAGTAAAAGGTGCAACATCCAAGAACCCACCATAGCCCACTGCGACATTCTTCCTCATTGTGTCAGTCTCTGTGACAGGAAGACTACATAAGCATGTGGTTGTTAATGTAGAAGACGTTGTGCACAGATACAGGGTGAGGCAAGCCAAGGCACAGATTGTGGGTCAAGGCAGGTCTGAGAAATCCGGTTCTTCAGTTTCATCAGAGAAGCATACAAAGAAGCGATGGACTGATTCCAATGTGAAAGTATTTCTACGAAAAAAGACTTAAGGACAGATGTGAAGTGAGGCAGGTGGAGCCATCAAAGGATACTCAATTTCCACAACCAGGGCAGTACCCACCATAGTCTGTTTCTCGACTTCTGCCATTATGTCAAACTTTGTGCGAAAAAGACTAGCATCCAAATATGACATCCAACAATCGCGCACAGGTGTTGGGCAAAGCCTGAGTCGAACTCACTCAAAAGACCCTCCTCAAGTCCATGCAAAGTTTCAGTACAAGGTGCAACATCCGAGAACCCCACCATAGCCCACAGCGAATATATCCTCCTCCTCGTGCCAATCTCGGTGACACAAAGACTCCTACATAAGCATGTGCATATGAATCCAATAGACGTTGTGCAAGTCAGGTGTTGGGTGAGACAAATCTGCAGGGTTAATTGAGGGCGAATTGTGGAGTAATTGGAAAGAATCGAGCACCCACCTGTGAAAGAGAGCTGGGGAGGAACATTGATCTGGGGGTGCAGAATGGAAGACGCGTGAGCGTAGACATGAGTGAAGGCTTGCTGCAGCAGTTGCAAGTATCCGCCGGTGCGAGCAAACACAGCGGGCGCCAGATGCTCTTGTAGTCGCTCGCATTCCAGCACCGCCAGCTTCAGGGTCCTCCCGTTCCCCATGTCGATGATTCTTTATTGCTGCGAATCCTCCAACCTCTCTAAATTAGCTTTGCCTGCTGCAAGGCTATGATCGTTTGTAAGATGGGCAACCTAACGTTGAAGGTGCAATCCTTAACCTGCGTGATGAGTGTTCCCCGGCCGGGTGATGCAATCTTCGCAGATTTTCTAGCTAAGTTGACAGTGTTCCCACGGATGCCACCTGCAAGAAACTCGTGGCTACCAAGTTTTTTTCGTCAGAGAAAAGCCAGATTGGTGGAATCCGAACTCAAAACCCAGGTTTTACAGAAACCCAGTTATTCACTGCTGCAAGGGAATTAATTTGTGTGTGAAAATATTGCATAACATAACATAATTCAGCTGCTATCAGCTATTCCATTCTAATAACATTCGATGATAGTGCTTCATCTGAGTTTATCAGGCTAAATCTCATATAGTAAAGTTGGTAAGAGAATAACCATGGTATAGTTCCTGCATAATATCTGACTTATTCCCTGTCCCACCCACCTTCCATACTCAACTGGATAATGTTATGAAGTAGTGTGTGTCAAGGTGAATGTGATTGAGTGACTAGAGTAAGGGTGAATGTTTACAACACCTACCAAGGGGGAGAGCCAACTGGGGGAAGGGAGGGGAGGGTGAAAAAACTAATTAACTTTTAGAGTCTAGAAATTATTATTTAAAGCTAAAGTGATCTATGGATTGGGATAAAAGACTCCAAATTAGTACCGTGAATTAAATTGGGTTGAATCAACAAGCAACATGTAGGGGGTCAATTTTCACTATTACCCCCTCGGTAGGTGTTAGGAAATCAACCTATTAGAGTAACCCTTGGTTGCACCACTAGTTAAGGGTTGGTTATGCTAAAGTTGACCGTTGCATAAGACATAGTTTTGATTATTAGCATTAACTAAGCATGACCTAACTGATATCTTGTCTTATAGTTTTCTAGGAGAAGTTAATTTAAACTTAACTAGATTAGAAAATTTATGAGTCACAACATAGTTTTAAAACCCACATCAATCATAATATAATCTAATGAATGTCAACCCATGACAAATCCATGGTTTATGAATAGTGTGGACCATATTTATTCATTATGTAGAGATTTGATGTGCGTATATTTCTAGTTTTTGATAATTTGCTCTCCCTGGGGCTCGTCCTTATGTTAATAATCTTCATAAGTAATTTGTTCCCCTATAATTTGCATATCTAGCATTGATGTTGGGATGTGTTGGTGAAATTCTAACTTGACACACCAACCCCGCCAATTCTTTTGCATTTTCAAAAATTACATCCATTTCCCTGGCTAAATACATAGCTACTAAAGCATTATTAAAAGCACTACATGTTGACTATACGGCCTCCCACTTTTTAGGTAGCTTCATGCACTTTTCCCATATTGTACCATATTCATTTAAAAAAATGCAAGGATATTAAAAACTTGTGTTGGGTGATTCAAGCACCTAACTACATTTATTCCTTAGGCCATGTTCCACATCTATATTGGCTCAACAATGTTATGATATGCCATGTCACATTACAAAACAATGTCAAAATCACCAACTTATCACAACACGCATTTCAAGCACTACTAAAAATGTCTATACAAACAATGCACACTAGGGTATTTTTTTTTAATCTTAAATCACTAGAAAATAGAACAAGCTTAGCAGCCAAGACCCAAAGATCTCACTTGTGTCCAAGTCCTCGGGAACTTGTCATTAAGGTACTGAGGCCTTGAAGTGGTGTTATTCAAGAAGGTTAAATAGATTGGAAAATTTTCAAAAAAAAAATCCGTAGATTAGCAAATCTATACAAAATCTACAAATATTCAATTCAAAAAATAATAAATTCACATGCAACCCATAGAAATTCTCAAAGTCATCTTAACAAAAGAGCCTTTTACTATCAACTAGGGGGGTTTATTGATGTTGGATTGCTAAGTGAAAATCACCACAACATCGGCCTCATTGTAGGTGAGGATCTTTTATTAAATGAAGGTGCTATCCCCCTTTTGTGGATCACTTCTTAAACCACCTTGTTGAGCAGATAGATCCCCGATTAGCCATTGTGATTGAGTAAAGTTGGTGCTCTTCTAAAAGTGTTTTTGCATCCTTCTTACACTGTTATTATGAATGGCCAAAGTGGTGTTATTTTATACTTGATGCTACATATGATTAATCGCTTTTAACAATGACTTACTTGATGGTATTGTTGCACTCACTTGTTGACTTATTAGCACTTGCAAATAGGTGTCACCAAAGAGAAGGTATTACTTTAAGGCCTCATTACCTTATGGCATGTGCTAGTAAATATTTTGAATGCTAATGCTAGTTGGGTGCAAGCATGGTGAAGTGGACCAAAAAAGTGCTCCATTATCCTAAAACATAATTTTTTTGGTCAAATGCCTAAAGTAGTAGAAATATGTTGCTTGAAATGCATATTTTTCGTCGCAACCTCTATTGTTGTGTTAAGTGCTCAAATGTAGAATACCAAGATGAGATCTTCAAAACTTATCATTAAAAGTAATTATCAAAGGCCAATGGCTAGATCTGGTTTTGGACGTACATTTCATGATCTTAACTATTTTGAACTTGATGTTTTATTCATATTCCTTGAATTCATTTAGACTTGAGGTCATCATCAAATATTTTTGTCGAAAATCATGAATTCAATGTAATTGAATCATATTCAAAACAACTCTTTGATAATTACTTGTTCAATATCACCACTTGCAACATCTTGTAAAACATGTAGACTTTTTTTGAGATTATCTTTGTTTGGCTTTGTAGATCAATCTTTTTTTAAACATTTGCAAAAAAAATTCACAAAATTCGAAGTTAGCATATGATTTTGAACCACTTTCACTTAAACGTGTGCAAGTATCAAGAATTGCCCACTTTACAATGCTTGCACCCAATTCAACAGATGCTAAACATCTATACAAACAACTAAACAATGCAAACTAGAGTACATGAGAAGCATATTACATTGGAAGAGGATGCCCTTGATTCAACATGAAGTGACATATGCTCGAGATTTTGCTCCCAATGATAACAAAACGAGCTTGACCGCCAAGAGCCCAAAGATCTCGCTCACGTCCAAGTCGTATCCAAGTCCTTGAGCTCTTGGTCTTCCGGCAAGTGCCAGGGTCGACATTTTGAATTTCTATTGCTCGTTCAATCGTTGCTAAGGATCTATACAAAAAACTAAACAACACAAACACTAAAGTACACTGAAAACTAACCATTGAAATAAAATGCCCTTGAATCAATATAAAGCCGCAGGTTCTCGAGGTTTTGCTGCTAGCGTCAATGGAACGAGCTTGGCAGCTGAAACCCCAAAAATCTCGTTCATGTCCAAGTCCTCGACGCCTTGCCCTTCTGGCAACTGCCAGTCCACACTGTGAATGAGATGGGCCAATATCAAAGGAATCACCAGCATGGCCATGGGCATGCCTGCACAATTTCTCCTTCCAGATCCGAACGGGATTAATTGATATTGGGTATCGCCAAATATGCTGACATCGGCTCCCCCTTCCCCTTCCAAAAACCGCTCGGGAATGAACTCCTCTGGCCTGTCATACGTTGCAGGGTCTCGGTGAATTGCCCACTGGTTGATGAACATGTGTGTCCCGGCTGGCAGGTCATACCCTTGGAGCCGGAACGGCTGGTTGGCTTTCCGTGGCACTCCCAACGGAGTCGCTGGGTGGAGTCGCAAAGTCTCCTTCACAATTGCATTGAAGTAGGGCAGATGCTCAAGATCTTCTTCCTTGACAAGCTGGTTGGGTCCGACAACAGAATTCAATTCTTCTCTGACTCGGTTCATGGCTTCTGGGTGGCGAAGAAGCTCGGTTAATGCCCACTCTATGGCCGTCGCACTGGTGTCAGTTCCACCCACAAGCATGTCCTGCGTGTACACATACAACGTCAGCGTCCGAGGAAGGTATATGGACCTTAAGTGATGGATGCTTTTAGGTCTGCTCCAACATCCTGTGAGGTAAATGGTTACTTTCTTACGACCAGCCCACTTCTCTTATGATATGAAACACTTGAATAGTATGGGATGGTTAGCAACTCCAAATGGAAGGTTGTAGCCACTTTCCTCATAATTATTGGAGCTCATATGAATATCTTATCCATTATCAAAGTGAGTATTTTCGCACTCATTAAATGGTCACATAGGTCCTCCTAGTTATGTTGACTAGGAGTGAGTCTTAGATGGTTATCATATTTTGAGAACGCACTCCAATCTCTTTTAAAACGCACGTCTTTCTTGGTATTCGTTCTTGGAGCCACACCTCACCACATATCACTCAAATATATGTGACTGTTAGGATAAGTAACCAAATTAGACATGTCTACCTTAGGATATGATTCACGCAATTTAGTGCACGATGATTAACAAATCCAAATTGTGGGCTTGTAGTCACTTTCATCATGGCTTTCAAAGCTCACATGATCTTATTCATTCTCAACATCAACATCCTCTTTCTTGTTAATTGGTCATAAAATTCCTCCCAATCATGTACACTACTGAGCCTAGAATGGTTAACACATTGTGAGCATGTAGTCCAATCTCTCTTAAACACGTGTATTTTTGGTGTCCATTCTTAGATCCACACCTAACCACACACCACTTAAATGTAAGGGGTCCATTCGTACTTGTGTCTCCTTCATTTGCCTCTCCTTATTAAAGGAACATTGGACTACTTTGTATGCAAAGTGCTCAATTGTGGTATAAGTTTCAAATTTAGTTACATATGTTAAATCTGGTGAAAATTACAAACAAAGCAGACAATTGATGGTGCTTGGTTCTCCTCTCATTGAACATGTATACATTGTGGTTGCTATACTTTTGAGCATGTGTCTACAACAATGGTGTTCCAACCATACAAAGCTGAATTACAACACATATACAAACCCTAATAATTCATTTTCAACCCAGATAGCGAGCAAGCGCTAGGAAGTCTAATTTTGGAAATCAACCCCCAACGTCCACTAATTTGGACATCTAGAACAATCATAAGCACAATCTTTATATACATGTCAAATGTTGCAACAATGCTAGTCTCAGTTTTTATGGTGGTCCTTATCGGGTACTTCATGAGGTACTCCAAGTTTTGAGGGTAACGTGGCAAGGAACTCACCATTAGCACCAAAAGAACGATGTCATCAGGAAGGGGGCCGTTTCCGTCGGGTGTTGTTGATGACAGCAACACATCTATGAAATCGTTGGGCTGGCCAGTGACTTTACCTTCTTCACAGAGTTTCTTCCGTTCCTCAAAGTTGGTCATCTTCCTCATTATATCCAAAACAACTCTATTTGTTTCTCTGAACTGTTTTGGGTAGCCCTGCCAATCTGCAATGAAGTTGAGGTAGGGGATATAGTCGCCTATGACAACAGCACCCGCTTGCGCAAACACTCTGGCAGTCGCTTTGTTGAATTCTAAAGAATCTGCAAGACCCTTTTCATCTGTTGAAAAATACCTGCACATCTTGCACGAGTGTTCATAATTATGCTTAGAAATTAATTTAAACGACAACTAATTTCAGAATTGCAGATGACTTGAGTTACAACTAGGATTCAGAAGTTCTGCTGCTTGGGAAGTACAGCTTGAAATGTATTTTATATGCACAACTATTTAAGCAGAGATATTCTAAGCTGTATGTCTGCCATGCCTAATGGAAAGTATTTACTTAAAAGAAACTTACTCAATCAAGGTCATTTTAACATCTATTTGGGTTATCTAATTCCAGAGTGCATACTGTGCTAATAGCTGTAACCTATGATTATTAAGCTCAAGTATAAAAACTGGTCCTCAAACATCTCAGGTAACTTCATAAATCGAACTAGATTATGGATCAAACCATTATGGTATGATGGCTATTAACCTCAACTGAAGTGTCAGTTTTGTGCGTTGCAGGTAGAGTGCTTCAGAGGGGACCCCATTTCTCTCTGCTCTTAGATTCTTGGAGTAGACCTACCATGCAACAAACCCTAGAGCTACAAATGGTGAGATCGGACCGCTAGTTACAGATGGCCCGGCTGAGTTTGAGAAGTAACCAGTTCAAGTTCCAAACTTTAGGCGAATCGCCAATCATTATAGAGAAATATATAGAATATACCTCAAATTAATAAAGGACAATTAAAAGTTATCAACATGTAACCGGTTGGACTTGGAAACACTTCGATCTCAACTGATTTTGCCCAAAATCTCCCTGAACACTGGAGCAGAGTCAAACAGCTGCCACAACTGCACAGGCTAATTGGTTTGAAGGTTCTTGCAGGGAGTCAATTTAGGGCTAACCCCAGTTAAATGGGTTTTTAATTCGTAAATAATGAGAAGGTAGAAGGTGAGCAGTAGGAAAGTTGCAGGAGGCGGGAACTCAAGGAAAATTCAGATGGAGAGGGATGTATGGGGTCCCCTCTGCAGGGAATTGGAGGGGCAAATTTGATCATCTTTTGCCACAATTATGGTCATGGAATATGCAATTAGGTTCACAGCTTTTGCAAAGATTTGTAAGTGGCATGAATTTTACCAGTAGTTAGTCTCAAAACCTGAAAAAGACCAAAAAGGAGAAGCATGCATACCTTCTATTCATGATCACACGAGTGAGATTATTGGACAACAACCTATGCAACCAAGCATGGATGTCCACAGGGCCTTTTTTATCTGTCTCTTCAAAAAGCTCTTTGATAGAAGTACGAATCTCCTCCAGCCGCGATTCTTTGTAGTCATCCAATCGCTTCTGCGTGAAGAGCTCAGATATGCAGATTTTCCTCAAATGACGCCAATGTGCACTGTAAGGCGCCCCCGTGATGTTCCTGAAATTCGTGAAATTTCGAAAGAAACAAGATTCCGGACGGTTTGAAAATATGACATCATGTGTCTTGAACACCTCTCTGGCCACCTCAGCAGATGAAACCACGATCCAAGGAACAGACCTTCAATCACAACAATATCACCATTTGGCAACAAAAGTATAAATCAGAAATGCATATAATACGAAAGCAACTCCAAAAGAGTGCTTTTAAAAAATGTCTTGGCAGCTCCAACCTCGCGGTTCTTCTAAAGACACTGACCCCTGCTAGTGCTATAGATAAGTTCTAGATTTTCTATATTTTCTTCAAAGTTAGAACAATACCTAGGGCTCTGGATCATAATGATGACCCTTGCTTTAGATAAACTGTTTCTAAGGTAGAAGTGTCTAATTTGTTTACTTATCGTAATCAAACACCTATATTTGAGTGCCATGTGATTAGATGTGGCTCCAAAAACAGATACTAAAAAGACATGTGTTTAAAAGAGATAGGAGTGCGTGCTCAGGATATAATTTCCATTCTAAGGGCCGGTTCACACTATGGCCAAACTTCGAGAGGAGAAGCGTTTCAACCAATGAAAATGCATAAATGTCCAAAGTCTGTCCTCTCGGCCTTCACACTAGAGGCCGAAGTCCAAAGGACGTCGCCTCCAAAAGAGCCTAGGTGGCAACACTTTTAAAGAGATATGGCGCCAAGAGTTCGGCCTCTCGACCCAAACTTCCGTCGAGAGGCCGAACATTTTTAGCCGTGGATTATTTTAATATACTTTTTCAACCCAAAGGCTTCTCCTCTCGACATAGTTTGGTCTAGAAAAGTGACGCTTCTCCTCTCGACTTGGGCATAGTGTGAACCGGCCCTAAGCTCAAATATTCAACATGATTGGGGGGGCCTATATGACTATTTAATGAGCATGAGAATCCTCTCTTTGATAATCGATAAGATATTTATGAGCTCCAAAAATCATGAGGATATGGCCTCGACTGGGATTTGCTCATCAACTCATACTAATCGTGTGTTTTCATATCCTAAAGAGAAGTGGGCTGGTCGGAAAAAGTAACCATTTAAGACCCATCTACCTTAATTAGTCTTGAAAGCTTGTTCAAAGCTTTTCTACTTCAAACACAAGTGATAAGCTTATCAATGGAGTCGTCTCAATGTCCTCTTTCCAAGCATGTTGCTCCTCTTTGTGAAACAAGAAATCATCAACTCTTTGGAAGCATTAGAAGCAATTCAGAAACAACTCCTCAGGGGGAGAGAGTTGGGTCCGAACCTCCCAAAATGGATCCGACTGGTTACTTTTATCCGGACACCACCAGACTCAGATCAGTGCCATCACAGACAACGTATTCATTGACATTAAGATTATGGGCACAGAAAGTGAGCAAGATTGAAGGAAGTAAATCACGGGAGACTCGGGAGTAGTGACAATTCAACTGGCCAATATTATCCGAACACATAGACGATTGCGTCATCACAGAAAAATCATATTCTCAACCTTTGCGAGCTCCTTCTCCTCCTCTTTGGACTCAACCCTGAACAAATCTTCAAGAATCGCCGTGGTCCTCATTTCTAAGGATGGATGCTGAGCATAGGCAAGTGCCAAGCTCCCATTAGTGCTCACACTGATATGAGCTTATCTTATCTTAGGATCTGAGGTCTAAAGCCTTCAAACGTTCTTATTCCAAGGCTTAAAATTGCACAATAGTCTCTTCTCTGGGGTTTGATTCTTGCATCGAAGTGCTTCCGTATCCTGGTCCCACGGAACACTCCTATGAAGCTTAATTTGCAGTGTTATGGAGAGAGAAGCTATTCGTTGACATTAAGACTATCTATAAGCACAGAGAGTGTGGCAAAAGTAAGATAACGGGACGCTCGACTACAACTTGGCTGAGTAGTGACATTCGACTGGTTACTTTCATCTTTCGGACACCTAGAAGACTGACCTATCACAGAGCATTCTTAAACCTTAATCCATTTTGAGCTCTTCCTCTTTCCATTTGGACTGAAGGACGAACAAACGCTTCAAGAATCCGGAGCCTTCATTGCCAAGAATGGACGCTGAGCATGGCAAGTTGCAAGCTCGTTATATAAGCCTGATGGTTTAGGATCCACTCCTTCACACATTCTCAGATTAAGCCTAGAAATTGCACAATATTCTCTTCGATGGGTTTCAATGCTTGCTTCAGTGCCTCTGAATCCCAGTCCCAATGACCACTCCCTATGAAGCCCAATAATGTTATTGCAGAGACAAGATATACGCACAGACTCAGAGAAAGTAACTAGCTAGTGAGCAACACGAGAAGCTTCAAAGGGATAAACGAGAACCTCTACAAGCAGGGCGAGGTAGTAGCGATGATATTCGGTGACACGGAGAATGAGCCATACCCAAGACGAAGATACACAAGTCCTCCATACTTGCGCGCCAATTTCTCCAGGGATCGGTGAGGAAGGCCACTCAGAGCAGTGAGGTTGCCGAGGATGGGCAGGGGCGCGGGCCCTGGGGGGAGCCTACTACTGGTCTTGCGTCTCGACGCCAAGCTATACAGTAATCCTGCAACCACTGCGGCTGCAACGAAGGCGAGAGCTACACGCTCCCAGGAATGCTCCCCGACGTAGTAATCTGCATGACGATGAATCCAGCTTGCGACACCAGCTCCGGTTCTACGATCATCATCCCCCGCGCCCATGATGTTGCTGTTCCAGTATGAGGAAGAAACCCCGCCCTGCCCGCTTCCACCTGCTTATAAACAAATCTTGAGTCTTGGTGAGCTATGCTACATATAATATAGTATGTAGGGCCACTCTATACACGGCTTGGGGCCGGACCGAGCACCGGCCCAATTCATGTGAAATGAAGCCCCTTGATCCCGTCCAACTTTATCAACTTTTGCGGGCCCAACCCTCTCAATGTAAAGTGATGAGTCACGATTTTAGGTCCCGATGTCGTTAAGCGGAAAGTGTAGTGAAGAGAATTAACCTATTATGGACCGACGGGTAGAGATGTTCATTGTCCAACAGATGAACGCAATCCAGCCCATGTTGAGAGTTTGGGCCGTGGGAAAAGCTCGTCCCAATTTCGTCAAGCCGGTCCGAAAGTTTGGCGCCACAATTGTGCTACCAAGGATGCCACATGAGATGAGTGAGTGTTCGAATTCAACCCTAGTGTAAAACCCTTGGGCCAGATTTCATGAAACCGAGTGATCATATTGGACCAAATTTTAAGAGTTCGGGCATGTCCTCAATCCGGCCCCAAGTATAACGTGGCCCAGATCTTTCGCAAAAACCTTCAAATGGAGGCCACATGCCGTAGCTTTATATATATATATATTAGTGTCACTAATTCTAATTGTAAACCACGGTGTAGCGTCACCAACACTAAATATTAACCCAACATTATTGGTCATTCCTTGTAAAAAATTTGGGGGATTATAGATTTACAGTGTTGCAATTACCGTCACTTACCATATGATTTTTCACCCGAATTTCAATCATCCATGACATTATTTAATCACAAGTTGCTGACAAGAGAAGGTAAGATTTTGGCCAATGGGTGAACTCATCCATCATCCATGAGAATATCTGCTCACTTATTCATAAGAAGTGTCATCCGAAAAGTTACCATAGTGACATAAAATGCCATATGACACTAAATATCATGTTTAGTGTAGCTGCTGCAACACAACGCACGCTTATATTATCATCATCCTGACTTCTAAAGTTGGTGATGTAGCATCCAACTTCGAATTGTTTCGTGGTTCAGGCCCACTTTCAACAACACCAACCACCTCTTCAGATTACATACAACTTGCTTTAGGGTGACTTTATGCACAGCTTGGGGGCTGGCCCGAGCACAGGCCCAATTCTCATGCACTGACCTCGTTCAATCCAGCCCACTAACCTTGTCGCATGCAAAGTGATGAGATTCGATCTTATATTTCAATGTTCTTGAGGGGAAAACATAGTGAAGAGAATTAACTTTCCATGGATTGACCGTAGAAATGTTCATTATCCAACAAATGGGTCCAATCCAACCCAAGTTGAGAGTACAGGATGAGGAAACCCCGTCCCAATTTTTTTCAACCTAGCCTGAAGGTTTGACACCAAATTTTTGTCACCTAGGATGCCACATATGATGGCTAATGTTTGGTCCAACCCTAGTATAAATACCCTTGGGCCGGATTTGATGGTACCAAGCACTCCTATAAGTTGAAATTCTTTAGAGTTTGGATCAGCCCTTAATCTAGCCCATGTATAAAGTGACCTTTTGCCCCCTTCCCACTTGACTTTAGCTAAAAGCCTAAAAGTTGGTTCTAAAAACATGGCCTTCACACCATCGACACTATCTAGTCCCAAGCCTAGTTGGCAAATGATGTGGCATGGCTTAAAAGTGGAGGTTTTAAGCCTCAAGCACTGACCCTCGCATCGGTACCTAGACATGAGGCAAGAATGTTGGACCTTTACAAGTGTCGCCTCCGGCCCTTGTGATTGGTTGCTTTTAGTCTTACTTATGAGGGCACGAGGAGCGCATTAACAAAAACCGATGGTAAGATGGTTGAGTAGTAAGGCATTTGGGGATGGGACAAAAACTATCCAACATTCATTGCTTGATATATAAAACAATAAACATGTGTGAAAACTACTTCATTGAAACCTACTCGAAAATCTACATAGAAAGTTCTTGTAGGTACATTGGGATAGCCGGATACAGGGGTGTTTTTTCACAAGGTCCCTAACATGTCTAGGGACATGTTCATAAAAAAAAACATTTCCAGTGGACGGGGTTCTTAGAAAATGAACCGGTTTTGGGACGTGTCAAATTCACTTTGGACGGGTTCTAAAAATAACATTTTTTAAAATTAAAAAAATGATACAAATATCAATTACGTTATGTCATATATGACATGTGAATATAAGCATAATGCAATCAAACCACTAATACCCAATCAGATTATCAATCTTGAAGTGCTTGATTCACCTGCATACATTAATTCATCAACCACAAAATTTAGAACCTTTTTAACATAATGTCAAAGACAACGCTTCCACCATCTTAGGCACATGTAAGGCTCAAATATCTACTCATACATTGACCCAACAACTTACAAGCTCAACCCTGCAATTTGCTAGGGTTTAACTCGAATTGACAGAAATTTCCTGCACAACCCTCGAATCTGCACTCAACCCACAACAAAAGAGAGGAATAAGACTCTCAAGATTTAGGATGCTAATGAATCGAACATATGCAACTGAAAGCTAAAACAACTAAGAGACCGGTGAGAGATTACTTGATTGCAGTCGTCAAATGAACCGGTTGAGTTTGAGAAAACACCTGTTGAAGTTCAAGATTGCAGGAGAAGATTGTTCCAGCAGCACTCTTCAACTTCTTGAATTCGAGTTAGTTTCAAATGAACCGGTTGAGTTTGAGAAAACACCTGTTGAAGTTCAAGATTGCAGGAGGAGATTGTTCCAGCGGCACTCTCCAGCTTCTTGAATTCCAGTTAGTTTCAAATGAACCGGTTGAGTTTGAGTGACTGAGTCTAGTTCAGTTTCTCTGAACTAGTCTGTGGACAAACAGACAAAATGGGGCAGTGGCAGGCTGGCAAATTGGTAATTATAATAGAAAAAACATAAATGAACGAAGATAGTAAGATACTATTGTTTCCAAGTGGCAAGTGCACCAATCACATGCCAACATCTTTCGGGTTATCTTTATCGATTTGTTTTTTCCTTTAACCTTTTCATGGATGGGTTGGTTTAGAAATTACCGGTTTTGGGACGGGTTGTTTTTTCTTCAACCTTTCCATGGACGGGTTGGTTTTGAAATTACCGGTTTTGGGACGGGTTGCAATTTTTTTTGCCTTTCAATTCGAGGTTTTGGGACGTGGACGGGTAAAAACTTTGTGAAAAAACAGCCCTGGCCGGATACCTCCGCTATAACTGAGATAAGTTTGCCCGGTTTTTAGGAAAGACCTTGGTTATTTTGGTAGAGTTAGGTGGGAAGGGGGCATTATTAGTTTAGATGAAAAGTGTTGGATGTGAACATACTTACTATTGATGCAATTTATGATGTGGAGATTTGTGGAGTAGAGATCCCCAATTCATGCAAAAGGGGCCTGAAGTTTATCAAGTTCGTGATGCACTATAGGCCCCTGTAGTTGAGAACCACAGTGCATACAAGCTGTATATTTGACAAAGTTTTTGGAAGTTTTTTCACTTTTGACACGCAAAAACTTGCACACAAAAAATGCACGTCAATCGACACGCACAACTTAGAAGTTGATACGTACTGTGACTTGTGAAGAAAAATAACACACGTCAATTGACACACTAGAAATTAAAATGATACGTGTTACTAGGCAACTTAGGTACTATAAACTACAGCTCAAGTCTCGAGAAACACAACTCATAATAATAGGAGAACTTCCTACACTCACATACTTAAATTCAACCTTTTCCTTGTAATTTCATTTGTAACCGGGAAGGTTGCGTCATTTTCTTGGCTTGCAAATATTAGAGGTACCCCACTTTTCAAGGTTCTCTTTTGGCACAAATTGTTGTATTTCATCACATTGCTAGAAGCCTAGCTTATTATGATGCAAATGAGATTTTGTGATTTTGTTTCATATTCATATCAGCTCAAAGTAAACATATTCTTATTCTGAATGAAATGGAAGGGATTGAATTTGAATTTGTGAATTGAATAGGTTGTGGATTGAATTTGTGCGATAAATGTGTTTGTGTTGGGATGAAGGTTTATGGTTGCCCATGGTGTATGTGTGAATGGCTCACTTGACTTAGAAACTTGTATACAACACCAAGAGTTGCAATTAGTAACGTCCAATTATCTATGATTGCATAATACAATATCTCAAGTGAATTGGGACCTGATGAACTTGTTTTATTATTTAGTTGGGTAGTGCAATTATCTTATCAAACAACTTGTAACATAATATGAACTTATGTATGCATATTTTTCAATTTAGCTTATCAAATTAGAGGCTCACATAATCTTGAACTAATATCAATTTCATACAAGGTTTACAAAGACTTTCACAATTGTTTCATTATGCTAATTTGATTGGTGTTGTTATACCAGCTTGCACTCCATATCGAGAAGAAAATATTATATCAAGGAGGCGTAGACAAAGATTAATCTCATGTGAATATTCTATGAGTGCATATGACCATTAGTCTCATAATATTTAAGAGACTTGTTACAATCTAAGAAGTGACTTGTGTTTGCAAGCATTACAAACACATGAAAATGATTATGTAAAAGACCTTAATGAAGAGCGGAAAGGTTGTACTGGACTAATGGACAATTTGAAGCTTATCAATTCAAATCATAGTTTGTATGTACATGTTATTCATGTAAACCCCTATTGTGTATAATTTCTCTTATTTATTGATATAAAATGGCAAAATATTGAAAGTTGGGTTCAATTTTTTTTTTCTAAGCTTAATTTTTAAGAAGCATATATACGTTTATGTATGTATATATATAAATAGGATATTTATACATGAAGTGAATGACTTCATGAATCTTTGAGTGATGTGCTCCACTTTCTTTCTTATATTATCATTGTTGGCAGTATAACATTACTTTGCATTTGTGTATTTGTTTATGTCATTTGAACCTACTTCCCATACAAATGGAAGAGCTCATCAACTCAATTTGAATAAGATGTATAATGAAAGAGTTTCATCTCAACCTTCAATTTAGTCATCTCAACAAACTCTAGGGCTTTAATAATTTGATTTTTTTCCTCACAACATGGAATATGAAAGTGAAACTCAATCATGTAAAGATATTAGGAATGATGTAATTTGGGAACATGCTCGTGTTATTCCCAATCAACAAAGGTATAGAAAAAAAAATTTAAGGCTTTATGGAACATTGGTAGGTATGGTTGTTACATTACAAACCAAATGATGGGCCAATAACAAAATTTATTAAATGCATTATTTGCCAAGAAAAATGTGTAGATTCAGATGGGGAACATGTATAGGCTATAATAATTTATAGAGTTGTCAAGGTTCATGAAAAGAGTGTCAATCACAAAAGCATGATAACTCGTTGGAAGGTTGTACATTTTTTTCAACGTGCAAATGTACCTCCAGTGATTTAAAGGCTAAATATTATGGTAGATAGAGAGCAATCAAGAATCATCACTGTGATGAAAATTTTATATTTTACAGTATGGAATGATCGTTCAATTTGAATCATAGAGACACATGCCAATTGTTTTCATTATTACATTCTCCAAAAAAAAAAATTAATAATGAATATGGCTCATATACTTAAGAGAGTATGCAGCATTGGAATTTTTATGGGCAATTTGAAAGCATATCAATGATAGACTTTTAAGAAATGCACAATCCTCCCCATTTTATTCTTTGATGATAGATAAAGCCATTGATCGAACTCTTGAACAACATTTAATTGTTCATATTGTTTATGTATCGAATATTGAGAAGTGACCTCATGTTAGAAGATTTGTTGAATTTTTAGCTCTTTGAGATGGTACAACAAAATTTATGTATGTGGTTGTCACTAGACTATTGGAGAAAATGCATTAGATGCCCCTCGACCAAGCAACTTTAGCCACTGATGGGGCTTTTAGTATGACATGACACCGTATGGGACTAGCGGCTAGAATGTGTGTAGAGGTTCCAACTCTCCTAAATGTGCATTTTATTGCGCATTGTGAAGCTTTAGCTGCAAGAGATACAACTAGAGCATTTCAAAAGATTTAAATATTGGATCGTTTTGCCAACAAAGTTTATGAGTGGGTGGGCCGTAGTACAAATCGACGCAAGGAGTTGAAACAATTGTTGGATGTATGTGAAGAAGATTATGTAGTGGTTTTACAAATTCATGTAGTACAGGGGGTTTTCTAGAGGTAATATCATGACCCGCTTATGATATTTGAGGTTTGGCGCATATGTGGTAGCAATTTGGAATGGCAAACAAATTGGCCTGAACTTATGCAACTTTGGCAAAAAGTTATACTCATTCCATCGAGTATAGTTATTTGTGAGAGTTGATTTTGCAAACAAAATGCAATCAAAAGCCACTTGCGCAATAGGTTGAACTTGAAGACCCTTGATGCTCGTATGTGGGTCTCTCTTTGTGGGCTTGAAGTGGATGCAATAATTTGGGCTACCTCCACCTCAAGGATTTTCTCAAATACGAATGTGAAGTATAATTGAAGCAACCATTGACACCACAATGCAAGATCATTGTTGCTTACTGCATCTCGAATCAGAAAGTCGCCATTACTTTTGGTCGATGGTTGACTATCCCTATCTCTAGAGATAATAGATTATGCCACTTTTGCTCTTTTAATGCAGTTAAAAATGATGCACGTTTTTTGTGTTGGAATATCTCCTATATAACCCCATTAGAGATAAGTTTCCATCACTATTTGAGAATGTAATATTAGGGAACCTCAAATCTTTCTTTTAATTGGACCATAAAGTTGACATTAGCTTTCAATCTCACAGAGGCTACCGCATTTTGCCACTATGGGGAATTCAGCCAGTTTAAATACCACCCTAATGCACTTTTAGTCCCATTAGCCTTTTAACTTCCCGGACTTTAAAATCAATTTCATTTCATTTAGAAGAATTTACATAACAGTCTTCACTTTGAGAAAGAAAAACCGAAAGATGTCAACATGTAACTGGTTGCTCTTGGAAACACCGATATGCCCAAAAAAATCCCTGGGCACTACCGGTAACTGGTGGGATGTGATCTATGTCCAGGAAGAACCAGCGGTTAGTTACAGATGAACCGGTTGAGTTTGAGAAATAACCGGTTGAAGTCGGAGACTTCTGGAGGATTACCAATCATTTTAGAGGAATCTATAAAAGAATATACCTCCTTAAATGAATGAAAGCAAAACCGGAAGATGTCAACATGTAACCGGCTGGATTTAGAACCACTAGGATCTTCACCGACTATGCCCAAAAACTTTCCGGGCACTGAATTTGATTTCATGATTCCATGAGGAAGTCATGGAGGAGGTTTTGGATCATATGATAATTAAACCACCATGATAGAAACAGTTAAGAACCTAAGTGTTAGAACTTAGAGGCACCTGGGACACCATCGACAACTATTGAAAGATTCACATTGTCTATTTAGAGGCTTTTGGTGACATCATTTCAGCAACTACGACAAAACGGGGTGCCCGGGATAGAATATTCCCCGGTCTAATTGGGACAGGCACCATGTGCCTATATTCGATTCCATTGTTCCCTTGTTCCATTCATGGCTTCGTGCTCAATATTTCGGTGTCCTTTTGCATCTGCCTACTATCACTTGGATATAGTTACGACAATATCAATGATTCTTATGAGACGCCGTGAACTTTAACATCATTGAGTTGCTACCAAACGCAGATTTTAACTGGATCAATGTACGTGGTCCTCTTGTGGGCATTCCGACTCCAACAGACAATTTGGGGCCATTGGATGTGAACTACGATGAGTTTTGAATCGGATTGTCATTTCACGTTTCGGAATCGGAGTTGAGATGCAAAAGTTACAAGAGGTCAAAGTGAAGATTTTCCTTCTTTTAAAACAATCACATAAATATGTGTCGGGTGTTATTCGGTATGTTTTTCATGTTCTGCAACCTCTACATATTATGCCTCCTCCCCCCCCTGACTTTAGCTAAGCTTAAGGGTTGGTTTTAAAAACATGGCCTTCACACCATCGACATTATCTAGTGCCGAGCCTAGTTGGCAAATGATGTGGCATGGCTTAAAAGTGGAGGTATTAAGCCTCAAGCACCGACCCTCCCACCGGTACCTAGACATGAGGCAAGAATGTAGGACCTTTAAAAGTGTCACACCCCGCCCTTGTGACTGGTTGCTTTTAGTCTTAGCTATGAGGGCACGAGGAGCCCCATTAACAAAAACCAATGGTAAGATGATTGAGTAGGAAGGCATTTGAGGATGAGACAAAAACTATCCAACATTCATTGCTTGGTAGATAAAACAATGACCATGTGTGAAAGCTACTTAACTAAAACCTGCTTGAAAATCTCCGAAGCAAGTTCTTGTAGGTGCATTGGGATAGCCAGATGCCTCCACTATAACTGGGGGAGCTTTACTCGGGTTTTAGAAAAAAACTTTGGTTATTTGATGAAGCCATGTGGGGAAGGGGCATTAGATTCATACAAAGAAAGTTGTGCTACAATTAACAAATCTATGATGAAATGTCAACAAAAACTCTAATGAAAAATTGAGCCTCCCGTAATTTAGTTATGGTTATTGAATGTGCATGTTTGTTGATTCCTTGATTGAATACGTAGGTCCTCCCAATTCTGTTCACTATTGAGCGTGAAGTAGATAATGGAATTTGAAGGCGTAGTCCAATCTCTTTTAAAGAAGTGTCTTTATGTTGTTTGTTCTTTGATCCTCACCCAACCAGACACCATTCAACTATATGCACCTAATCAACCATCACAACCATCTCAAGGAGGATATGTGAAGCAAACAATAGTACTACACTAAATATGATATTTAGCGTCGTATGGTAAGTTTTCGGATGACACTTCTTATGAATAACTGAACAAATATTGTCATGGATGATGGATGAGTTCATCCATTGCCCAAGCCCTACCTTCTCTTGTGATGAAATATTGTCATGGATGATTGAAATTTGGATGAAGAATCACTTGGTAAGTGGCAGTAAATGGAAACACTACAAATCTATAATCCCCCAAAAAAAATTTACAAGGAATGACAAATAATGTTGGGTTAACATTAAGTGTTGGTGACACTATACCGTGGTTTGGAATTAGTCTTGAGCAAGAGAATTAGAATTGGTGACACTAAATATCAAATTCATTGAATCTCTCCACTGTGAAAAGTTGTGTCATTGGAGACACATACTTTTGGTCAAATTGGTCCTGTGGAGGATTCTCAACTCTGCCAGTCTAACATGTGATTTTTATGCTTTGATTTGGCTGAGTGTGGCTTAAATTGCCTGAGGGGAATGAAGGAGTGAGAATTTCTTCCTCGGTGGCTTAGGGCCACTTTATATTAGGGCCCATTTGGCGGCCGGCCCATTTGGAGTTGAGCCCACTTGGACTTGAAGTGGGCCGTTGAGTGGGCCTTGCAATATAAAGTCCATAGGCCCACTTGTAGGGTCCAAATTGGAAATTCTACTTCAAAGTGGGCCTTCCAAATGGGCCTAGGGACTTTATATTGTAAGGCCCAATCCACGGCCCACTTTGTCTTAAATGAATTATGCCCTTGCTTGAACTAAAGTCATAAAGTCATAAAGTCATAAATGACTATATGACGGAAGTTGGGTGAAGTGGGCTGTAGGTGCGAAGTGGGTCTCCATAAACCCTCGACCCATTTTTTTGCCTTCGGCCCACTTTTTTCCCTCCAAAATGCTGCCATGTCACCCGCCACGCAAGCTTTAGGAGAAGTGGACCGACTCTTAATATAAAGCCCTTGGCCCCGTATTAGGGCCCATTTGGGCAATCTAAGCACTCTCATTGGTTGATGCCTAGGGTTTGGAAATGGGCCCTAGAAATGGGCCCTAATATAAAGTGCCCCTTAGATTCCTCGTATGCAATATTCAATTCTGGTTGCTTTTGGGGATATTAAGGGCCACTTCACACACAAGCCAAGAGCCATGACCATGAAATTGTGAGAGCCCAAAAGAAAGTGTCCAAAGGCCGTCTCAACATACCTCCAAAATCATGTAGTGTGGCCACAGACCCTCAAGTGTACATAATGTGAAGTCATATGTGACTGGGCTCTCAATCAAATGCTATTTCTATGATTTTCTATTCATGCGGGTCCTCACACATGATAAAATAGAATAAATCAACGGTTGTGAGTGTTCGGAGTGTCGTGGTCTCTTGGTTTTGTGTTAGGCCTACCTTCAAGAGGTGGTTTTTGAATATAGCCCAAATGACCATGAAACATGATCCATCCGATGCCATGTAGGAATCCATGTAGACTTTACATCCATCTTGCATTCACCTACTCCATTGGTCCCTCAAGCGTAGTGCGAAGCGAACTTGGACTGGCTCCACCTTTTCCACCAATGAGAATGCTTGAAGTGTAATGGTCACGGGCTCTCAGTCTTGTGTGTGAAGTAACCCTTAGTCTCATACTAATTGCATGGTTTTGTGGGGGCACATGTTCACAACACCTACAATAGTACTCATCATTGGGGAGGGTAAAAATGTCACTCCCTATGTGAAGCCCGGATAGTGTTTTTTTCTTTCTTTTTGGCAAATCAACACGTAGCTCCAGATAAGAGACTCCGAATTAGTCTAGTGATATTAATTTAGTGCAAATTGATAATAGTCCTATAGAGGCAAAAAAAATTACCGCACTGCCGATTTTAGGTGTTGAGAAGAAAAAATCCATTTTGTTGGATCTACATAGCTACACTAAATATGATATTGTCTAATTGTAAACTGCAGTGTACTGTCATCAACACTAAATGTTAACTCAACGTTATTTGTCATTCCTCGTTTAAAGATTTACAGTGTTGCAATTACTGTCACATACCAAGTGATTTCATCCAAATTTCAATCATCCATGACAATATATTATCACAAGTTGCTGACAAGAGAAGGTAGGGTTTTGGCCAATGGATGAACTCATCCATCATCCATGACAATATTTGTTCACTTATTCATAACAAGTGTCATCCGAATAGTCACCATAGTGGCACTAAACATCATATTTAGTGTAGTAATTGCGCACTGACCTTAGTACATAGTCTAATGTGCGTAGTAAGTTGTGTTCAATGTATCACAAAATCAATTTTTGACACAAATTTCATGAGAAAATGCACAAAATACACAGACAAATACATTTTTACAGTATCCAATCTATGTGCACCAATTCTATGATTCCTTACCAAGTCTTGAAGTCATATTTTCCATACTTAAGGATTTGAAATCTTATATAGTACATCAACATGAATAGTGTCAAATTGGTTATTAATATCATTTATAGGTATTGTACTAATGTGAACAGGAATAACAAGAATTAACTAGTGGGTTCCAACCAGAGCCCAACATTTTCCTTTCTAATTGCACCCATACCCAGACCATGCCCATCAGCAACGACCTATGCCCACCCATGCCCACCCATAGCATGACATGTGCGCACCCATGCCCACCCATGCCCACACATAGCATGACATGTGCCCACCCATGCCCACCCATGTTATTCAAATTGCACCCATGTATTCAAAAATTATGTAATGTGTATTGTGTAATTGTGTAATTGTGCCCCACCCATGCCCACCCATGAACAATAATAGCTCAGCCATGCCCACCCATGCCCGCCCATGAACAATAATATTGCACCCATGCCCACCCAAAACCCATGGGCATGGGTGGGTATGGGCATGGGCGCCCAATGTTGGGCTCTGGTTCCAACACATGATTACTAGGCAGTGCTCATTGAGTTATGTTGGCGGAAGTATATAACCAACAATCAAAAGACTCAAAAGACTCAAATAACATATTTACAAACAACCTCAACAATATTCATGGTCTACCCTCTCTAATGTTACCTCTATAAGTGTTCCATTTTCCACACTCCCTTGAAATATTCACTAGTAAGTGTTATTTGTTACTCGATTATATAAAATTTACTCCCCTCAATTGTTTTTTACATTATATAGTGGTTATTAGCACCAAAATCCACAAAACATATATTTTAATATTGTGAATTCATGACCACTACACCTTTTATGGAATTTAGTGTCACTTACTATTCGGATTTATGCAGTGCTTAAATTATTTATTAAGAATGTAATATATTACCAAGGAAATTCATTTATGTTTGATAATGTCCATACAACTTACAGTAAATATTCTATAAGTGTTACCCCTATAAGCGTTATAATTTCATATATGTTAAGAAAATTTTACTCCCCTATAAAAACACAATTGGTAACACTAGTGAGTGTTATGTGTTAAGTGTTATAACATGCTCTACTCCCTTCTTTGTTGATTGCACCTCTATAAGTGTTCATTTTGAGAAAATCAAGGTAATAATATATGAGAGCATACATTTTAAACATGTCATCACATTTATCCCATATTCTTTGCGAAAAATTCAAAATTGTTGGAGGCACACATGTGTTCTTTCGATCTCTATTGAATGGGAGATAAAGGAAGCTAGGCACTTAGTAGAGGTTGATGAAGTTGCTACTCTACTTCATCAACTGATGTTGTTATCATTTGATAGTGAGGTGGGTAACGTGATGAATGCTCATGAATACCTCAATTATAAGATGAAGTTTGATTTAAACAACCCTTATGAACCTACCGATGAGGAGTTTCTGGATATGTATTCCTCATAACATCAAGAAATTGATGTTGATGAGTTCATGGTTGATGTGGTAGAAGAAGTTGTAGGATTTAGTGTTGTTGAGTGTTCTCTAAAGACTTTGAAGAAATACTTTGAACAAAGACCAAATGATGCCCTATCACACATTAGGAGCATTCAAGGATTCTAGAAGGAAGTTTCATCTCATCATTTGGAAGTTTCTCATCATACTACTATAGACCCTTTCTTTCAGTTAGTTTAGTTAGAAGAATCTCGTCAAGTTACTACTATATAGATTATTTCTTTCAATTAGTTTAGTTGAATTATGTATTATCATTTGTAAATTTATTTTTTATTTTTATAAAACGTTATGTTCTTCATTTTCGGTAATTTTAAGTGTTATTTCTATAAATGTTATTAATCACCGCAACCCACCATTGGCAGTCTTGGATCATATTAATCATATACCTTCTTGACCGAATTTAATTAGCATGTGTATTGTTTGTCATAAAAACCTTGAATTTCATGTTTGACACTCCATTCTCCATAATAACATAATTCAAGTTTTGCTATAAGAATTTATGAGTTGCGCCATTATCCATGAACTCTCCATATCTCCTCCAATATGCATATGCTTAACAAAATTCACAACACTTTCTAGAAGATCTGCTAACATTTTGAAGACAAATACTTGCAATAGCAACAATTTTTGCGTACCCATGAAGCACCATCACTTTTAGAAGGGAGTCCAATGACTCCAACAACTTTGCATTGCAAACACCAGTTACAATATGAATGAAAAATGTCAAAAAATAGCAATGAAAAAATAAATATACTAAATGGAAATCCAAAGAAAAATTCACGTATTCAAATGAGTTTTCCAAACCATTTTTATGACATGTTTTTCATCCTTGTTCATGACCATAGATTGAGTTGGTGTTTGTACTCTAGGATGTTGAGCGGACAATGTATGAAGTGGAACGAGACTGACATTAAAGATACGGGAATCCACCTCATATACAACAATTCGATGACCATTGTTCAAACATACATAAACAAAAACACATGCAAATACCATTGACATACATTTCAATATAATAGATTTAAAATCAATTTGAATAAATGTACCTAGTTTTTTTACAATTAAGAGAATCCACTTGTTGATGCAATGACATCCACAACTACTCCGCCAAACTTAGTTGATGATTTGATAAACATTTGGTGTACGACTCGATGTTCTTCTCAAGCATCCCACCATGGCACCGAGCCATCCATCAATGGGTTCTTCTCTAAAATGTATTTGAAGATAATTTCATCATCCTTGATACACACACCTACTTTGACGAGGACTTTATTCTTGTTAAATGAAATGGCTATGTTATCTTTCTTGGTTTTGCTGTATAAAATGATGTAAAATCTCCTCAACTAGAAAACCAAGATTGTGGAGACTAGTATATAAGCGATTCTAACGCCAACATTGATATTTTCATATAATTTTTTTGAAAAAAAATTATTAGCTATACATACCTTTGCAAATTAATCTACACCCGAGTATATATGTATGAAATTGATACCCTCCCAATATCTAATGAGAACAAGTATATAAGTTGTTATAATTATTCCAATATCAAATCAAATATTTATGGATTATGACACAAAAAAGAGAATGTGTGCATTATCGTAGAAAAATAGAATGAGAATTCAAAAAATATTTTTATCTCATAACTATCGTGTTTATTCATATTTAGAGTAGCAGATGGCGAGATAAGAGGCACGAAAAATCCTTCAAACAAATATACAATCAATAAATCAAATCATATGTGTTGATAAATATTGTTGTGAGGTAAAGTAATCAACTCCTAGGTTTCCAAGCCAAAGAGTTGGTTCACGCTTATTCTTTGTTAATAAATAACATGTTTTAGATTCAAAAGCCTGGCAATTTAAAAGATTCCAGTTAGCCCTCTTAGACGTCTAATAAGTCTAACACAAGCGTAGTTGTTGTAGAATAGACACCTAGACCCATCTAATATAATTATCATATTACAACTCAATACAAAGTGGCCTAGAAGCTAATATGACTTTAAAAAAATTATAATTATTTGAGAGAAAAAATAAGGAGAGAAGATTTTTGTAAGCTATTTTATAGAAATATTCATAATTTCTAGTCACATTTTTAGGATGGAATGAAACAATATGGACTATAAAGATAACTTCAAGGTCTATCTAGAAATATAAAGATCATAGAAAATGGACATTGTACAAAAACCGGCGTAAAGCTGCAATAACAAAACAAAACAAAAGTTGTCTCATGGAAATGTCTATAAACAAAATTCCTTAAAAAAAATCATATTTTTATGAGACAAATTTTATTGGAAAGAAAATCTTAAGAGTTATTCATATATATAAAATATGTTAGAATTTAACCTTGATTCCAAATGTGATGAGCTTTTAAAGTTTGATTTTCTTTTCAAACCAAACATACTAATCAAAGTTACATTTTATAGAAACTAATTATGTTTTACCAACAAAAAATGTAAATTAGATTACAATTCACAAAGAACAACGACTACATGAACTACATAAACTACATAAACTACATAAACTATATGAAAATATTTTTATTAGATGACAAAAATATTTTGTTTCATTCTAAAAAATTGTTGTGACCCTTGTTAGCCCCTTAATAATTTTGGCCATTTTTATATTGAATAATGATCACTAGCGTTATCCATTTGCATTCCACCACGCAAAACATTAGCTTCATATACTGCAAACATCATAGTTCGAAGGTTCAAAACTAACAAAAAAATGAAACACTAAGAAAGATGTCTTAATGAAATTTTGACATCCTTTAAATAAGTTTGTTTCACGCGGCATGATATAATTCTCATCTTGATTTTGTTTCACCATGAATACCTTGCATTGGATTCTCCTAGTCACCGTTGATCATTCTCATTTAAATTTCATTTATTTTTTATCTGATAATTTCCAAAAACACTTGCCAAAATGAATCTCATATCATCAAGGTGAATCGACTAAGTCAAAGGGCATCTTCAATAGTCAACGTCGGTTACTCCATTTGTTTGATTGTTTTGGCGCATTGATATTTCGAATCATTGGAATATCCTAAATCTTAGCCTTATCAATAATTAATTAATTAGATTTAGTTTAATAAATACTAAAATAATCATATAATAATCTATTGCTGCTTGTATTTTAATGAATTACTTACCAAACCAAATTTTAAATCAAAATAATCATTCAAAATGATTTTAAATCTTTGTTATATGCACATAATTAAATTGCACTTACAAACAATAAAATAATATTAGAAAATATAATAACAATTTCATGTAAGGATAATAAACTAACAAGTAAATACAACTATTAAATTATAAAAATCTAAATAAAACATGTTCACTTGGTTTATAAAATCGTAAGTCTTCAATAATAAAGGATGTAAGGTAGTTGATATCAATATGATGATAGAGGTGTTTTCCAATAACATTTGAACCAACAATGAAGAAGACCCAATGGGTTGTTAAACTACATCTGATACATGTTGCGAGAAGGAGATAAATTTGGCTACGTTTATAAGAACAGATGTTTTTGTTATATGATTGGTTAACACAATTGAGGATGTAGCTGGAATATCAGTATTTCTACAACATATTTTCCGGTTCATATGATCACACCTTCATGCATAGATTGGATATCATCATTGTTGGTTTCAATTATATCTTGCGATGCATTAAGAGATGTACTTCCGATTATAATTTTGCGCTCAACTATTTTTAAATAAAAAACAAAAGAACAATCCACTAACCAAAAATATTATTGGAGAACATAAAATATTCTGATATTTTAATTATGTGGGACCAATTATGCATCTACATGCAATATAAAATTAAAATATTTACGTCCATAAAGAGGCTCAAGCAATAATTGATTCCATTTTTTATTTGATTTTTGCTAAAAAAATAAAAAATGATTAGATGCACACAACATAGCACTAGAATTCGACCACCTCAACCATCACATCTTGTATGTGTCATAAACCGTTGATGTAGCAAATTTCTAATAATTTTCCAAAATTATCTCCGAATTTAAATTGAAGCTCCAATATATATCAAATATACAAGATTAAAATGTGAAATAATTGAATTATATATAAATGATACATTCAATTAAACAAAAATTCAAATTTATATGAATTCAAATATCTAAGAATAAAAAATATAAGTATCCAAGAATTTGACTATACAAAAATTCAAATATTTATAAAATCAAGCTTGAAAAATTCAAGTGTGCAAAAACTAAATATATTATATTAATATATAAATCAAGAATTAAAATTTTAATAATTAATGTACATAAAATCAAATTTAAAAAAATCAAATACGTAAAAATTTAAATAAATGTCTTATAATTAATATATATATAATAATAATTTCCACCCTCTCAAAAATCGCCATCACGTTTGCCGGATCTGCAACATTGAGAAATTTCTTTAATTCTTTAGTTTTGATATTTTTAATTATTTAATTATTTAATTATTTCTTTGAATCCCTATTATGACCTCTTCATGGAAGGTGTGTTCTCGGTATAAATTTTACATACCTTATCTATATCCGCAACAACTACACGTTGCACAAATGAACAAATTATGAAATTTAAGTTTTCAGTATAAACATAAAAAGAAATATATAGAATCCAAATGGGGGTTGTGGATTGGATCTCTAAAAAAATCCTGGAAATACGTCAATTGTTAAAGCATACCAAGTCAAATTAGTCTTTTTTTTTCTAAATGTTTTTATAATTACCAGCTGAAATTAATAACTTATAATCCTTGAGAGATAGAAGACCAAATTGACAAATACGATAAAGCTTATTAACAAAATTGGTCTTCACATGATCATTTTTAATGAACCTAAAAAAACGAATAAAAATATTAGTCAAAATGATAAAAATCAACCAACAAACAACTTGCAAGAAATAAATATGAAATTTATACATGTTTATATCGAATATTATTTCAAAGATGACTTCAACATTTTCATATGCAATCGATTGTATAATGACATTTTGAATCATTTGCATGGAAATGCTTTATATGTCATCGTTATAAAATTATCTGATAATTTTCTTCACAAACAAAAAATCATTTTGTTTCGCAAAGTGGCATAGCCATAATCGGTATTAAGTTTATTTTCCAAAAAACATTAGATGCATGCCAATGAACATTCCAAGTCGTTTTATTTTAATATTCAATTACCATTAACTATTTTTTATCATAAATTGATACATAAAAATAATTATCGTCTTCTTTATAGTCATAAATAAATTCATTCTCTAAGAAATAGACGTTAACCTCAAGCACAAGTCAAAACAAAACCAATGATACCAACTGAAATAAAATAATAGAAATCCAAGATTTCTTTAGATGTTTAATACGCAAATTTGTTTTCTTTGATTTACCATGTCATTAATAAATTGTGAGAATCCTCTAATGATTCAACATTTGCATCATCATCATTATCACGATCACTACCATTAATGTCATGAATCCAAAAGGTAATACAAATTATTAATATCAAAATAGGTAGTAGCTAAGTATCATAGAAACCAAACATCATGAATATAATAATCAAATATAAAAAAAATCATGCATGAAAAGATTCAAATATGTAAACATTTATGCAAGCAAAAATTATAGTTTGTAAGATTTTAAATATACAAATATAAAATATTTAAGTACAGAATTAATATGTAATTTAAAATCTAAGAATCCAAAATTTTTAAGTAGGCAAAAACACGTGTAAACAAAACTTAAATATGCAAAGAATTCAAATTTATAAAATTCAAATATGCAAAATCAATGTTTCAAAAAATGAAGATTTCAAATATGCAAGAATTCAAGGATATGATAATCTCATAGGTAAAAATTAAATTACCCTAAAACCTAAAAATGCAAGAAATTCATGAATGCAAGTATGCAAAAATGAAGTATGTAAGACTAAATAATTTAAAATCCAAGAATGCAAGAATTTCAAGTATGTCAAGTTTCAAATACACAATGATTCAAATATGCATGAATTAATTATGTAAAAATTGATGTATACAATTTTTTTAATTTTGAATATTAAAGTATGCAAAAAGCAAAAATTTCAAATGTATTAAATTTTAGATATGCAATAATCAATTATGAAAAATCTAAATAATCTAAAAGCGAAGAATGAAAATAAGTAAGACATTTATACACATAATTTTATTTTTTATTCTTTTATATTCATACACACAACCTATTTTTCTTTTCCAAATTATCTCTCTCTCATACAATTATACAAATGTGTGTATATATATATATGTATATAATTTCTTACACACATACAACCTCTCTATTACACACACACACACATACATACAAATCTTGGTCATTGGATTTGGTGAAGACATTTGGTTGCACGCTTCAAGTTTCTCGCTTTTGGCTCTTCACGCATATCCACACTTATACTATCGTTCTCACACTCATACATATATTGTCTGTCACACTCATATATATATATATTTTCTCATACACACTCACACACACATTCTCTCTCACATTCTCACATACTCATATTCATTCACACACACATTCACATTCATATTCACACTCTCATACACTCACACTTACAAACACATTCTCACTCTCATTTTCATATTCGTACATTTATTGTAGACCCTAATATTGAACAGCTAATATTTTTTTTGTAAAATTTCATGAGCCAAAAAGTGAGGAAACAAGGGTCAAAGTTTTTTTCTTCGTAAATGGCATCTTGGATCCAAGATGACAATTGTTTTTAAAAATTACAATAAAAAGAAAAAAAAAAACACCTCAAATTTTTAAAAACTTAAAAAATCCCACAATTCAAAACTATTGAACTTATGTGTAAAGGTATATTTGTAATTTTTTTGAATTATCCTTAATTTCTTTTGAATTGTCTATGACACTTTTTGAAAGGGGGGATTATTTTAGTTTAAATAAGTGGCATCTCAAATTTGTGATGTCACTTTCATAAAATCAAACAATCTACCCTCATAGAAAGTTATGTAATCATCTCAAAAAAAATTACAAAATCCAAAACCATTGAGCTCACTTGCAAAGACATTTTTTATTATTATTTTGATTTTTTTGTGAGATTTTCGGAGGAGGAGGATCATTTATTTCTTCAAAGGTAGCATGTCGCATCCGAGGTGCCACTTTAAAAAAAAAATTCCCCTCGCCCGGAAATTCTTACAAACAATTAAAATAAAAATAAAAAAACACAAAATCCAAAGCTATTGAGCTCACCATTCATGTATGAGGACAAATTTGCGATTTTTTTTTTTTTTTTTGAATTCTTTGTTTGTAAAATTGTCTTGGGGTACATCGTTGTCTTTTCAAAAAGTGGCATCTCGGATCCGAGATGCCACTTTGAAATTAAACATCCATCCATCCCTTCCTTATAAATGTTTATAGAGAAATCAAGTGAATTTCAAGAAAAATTCAAATATATTTCATAACTTGTCACATAAACACACATACTCAACAATAGAAATTTGGGGGTACATGTGTTGTTGAATGTGGAAAATTACAAGGGGGGATCCAAGAGGTCACTTTGAAATAAGAATTCTATCCCCCCACCCCTTGAAATTTTCCACAATCCTACATACATTTTTACACACACATTTCAAAAAATCCAAAAAGTTGGTAGCCCAAATTGAGAGCATTTGTCAAAGTTGAATTCCAATATCTCAAAAATCAACATTGAGATTCATACACACCCAGATTTGAGACTTCCAAAATATGCATACACATATTCAAGATTGTATGGATGTGTGTGTGTGTGGGGGGGGGGGGTCATTGTTGAATCTAATTTTAATCACACACGCGCACACACAAACATAAACATACCTTAGTCAATGGATTTAGGAGAGACATTGGGTTGCTCACTCCAAGTTCTTCACTCTTGGCTCCTCTCTCATCCCCCCCCCCCCATCACCACCTCGGATTGAGTATGCAATTCAAGAGTTTGGATCAATGCTTCAAGTTGGCTTGTCACCTCTACTCTTGGCTCTTTGGTTTCCCCCCCCCCCTTCGCATGCCTCCCTTCCCACGTTCCTTTCCTCTCGCCATCGTCCCTACCTTCTGTTGTTGGCTCTCCGCCCAATGTCCAAGGCTCGTAGTTCTCAATTCACATCTACTGGCTCACAGCTTGCAGCTCGATGTTGTAGCCCGTGAAAGCTCACTCTCCTCCCTCTGACCTCCAACATTCCTCTTTTGAACTCGCCCTTGGTTAGGGTTTAGTTGGGCATTAGCTAGGGGCTAGGGTTTAGGGTTGATTAAGTTGGTTGGTTATGTTAGCTGGGGTTTAGCTAGGGATTTAGGTTAATTATCAATACAATATTTGCCAACTTTGAAGGTCCTATATGACTCTTCATTCACCATGAGACATTCAACTAGAACTTTTAGCTATATACTACGATTAAATATTGATGACCGATGCGTCTTCTTAAAAACGAGTACGAGCAAAACAACAAGTTATGTACTTGTGTCTCGTCATTGAAGTTGGAATCTAAGTCGATGACCATGCTTGAGAAAGTATGGAGTTCGGTCTTGTATGCTTGTTCAGTGCACAATATTAACCCTCCTTCAAATGATAAAGTCTTTGTTGTATCTATGGTGTTGTCTTCCCATGCTCGTGATAGACTCTTGTCCATCCTTGATTTCTTTAGTTGTTTTCTGGTTTTGAACCAAAAAGAAGATTCTTTATCATTTTCAATGTTGTTCGTTCATATGGTGTGCTCTCACTTTGTGTCACTTTGGGCATTGTTGTTAAATGTCATTATTTGCCATGATAAACCACATAATTTATTCTATTCCCGTTATTTGAATTTGTATCTTATCCGTTTAGAGTTTTGGTGATTTAGGGCCTACCAATTTTTATGTCCTTCCCCTCTAGAATATATTATGATTATAAAAAGTATCATTTTAACCTACCCATGTGTCAAAGGAGGTGGCTAGGGTTCCCAATTAAATATGTATTTCACTAAACGACACTCAATACAAATAAATGCACTTGTCTACATTGCGATGTGCATCTGATTCCTTCTTTAATCATGGCTATTGTCTGCGCTCATAGATCGTTTGTGCCCTTCACATTGCCACTTGAGGATAACGGTCATGTGGGTGTCTAAAAGGATTAACTTAGTTTGAGGTTCAATCTTCAAATAAGAACTATGTACGTGGAGCAAAATATGTACACTATGGATGGTGATATATCAGAAACAATATTGGTGCAAAAAAAATAGGAGCAAGGATGGTCATGTGTAGATTTTGGGTCCGAGATCATTTAGGTTTATATGACTTTTTGATTCCCATATCCAAACTTCTACTATCATTTTAATAAACGAGTCTATCACATCGAACATTCAAATTCCAAGAGTCACCACTATTTGATTGGAACCTATTGAAGATGGTGTTTTTGTGTTGTCTGATTTTGATCACGAAGTTTGTTTGGCGTTTATTTTTGACATATCACATTTTCATATTAGAAATACGACTCCGACTCCTTTCAAAGTCTTAGTGGATGTTAATAAAATCCCTTACAATCCACTGTATATGAGGTTGGCTTGCCATAGAACTCCATCTCAATGTCCACCTTTGCGCCCTCTTGCATCATCTTCAAGTTTGAATGTTGTCGAGGCATTGAAACTAACAAAGTCCAAAAAAATGTCTAAATATGATCTTACAACTATTGACTTTGACAACATTGATGTTTGTGATGTCAAGTATTTGCCACCATTTTTTGACGGTGATGTTTTTGTGTTGCCCCTCTGGCAATGGGAGTTCCAAGGGCGTATGGTCATTCCATGGATGGCATGGACAAGATGTGTGACGGACACCCTTGGTGCACAACAAAAACAACTAATATCCAAAATAATTTTGGATTTTCATTCAAGTGTTCTTCTTGTGTTGGTCATCTTCAGATTCAAATGATTATTGTGATTACATGTACCGCAATGAAGGGATTCGCAACAATAGCGAATGGACGGGATTAACTCCTAACCCATTTTGTGTGGGAAATATTGCCCTTAACCCATTCATTGGACATGACATATCATTGTGTTGCTCAAGAGGTCATGGAAATACCCATTGCCAAGAACTCTATTATAAAAATGACAACAAACAAATAATTCTTGGCAAACTACCTTCTAAAATCTCCATCAAACAATGAAGGCCATCACATGGTATGTTTATCATTAATTGTGTTTATAAATAAATTCAATACTTTTACCTCTTCAAGTTGTCGTAACTTTGTGTCAAGTTCAAAGTATTTTGGTTGTAGTGGAATGGATACAATGGATAATATAATGGCGCTCAAAGATCATTTAGGTTTCAAATACGTTCATGATAGTAGATTCCTAGGGCAGTCCAAAGACAAAGTGTTTGTCTTCAAAATGTCAATTAATCTTCCAAAAAGTGGTGTGGACCTTGTGAAGCGTATGCAGGTTGAAGGGGACATGAAAAATTAATGGATAATGTCTGACTATGTTAAATGTTTAAAGGCACGAACCACCTTAGTATGTCATGTGTATGATAGCAAATATTATAAGGTGTTGACAATTGCGTGTTGTAACATGCAATCTGAATATGGTATAGCACAAACACTCTTCTAGGAAAACCTAAATTTTGTCATGGCGGACAAAAAAATGCCAATGGAGAACTTCAAGGATTTCATGGTAGATAGTGCTCAGGCTAATTGGAATGCAGTGAGGAAGATCTATGGGGGAGGTGATCCAGGTTGGCTCATTGTCGATGGTTAGTGCACATGTCATTTCGATTGGTCTACAAGTTTGGATAAGGTGACGCAAAAGTATATCAAACCATCCTTGTAATTTTAGCACAAACAAATATGCAAGGATTACAAGGACGTGAAGACAATGGACGAAGCTAAGACTAAATATCATGTGTTTTGATCATGGTGGTTGTTGTCCGGAGCTACCACAAAAGAAGATATTATCGGTTTCTCCAAGTGGTTGGGATTCTAGTACTTTTGTTACATGTAATGGGGTGGTCATATGTTTATTGTAAGTGCATTGCTAAATTGTGCTCTTGAATGTTATTTTATTTATTACATCTAAAAAATATATACAATCTATTATACTTTACAACTATGATGTTCGCAAGATATGACAATAGATGTATGTGCGGAAATGCCAACATGTAATCTTGCAAAGATAGTACACAACAAATGGCTCCAACAGTCCGGCAACAAGATGATTCGTCTCTACAAAGCAAAAGTGGACGATTTGATTTGTGCGTTCATGCAAATTATAGGTTGTGGTTGAAAAGGGTTCCATTGGTAAAGGCTCCAATTCAATGTCCTTGAAATTGAAAGTTGCTACTAGATGTGGAGATCCCAAGTTGCTAGCATATGTCATAAAGTCTTATCCGGGAGTAGAAAATCTTAACACTAGGAATTGTGCTTTGGAGGGCTCGGAATTGTTTGGGTCCACCAAACGGAAGCTTGATTTGCCACCCAGAGTTGATTGCAACTCACATCAACCCGACAAATTGAACTACTTCATTCCTCGCCCTAATACTTGCCGGACTAAGAGACCATGCATAAAGGTGTCTTTGAATTTTAGCAAAGCATGGTGTGGCTCGTACCACATCTATATTAGAGACTAATTGTCTTGTTTTTCAATGGCACATTGTTAGATTGTCCCCAAAGCTTGGCCAAAAGATGTTGGGTAGTGCACGCCAATACATGTGGCAACCTTTGGTAACGCCCCTTCATTATCTTGATCGTTTCTCAATTCTAGCAAGAGTCACAAACGCTAACCCTTCACATTCCACCATGTGAATGGGTAGCTCCGAATGTCTTGGACCTCCAAGCTTATAGGTGGGTGACCAACCTTCCTACCATGCATTTTAGACTCTCCCCTTAATAGGTAACTAATGGTTAGATGTGGACTTCCATTCATGAAAGTCTAATATTTAATTCATCATTGTGTTGTCAGAGCAACATTACAATTGTCGTGACCCTTGCTAGTTTTCCTTAACTTAGCTTGACCGCCTCCCAACTCTAGCAAGTGTCATGAGCGCTAACTTGCACATCCCACGCACATGCATGGTTAGCTCCCAATACCGCGGACCTTCAAGCTCATGACTTGGTCACCAAACCCTCCTATACGTGCATTTGGGACTCTCCCCTTAGTAGGTAGCCAATGGCTAAGGTGGACTTCCATCCATGGAAGTCAACTCTTGAGTTGATCATCGCGTTGCCAAAACAACAATACAACTACCTGGAGCAAATTGCCAAGTATGCTCCGGGGGGGGGTCGGTCGGCTAAGCCGCCTCACTCATATAAGCCTCTAGGACTTTGAGCAGGGTCCCTACCCCACCGTCAAGTATCCTTTTGTCTCTCTACAAGGGTTGGGGCCAAGTAGACATTTTCCCTTAGCCGTTGGGGCTAGAACCCCCAAGGAGATTCAAACCACCATAACTTCTACATATGATGTCTGATGCTATCAATCAACCACTTTATCGTCATTTGCTCTTTGCGTAGATGCCGATGGATCCCTCACTTGCCACAATCAGGAAATATTGAGGAAGTTATGGCTGTTCAAACCTAAGCAGTCCCGGGAGCCACTCCCAGGTCACTACTGTCCCAGGACAACGCCCCACTCAAATTGCCATATCTCCTAGCTCACACCTCCGATTGAGGTGTTCTTTAGCATTCTAGAATTCGGCCGTCATAAGCTACTCATAACTCATGGCCTTACCCTCATGACTCCTAGTCACCATGGATGGGAGGCGTTCTCAACTCCCGGGGCCCTCACCCACATTGGGTTAACTTGGGCCCTCTCAACAATGGCGCTACAAGTCCTGGGTGTCACTCCGGGGTCCCCCTTGTGCCCATGGTGTTGCGGGCACTCCTCATGGAGAGGTGCGTGACAACAACAACCCGAATCATATTAAGCAACTATGCCCCCACGTTGGGCCAATGCCCGTGGAGGTCTTATCATTCGGCCTCGGGTGGGTTAGGTCGGCCACGCCACCTCACCCATATAAGCCTCTAGGAGTTTGGGCAGGGCCCCAACCCCACCATTACGAAAACCTTTTGTGTCTCTCTTAAGAGTTGGGGCCAAGTAGACATTTTCCTTTAGTCGTTGGGGTTGGAAGCTCCCATAAGCTCCAGGCCACCATAACTTGTTGTATGATCTCTACTTTTATTAAGCAACCACTCCATCAAAATCTAATCTTTGCTTAGATGTCGATGGACTCCTCGCTTGTCCCATTCCGGCAAGAATAAAGAAGTTATGATTGTTCTAACCTAGGCAGTCTCGGATGCCACTCCCATGTAAGTGTTGTCCTAGGGTGCTGTCCTTAGGCAACGCCCCACTCAAATTGCCATATCTCTTAGCTCACACCTCCGATTGAGGTGTTCTTGAGCATTCTAGAATCCGGATGCTATAAGCTACTCATAGTGCATTGCCTTTACCTTCGTCACTCCTAGTCTCCGTGGGTGAGAGGCATTCTCAACACCCGGGGCCCTCACCTACACTAGGATCACTTGGGCCCTCTCACCAATGGCGCCACAAATCCTGGGTGTCACTCTGGGGTCTTCCTTGTGCCCATGGTGTTTTGGGCATTCCTCATGGAGAGGTGCACGACAAAAGATGTACTTTATGCAATGCAAAAATCAACATTAGAAAACATGGTATTCATGCTTTAATTTGCAAAAGGTTGCACCAACAATGTGGAGCATGAGTTTTGGTTTTGCCCCAACGACATCAAGTGTTGTGTGAGTGGCAACAAAAAAATTAAGAAATTAAATAATAATAATAATAATAATAATAATAATAATAATGGATTGGCATATAGTTCCCAACACATGGCTAGTGAATATAGGTACCAATCTCTCAAGGGAGGAGGTGGTGGCGCTCGAAGACGTCGGGTTCCAATTACAGCAAAGGAAAGTTTTTCCTCCACGTCACATGCTTTCAACAATTGCGACACTTATAATCCCTCAGTCGCATTTTTGTGTGGCCCCAAACCCGGACACCCACCCAACTTCCAGATTCTTGAAGACAATGCATCGCAATCCAACAACACCCATGGCAGATCACAAAAACAATTGGGAGTGCGCCGGACTCATGGACAATTATTATGTTGTTGAAGTGATTGCAATTCCATATCCAGGATTTGGAGTGATAATTACATTGTCTCCAAGGAGAACATCTCATATTGTATCTCAATTGGGAACATCCGGCATTGTGCATCCCCGGACTTCACAAAAATAAAATCTCAGGCTTTGGGAAAGAATGGAAAATGAGTGTAATGCAAACATCTGTATTATGTGTTTAGAATTTTGTGCAAGGTGAATTATGGCAGTGACAAGTTTATTCATGCTCCAACATATGCCTACAACAAGGTTATGCGGCTACATGAACTTGCCGGTGTTGTAGAGTGTGAGTAATGCTCCAAGTGTTGTGTTCAATGGTATGCTTGAAAATGTTAGTAAGTGACATGTATCAGTGTGGAATGTTGTAATAATAATCAACAATAGACTGATAAGTTTTTAACATATTTATGGTAATAGGCCCCCTTCATTGTTGTTCATTCAAAATGTCAGTATTTTATAATTGAAAATTAAAATTAAAATATTTCCAAATTTAGAGTATGGACCCTAAATTGTGCATAGTTACTAAATATGGCATCATCATTCACATGTTACTAGTCACTACTCATGTGTTACTGCTTACTGCTCATGTGTTATCGCTTACCACTCAATGCTCATGTTTTAGCTTCCCTCATGATGTTTTGTTGGTATTTATCCTAAAAATGCAAAGTGTACAAAAGAATTGTCTTTTAATTTTTTCAAATACGATTTCGAGTTTGGTCATGAACCTTGGACTTGTGTAGATCCACTTTGTTTGGCCAATAATTGCAATCCAAACAAAAGAGTTAGTCTTTCACAAATTTCCCTTCACGTTTTTTTTCTTCTCATTTTCATGAATCATTTTGGTATATTTTGATTGGTTTGTCATTTAACTTTCTTTTCATTTTTTTTTTTGAAGACAATCAAATTCACAACTTTATTTCTTGTTCGTTCTTTGTTGCACTTTGAAGCGTCACCTCCAGCATTGGAAGGTGACAAAGATGTTTTTGATTTCATCTTGAAGCCTTTGATTATACAAATTCCTTTAGCTATTGCCAGCAACCCCCTGGGGGTGCACTAGCGGTATTTTAGAAACGACGTGTGATAAAATATAAGATATTTAATATTCATTTGAGGTAAAATTTTGAAGAATTCTATAGAAAATATAAGGGGCAAATTGATTTTAGGAACCAATTATAATTAAAATACCATGCAAATTAACATGTATAAGGGACCATATTTTGCTTCATCAAAGAAGATGGAGGGCTCAATTTTATTCCATGAAGGTTTCTCTTCATTAAGGATAATTTGAACTCCATTATGTTTAAATGTTGACACGAAGGGATATATTTGAGACAATATTTGATGTTTGAAACTCTTTTGCAAATGTTGTACAAACTCTTGCTATCCTGCAAATGTTGGACAATTGTGTTTCTTAACTCACTAAATTTTAATGTTGCACTCTACTTGCATTCTCCATTACAATCTTGTTGGTGTAATTAATTTCTATTGTGTTTTCTTCTTGCCATATCATAACAATGCAATCCTGTTGTTAAAAGGCCATTCACAATGCATACCCCCTCCGGCTAAAAATCAAAGGCTATCCAAAACTTGTAAGAAAAATAGGGTATTTAATATTGAATACATTCTAGATTTCTAATTACTAATAGGGTATTAAAATTTTAAGCTCGGTAGATTTTTTCTACTTTAAGGACTCCTAATAGTCTAATCCTTAAAGATAATACCCCCCTTGAAAATAAGTGGTTGTCACGTGTCTCTAAACTTTTGTTATGAGTGGCCCTCCCAGGCCAAATACACCAGTTCTGAAGATCGGATGATTCCTCAATGCTTAATACAAGTCCTTCAATTTATTTTGTGAGTAAGTTTTGCTTGTTTTTCTTCTTTAAATGATTTATATGATGGGTTTTGTAATTTTTTCTTGAAGCATATTGTATACATAATTTTTTGAATTCTTATGGAGTATTCAATAATTATTAAGACATTTATGTGGTCATGTGACAACAATGTGATACCACAATGTTGCCGACATTGGTACCTATATTTTGAAGATCCGATATTTTTTAGCAAGTCCATCACCCCCGTGAGGCCTCCCTATCTATGTCGAGACTATAGCTTCCATTCTTGTTGCTCAATCTTCCCCTTCAACACATAGGAAAACTAGACATTATGATCAGTGGGTTTTAGATTTCATAGAGTCAGAGGCCAAATCATGTTCAACATCCATCTCAAAAAGTTATAATGATGATTAGTTTTTTGTTAGTAGATGTACAACTATCACTACGGATGGTTTCATTATTGGTAACATTTCTTTAAACTACATTCACTTATGCTATACCTTGGAGTTGCACATGTTTTGTGTCCAACTCTATTTTCTTTACACTCTCTATGTTTGTGTTGTGTCATTCACCTGTTACAAAATTAACTATCCTTTGCAATATGTGTCGCAACCCTTGCTAGGTCCCTTAACAATCTTGCCAATTTTCGTTTCTAGCAAAGGTTACGAGCGCTAACCATTCGCATTCCGTCATGCTAATGGATAGCTCCTCTTACCCCGGACCAATAGTTCATAGGAGGGAACCAACCCTCCTACTTTGCTTTCGGGACTCACCCCTTAATCGGTAACCCATTTCCCCAATGTGGACTTCCATTCATGGAAGTCCAATCCTATGTTGATCATCGCGTTGCCGGAGCAACACTACAACAACCTGAAGCATACTAGGCAACTATGGCCTCACACTAGGCCAAAGCCCATGGAGGCCTTGCCGTTCGGCCTCGGGTGGGTGAGGCCACACCACCTCACCCATATAAGCCTCTAGGACTTCACGCGGGGCCCCTACCCCACCGTCAACCAGCCTCTTGTCTCTCTACCAAGAGTTGGGGCCAAGTGGACATTTTCCCTTAGCCGCTGGGCCTAGAAGCCCCCACAGCTTCAGACCATCATAACTTCCTTGTATGATGTCTGATGATGACACTTGACCACTCCATCTTCATCTACGCTTCACGTAGATGCCGATGCACTCCTCACTTGCCCCATTTGAGCAAGTCTTGAGGAAGTTATGCCTGTTTGAACCTTGGCAGTCCCGGGAATCACTCCCAGGCACTGCTGTACCAGGACGTTGTCCCGGGACAGCGCCCCACTCAAATGGCCATAACTCCTAGCTCACACCTCCGATTGAGGTGTTCTTGAGCTCTCTAGAATCACCACGCCATGAGCTACGCATAACTCATGGCCTTACCCTTGTGCCTCCTAATCTTTGTGGATGGGAGGCGTTCCCAACGCCCGGGGCCCTCACCCACACTAGGATCACTTGGGCCCTCTCACCAACGGCGCCACAAGTCCCGGATGTCACTCCGGGGTCCCCCTTGTGCCCATGGTGTTTCGGGCACTCCTCATGGAGAGGTGCGCGACAATATGTTTTGTTTCAATTTTTAGATTGTGGAGGTCTTAAAGATAGTGACAATAATTTATGATTGTTGGGGCCCATAATTAACAAGTAAATGGTGTAGAAATTATAGTTTCTAGGGTTATTAAGATTTCTACATTATATACAATTTTCATGAACTTCTTGATATATATATATATACAGTATGCTCCCACTTAAGTACGCACCCGTTTAAGTACGCATCCCAGTTAAGTACGCATTTTTTGGCAAAAAAATTAGGGTGCAAGATTTCTTAGTTGAACATCTCGTGAATCATCATTTGGCGTAAGTTTTGAAGTTTTTTGCGTTTGGCTTTGAGGCCGACCGCTCAGATCTTGCTCTGAAATAATTCAAACGATTTCTTAAGGCCATAAAAAATTTCCTCTGCTTCTGCTTGAACTTCAAGGCAGAGCAGCTAATCCTCGATGTCATGAACCTGCTTATAAAGAGAGTCAAAACCCTAGAATATAACTTCGTTTTCTAAACCGACATTCAATTCTTGAGTGTTAACATCGCCTTCACTAACGATGTACTTTTGGGCTAGAGCCCTTTTACTCGGAGTATTCGTTATGCTAAGCTTCAAGATGATTTCCCAACGTTGATGCTCATTGAGACGCTTTCCATTTGGTTTCTTTGATATTGTAGGGAAACACAAGCGATTTGGGAAACCTTAAACCCTAAAGTACGCACTTACTGGCTATAGCGAAACACAAGCGATAGTGAAACACAAGCGATAGCGATTTGGGAAACCTTAAATCCTAAAGTACGTACCTACCAACTATAGCAAAACACAAGCAATTTGGGAAACCCTAAAGTACGCACCTACCAGCTAAGTACGCACAAACTGCACATGTTCAAGTTGCGTACTTAAGCGGGAGGTTACTGTATATATAATTTTTTTTCATCTTCCTATGTTTATACTTAATGATTGTAACTCTTTATTACTATTTTTTTTTTTTAATATTTGACTATTTTATACTTGTATATTTTAGATGTATAATCACTTGAAATTATTTAAAACCAAAGTGGCTTGCTCTAAGATCCTTGCATTGAAAAATACATGTGCAATTAAGTTACCTACAACCAATACGCAATCTTGGAGATTTTTATTCTTACATAAAGCTACATTCTTTTATTCTTACATATTATATATATATATAGTATGTTGGTATAAGAAGAAAACATATCTTGCAACATTGCATTATAGTGGGTAAAAGCCATTTTATAAATTGAGAGTTGCCTCCAACAACTCCCCTCCCCTCCCTCCGGATGTTATTATATGATGTTCTAAGTAACAAAAAAAAAATCATGAATTTGGACTTGCAAGAATTTTAGTTATTATTATTATTATGGATTACATATGAAGGTTTCACATCATCAATGACTCTCATTATGAATAATCACTTACTTATCTTACATGCAAATTTGAAGGCTTGTATGAAGAAAGACAACATCCAAAAACAAGACTTAAAAGGGAATAGTATGTAAAACTTAAAAGACTTAATATGTAAAAGGTCATTTTTATACACAAGGTAGTGTGCAAAAGCACTTCTAAAGACTCACTAAAGATTCTAAACTTGTTGATATATATCTTTGGTCCAGTGTCTTCGTGTTAACTTTACTATTTCACACTTAAATGCGGGGGGTTGCATGTGAGTATTTTGGATTACGAGGAACAACTACGTGTTCAACCACAACCTGTGATCCATAAAGCTCAAAGCTAGCTTTTGGAATGGTGCCATTGAAGAAGTCAAAAGTGCATAACAGTGCAATGCCTCCCTTGCACTAGGTGGTGCATATGCTCGTATTGTGTGAAAACATATTGTTAAATCTACAAATTGATGGATGCAAATCAAGTTTTCCAACTTTAGAATGTATTTTTACTCTTTTTTCACTTAAAATATCCCATTAAATTGATAAAAAGAAAAAGAAATAATATTCCTTAAACTAATATCAAAATAGATTGCATATCTATGAATCCCCACTATTTTGATTTTTAACTAACACATTGGCATAAAAAAAAACATTAAAACACTATGGTTAACAAATGTATTGATAAAAAAATTATAATTTTTTGTTATTGGATTTTGATCCGTGGTAATTTGCATGGGTAAATAGGCAACATTTTTGCAAGGGCACTAATTGCACATATCAATGTTGCTTAGGGTTGCTTTAAACATAGAGCAAGAGGTGTGACCATGAAAATATAAGGGTCGTTGAAAATCATCTAGAGGCCATATATGGCAAATAGAAATTTAATTTAGCAACTGATGGGCCCTCAAGCTTAGTGTAAAATGAAGCAGGTTGTGTTGAAGGATTGCAACTTATCCTATGGACACTTCAAAATTAATAGGTAGTTTGGGTTCATGGATGGTTTCTTCCTACATTAACCCCACCTAACTTAGTCATTTGCAATCAAAATAACTATAAACATCAAGCCAACATGGAGAGCTACCCATAGATTCATGAATCATGCAATTTGGAGATGACTGGAATGTGTAAAAAACGTCATAGTGGGAAGTGATCATCTTTTTGTTGTGTTGGGAGCTCATGTGAGGATGTTGACTTCAATCAATGGTTGCCACTCCAATGCAAACTTTGCATGAACATCAATGATGTTTATATTGGTAAAAGTTTTGATGTCTATGTCAAAATGGGCTTTGTGCTCACATTGACTGTTCAAACTCTTTGATTATGAAGAATTATCTACATAATTGTGACTAGACATACGGGGCAGTCACACATACACACTCCAAATGCAAGGTGGTTAGCTTATTGTGGTTTGCACATTTTGGCATAAGAATTTGTGGAGGTGCTCAATTATTGAGTTGTTCCCATCTAGTGTCGCAACCCTTGCTAGGTCCCTTAACAATCTTGCCAATTTTCGTTTCTAGCAAAGGTTACGAGCGCTAACCATTCGCATTCCGCCATGCTAATGGATAGCTCCTCTTACCCCGGACCAATAGTTCATAGGAGGGAACCAACCCTCCTACTTTGCTTTCGGGACTCACCCCTTAATCGGTAACCCATTTCCCCAATGTGGACTTCCATCCATGGAAGTCCAATCCTATGTTGATCATCGCGTTGCCGGAGCAACACTACAACAACCCGAAGCATACTAGGCAACTATGGCCTCACAATAGGCCAAAGCCCATGGAGGCCTTGCCGTTCGGCCTCGGGTGGGTGAGGCCACACCACCTCACCCATATAAGCCTCTAGGACTCTACGCGGGGCCCCTACCCCACCGTCAACCAACCTCTTGTCTCTCTACCAAGAGTTGGGGCCAAGTGGACATTTTCCCTTAGCCGCTGGGCCTAGAAGCCCCCAGCAGCTTCAGACCATCATAACTTCCTTGTATGATGTCTGATTCCAGCAACCAACCACTCCATCTTCATCTACGCTTCACGTAGATGCCGATGGACTCCTCACTTGCCCCATTCGGGCAAGTGCTGAGGAAGTTATGCCTGTTTGAACCTTGGCAGTCCCGGGAATCACTCCCAGGCACTGCTGTAGCAGGGCGCTGTCCCGGGACAGCGCCCCACTCAAATGGCCATAACTCCTAGCTCACACCTCGGATTGAGGTGTTCTTGAGCATTCTAGAATCACCACGCCATGAGCTACGCACAGCTCATGGCCTTACCCTTGTGCCTCCTAGTCTTCGTGGATGGGAGGCGTTCCCAACGCCCGGGGACCTCACCCACACTAGGATCACTTGGGCCCTCTCACCAACGGCGCCACAAGTCCCGGGTGTCACTCCGGGGTCCCCCTTGTGCCCATGGTGTTTCGGGCACTCCTCATGGAGAGGTGCGCGACACTCACCCCCACCAAACGGAGTCGATGCCCTCATCGACTATACTCGTAGTCGGCACACCAATTCTCAAGTTGCCATCCTCTATGGTGCGGCATTGTGTTTACCTTAGGGCGCGACCCCCACAATGCATCTTCAAATTTGGCATAGTCCCAAAGGTGTCGTTCCTAGGTGGTCCGTTAACGACCTTGAATCTCTCATCCAAGGACCTAACCTACACTAGACCCACCTACTTTGGGACTCACTTGGGTTGCCCCTCCTTTGGGGCCTCCCCCGTTAGGCTCCACTAGCCTAACGTGACACATCTAGGCGAGACCTCAACGCTTCCACTAAGTTGTCTCGGTTGCAACTCCGAGATGGCTTTCCATTGTTAAGCCACGCCTCGATCGCACGGGGGTGATGCCAAGTCCCGCCCGACTCGGTTCCCACTTTGCTCTTTCGAGACATGGGTTCATGACTCCCATGCGCCAACTCTCGTTAGCTCGCGGGTAGCACTTTTATGAGCACGCGCCATCACCTTGTCCCCGCCCGGACAAGCCCACAACTAAGAAGTTTCTTGGTTTTATCCAAGGCCCCTCCAAGCCATGGTCCCCAATTACTCGGCTTACCCAACCTAGTTTGGCATATCTATTCCCCCTCTTCCATTAACCAAGCACAAGTACAAGACTAGGACCTCATCTCATACTTTTCTCTTTGCACCACTAAAGTTTGGACTTTATTCCCTCAAGCCAAAGAACAAGTTCATGTTGTGGAGTAATTAACCTCGAAGCTAAGTGTGCTACTAGCGTCTCTCCCCCACTAAAGGAGATTGATGTCCTCATCAATGCCTACGCTTCATTTTATTGGAATCCTTAGCCTTAGTTTCTTCAAAGTGCTTCACCAATTCATTGGTGTTCACCATGTCTCTTGCCGCCACCCAAGCGGTTTCTTTCTCATGGTATCCTCACCATTTCACCAAGTACTCCTTTGTACATTTTCTTTCATTTTCACTTGGGCTTCCTACACTTGAGGATGCCCTCTTACCTCATGTTGCAAATGACCTCCACAAGGTCAGGACGTGGCCTAATCACTTGCTTGTGATCGGGCCACAAGGTGTTGTCCTAAAATGACTTTCGTAATGAGACATGAAATGTCGGATGCACTTTGATCTCCGGCGGTAATTCCAACTTATACATGTCCTTGAACACTTGTTCCACAATGGAAAACGAAGCTCCAATTTTGGACATGAACTTTTGGAGTAAGGCCTTTGGGCAAGGTGAAGTTGTCCACATTCAGCAACACCTTATTGGCCCACCTCATACTCCACTTCGCGTCTTCCGGCATTGATTTGTACTCCATAGCACCTTCGGGCTTTCTCCACCAACAACTTGGTCATCTCCAAGACTTGTTCACGCTTCTTGGCCAAGTCCTCATCATCTTGGTTGAACTCTAGTGTTGAATGTGCCCCCTCGAGAGCTAGGTTAATAGGTTGGAGCGCATCCACTCCATAAGCCACCACCAAAGACCACCCCTTGGTAGCCAAGTGCGTGGCTACATTGCAATTACACTCCGCTCGACCCACATAGTCCGCCCAATCTCCTTGGTCCGCCCCCACCAAGTTCCTCAAGTATTGCTTCAAGACTCCATTCACATGCTCCGCTTTCCCATTCATTTGGGAATGCAAGGCCGTGCTAAACCTTAGTTTCATTCCGACCTCCTTAGAGAAATGCATTGAAAATGCACTTGTGAACTTTGGATCTTGATCCCACACAATCACTCTTGGCAACCCGTGGTGCCTCAACCATCCTTTGAGAAAAGGCTATGCGGTCTCCAACGCGGTGGCGGTTCCCACAATCGGCACCATGTGTGCCAACTTGGCAAACCGCTCTACCATCAACAAGATGGCATCATACCCATGTGACTCCGGCAAACTTGTGATCAAGTCCATGCACATACCATGCCATGGCGCCAACGGGATAGGCAACGGTTGCAAGAAACCACATTGGTTTTGGTTAGAGGCTCGGTTCACTTGGCACTTTATTCACGCCTTCACAAAGTGGGCTATATCCTCCTTTATGCACTGCCAATGGTACCTCCATGACACCATTCTATGGTGGTTTTTTCTTTCTTCTCTTTGGCCGGCAATGTGGCTATCATATTCCTTCTTCAAAACCGATAGCCTCAACTTGCCTTGTGGCACATACACCCAACTTTGCTTGCACTTGAACAATCCGTCCACCAACTTAACCTCTTTGAGCACCTTGCTCTTGTGAAGCTCACCTAAAAGCTTTTGTGCTTTGGGGTAGTTAATTTACCCCTCCCGTATCTTGCATCACAAGTTTCCTTTGCCGGCACACATTAGCCACAAGGTTTGGATGGTTCTCATTGGTTGGAACTCTTCCGGTCTACTTCGCGCATCCGGCACCACATTTCCACGGTCCGGTTTGTGGATCAAATCCACCTTCATAAGCGCCAAACTATCATGCCACCGCAATGACTTGGCGCTCACTTGCGCTTGTATGTCAAAATACTTTTAGGACACATTGTCCATGTAGACCTTTGCTTTGTGCGACCTCAAATAGTGTCGCCACATTTTCAAGCAATGCACTACGACAAAGAAGTTCTTTGTCATGAGTTGGTTGTCTTCTTTGACAACCATCGAGCTTCATGCTCCCATATACAATGGCCATCCAATTACACATAATCCACCATTGGCAAAGTCGCTCACCCCCGTATGCACCTCAAAAGGTTTGTCAAGCTCCGCGAACTTGAGCACGGGCGTCTAAGAACACTTGCTCTCAAGCTCCCCAAAGACTTGGTGGCAAGGCTCATCCCACTCTTGGGATAGCCATTTCTTCCACAAGTCGGATAAGGTCGGATAACCATCAAGCTTAACGCTCTCATATGCAATGGCCATCCATCTTACGTTAACCATCCGCCAATGGCAAAGTCACTCGCCCCCGTATGCACCTCAAAAGGTTTGTCAAGCTCCGCGAACTTGAACACGGGTGGCAAATACAACTTTTTATTAAGCTCCCCAAAGACTTTGGGGCAAGGCTCATCCCACTCTTGAGATAGCCATTTCTTTCACAAGTCGCACAAGGTTTGACAACCTTTAAGCTTAATGCTCCCATATGCAATGGGCATCCATCTTGGATCAACATCCGCCAATGGTAAAGTTACTCGCCCCCGTATGCAACTCAAAAGGTTTGTCAAATTTCGCAAACTTGAGCACGGGCGGCGAAGAGAACTTGGTTTTAAGCTCCTTAAAGACTTGGTGGCAAGGCTCATCCCACTTTTGGGATAGCCATTTCTTGCATAAGTTGGACCAGGTTGGACAACCATCGAGCTTCATGCTCTTATAATATGCAATGGTCATCTATTTTGCCTCAACATCCGCCAATGCTAAAGTCACTCGCCCCCGTATGCACCTCAAAACATTTGTCAAAGTCCGCGAACTTAAGCACGGGCGGCGGAGAGAACTTGTTTTTGAGCTCCCCAAAGGCTTGGTGACAAGGCTCATCCCACTCTTGGGATAGCCATTTTCCTCAATAAGTTGAATAAGGTCCTAGCAACCTTAGAAAACTCTCGAATGAAGTTGTGGTACTAATTGGCTAGGCCAAGAAATGACCTAAGCCTTTTTTGAATCAAGGGCCAATTCTCCTTTTGGATTGCCTTGACATTCTTCATGTTTGTCCACCAATTTCCTTTGTTACCACACACCTCAAGAACTCAATCTCTCGTTGAGCAAAGTTATTTTTCACTCCTTGGCGGTAATGTTTTTTTGGGCAACACATTGGTGAATACATCCTTGTATCTCACCAACATCACACCAATGTTGTTTGGGGGAGGCCCATCTTTCCTAGCCTCCCCATACGTTCCTTGGAGTTGCTCCAATTCAACCACGACCATATTTTTTTATTTTTTATTTTATTTTTTCATTCGGTCCATTAAGACCAAATTCAACTTAGGTCCTCCTACCATAGGAGTCATTGTTAATTTGAACTTCAATTCTTTGCCATTATGACACATCATAATGCACCGCAAGCACACCGGCTTGCACCTCACATCTATCATGTGAGTTTCAAAGAAGGCGGCCTTCACAATGACATGCATTTCATCTATTTCACATGATGAGAAATTTTGACAAAAATCCAATGTCCCACATTGAAAGGTTACATGCATCGCGGCCTCCTTTGTCTCATGCAATTCGCCCTGTCCAAACCGCACCTTGGTGGACTTGCCCGCTCTATCAATCGGCAAGCCCCAACTCCCTTGTGAGTTTTGGGCTCAAGAAGAAATGGCTTGCCTCTTTGTCAACCCATGAGACATTTCTCCCATTCATTTGAGCCTCAAGGTACAAAAGATTTGGCCTTGGCTAAAGGCTACTAGCCTTGGCCACAATGCCATCGTCTTACATTCGGTCCTCGGCAACACCATGAGTTTGGCTTGGTCCGCAAGGCCAACTTTTAACACTCCGTCCGTGGCACAAATATGATCTAGCTTGGTACCACCAAGCCACCTTCTCACATTCCGTCCGCGGCACGAGCTAGCATGATTTGCCTTGGTATAATGGGCCAAACTACTTGCACTCATTTCCTTGGGACCTCTTTCGGCTAAACCCACTTTGTGGTGATGTGCCGCCCAACTTCTTCTTAACACCATCGGCTTCAATGCTCTTCAAATCTTTATGATTCGCACTACGTCCTCAAGAAGCTTTGGGGTCCTGAACATGGTTTTCACTACCCGCTTTTGAAACCCACCTAAAACGATGCATTTTTTTAGAAAGCTCATCCATCCTAGATGTACCATTCATTTGGGTGTGAAATTCGCACATATACACCTTAAGAGACCCCGCGTGCCTCATGTGCCCCAAGTTCATTTCAACATCACCACCTTCTAAGCATTTCGAATTGGAATTTCAATCCAACATTAATGCCCTCCAAGGTTTTGGGTGCATTCGGTATTCTAGGCCCCAAATGCTTTTTTTGAGGTGTGCGGGAGCCCTTTCAAAGGACTCCACCAATTTCCTTACCGAATCCACCATCATGCCCACCATTGTCATTAGAACCAATGGTATGGTCAAATTCCCTTTACACATGATCTTTGTTCCAATTTGAGCCTCACAACCTTTTGGAAACCCCGGGCTAACCATAATAACCCTCACGTTTGATAGCCATGTCTCCCTCAAAGTGCTAGCTCAAATATTGGAACCCTGCTCTGATACCAAGTGTCGCAACCCTTGCTAGGTCCCTTAACAATCTTGCCAATTTTCGTTTCTAGCAAAGGTTACGAGCGCTAACCATTCGCATTCCGCCATGCTAATGGATAGCTCCTCTTACCCCGGACCAATAGTTCATAGGAGGGAACCAACCCTCCTACTTTGCTTTCGGGACTCACCCCTTAATCGGTAACCCATTTCCCCAATGTGGACTTCCATCCATGGAAGTCCAATCCTATGTTGATCATCGCGTTGCCGGAGCAACACTACAACAACCCGAAGCATACTAGGCAACTATGGCCTCACAATAGGCCAAAGCCCATGGAGGCCTTGCCGTTCGGCCTCGGGTGGGTGAGGCCACACCACCTCACCCATATAAGCCTCTAGGACTCTACGCGGGGCCCCTACCCCACCGTCAACCAACCTCTTGTCTCTCTACCAAGAGTTGGGGCCAAGTGGACATTTTCCCTTAGCCGCTGGGCCTAGAAGCCCCCAGCAGCTTCAGACCATCATAACTTCCTTGTATGATGTCTGATTCCAGCAACCAACCACTCCATCTTCATCTACGCTTCACGTAGATGCCGATGGACTCCTCACTTGCCCCATTCGGGCAAGTGCTGAGGAAGTTATGCCTGTTTGAACCTTGGCAGTCCCGGGAATCACTCCCAGGCACTGCTGTAGCAGGGCGCTGTCCCGGGACAGCGCCCCACTCAAATGGCCATAACTCCTAGCTCACACCTCGGATTGAGGTGTTCTTGAGCATTCTAGAATCACCACGCCATGAGCTACGCACAGCTCATGGCCTTACCCTTGTGCCTCCTAGTCTTCGTGGATGGGAGGCGTTCCCAACGCCCGGGGACCTCACCCACACTAGGATCACTTGGGCCCTCTCACCAACGGCGCCACAAGTCCCGGGTGTCACTCCGGGGTCCCCCTTGTGCCCATGGTGTTTCGGGCACTCCTCATGGAGAGGTGCGCGACATCTAGTGGATCACACAAGCATGTCACTCACTTTCCATGTGAATTTGAGTGGTCAAAGGTTGTTTTTTGGGGGATAAACATGGCATTTTCTTGTGTACTCCTTCCTTCAACTGTTATAATCTTAAAATCCAAAGGGTTATTCATGCCCATTTCCCACCTCAAAATAGCTCATCTCCCATGTGTCAAGATCATTTGAATAAATCCTATATAACCTCAAAACTCATCCATGAAATTCCACAACCAACATTGAGTGAAATGCACTCATGACAACCCTCTCATAGGCTTGGGAAGTTAGGGGACAAAGTTCCTATCTCAAGGTTTTGTGTGTTTCCATGCATTCCATTGCATGAGGATTTCCAACATAAGTGTGATTTTTAAACAAATGAAACAAATAGCTCTAATATTTTTGATTCAATTAATGCTCACAACTTGTACAAATGCCATTTTGATTCCACAATTTTCTGGAAAAATGGGTTTTCATTTGCATCTACATCCACTCTTCCAAAATTGCTCAAGTGTAGAGTGACCCTCATAACCAATAAATTTACAATCTTTTGTGTGTGTATATACACACGAAAAAATATTATTTTCAATATAAATAATTATTTTAATTTCATAAAAATAAACACAACCATTCAATATTTTAGATTTTAATGGTTATAAGTTAACATATAAATACAAGATTTTGTGATTTTAATGGCGTTGCCCGGGGCCAAATATCGGCCGGGCGGGGAAAAGTTTCGTTTCCGGGCAGAACGGGCGGGCGGGCAGCGAGGCAAGACTGAATCGGCCTCCAACTTAGTGCCGAGGGTCGCCGAAGGCTCAAGGAAAGTATCGATTCACGATTTCTCACATGTCAACAATTTTTGCTGGTAGCTTCCGGCCGCATCTTGCTTGAATCGCAAGCTTTTTGGCATCTCGTAAGGCACAGAAGAACCGGATTTCTGTGAAAACAGGGACTTAAGGGTTTGGAAGTTGTTGGAAAAACAGAGACCTAAGGGTTTGGATTGATTATTTTTACTATAAGCAGGGGCGAGGTTTTTGGAATTTAGGAAACGATGAAGATCACGGCGTTGCTGGTGATGAAAGTGTCGCCAGCGCCAGCATCCAGCACAGTCTTGTTAGCAAACGCCTCGGATGTGTCGCAGTTCGGGTTCTTTCAGCGACAAAGCGCCAAGGAGTTCATCGTGTTCGCATCGCGCACCATAGCTGGACGTACGCCTCTTGGACAGCGCCAATCGGTGGAGCAAGACGGTACGTTGTTCTATCTGGCCTGGATTTTGGGTGTTTTTTCTTGGAAATATTACACTGTTGTTTCGGAGCATGTTAAGTACTCTAGGCTGTGGTTCAGGATTATAAACTTTCGTTTCTGCATGAATTTTTTCCATGAGCAGAATACGTCGTGCATTGCTATAACCGCAACGGACTGTGCGGGCTAGCGTTTGTTGACAAGGAGTACCCACTAAGGAGTGCTTTTTCAGTGATCAACAAGGTAATGGGACTCCAACTTCACTTCAAAGCCTTGTTTACTTACCAACTTGTGATTAGGGTTCCCAATGTTGTTTAATTTTAATTGTGAGTCCGAGATATGCTTGTTTGATTTAGCCTTTGGCTCAAGAGTTTATATGGCCAGGTCATCTAGGAAAGGATTTTAACCCATAATGTGTTCTTCATTGCAGGTGTTGGATGAGTATCAGACAACTTTTGGTGACTCCTGGAAGATAAAGACAACAGACAGCACAGACGCTTGGCCTTACCTACCAGATGCTTTAGTCAAATTTCAGGTGTGTTTATGCATATTTGCACCGTGCTCTTGGTGCACAGTCTCTACATTTCGAAAGGACTACGTATGTCCATGTGTTTTGTGCTTTGTGCTTTGTCATCAGCAAGGTGATCGTCTGTTTTCTTACGAGTCACTGCTTAAACCATAACTTGAGCATTTTTGGTCATACTGCAGAATCCAACAGAGGCTGACAAGCTGGCAAAGATTCAGAAAGACTTGGATGAAACAAAAGTTATACTGGTACAGTGTAGTCCCTTAGTAATATCCTCTATGCATCCATGAATTCATGTCGTATTGCAGATAGAGCTGAGATGGAGAGGTAATTTTGTGAGCTGTGCTTCAGTGTTCTATTTGAATCTTCTGTTGCTTATAACAGGTAGAGGATTTTGAAGTTATTTGCAGTGCTTGTAATACATGCAGAATGTGTAGTTATGCCTCACTTTTATTGTGAAGAGTGAGAATGAGTTTGGAGTCAGTTTAGATTGGTATGCAATTTAGGGCCTTAACCTTCAGGACATTGTTGACTTTGAAGGAACTCTGATAGTTTGATTTTTATTTTCCAGCATAAAACTATTGACAGTGTACTTGCACGAGGAGAAAGGCTCGACACTCTGGTTGATAAGAGTGCAGATTTGAGTTCAGCCTCTCAGGTACCTCTTCTGCCAAAATTGTAACCGGCAGCTGCATTTATCTCTGTATCTTTTATAACATTAGTAGTTCCTCGTGGAGGGTTTTGCGAGTACAGAAGTTGAAGCTGTATTACTCTGATTAAGACTCTGGAGAAGGTTTCTCAAATAACCAATTTACTTACATTATTTTGATGTTGATTTCTACTAAGCTTTTATGTTGTGTGTGACTTAATGCAGATGTTTTATAAGCAAGCTAAGAAAGCCAATCAGTGCTGCACTATATTGTAGATGTCCGGGCTGGCTTCAACGCTGCAACTCTGTGCGGCTGTTCAATTTAATGGCCAGTCAGGCCAGGAACAACAATGCTTGTTTCTGAGCTTGACTTCTTTGGTATCATATATAGGAATGATCACTTGCAAATCTTCATATCAGCACTGGGGCTTACCTGGTGGGTGTTTCAGGACATAGGCAAATGTAGTACAATTCCCTGGGTAGACCCATTTCCACCCTTTCACGTCTCTTTTTTGTCCAGTTGTGCAGGAGTCTCTAGAATTCAGGTGAGTCTGTCTGCAGCTCTGGGCCTGACTAGGTCAGTGTTTGCCTGGAATCTCAGATTTAGAATAACAGAGGTGCACAAAAGTGTTGGATGGTTGTCAGATTAGGTAACCACTGATCATGAAATATCCTCAAGATGGCACTTGGATTCAATTTAAACTGGGCTGATATTTGGGCAAGAGTTTGTCAAAACTCTAGCCTTACTCCTTTGTAAAGTATGTTTGAAGTAATGTGGACTCATTTCTGTTAATCGGAGTGTCAAAGTGGCGGCTGTGTATCTGTCTGAAGTCCGAGTTTATAAAATCTTCTGAAGGCAATGTAATTGAGGTTTTGTTGATTTTCAAGGTTTTTGTAAGTTTTTTTGACTTAGACTCTGCCTTCTTCACCTTGTGGTTAAGGAAACCACGGTCACCATACCAGCATATTCCACCTACACTATCCCAGGAATTTGCTGTGCCTAGACAATCAAGCTGTGCTTGGGGACATATTGCTTCTCCTGTTATAATGTCTGTTTCTGGGGAAATGACAGTTGTTCTAGAACTTGATTGATTTGACAATTTTAGAAATACATCACAAACTCTAAATTGACACATATTAAAGGCCCTGTGATACTCCACCCAACCGCTGTACAATATATGCTTTTGGTAGTGGAAAACAAAAACCAAATAATATTGGTATATTTGTTCAAAATTATGATCTGTATTGCCAAATCTGTAACTAATTTTAATTGGGGTATTGCACTGTTTATAAGTTGTTTATTTGAATAGTGACATGTGCCATGGTGGGGCAGTGAAAATTGTCCTTTGCATGTTCACTTTGAAGAATTGTTTTTCTTCCAATAATGAAGTATCAGGTTTTGTGATATTACCCTATATGAACTCAAATGGAAGAATATAGGGGTAGAATAATTGTTTAAAAGTGTTGGGCTTCTAGGTCAAATCATAGATGTTTTGTGAAGTGTAATTTGTTTTTAAATGCTTGCTTTTGGTGAACATTCAAAAGAAAGTTGTACAAGGTGAATTTAAAATTGCATTTGTATAATTGGAACCAACAAGATCATTGTTGTTTTCCACCAAATGTTTTTAGAAACATTTGATTGCAAAAAAAATACGACAATTGATCCGGCCCTGCTTGTAGGTTTTGAAGATGGATAATATTATTACCTTCCACACCCATGGTATTTGTTATCCTTGCTTGGATTTGCTTGGATTTACTTTGTCAATCCCTTATGCACCTTCAACCTTGTTCACAACCAATTTATGTTGGAAACTAGAGAAAAAGATTGCTACATAATGAGCTTTGACTTCCAAAGTTATTCAAATTCTATAATTGAGTATCCAACACAATACTCGGATGAGAGCCCTACAAATGAGCATGAGAATAGTGTTGGGCAGATGATGATAAGGGATCCCAAAACAAAAGATATAGGATGTGGAAGTTGGTGAATTCAAATCATTTGCATGCTAGAACCTAACTGAGTCAAGAGAAGTAGTTAAAGCTTGGCAACATGCTTTTAGGAAAGCAAGGAATATGCTCTATGATTACCAAGATAAAAGATGCAAGTCTTTATGTCATGTAGAAGCCTTTATATTACGTACTTGCCTAAGTTATGCTTAAGTTATGACTTGCCCAAAGCATGAATTTCTCAAACTTCTTTGTTTCTCTTGCTTACATCTAAGCTCAAATTAGGGCAACTAAGAATAGGACGTCAACAAATTTGTCCCTCAAGGACAACAATGCAAATCAAAACCTCTCTATAGCTTTTTGATTCCAAGACTCTTGCTTTCTTTTTTCACATGGTTATCTTATAAGTGTATCCTAGATGGATATTAAAAAATTAATCATGGCATTAATGATAGATGATGAATACTAGTGTACAATCCTTTGTCAACATATCAAGGATCATAATCGATCATGCATTAGAATAAGATAGTGGAAAAAATAACAACAATATAAAAACAAAATTAGAAATACAACCCAAACCTTTATACCTCATCGGAGGAGCTCCTTCGCAAGTGGTAAAATGCCTAGATCTACATATGATCTTGCATTTTCCACAAAAGTCATTGTTGCTTGCAAACATTTTCACAATCATAGATGCACAAAGCAAGACATGAAAGCCTCCTCTACATTGACCCGTATCATGTCAATGTCTAATTTTCCTTTAACAAACAAATCCATACCATCTTTGCAATATACTTTTGAAAAAATTGTTGCCGATTTTTAGTATTTACCAACTTCAATACATGCAACATCTTGAGTGTATTTCTACATGGCATGATAATCTCCAACTCCATTCACACAACTCTATCCTTGGAATAACATTTCTTATCTGAGTAACGTAAACCTAATGGACACGATTCAAAACCACCCCTTTGGTCGTTTGTAGCCATAGAACAATGTGTGATGAAGAACACATGATGATACCTAGACAAACCCCAAGGTTAAGATTTTTTCTTTTCTTTTTTACAAAAGACGCCCTTAACAAGATGTTATGTTCAAGCTCCAATATTTGTGATCATGTCCACTTGGGTAGTTACTACTCCCAGCAAAGTTAAAGCTTTTATGTTCTCATAATCTTGTCACATGTTGAATCCTAAGGTTAGATATGCCATCCTTAGATAGTAGGAAAGGCATGGGTGGAGCTTTCCATCTCTTAAAATAGAAACTAAAAATGATCTCTAAGATTGACATTTTCTATACAAACAAAGTGGACAAAAAAACTATATGATAGATCACCAACACTTTTGATCCAATTTGCAACCAACAAATAACTTATAATGGCAACCCAACCCATGTGCAGATGAGCATTTATCTCCTCCTTTTCAATTTATCTCTCTCAAATCATCCCTACATCTCCACCTATTCCATCACAACTGTTACAAATGTGAAGAATATGTTCAATTCAACCCTAGTGTCAAATTGAAATTTGAAATATACGTGTATAGAACAAGCCCAAAAATAGTGGTTAAAGCTTTAATGATTGAGCACTCAAAGGATTCATCGTAAAAGGCATCAACCATCTCCAACTTGAGGTCATAAATGGAATTAAGTAATGTCACATTGGCTCAACAACATCAAAACTAAAACATATAATCATTAAAGCAATTCTTAAAGTCTCTCGGATACTCATGTTGAGTTTTGATAGGGAGTTCCCCCCCCCCCCCCCCCCCCACTTTTGACATCTAATAATGTTCAAGGTTGTGAATTTCTTCCGGCAATCTGATGGCTTTTTGAGACCTTGATTGTGAGCCATGCGATTTAAGGAAGGGGAGTTAAATAGCTCCAGATGACTGTGCCTCCCATGAATTGTAAGTTCTAGTGTAATGCGAATCTAAGAGATGAGATGCTTGGAGTTCCTTAACCCTAAACACTGTGCAATCCTGGTTACTGATCATAGCACCCATTGAAGTTGCCTTGCTCATTAATCATAGTACTTAATTCTATCACCTTCACCAGCATGAGTTCTTAGCGAAAATGAGCGATCTTACGCTGATAGAAGAGCACTTAAGTGCTAAGCACAACGAAGAGTGGAATTGAGCATTAGAAAAGCTAAAGGAAAGCAAAAGACCACTTTGAAACAATAAGGACATTATTTTTATGGTATTTAAATAAAAATAAAAATAAAAAACCAACGTTGGGCAATCCGACGTGAATTTGAGGCTGTTGGCCCTACCCTGCTCAAGAATCCTCTTGGTACAAGGTGGGGCTTACTACTTACCTTGTGATGGGTGGGCTTTTGGCTTCCTATTTACCTAGCTAGTTTTTCCCGTCAAGTAGAGAGAAGATTTCACAGCGGGAATCGAACGGCCAACCACGCCATTTGAAAATGGGTACCTCTCCACTATCACCCGGTAGTTTAGGGTCATCTTGGACCTTATAGTACTTATAAGTAATCTATGTGCACACAAACCTCTTAGCACTACATAACATATGAGACTTGGGCAACATGTCCAACGTTAGTGAAAAGAACCCTACAAATCTATCACAATGGTAGATTTGTAGATTTTCTAGTGACATAAGACAATTTTATTGCCCAAGTCTCATATGCTTGTATTGTAGGAATTGTTCATTAGTTGAGTTGGTTGTTGAGTCATCATATGAAATTCCAATCAATGCTTCCATCCCATAATGCTTAAAGTGTCGTATTAAATGTACATTGTGCTTTTTCGTACTAGTCCACCTCCTAGGATATGAAACACACGATTAATATGAGATGGTTAGCAAATCCAAATTGAGGCCATAGCCACATTCCTTATAATTAGAAGCACTTACATGGCTAGCTAGACACCAACCTCTTTGAGCAGAGCCCTTGCCACTATTACCTGAGATGAAAATGCAAGCAATTCTATTATAGCACGTAGATGTTTTTTTTTTGAAAATTATGATCCTAGAATTAGCATCAGAGGCTCCAAAATAGTCTAGAGGGACTTACTTAAGATGAATAAACCACAAACCTATGGGGTCATGTTTTAATTGGATTTCCTTTACCTTGGTAATAGTGGTGGGGGTCCAACTCAAAGAGGTGGGCATCTAGCCTTGGCCTTGTAGACATCAATGGCACCCATTTTTCTCTATGAATGAGTATACTTGAAATCTAAAATGAGGTACCTAGCATAATACTTTTAGGATTCATTACTGATTCATGTTATGGCCGGAACATATGAAATAAAACTAGAGACTTAAATTCAATTTCAACACTATATTAAACATTTCGGGACTCTAAGACAAATTTGGGACTATTTTGAAGCTCATGTGGAACTCATGGAAAATTCATTGGGAATTCATGGGGAACAACCCATGCCATGTATGCATTCTTTGAAATACATGGGTTTTTGTACAAAAAACTTTGTTTACCAATAAGTTTAAATGAAAATATATTATCATACACCAAATGGGTAATACACCACAACACAATTGAATTGAACCCTAGGTCTATTCTATATTCTACTAATGAATAATATTGTGACACTCTAGAGTATGAATTAAACTTCTAAGCTGTTCTAATTAATTTGGTATCATTGTACATGTGTTTGATAAAAGAATATGAATTTACATAGCTAATTGATTGATAAATTGGTGACATGGATGACCATCATATCTATGTTAGGATGGAATAGGTATTCCAAATGATTATGTGTTTCATGAGTTGCTTCCTAAATAATCATCTCCATGAAGCACAAGTCTTGGATATGTCGTTGGACAAACTCTAGTTGGGGGACTATGAGCCCTATATATTCAATAGAGTGCACCACTTTTCCCGAGCATGTGTGCTTGCATTCCAACCAAAAGTCGCCCATAATATCTCTCAAGAGCAGTTGTCATGGTCTTTTGGATCCAAAGGAAATTTCATGTGCACTTAGCTAAGAAGTTAAACTCATCATGAACATAAATCATTTGGGGGGGAGGGGGCTCCATCTTGTAACATACTCCATTTCCCAAAACAAGATGTAGCTAGACCGATTTGGGTGTGTTGTGCTATGTCTCCACCTAACTTGGCGGTCAATGGGGAGTATCCCCGTTAGATTCTTGTACAATGGTTCACACCCACTTCAATTGCTAGAGAGCTATCAAAGAAATGGAATGGGTGGGACTCAAACCCCAACTTTAAGTGGAAATGTGACTTGAAATATTCTATTCCTGACTAACAACCAATCAATTACATTTTGGCAACTTGGCCTCTCCTAGAACATGAAGATGTTGAGCTCCTAAAGATTGTTAGTCCACCAAAGCAAATCCAATTTGCCAAATATAACCTTTGTCATTGTTCTACACAAGAGCGTGGACGGAGGATGGTTGAGGAGGATGTTAGTGTCTCTAGTGCGCGATGGGGAGGTCATGGCCATGCAACTGGTGGACGACCGGCTCATGGATGCCCTCTCCGGTGATCAACGATGGAGGAATTACGTAGGGCGGTAGGAATGAGAAGGAAGCTTTGTTTTCAAGGTTTTGTGTTAGTCGATAGTGTAGACCACATCGACAAATGCCATGCACATATTTTGCATTGTTGACAAATACTTTTGGGTTGCTAGTCCATGGAGACCATACCATCTCAAGGTTATGGGGATTTTTATTTATTTTTGATTTTCTAAATGCTTTACATGCACCCTGTAACAAATTTTATTGATGTGGTGTATACACTACCTTAATGAAAGGCTTGATGTCAAGCAATGGACATGGTGGCATTAAATGTGTTTCACACTTGTCAGATATGTGTTATCATTTTGGTGACAATAATATTGTCAATTCTATATGTAAGACTAGTAAGAGGTGGACATGGTGTCTGTTGTGGAGGCCAACATGGATGTGAGTGTTACCACACTTTCATGTTCTCATATTCATAAATCAACAAGTTCACACGTTCCTATTTGTTGTTCCCACATTCCAAAATGGGAGTTTCCATGATCCTGCATACTATTCTCATGTTACTCTAAACCATTCTCCAACATGGCATGTTTCCACGTGACATTCCCATGTTTTTAAAAGCACATTCATATGTTCCCATATGCACAAAATAGATTTTTTTTTAAAGATTTTGGGACTCCCCAAAATCATGAAATGTTTACTATTGTGTTTTTCTTGATTTACAATAAACATTTCTTGAAGAAATGTATAAATGCTAAGATTTCTCAAGATGTAACTCTCTATAATAGGTTCATCTACCTTAGATGTCATTGGGAGACTCTATGTGATTGTTTTGAGAGGGTTAGAATCATCTGGACTTCAATTCGGGAACTTGAAATAACAATCTTATATTTGTGATTCTCAAATTGCCACTAACCATAAGGATAATCATCTATGGATGTGAAAGTGCCCAAAATAAGCTCAATTGCCTTATAAATTACCTTGGATAAGGAGACCCTTGATGAAGAGTAAGGTCCTAGAGGGTGGACTCTTCATACCACGTACGAACTAACGTGAGTGTAAGAAGGGGTATTATTGGAGGCATTAGCATACATAGTATATGTACGGGAGAGGTATTAGTTATCCTTAGTGTGCACATTCAAAAAGGATATTAAGAATTTTTGAAGTAAAGCTAGATGTACAAAAGGGGACCCTGATGCTTAGAGGAAACATGACAACATATGTGTTAGTCTCATTCAATTCATGTTTTCATCCATGGACCTTATCATATGATAATAATCCTCAATGACTACCCTATCCAAGTTTGTTAGGGTTTGCATTTGGCTTCTAGGTTTTACAAATTGGAGGCTCTTGGAGAGCTCATGGGTTCTCTTGAGTTTTCCTCTCTAGATTGTGGCTAAATTATTGTGCTCTAGTCTTTGTTAGTTTGATGCAATTGTTGAGTTACATGCTATGGATGAAAAATTGTTCAATGACTTTCTCATTGGAATGTAAAAATGGATATTATATGTAATAAAGCCTATTCTCATCATGTTTTATATTCTTTAAGTGTAGTGAAGACACTTGAATAAAAAACTTAGTATAAATACATGAATCCATTTTCTAGCATGCCTTCAGTACATATTCATTTGTTTTTCTCCATAAAGTGTATGTCAGAGCCCTACATTGGGTGCCCATACCCATGCCCATGCCCACCCATGCCCATGGGTTTTGGGTGGGCATGGGTGGGCATGGCTACGATATTATTGTTCATGGGTGGGCATGGGTGGGCATGGCTGCGATATTATTGTTCATGGGTGGGCATGGGTTTGATATTATAATGGGTGGGCATGGGCTAAAGCAAAGCATATTGGAAGGGGTCATTAAATGAGCTCTCATTCAATGCTTTCGAGGGTAAGAGCACCGAATCACCTTCACCCAGTAAGGTGAGTCCATCCTTCAGTGTGTCTTCTTCTTGTTCTCCTCCTCCTCCTTCTTGAGTGTGTCCTTGGGCTCCCAAGAATCCTCGGTCTCTTTTTTGTGACTTTCTTGTGCTTCTGCTTTTCCCACCCTACCTTAAACCCAGTCCTGCCAAGAGGATTCCAAAACTTAAGAAAGAGAGGATGTTGTAAAGTGGTAGGGAGCGAGAGGAAAAAATGCAGGGAATACGCTAACCAAGAAGCGCTCCGGGCTGAAGCCAGCGATAGTGAACGACCTTTTATTTGTCCGATCCAACCAAGACTTGGTGTAGGCGGGTAATACACATTACACAATTTTTGAATACATGGGCGCAATTTGAATAGCATGGGTGGGGCATGGGTGGGCACATGTCATGCTATGGGTGGGCATGGGTGGGCATAGGTTGCTGCTGATGGGCATGGTCCGGGTATGGGTGCAAATTTAAAGGAAAATGTTGGGCTCTGGTGTATGTATATAGGGGGGTTTAATTTCATAGTGTTCGCGGGTTAGGCCGAAGTCAGCAACCTTGACGGTATAGATACCTTTGTCAGAAGAAGGATCTTCGGGAGTGACAAGAATGTTCAGTGACTTGAGGTCCGGTGTGACATGCCCATTGTGGTGTGGATATACTCCATTCCTTGCGCAATTTGCAACCTGAGATCAACAACTTGGAAATGTGAGAAAGGTGAGTTTGTCTGGCCGCAGTTGACACATTATGTTTCCCAGCAGACCGTACAAGTCTGTATGCATGCATTTCATGATAAGCTCGCATTTGTCTGCGGCCTCCGAGCAGCGGATTCGATGCACTAATTAGTGCGGGTGGTTAGATATGGCAGGAGCACTTATCTCTTGCCTCAAGATTGGTTTTCTCAATTAGCCGGAGAAAGAGAGTTTTCTTGGCCTACTTCTCACCGAGCCAAATGTTTTCGACACACACACTTTACCGCCTTCAGCAATCAATTTACCTGGAGGAAGTACTTGTGCATTCAACCTTAAGAAGACGCAAGGTGACCCATTGAAATCATTTGTAGTGCTCCTCCCAGCTATCACCGGCTCATGCGAGTCTGCGGCCTTCCATATTTCAACCAGCTGACATGCAAGGCATACGTTGCTCATCATTATGCCATTTTTGCCATTCTAATCACCCCACTCACCGCTACAAACATGGTTCCCCTTCAATTGTCCTCACTACTAGGCTCGGGAAGTTTCACAAAAATCGATGCCATTATGCTAGTATTGTAGCCTTACGTACGACTGTAACTGAAAGTATATCACTTTCTAAACCAATTATTAAGAATCTCTTCAGCCTCCTTCGTTGCTGCGCTCAACTGGTGAACGACATCCAACTTTCCTTCACATGCTTCTTCATCAAACACGTTGCCGCCATGTAACAATTGCTCACCTAATTCAGAAGCAACAACACTCCAAAGACACCAGCTCAAGAGAAGTGATTTCATGCACCATTGTAGACCATATAAGATCACTGCAAAATCTTCCTCAGGGCGACCTTGCTTGATGGCTACTTCCAATCACTGATCTACATAACAACAATCTGCGATGAGCTTTTGTACACGCTTCACCAAACGATAGAGTTGTGGTGCCACTGCAGGAACCCGTGCTCGCGGAAACTGCCATGCTAATACTGCAAGGGTCCTCGGATAATACGGATAATAAGACTATTTGAGAGTGATAATAGCTCTATAAAAATGTGTTATAGAAGTATTATAGAATAATTTAAAATAAAAGTTAGACTAAAAATATTATAATGATTATATAATCTCATATTGTATTACTTATTTTGTATTAAAATATATTTTCTAGTAATTATTGAGATAAACAAAATTCAAGGTTATGGACTAGCTAGCTTGGTATCAAAAACTTCATGGGCACTGCTGAGAACTACGATTTGGGAGAGTGACAAACCTCTGTTAAAGCAAGCCTGCACAACAATAGCAAGGCAAATATCTACTATTGAGGTTAAACCCTAGTCACTTCCAATGACAAAATTTGATATATCCACCTTGGGGTAGCAACTTGTAGTTACCCGTCGATGGTAGGTAAACAAGTGAAAGTAGCTGACACACCTACATAAGTGAAATGCACTGACACACCTACGTAAGGTGAAACTCCATGACACACCTACATAAGTGAAAGTAGGTAATTGCTAAAGCCATCACCGGTAGGGCGATGTTGCCATACTAATCCTAGAAAAAGCAAACGGTGATGCTATCTGACTAAACTAGAAAAAGAAAACGCGGGGCCAGCTCCACAAAGATTATTAGTTTTAAAACTACATAGATATTGACCAGCAGTGATCACCTGATGAGGTTCCTCCTTCGACATTATGGCTCACATTATGAAAAGAGCTAGTCATCTGGACCGTGGTCCATTGACACAGATGACAAGTGTGTTCATTGTAGGTGTTCAAAAGAGCCATGATCTGTACTAGTGTAGGACCCCGTAACACAAAATTACTTCATTATACAATTCTAAACCATTATGTGTTATATTACAACTTGTTTATCCACATAAATTTGATACCATTAGATTCATCTTGACTTTCTCTTTATCAACATATAAAAAGGATGCTCGGTTAATAATCATATTGATACCATTATACCGGGCGAAGTGGTTTCTTACCAAGAGCTTCCTGAGTATCTTCGAGCTTGCCTCTCAGTAGTATACACTGTCGCTGGTTGATTCGTAAAGAGTCACCCAATGTGATACTAAGAGTGTTCTCTGTGGTTTTGCAAACTTAAATTGAGAACATCATCAGATTATGTCATTGATCTTGAAATGCACCAAACTAGTCTTGAACCTCATCAAGACTTTCAGCCAAATTAAACAAGCCACACGCTAACCATATAGTAAGTGGCAAGGAGTGGCATGCGTATGAATATTGGCGAAGCATTCCTACTGAAGGGGCAACAAATCACACATTCTTGGGACTCCACATGCGAGCACAGGCCCTTACTTCGGACATCATCGGATGTGTTAAGTGATCGCCTACTACCATAAATGTGTTGCTATACAGACCAGGAGCGCCTCGAGCACTCATTCGAAGAGCCTTGTCGGTAGATTTATCCACACCTGCACAAATGTGTCTAAGATTCGTGCCTTAATGTGATGGGGCAACCGTTTTAACGAGGAGATCGCCGTGGCAATCCTGCGGCCGCAAATCAGGCTATCCCATCACCTTCTTCTTTGCAGGCCAACAACACTCGGAACCACATTCGATTCCCACTGATAATTCTCACTGTTAAATTCCACGGATGATTCCCACTAATAAGTTTCAGAATCCCGGCGGTTGGCTAAATGAACGGGTTCAAGCTGGAAACATGGACTCTGGCAGAGTGTTTGAGGATAGTTCAAATATTGTGACCCACTAGCCGCGCAACATGAAAGTGGTACATGAGCCAAGAGTGTGCTTGGCTGGGCAACGAAATTCTGGAGAAATGAGCATGATCTTATCTGTAACGAGTTTTAAAACTACCCAGTGCTTCATTTCTGAGTTGTATCCATTGTACCTCTAGAACGATCGGTATCTTTGCTGATGTCTCGAACCTTAGCTGGATTATCTCCGCAGCAAATCAGGCTTCCAAGCCCAACCGGCTACATGTTGTGATCATTCGGCTTCACTTTATCGAATTGAGAGGATTTGCTTACGAGAGAAGGATCATGTTGTGATGATCTACGGTGAAAAAATAAAATTTTGAGGCAGGTTATGAGGCTACTTTTTAAGATTTATGCTGCTCAATGGTCACAGGAATTTGGGTTTTCTCAGTTTATGGGCTGATGACATTTCACTAATATGAGATAGCGGACTTCTTCAGTAGGTTACAAACACCCCTAGGAGCACAACTCCTATTTCCATTTGGCACCAACAAGATAAACCTACTCAACTTGGTATATCATTTGCACTAAGATTTTTTCATATACATTTTCCTCATTCACAATGGCATCCAAGACCCATGACCAACCCCCAAGCTTATCACACGAGCTGCAAAATTTTATTGGTAGTTTTTACCCAATATTCTTGCGGGGGGTCCAACATCTAGAGAATATGACTAAGTATGTTTATGGTACATTACAAATGGTTCTAATATTCATGATCTCAAAACTTGGATGCATGATCTCAACCCTCAAGCTCAACTATCTTTTCTTAAGAATATGTTTCATATAATCTCACACAAAGAAGATACAAAAGTTACAAGACGATTATTTGTTAGCATGAATACAAACAAGGATTCGGAAAAACGAATCCCAGGAAAAATTAGTACGTGGCTTAATAGTTCATCTTCACAAATGAAGATTGCAGATTCCAAGAGCGAGGTTACTTTGGACAACAAATTACCTTCTCATTTTTCTTTTGAATTTTGAATCCATTATGAAAATTGACAAATATACGCTTAAAGCTTTGGCCCCCACTTTGGGAGTGACTACGCAACAACCGGATAGGATCTCATGGAGTGATCTAAAACAATTTTATGAGAAAAACCGACTCAAGCACAATATACTTGAAAAATCTCTCCATAAATTCAGGAAATATTTTCAAACCATCATTGATGAGCTTCAAGGAAAGTATGTAGCACTCATGGATGGCAACGCACTAGGGGGATGTTTTACAAGTGGCGCACAATTTGGGATAAATTTGGTCGGAGCTTAAATTTCTTCATGCAAGTCACATAACTTTAAGTGAAACTTTTTAGAACATTCGACTCTTGCAAAATTCACTTGCTTTGGAAATCTTGGATACAAAGAACGAGAAAACACTCAACGAGGATAAATTAACTAAGCTCACTACCTCACTTTCTAATTAAGTCAACAATCTACAAGGCATCGTGCAAACCCTAGAACAATGTTTGAAATTGATGGGAAAAAAATAGGAGATTCCTGAAAAATATTTAGCCCGGAGACAATGCATGGCCTCAACACACTTCATACTCATACAAAGGAATTGGATTCTCACATCTTTAATTTTGAGACATCCATGACAACATCAACATATCCTAACACCTCTCACATGTCCAAGTTAGAAAGAGACACAACCGAACTACAAGACTAGTTTAAAAACCATGAAAAAGATGCCACTTCATGGGCGTCTAAACTCAAAGACTATGGCCAAACATATCCTTTTCATGATCAAACAACACAACATGTACATGAATTATTGGAAAGAAAAAATCGCAACCAACACCTAAAATTGTCCAATATGGAAAACAAGTGAGCATGAGAAGACTCTCCAACCCACCCAAGGATTCTTATGACACATATTTTGGGGCACCTCACGTATCACAAAAGCCTAGAGAGTCGGAAAATTCAAACTCGTTAAACCCCACTTGATTTTTTTTCAAATGCCTCAATTAGGAGACAAAAACAATCTACGTAAGAGATCGCAAGAAACTTGTAGGTACACAAATCGGACTTGATGAAGATAGAACACCAACTCATCAAAAAAAATTTGCTGAAAAATGGGGAAAAGTGAACTTAGAACGTTGGAAGTTGGGGAAAATAGCGAAGATCATACATGGAGAAATTATAGTCCTTGAAGATGGGTCAAAAAATTGGTCATGCAACATGACATACAAGCCAGACTAATTGAAGCAACATCAGGGGACAAACCTCAACCTCATAATTTGTGCCCCATTTCTTGTGTCTCTTGGAATTGTAGAGGTTATTCTATGCATGACAATATTTTAATAGCAAGTATTTTTCCAACTATAAATCTAATATTCTTAGTAAAAACCTAGGAGAAAGATGGAATAGGTATAGCAAAAATTCTTGCTTATAGTCATTTTCCCATTGCACAAGATGAATATGATAATATACAATCCAACACCACTACTCAAGGACATGGGGGTATTGTTGTATTTATTAAGACATCTATCTGCACATGGGTCTCACATCGCCCCTCTTCTCACACAAACATGCATATATAGATTACAATCCACAAGGATATATAGAGGTCTCTCCACATATATGTATATTGGTATATGTTACTATTCACCCTCTAGCGCCAAAAGGTACAAATCTACAAATAGAGACCCCTACACTTTTCTAGCATCTAGGGGTTAAGATAGAAGCAAAGATGACTCTTTGTGTTACATATGAAGTTGTTGATAATGTGCGTGGGCCTTATGTGGTCACACTTTTTGATTGAACATGATATTTGTGACATATGGATGGATACAAAAAAGACTTGGGTCATGGTGAGACTGGACTATGTGCTCAAAAGACATTAACTATTCCAAGTTTAATTATTAGTACAAGAGAGAGGGTCTAGACAATCACTCAAAAAGAAAGGGAATCTTCACTTCAACTACGTGTAACTTTTTCATCTCACCTTTTGCTTAAAAACTTGAAATAAAATTTTGGGTGTTTCATTATTGCTACCAATGCAAGATCACATCCACCAATCAAAGTACAGTATGTGTAGTTAGAGATGCCCACAATAGGACCCACATACCTTAAGGTTGGGTAACTAAACCAACACTAAAAACAATTTAGCACGTTTATGAAGTACATTTGGTTAAGTGGTATGCATGATTGGCTTAGCAAATTTGCTTTAGAATTCTAGACATAATTAAATTGCACATCATGTGAGTTTACTACACATTTCTAAAATCACTTACCTCTAAATCTGTCCTTCAACCACCACCTTTTCCAATGCAAGCGGCGCCCGAAACCATCCCGACACTCGCCCAAAACCTCTCCCACATTGAAACCAACACTCCACCCAATAAAAAAAATTGAGCCCTTACAACTTTCGCATGCAAGATCTTAATAATTCATCGTAAGAAATTCACCCCACTTTCGCCTAAAATCAATTCCGCATTTTCCCGGACTCCCTTGCTTGTCACCAGAGCCCAACATTTTCCTTTCTAATTGCACCCATACCCAGACCATGCCCATCAGCAACGACCTATGCCCACCCATGCCCACCCATAGCATGACATGTGCGCACCCATGCCCACCCATGCCCACACATAGCATGACATGTGCCCACCCATGCCCACCCATGCTATTCAAATTGCGCCCATGTATTCAAAAATTGTGTAATGTGTAATGTGTAATTGTGTAATTGTGTAATTATGCCCCACCCATGCCCACCCATGCCCGCCCATGAACAATAATATTGCACCCATGCCCACCCAAAACCCATGGGCGCCCGATGTAGGGCTCTGCTTGTCACCCAAATGCACTCCTACTTTGCATTGGAGACATTAAGATGGTTTAAGGTGTGTTTTGGGTACAAGATGAGGCATGCATAGGTGTTGGTTTTGGGTGGGGTGTTGGTTATAGCACCCTCTACCATATGCTCATAGAGCATACACCAAGTGCTGTGATTACAATGTAGTCTTTTGAAAATCAATTAAATATCAGGCAAAGTGTTTGATGTGTAGAAGTGGCAGTTGTCAATGTATACAGAAATCGATTGCTATAGATGTGATATTGTGTGTCTAAAGAATATAAGAAATCACTGTACAGCCTTCATCCAGATGCAGTAAGGAAATATGGAAACTTGACATGTCAAGTTAAGGGAAACTGGAAATGGCTACTTGAGCATCTTAACAAGTAGGAAATCAAACATAGTTAGTACAACCTGTTGCAGTGAATGCCAGATTAATAGACGACCCTAGTGCCCAATCAACTTTTGAAGAATAAGAAGGGTGGCAGGGTGCTATCAATGCATTGCAATAGCTTCCATGAATTCACACCCTTTTCCTGACTCAACCTACTATAGTACACGAGAAGAACTGGAAGATTTGATTCCTTCTTCCCACTTACTTTTTAAGTAGCTATAGTATATGAATTTTGTAAATTGCACCAACCAATGGTGTACCTTGGATTTTTGGACGTCTGATATTGTATTGTTTTGATATACGAGAGGATTCAAAGTGCTATCTCTCAATGCCCTGCTGCAAGTATTGGATGAGATCATAACCAGCTGTGCTCCATTTATTGTAAGCATCTGCACAAGTTTTGATCATAAATGTTGCAGCTTCACGCTCGCTCATTTCAGGGTGAAATCGCTTGCGTAGGTTACCAATTGGATCTCCACGACTAAAGCATGGAAGACCGCTGTCAACCATGAGAAGTACAGTGCTCAAAATCCCTTCCATATGGGGCCTTGCGGCTAGGTACCCCCTCACACACAAACTGCCAGCACATGCCACTAGTTAGTATCTTCATAGGAGTTTAAGAGCAATCCATGTTAATCCTTGAAGGACCTATAAACACAATTTTCACAAGCCTCACAAAGTCTTTGAACCACACTGTATGATTATGAGTTTGAAAGTTCATCAAGTACACTATCTTATGGCAAGTTCTAAACTGTACACATCATTGAAATACCAAGTATGCGTTTGCATCCAAAAGCACCCAGACTGTGTATTTGAATCTAAATCTTCAATAAAAATAATGTATATAACCGATTTCAAAAGTACACTTGAAGAATGATTTTTTTTTATTAGGATAACTTTGGACACGATTACTTAATTCATTCTATCTATCGCACTCTTCCAATAGGTGCAATACACAACTGCAATGTGTAGAATATTTTCTCACTATTGCCACATATAAGTGTACTTCGCTCACTTCTTGCAACCTCTTCTGATAAATACTGTTTGAAGCTCCTACACAAATATATAAATTTATACTATTTGGGTTGATTATACATTGCAGTTGTGTATTGCACATACAACATCCAACCACATGGATGTTATCATTAGGTAGTTTCTAACAGTTCTTATCGTTCAAGAAATAGCTTTAGAGTTAATTGAGAATTAACTTAGATTATCCTACTTGTCAAAAGACACTTTGGTCGTACAAGAGTAAAGGAGCCAAAGCTGGACGTTTTGTTGTTAAGTCAATTGTGCTTATGAAGTGAATCTCTTTTAGTGTGGAATCAAGGGGAGTGTGGAAGTATAATTTTGGAGTATCACCTGACAAAATGATTCCAGGTTTCACTCTTCATTGACCCAGAAGGATCCAAAAGCTGTGTCATCTCATGGCTAAGCTTGAAGTCTGCATTCTCAAATCGCATATTACCTCCTGGAGATGTTTCCAGGATGAAGCCAAAGTCAATGTGTACTAATCTTCCTTCACTGTTCCATGCCACATACTGTTGTTAGATTAAGGTTCTCACCTAGTCAAAGGATCCTATACATTCCCATCCTCGGATCCCTATGTCCCAGATTGTAAATAGAACATTAAAATAAAAAGGAATTGACATAATCGTTGCAAAAATGTGATTGAGAAGAATACTACTTGTCAAAGAGTAGGTTTCCATTGTGCCGATCTTTTGGTTGGAGAAGGAGACTTGCGACAGCATAGCCAGCACTACTCAGCACAAATTTGTCACGAGCTTCTTCAAATCTAGCAGACCCAACTGGGCCATACTCTTGTTGAAATATTTCAAACAACCCACCATCTGTCACCTCTCCCATTTGACTTCTACTTCTGGTATTTGGCACAACCTGAAAAAAACAGAGATCAATTTACCTCTTGTCAGGATGTATGGTCAGTCACAAATCCAAATTCTATCCTGCAAAAACAGTCTCAACTATGAATATATTCATCACTCCCTCTAGACTCATGTTATGATACACTGATTGATTGTTGTACTTCCTCTAGTTTGATACAAGTCTCTCTTTCCATGCAGAGCAAGAGTAAATCATGGCTTGAATCACAAGAGATTCACACCTGAAAGCACTAACAAGACAAGCCAGACTCATAGCTCCAGTTTAGAGAACCTTCACAGTTGAATCATCAAACAATAGAACTTCAAGGTTATATTGAATGTACCTCAATAATTCCTCTTCCATAACCAGTGGGTAGCACTCCATATGGAAATAAATACAAGTTAATGCCTACTGCTTCCCAGATGTTCCTAAGTAGTGCTATGACCTGCAGAGCCAGGACATCTTGCCGACAATCATCTCCGACCTGCATCCACCAAATACAATGCTCCTTAAACTAATCATTGAGAAGGTGAATAATGTCTTATCATGAAAGTGCAATCTTACTGTTAGTGATAGTTCACTCTAAACTGACAACAGGCAATATTCTATATTTCGAGTGGATACTTATTTTTTGGTTTAACCCAACTTCAAAAGTAATCATCAGGCAAATTGCTAAATCCCCATCAAAGCTCTGCTGTGATCAAGTAGCAAGTCATCCATTACAAACTTCCAGGGGCAAAATTATCATGTAGATGCAATAATATGCTGTAATCACATCTTGGATTCAGGAATTATGTTGTAATAATTGCATGATTTCCTTATTTTTTTCAAATATGAAACACATTGTGCTGCTACGAAGCAAATACTTACATAAGAATAGCACATTTATCATAAGATAATTATATTACACAACACTAGGTATAACTTAGCAAAACAATAACATAATGCAACACCCTTTGGAGATTTGTGGTGTATTGACAGGGTATGTCAATTGACAACACCAGGCTGGTAAGCTTCTCAATATTCCAGCAGAATTCAGTACCTTAACTGCATACACTCAACTTCATGGTTTGCTGAATTCCAACAATGAAAGGACACACTGACCTTAAATATGCAGGCTTGAAGTTTGACATCATTTGGATCACCATCATTGTCAATGACGTTGAAAGTGATCATAATGGGCACTTTTGCAGCTGACTGTAGAGGGATACCACTGTCTAATTTGATACCTCTGACCAACTTACTTGGTGCAGTTGGCAAATACAGGTCATTTCCTTCCACTTCAATCTTCTCAAGTTCTCTGCTCAATCCAGTATCAGTGTCAAAAATACAGGTCTTTTTTCTAGAAATGAAAAAATCTCAAACATCAACAGGTTCTGCTTTTGAGTAGTTATTAAGAAACTGACAAGATAGTGGGGACAAGTTTGAGAAGTACCTACGAATACCAGCTCGCCGCTCCTCTTTGGGTAAAGGATATAAAACTCCAGAAATGGAGGTCACTTTGTCAAAAAATCGGAATTCACGTATAAATATATCATGAGCTTCTGGAGTGAAACTATCAATGATGCGCTGCTTGACTCGTGGTACTATCTCATACAGTGCACTTGCCTGGCATGTCATTTTGGTGGGCATAATCATTTAGTGACATGAGCAATCCATTAAATATCTATTCCAACAAAAACATTTGCAACATGACAACTTGGGAGCTCTTACAAGTGTATGGCTGATCAATGATACTGATGACATGATTTATGACTGACTATATATGCACAATCAGAGTGGATGTGATGTGCACTGAATTGTAGCCCATTGCAACAGTCTACATTGGATACCAACACATAATGCATGAAAGAAACATAGTACCCTTTAAATATGTGTGTGGTTTTGGTCTTTACCTCATCTGCACACTCTTCTTTCCCAATATCTTCCGAAGAAGGTGGCTCCTCCCCCTGCCGTCACAACAAAATATTCTTAATGTTCATGGTCTTCCTATTGGATGGCCGACGTAACTTTACTGGGAAGACCATATAAATAGATCACATTACCTGAAGCTGCCAGATCAATATATGGGCAAACAAGTTGCTGCGTCTAGCTGCCACCATCAAGTACCCTTCCACCAATCCCTGAACATGACAAAAGTTAGATGAGGGTTAACAAATTTAGCAGCTGGTTGATATTAAATCAGAATCTACATGTTCCTTGAAAATTAGCCTGGTCATTCGCAAAGTGACTGTACGTCTAACCAGTGTTGGCGGTAATTATCTGTTGTGGTTTCTTTATCTATTTATTTGATAGTTTAGTGGAAAGAGGAGACTGGGCACTTACTCCTTGATCATAACGGAGGGCTTGCACAAGCTGAGGCATGAAGAAGGTGACTCTCTCAGGTGGATAAGTCTCCATGACTCGAAGGACATATGCCATCACACGATGATGGCCCTTGTAGGCTGGGGTTAAAAAATCAAGAGCACGCGTTATTGAACAGGGCGCCCAATGGGGTAACCAACGCAATACTCGAGAGTCCTCTTCAACTGCCTTTGGAGTTACGAAGTATGGTAAAGCCTCTGGAATGTTGACTAGATCTTGTAAATTGGCCTGCACAAATAAGTGACTCGTTTGACCACTCTGGTCTGGTAATCAACTAAGAATTACATGCTGCCAGCAACTAACTGAGGTATCAAAGTCTCATCAAATATAGTGGACTGCTGGTTTGTATAGAACATGGAAGAGATTAATTCATTGGAAATGCAGTCACATATTCATCCAAAGGTGTGTAATAATCTCGGAGTCATGTATTAGTTGGGAGAAGTCATTAACAGAGCAAAAATGCAATCAGTCTTCCCAAGATGTATCTGTCTTTAGGAACACACCTGAACCATACCGCTAACCTCCATCTTCAATGCAACAGAACCTGGAAACCTTGCAACCAAAGCAAGAGCAATGCGGGGGTCCACAGACCAAGCTGTCTTTACAAAATTTCCCCACCGCTCCGACACCAATCTTTGTAATCGAGGGAGTGCATATACTCTGCAAAATAGTCATATAATAAACATGAAACCAACGTATGAAATGTACACTAGGATTCCACATCAAACAGATCAGTTGCATGCACTAAAATTGATCTTCTCTTGCTCCATAGAAATCGATGGAATTGACAATCGTCTCTTCATGCCTTTTTATCTCCCTGATCCTTCCATGCATAGCTTAAGTTCTCCAAGTGAATGCATCAAGCACAAGTTCAACTATTTTCAATGTCAAGCAACAACAAAAAAATGACCACAGGATCTCTGCCCACTTTCTGGCATACAAGACTGTGCTTGGCAAATTACACATACTTCAGTGGGTAGGCCCATGTGTCAAGTCGATCCGCCTCATGTTGACATAACATACTTAGCAATTGCTTGTGTCTTTCTCTTGAATCACTGTCCACCTTACCCCAGACTGGGTGATCCATCTCCATCTGCATATTCAACAGAATTCCGCTTCATGTTATGAATTGTTTCTGGCATCAATTTCCATCAGATTTGTCAAAAGACTGCATGGAAAAGCATGTATGTAGTGAAGTCCTTGTTGGGCTTACACTGACTTATTCAAATTGCAAAAATTGCATGAAATTGCATGAAATATAGAAACAATGTTACCACTGTAAGATAAGTGGATGGACTAAACTGATCATTTTTTTGTAATCTTCAAAAGTAATAGTAGGTTGTTTTCCATTTGAAATCTTGATGATAGCCTCACCTGCATGGAAAAACCGGATGGAGCTGATGGTGAATGAGCCAGGCGAATCGATGCTGAAGAAATAAGTCGGGCAGAACGTGAAGAATACAGACGGCTTGGTGCTTCCTGTTGACTGCTGATCTCTGGCTGATCTGCTGCCAACTGCTGAGTAAATGTAGCCATTGCCTGAGCCTCTGCTTCAGCCATTGCATTATTCATTTGGAACCAGCTCGGCTCCACTGCAAACCACTCAAATGCAGCTCTACATCACACAACAAATACCAATAAGATTAACTTCCTCTAAGTTGGCTTACAAAAGATCAGAAGTTGGATACTGATACAATGTTCTTAGCTTCAAGCACCAGATATATATCCCTAGGGTCTAGAATGAAGGTGTATTGAGGTTATTTGGCAAACATACTGTGTAGACCAGACCAATTTTTAGGGTAGTCATAAATGTCAGATTCCAAGTAAATTTGTGTAGAAACACTATGACATTCCCACCTATAAATTCGATCTCGCAGCAACTGCACACCAGTATTTCCAGCTGCAAACCCTGTCTGCGTCACACATTCACAGATTTTTAAGCCCAGAAGCAAGAGAGTGAAAAAAGTGCCAGCTGCCCCAGGGTGCGATGAAAAATGAGTATGTGTCTGTACTGAGCCTTGCATCAAGCGCACCATGAGCAGTAACTGGTCACTACCACTGTGCTTCATGACCTGCACACAAATATGGTGTTAATTCATCGCATTTAACCAATTTTTCACAAAAATAAGAATATATTATATGATCTGATAGGATTCTATTACAATGGAAGTACAGGAACACAAGCCACACCTCCCATTTTTGAACTCATTCAATTTATAGACTCCACACTCCATCTAAAATAAAACCTCAGTTTTCATTTACTAAGTTCCACCAACCTCAAATCTGTCAAGGAAGAAGCCAAGCCATAATCTATGCGCGGTTATTCCTTCCATAGGATCTTCAGCAGGACACGGTAGAGGCTCTCCAGGAGTCAACTGGGGACGGAGTTGCATTACAGGGCCTGAAGTACAAATACCTGCAGAAAACAAACCTCGCCTGCTTTCCATTGTCCACAACCATGCATCTACAAGCTCTGCTAACACCAAAGAACTCAAGTGAGGGGTTGCTGCAAAAAGCCATGTCCATACATATACTCCTGTTTCCATCACTTCCGAAGTAAATATGTGTGCAGGACTCCAACACAGCAGTCGCAGTAGCTGGAATGTGCCTTTAGTTGTTACCCTCGCTTTGCTCTGCACATAAATTGGAAGTTTCAATACGGATGCATTCCTGTCTGTCACAATGCACACACAACCTTCTGCACAACATTAAGCCTCAAACATCTATACCCACAATACCTTCACTGAATTTTTGATACACGCTAAGAAAGCAGAAGAAGAGTGTCATATCTGTACCACATCAGACAAGAGAAGAGCAGCAGCTTGTAAGCAAGCATCACGATATCTCCCTTTATCTATAGATAGCCCAAGCTGTGCGTCATTCACAAACTGCTGAAGCTGCTGTATAAATCGATCAATAAGAATGACATGTGATGAGCCCTCTCCATCATCTTCGTCTCCATTCCCCTTCTTTTCTACTTTGTTTCTGGGCCTTTGTACATCTGTTAGTGTCAGAGTGCCCATGCTGACCCCAATCATGCGCTTCATTCCAGCAATCTCCCCAACATAATTTGATTTTACATTTGCACTTGTAATCCCAACAGAGAGCACATCCATGCTGCTCATGTCACCCCCAGCAGCAGCTGCAGTTGCAGCTGTGACTGCAGGGACAGCACCCATGATAGAGGCACTTGGATCCAGCCGGATATCTGACAATAGCGCAATTATGTCACTTGAGTGAGATACATTCTGGGATGTTGTCACTTGCCGGAAATATTCCTGTAGTCCAGATAGCCAGCCCAAATTATTAGTTGCATCCCTCAAAGGCATCTCTAAAACGGTGTTGAAGAACACCTGACAGTTCACTGTTCTCACACTAAGAAATTCAAGCTTCTCTTAGCGAAGTGCAAATCTGCTGTAAAGTTAACATCACTTCCCATACCTTGAGATGAGATTCAACAACATTGATAAGTGCATCCAATAGTTGTCTTGATCATATGAACCTCACATGTTATACAGAATGTCTCCATTTGCAGTAGGATGAAGGATGGATGAAATAATTAACTACATATGACCCACCTGTATGAGGCCCTGTGTTGTGGATGGAGCAAATAACAGAGCATAGGTAATCCACTCTTGCACTCGTTGATGTGTCAGTGCACGAATAGCAGTAACTACCCCAGAGTCCACACCAGGCAAAAGTGGAGGTTGCTCTGATAATAATCGTAACATTGCTTCCAAACACCTCTTATTCCACAATACCTGAAACAAAGTAAAATTATGAAGCTTATAAGTTCTAGGTCTTATAACTTCAGTTCAAAGAAAACATCCCCAATCAGAGAATCAGAAAACCATGTTATTTATTTTATCTGAATGGAGCTACACTATATACTCAAAGCTGATGTAGCAATCATAAGACATGCAATAAGGCTAGAACACAGAGGTTTGAGCAAACACGTACTTGTGGAAATTTGTTTCTCAGCTGACTAAGTAAGCTATCCGCAATTTCACGAACTGACTCATCCCGATGTGACGCATACTTTATCAAGAAACGGGTATGAGCCGTTAAGATTTCTTGTTTTGTCTCCACCTCTTCTCCACTCAAAAAAGGCTCTTCCTCCTGCCATAATAGTGCTGATTAAGCAGACTAATAGACAAAGTGAGGCCACACCAGAATGCAAATTATGAAATGCATGAAGCATGAAGATATATAGCAACTCGGTGACAAACTGATTATCCCTTGGAAGGGTTTCCCAAAAAATTGTACCAAACTATATATTTTTCTAAGTCTGAGGTACAAACATATGTATAATCCATGTCTCCTTATTTGGTTCAGCTCTATGTAGAACATTGGCAATGGCATATTAGATCCATATTTTACCAGCCATGTAAGAGCAGCACCAAAGGCACGATAGACAATTGCAACCAGACACTGGTATACAGCAGGATTTGGGCTTGGAGTCTCCAAGTATGCAAATAGGCAAATTAGAGCACTTCTCATCCCTCCCTCTGTTTTCTTGTTTAACAATCCTCCACAGTGAGTGAGTCGCAATGTCTCCAAGAAGACAACTGCTAGCAGATAGGTTGCCTTAACCCCTACACACAACAAAAGAACCTCAAAGTTATAATGACAATTGACCATTTGGAAACAGTCCTTGAGACAGTGACCTATAAATGTTTGTGTCCTCTCCAAAGACATTTAATTATCCATAACATCACCCTTCCACCCTGTTGCATGATATTTGAATCACAAATCTAACCAAGCATGAACCAGATGTTCAAATTTGCATAAGAGTTCAGAGACAACCCAGAAGCAGGATACCGTAGATTAATCACCACCGGACATTTTAACAGTTGTACCTGTTATTGTGTACATAGAAGCCACATCAACTTGCCCACCCAACGCTGCAGAAAGAACTGTGCGTTGAGCATTCACTGCCTTTTCACTATTGCTAGCTCTGCGACTATCTGGGTTGTGTAGTGCATTCAGTTCCTGCTCATCTTCCAGCCACTTCACTGAGCTCACAACCTATTTTCAAAAATCATGTACACAGCACAAACTCAGGAACTAGATGGGGTAGTCACTGACCTGATCAAGAACAGAGAAAAGGCATATTATTGTAATGGCTTAGCTAGAGGATACGTAGATTTTTGTAAGCTCATTGACCGGCTACAACCCTACATGCAAGAACTTTACAAATTTGGCTGTGTCACTTGACTTGATCAATTTTCTATAATTTAAAAGTGTCATTGCATGTGTAGCATAAACAACTCACCAATGGTGGGGTGACTAGACTAAGGCGTCGAACAGATGCAGACCATTCAGGACTCCATAAATAAGGGCCAGATACTGATTGGATCCCACTCATGAATGCTTGACTTCTGCCCATTGAAGATGATTTTGATGACGCCTGAGATTTTTGGATAGGTGGGGCTAAACCAAACAAAGCAATGTAGAACCACAAGTTGCGTAGCAACTTTAATGAAGGCAGTTCCATCTCTTCTACAGGGTCTACATCTGAGCATATTTCAGCCAAAGCTGGAAGAAGTGGTCCGAGAAGCTGTACCCCACTCCTGTATATCGAATGTTACAAGTCAGACTCTTTACAGACCACTTGAAAAAGCTGTGTAGAGATTCCTAAGATATAATCAGGATTTGTACAAACCTATGCTCATATGTTTCTAGTGTACTCTGAACACCTACTCAACTGCACAGTTGTTGACAGACAAGATTATGTGAGAGTTGTACCTTCCATCATTGGCCTCAGTGGCTAGACCAACATCAGAGAACAGAATCAGCATACGCTGCCGGTAATCACATCGTAATTTTGCATCTTTCAACCTCTGAGCAATACATAAGAAAGCACCTGGCAGAGTCTGCAACAAACAATAAAATTAATTGGTTGCATACTTGCCAGTTCCTAGAGTAATGAGTGAAATTGGGCACAAGTATACACATACCTCTTGGTAGTGCTACAGCATGAAAATTGCCAAAACAATGCTGATGGTGACTGGAGAGCAGAGACAATACCTCCTCACACTCGGTAGTAAACTCAGGAGCAAGGGGATGACTGTAGGTTGGATCAGCAACGAAGAGCCTGCTCATATAGCTACGTGTCAGCTGCACTACAACCTCCCTGTATGACTTGTCACAACCCAAGCATGCCATACGTGCCAGTGCATCCAAGACCTGCACCAGAGGTTGTCTGTTACTATTATTTTGCCATCAGAAGCAGTGAAGTCTGATAAACATTCAAATTACACTAACTAGGATGTATGACTGCAAGATATAGAGCGGTCTATACTTACTTTGAGGCGTACAAGACTTGGAACAGAGGCATCGCCCTCTTCCAGGCTCTCTATGAAAAGAGGCAAAATCAAATCAACTGCAGCTGACTTGTTCAACAAGACAGCAACATCTGCCAAGGCAGAGATTACATTGAGCTGGGTCACTGCTGTCATTTGCTTCTCTTTCTTTTCCTGCTCCAGCACCATGTCAGCTCACTGTTTAGATACTGGCAGCCTTCAAATAGCTTAAGACCAAGTCATAGACAACTGCTACATTCCATGGTTCAGCAGACTTAAGGGCTCCCAAAACCTTGGGGTCCTTCAGGTTCTTAAATGTAATATTATTGTGTCATTGGATGTGGATCCTATCTATCCCCTTTCAGAATGCACTAGAGTTTGAAACATATGTAGCAGGCATTGCAGCACCAAGGTGCCATCTGTGAAAGTCAATCACGTCACTGCATTGTTCTTTCTTCGAAAGCCTCCAGTCTTACCCAGGCATAAGGAACAAATGTGAGATACAATGAAACATTTGCAGAAGATGCAGTTTTTGAACTGACAACTGGCAATGCTTACATTAGGCTTCATGCCTGTGAGATAAGATTTGGTAAGCAGTCAATAGTTCTTTGTGGTCGAAGAACATAACCCTTTGGCTGATGGGGTTCATTTGTTCTACATTCAATATCTCATCCAGGGTCTCTTTAGTCCAATGATCTTTACAAAGAACAGTGCATTCACGTCAAAAATCTCAACCAGTATGTATTCATTCACCTGTGCCAATCGCTCCCTAACATAAGCTGCCAAAGATAAGAGGAAGGACTCGACTGCTGCCTTATCAGAATTCCAGCCCTCTGCAATCAATGTGCAAATAGAGCTGATAACACTTGCTGAAAGGGAATTTTGACTTATTCCTGACGTGTCTACCTGCAATTCAATCAGCCTCTATCAGTTGATCCATCTGGCTGTAACACATCAGAAAGGAGAACTGCTTGATGATGTGTTAGGCAGAAGGGAAGTGATGGTTCGGAGCAGTGACCTACTTGACCGCAGATAGCCAGCAGAAGTGTCTTGAACCGTAGGAGAAGGATCCTGAGCATCTGGCTGCCATATGAGGCACCAACTTTTGCAACGCCAGAAACTAAAATTCCAACAAGAACTTCACATGATTTTAATCTACGCCATGGTGATGTGATGCAAGCATCTGCCAAGTCCATCAACAATGACAATGTATCTCGAATCGGGGCCTTTGGCAACCTGCCATCTGAGTGGCTCCTCACCAATCTCCCTTTGTATTCGGGTTTAAGCAACAATTGGTGCTGCATAACAGCTGCAATTTGAGCAATTTGAAGCTTCACATTCATTTTGGCCAGCAGAGGGACGCCATCCACTGGCCAGTCTCGCTTACGAATCTGTGAGGAAAACAGTTAGACAAGCAGTCAAACATTTCGGATTCTTCCACATCTCTGCAGAAAGACCATGACCACCTGCAGTAGTCAATGAAGTAGACAGAAATTTATTATACTTGACAACACAGCCAAAAATCAGAGTTTTGAAAGGAACTGGTAATCCTATCGATATACCTATACAGCTACAATGAGCAAAATAGAAGGTGAGGTGCATGCCTTTAAAAGAAGGACCAAATTTCTAAGGTGTCCAATAGTCACAGCTTTCAGTTGGGCAACAAGCTTCTCATCATGTCTGGCTTGCTCTAAAATTTGCCCAAGTAGTCGAATTGCAAGGTCCTGCCGTTCTAGAGTTTCAAGCGTCTCTGCTTCCAAAGAAGCCTGCAGACCTCTCCATCCCCTGCTGTCATTATTTGTCTTGTCCAAGCTCCCGTTACTTCCAGTAGAACCATTTGCAAGACTTCCCAGACCATTGGGACTGATTTTGGACGGAGTGGATTTGGGGGTGTGAAAAGTACAGTTTTCATCTGTGTACATAGCAATTTCGAAAGGCTCATCAATTGAGGGCTCCCGATGCAAAATTCTTGTACTTCCATCATTATTCTCAGGTGTGTGAAACAGTAAAGGTGATGCATCATTTGGAGATTGATCATTCGGAGAAGATGCTATTGCAGCTCTAGCAGGCATTATCCACTGCTGTAAGAGACTTAACCCTGCACGCTCTGCATCGACTGCATTCAATGTCGGGCACTGCTTTGATAATGCTGAGAGTAATGCTTTCACCACAGGGAAGTTTTCTTTAGAAAGGGTAACCCCTTCCTGCATTGATTCTGCCGTAACCTGCTGGATGAAGCCAGAGATGACTCTACTGACATCTATGGATACAGCCAAACATGCCTCAGAGATCTCAGCAACATACTTGATGAGCTCTTCAAAGTACACATCAAATTCATCCGAGCTGAATGGTGCATCCTCCTTAGCAATAAAAGGAACCCCCCTTAGAAACTCCAGCACAAGAGAGAAATGATCAGGTGTACTGTGACATCCTCCAGTGCGAGCAACAAAGCGAGCCAGCAGTAAGATTCCATTAAACTGACGCCCTGTAAGTTGCACTGGCACCCGGTTTGTGAATCCGGGAGCTGGACATTGCCTCCATAGCACATCAATTCCCTCTGCAGATGGAGCTGGCCCACTCTCCGCCAACACGTTACAGAGCTCCGCCAATGCCTTCATTGCTGCTCCCTACTCTACCAATCCTCAGCTGACATCCATCCTTTGAAGTATCCTTTGTAGTAGCCTTGGTAACGGGTATTGCGAACAACTTGGAGATCAATTCGCAATCTCAAATGTGGTAAGGTTAGTGTTTTTAGCTCTGCACCCACTTCTCGTGGGATATGAAACACATCGCAATTAGTGCAAGATAATTAGCATATCCAAATTGTGCTTCTACGCATTTTTCTCGGAACTTTGAGCTCATGTGGATTTTCTATGTATTGTCAAAGTAAAAACATCCTTACTCATTCAATGATCGTATAGGAACCCCAATTCGCAATTTTTTGTTCTTGGATCCACAACTAACTAACCACACGCCACTCAAATACAGGTGTCCATTTAAGACAAGTAACCAAATTAAGGCCGCTTACCTTACCGAGTATTGCAGAAACTTGGAGCTCAATTCGCAGTCTCAAAATGTGTTTGTGAGAGCGTCCAGAGCTATGACCTGCTGATGAGGCCCCCCACTTAGCACTGGCCGCTACATACTTGCACTTCACTTCACATGCTTATGATTCACAACAATCGAAAAGGATCTTCCAATGTCTAAATCCACGAACATCCGACCTCTACTTGCATTTGCTCGTGAGCAATGGCAATCTTCGAATTCTGCATCTGCATTAACAACCTTGATAGCAATCGACAAACCCTCTCGGACCTGTGGCAATAAGAAAACAGTTACCGGAATCAAATTTCCCTCTGACAGTCACGAATTCGATGGTTACCATTGGAGGTGACCATGGTAAGCTATAGAAAACAGCCATGGAAGGCTCTCAAGGCTCTCCATCTCATCACTCCCAAACAACATTTTCCAAATGCTTAGCTAACCAACGCACATGATTTCTCGTTGATCCAGCCAATAATGACGACAAACCAAACGCACTGAAGCCATCGCCCGCACATCTCACATTGCCAGAACGAAATCTACACTCCAAGACTCAAGACGCAACATAAAACCTCCAGAGCCCGGCGTACAGATCGCTCCCAACGGAGCTATATCAATCGAGCTTCCATTCTTTCTCAATCTACACAAAGATCCGCGAAATCCTCTCTCTACGATTTTCTCTTTGGCAATTGTCACACTTAACCCTCCCTCCATCCCTTGTTCCGCAATATGAATCAAGATCCAAAGCAAACCATCAAAGAAGGAGCTCACATTCGGTTCTGCCTCTTCCGGCTGCCACAGGGAAGAAGGGAAAGATGTAACAGCAGCTTTCGGAGGTAATGTTTGTTCGGGAACTTACGAAATGGTAATAGTGGCAATGCCGGACGAGGGATGCATTGAATTGCAAAGGAGCGATTGTGCCGCCAAAGGCAGCTTTGAAATGCCAGTGAAGGGCCCCACAGTAAAGGCCGTCAGAAAGCAGCATTCAAGGGGTTCAACCATTGAGGTCTCAAGCCAGGTCTCAGTACACGTCATCCTCAATCGAGATCTCATCTTAGGCCCCCCCTTACACTAATTAAGGTAACTGGGCCTAAAAATGGAGACTTTTAGCGCTGCACCCACTTCCCCTATGGTATTAAACTAGGGTTTTAAACAAGCCCTGTACTAGCACAAGATCATTAGCAAATCCAAATCAAGGTCGTAGTCATTTCCTTCATAATTTTGGAAGCTCGTGTGAATATTCTATTCATTATCAAAGTGAAGATCCTCTTCTTCCTTGAATATGTAACATTTTTCAATGAATTGTGAGCAATTACTTATTAATCTTCTCGTAATCAAGTTGGTGATTATTGATTGAAAGGATGTTGACATAGGCTAACCAATTAAGTTTGGTGTTCACCATCCGAGATTCTTTATGAATTGGGACAATGATGCACATAATGTTTGTGTGATGTTGGAATCTAGAGGGTTAGGTGCCAACCCCATGAAACCCGTAACTCCCCCCCCCCCCTCTTTGTGTTGACTATTGCCTATTAACACATGTTGAGCACATAGTCCAATCTCACTTTAACTCATATGTTTTTTTATGTACATTCTTGAATCCGTAATTGACCATTCAATTATTGATGTTCAATTGAAGTAAGTCACCAAATAAAATAGGTTTTCTTTACAGGGCAAACTTGCAATATGTGGGAGTTTGATCCTTGGAGTTGACAAGCGCTTCATCTAATGCTTAAATTATTGAGAGCTTGAGGATTGGTCAATCTCTCAATAGTTTGAGCAAGTGTAAAAGTGCCCATGATGCTCAAAGTGTGACATCAATTTAGGGGAAACCATTTTAAACATGGGAGTAATCATGACAAGTCAAGGATGCTTGAAAATCCATTGGCTTAGTATTTCCCAACATGAGAGTTCTAGCTCTCGACATTCATAAGCTATATGGTTCACGAAGATAGGTTAGGATTCAACTAAGAGCTTGTAAAGGAATGACTGAGAACGTGTCGTAATTGTTCCATGAAAGATTCATCAAAATGACATATAAGCTTTTTCAGCCTAGGAGAAGTTGAAGCTCCCGAGTTGAAAGCTCAAGTATAAAGTGGACACTAGTAAAACACCCAACATCTTGGATGCACAAATAACCAAACATTCTAATTTAGATATGCACAATATATAGGCAACCATATTAAAAAACATATTATGGCCACTCACTCACACCAATTCCAATTGCACCCTACGCCCACTCAACGCTAAAGATACATGGCCCACCTCCTATCCACATGTGCAATCCAACATATGAAAGGACTCTTAATAGCCAAACATGATCAAGCAATCCAACTCATAGCACAAACACTACAAACCAACAAAATGACCAAATTCTTCACCCTCATAAATGCATGAACAAATCAACGACAAACCACAAGACTCCACAATACTTGAGTGGCTACACCCATGCACATGCCTCCAACAAACCATGCCAATGCACTACAAGACTAAGACCGGACATATTATACGTAATAGGAGCTTCGATATTAGTCACCCCCCCCCCCCCAATCCCCTCATTCAATCACACACTGCAACTCATGGAATTCAAATATTGCCATGATAAACACCCATAAATACCCATGAAAAACAAAAACCGTATATGCAACCTAGTAACACACACACACACACATGTATATCCTCACAAAAAAATGGATGTAAAGTATACCCACTATAGTATACAATCCTTTCATTGTGGGCTGCAATAATTTTCTAAAGCCCACACTAATTTTCAACCCACGCTAAAGTTCTAGTAGAACATTAGCTTGGGCCATAGTGATTATTATTTGTAGATAATCAATGTGGTGATTGCTTGTTTATGTACTACTTTTGATGTAAGGTGATTATTTTATTTTATGTAAGGTGTTGGTTGGAAGTCTTCATGAAGACTTAGGGGAAGACATGGGGTCTTGGATCCATGGTAATTCCACCTCAAATAAAAAATCAATGTGACTCATGTTAATAGGACTATTTAGTGTAGTTACCATCACGGCTGGAGTACAAGGAGCTATACACAAACACTCATTCACAAAGCTCAAATCCCTCCAAACCCACAAACCTACCATTAAAAACCTTATAAAACCAACACACCAAAACCCTAAACCCTAAATCCTAAACTTGACTAGCATCAAGCACTAATAACACCCATGCCATGACAACTGGCCACAACCATAGCTTACACTACACCACCACCCCCCCCCCCATCATCCAAAAAGATGGCATTACTCTTTATACGTAATGGACGGCCACGATTACCTTAAAGAGTAACGGCTTACACTACCCCCCATCATCCAAAAAGATGGCATTACTCTTTATACGTAATGGACGACCATGATTACCTTAAAGAGTAATGGGCCGATATTCACATCAGTGCATGAACACCCACGTTTCTTTTTCTTTTTCTTTAATTTTCTTCTCAATTATGAACGTGAGTAAATAAGCATGCATGCGTAAGGGCTCCCCCGCCAATGAGCAGGCTCCTTTCTTTGAGCTCTCAACCCTCTCTACTGTAATGTACAGGAGGCCTTACATGGCCGTCAGAAAGTAGTTACTAGGCCGTCAGACTTTCGCATTCAAGGGGGTTTAACATGGCACTGAGGTCTCAAGCGAGGTCCCATTCCACGTCGTTCTCAATCGACATCCTCATCTTGTTGCGTGTTCCCTTCTCCCGGTCCTTTTAAGACCTGGGGTTTGAGGTCCTCATCATTCACTCCTCACACTGGTGGAAGTCTCTTTATTTGGGCCGCATTTATATAAACGTACTTAAAGTGGACTTTCCCCAACCTTTTGCTTTTATTACAGCAACTGATACCAAATTTGCGATGATATGTATGCATCAAAATAGTTCTTTTTTTATTTATTTTGTTTTGACATAGTACTACCGTAGAGGGTTCTCTAGCTACTCCAACACATTTTCCCTTCAAAATTTGTAACGTGTCATGCTCACATTCGCCATAACCCACTTGTATTCCACGTGGAAACTACACTAAATATGATATTCGGTGTCATATGGTATTTTGTGTCACTATGGTGACGTTTTGGATGACACTTCTTATGAACAAGTGAACAAATATTGTCATGGATGATGGATGAGTTCATCCATTGGCCAAAACGCTACCTTCTCTTGTCAACAACTTGTGATGAAGTATTGTCATGGATGATTGACATTCGGATGAAGAATCACTATGTGGGTGATAGTAATTGCAACACTGCAAATGTATAATCCCCCCACCCAAAAAAAATACAAGGAATGACAAATAATGTTGGGCTAACATTTAGTGTGGGTGGCACTATACCCTGGTTTATAATTAGTATTGAGCAAGACAATTAGAATTGGTGACACTAAATATCGTATTTAGTGTACATTCCGGCACAAGTAAAGATGAAATAAAGAGCCCTATATGATCATCGTGATGATGATTTCATTAAAAAAACAAATAGAGTACTTAACAAAGTGGACCCCAAGCCAGGTTTGGGAGCAAGACCATGAGGAAGACCCTTGATGTTATAAGCCCTTGAGGATATGTGCTTTCCGAGGTGAGGGCAAGCCAGGTTGGATTGCAAGCATAGGCAAGAGACAACTTTTGCATATGAAAATATTTTTCATCCATCCAACATAAAAGTTAGACTCCCTATAGGTGTATTGTCAATTCATTTCAAACTACTTGGTGTAGATTAATTCAGGTGTCAAATCGACCCAAAAAAAAGCTTGTGTTGGTAGAATGAGAGATTTGCATTGTACGCGAGAAGATTCGCGTGTCTCTACATGCGGTCCAACATGCCTTGCCCACATATCGGGAAGCGTGATAGCAAAGAGACGATGTCAACCCTGTGTTGACATGAATGAGCAATGCTTCACCCTTGGTCGTATTGGCAAATTCATATGTGAACCCAAGTTGGTTTTACGGAACATGGCTATGGGACCATTGGTTGTTTCTTTATTGGGTTTCCACACCATAAGTGATGCAACACCAACCTTGGCCCAACTCATGGACATGAACTACGATAGCATTCACATCCTCAAGGGCTTCTAATGTGAGGTGCAAGGAAGACACCACACTATATGCAACTTACAAATGAAGAACTACGATAGCATTCACATCCTCAAGGGCTTCTAATGTGAGGTGCAAGGAAGACACCACACTATATGCAACTTACAAATGAAGAACTACGATAGCATTCACATCCTCAAGGGCTTCTAATGTGAGGTGCAAGGAAGACACCACACTATATGCAACTTACAATTGAACTAAAAGTCACAATTGCAATGGCAATGACTATCTTCTCCCCCACAAATCGAAAGACATGAGACATGCGCATGCACATGAATCATTAATTATTTTTATAATATTTTTTTTTAAACACACACACGTGCTTTGTTCACTACCTTGCCTCATTGCATACTTTCATTCACATGTGATTTATCGCAAACTCAATGTTGGATTTCAAGTATTAGATCCATAACATTATTTCACCTCCTCATGGATTTTTGTGGGGTTACGAATCTAGATGAGTTTGTTACCCAACATTTCCATAATATCCATTGTATATGGGGACTCGTGCTAATGTTGATGTTGGTTTGTGATGAATTGCGAGCATGGGACTGCACATAGTTAATGTTCGACCTTAATCTATGCCAAAAATGGCAAGGTACAACCAACCCGAGAATATTGAAGTCCCAAAATGGTGGTGGGTGTCCATTAACTCATGAGCAGGGTTCGGGAGATTTTTGAGCTCAACCAGCTAAAATCCGTCCCTTCATAATTTCTACCGGTTTTTTTAGGATTTGATCGGTTGCAAACTTATTGTCATTAATTTGGATCGGCCAATATCCTATAATTTTTTTCAAGTGCCGGTTAATTTCCTCTTCATTGTAATGACAACCGGCCAAAAACTCGGGCATTGATAAGTAAGTTGGTTTCCAATTATATCTACAAACAACATACACCATTCAACAACAATGTCCAAAGAACATATCAACATACAACAATAATATGTAATGATATCAACATCCAACAAGAATGATCAACAATTTATCCGTAGCAGGAGTTGAACCTAAAATAAGCCATCAACCGGTTGATGGCCATGGATAAACTCTTCTATCATACCTAGGTCTTAAAACCTCATATTAGATTTGAGGCCACAACATGATAAAAGAGTAACCTGACATACCATACTATATACAAAAATGAAATTCACCAACTGTTAGAGTCAAAATCAACAATATCATCTTCACCTTCAAGAGGAAAACGCCCTGAAAGGTATCTTTGTGGATATGAAAACAAGCATCTAAACTTTGTAGAGTTCCTTCATAAAGCTATGGCTTCCATTAGTACATTATCAAGATCACCACAAAGATCTTCCATAGACACACTCATAATACATTCTAAACACTAGCCGTCAATAATGAAATGCAATAATGAAGCAAAAGCATCGTTAAGTTTCATGTGACCTACACGGCTGAGAACCTCCCTCATTCAATATCCGCCCATACCCTCAGGAGACCAGCCAATATCCGCCTATACCCTCGGGAGACCCAACTCATTTCCGCCATTTTCTGAACCTTAGGGGTTAAATTTCCTACATTATCTCATATTGGTCGGTTGATTTCCTATACTCTTCATATTTAACTCGGTTATACGGCCGAAATCTCCCCAAAAAAATCGGTAATTTTGCAATTTCACTCGGCTAACTTACAACTAGCTGCCGGATCTCCCCGATCATTGCTCATGAGCCAAGGTTGCAGAAATCCTACATATGAATGCATAGTGGCAACTCACAAAATGTTGTTGACACGCAAGCAAAGGAAATGTGATTCGTTCTTTAGTATTCATCCAACAAAGTGTGGTTTGTACTTGAAATCTTTGGCACATGGAAACGGAAAGGACTTTCTTCAGACCAAAAATTTTCCTTATGAATCTTGTATATGCATTTGGTAGTGGAAGCTTACAATGTGCTTGTGATTTTGACAAAGAAAAAATAGCATATTCTAAGTATACATACCACTTAGTAGTGAATTTGATAGAGATTAAACACTTAGCATGGTCTTTTTGCAACCTTTTGGACACTTTTGCGGTTTTCTCTAGATATACCATGCCAATAGCAACCTAGCCAACAACATCGCCTCCTATGGCCCCTTGCTACCCCCTTCCCCCTGGTGCACTTTCTATTAACGTTGAGTTGGGCCTATCGCCCCAACCCATATTCCCTGTCAAACCATGCGAACCATTGTCTACCATCTAGCAACCGACCCATAATTTCTTGTAAAGTTAAAAGTTACTAACTAAACCCCTAAACCCCTAAAGTTTAAATTACAAGGATATCAATAATATGGTTTAGTGAATGTTTGACTAATTGGATCTACTTCATTAACATATTATGCACTATCTACAAACAATCAATTAGAGAGTAGTGTGTGGTCTCCGAAACATTTGAAGTGTCATGACTTGCTAGAAACTATAAAAAAAAATTGGATGGCTAGAATCTCCTTACTTTCATGTCCATGTTGATGCTTCAGATTTTTGCCAAAATGTCTTTACCTTCTTGTCGGGGGGGGGGGGGATTGACTCATTGGGGAGGTTCATATGGCATGTGCAACTGAGGGGTATTTTGATGTAGAGGTTGTATTAAATAGACAATTGCATTACCTAATTGATGTTTTAGAATACCAAACATTACTTAGAGTTGAGGGAGGGCAATAATACTTTATACCATTCCTTCATTATATCAAAAATAGCTTTGTGTAAGGGTTAAATTAAAGAACACCAATTGTCACATGTATAACCGTACCCAAACAACCAATCATCACAAGTGACAAAGATAGCCATACTAAAACAACAAAGAAACATCACAAAGCAACGGATACATAACCTATGTTCACATAATATCCGTTTTTGGTCCATACAAACAAAGTGTACTCCAAATTGCATAGTACATTCTTTTATTACAAACCATAAAATAAATCTAAAACAATAAAATTGGTCAAATTATGCATAACACTCCATTTGTTATAATTTGCAATTCTCTATATTGTAAACAATAATTTACTTCCAAGAAATGTAGACTTTACATCCATTTTGCATTCACATACTCCGTTGGTCCCTCAAGCGTATTGTGAAGCGAACTTGGACCGGCTCCACCTTTTCCACCAACAAGAGTGCTTGAAGTGCCAATGGTCACGGGCCCTCAGTCTTGTCTGTGAAGTGGGCCATAGGCCATTGCAATGCATGCATAAAACCCCGGAAGGGGATTTGCCTGGGATTTGGCGAGAGAATTTAGTGTATTGAGGGCCACTTCACACACAAGACTGAGAGCCCGTGACCATTGCACTTCAAGCACTCTCATTAGTGGAAAAGGCATAGCCAGTCCAAGTTCTCTTCACACCAGAGCCCAACATTTTTCCTTTAAATTGCACCCAGACCCAGACCATGCCCATCAACAACGACCTATGCCCACCCATGCCCACCCATGCTATTCAAATTGCTCCCATGTATTCAAAAATTGTGTAACGTGCATTACCTGCCTACACCAAGTCTTGGTTGGATTGGACAAATAAAAGGTCGTTCACTATCGCTGGCTTCAGCCTGGAGCGCTTCTTGGTTAGTGTATTCCTTGCATCCGAGAAGTTTGACTCCGATTTGGAGTTGGATGCAGGGATGCACAAAACCGAACGCGCCACGCGCGACATGATGGGGAATCTGGGGGCTCCTTTCAGCTTCCACCACAAGAGAATATTGAATTTCGCAGTGGTATCTCGATTCATTGGCAATGCTAAGCTCACCGCTGCAATGATCTCATTTTTTCCGAGATCAGTGACCTTGTATGTCTCATACATACTGAACTCAAGCTCAATACGTGCGTTGAAGTTGCTAACAACTACGATCTCAACCCCATTGTCATGAATCTCTTCTAACTCATCCTCAAACTCATCGTTATGCCCATGCCCACCCATGCCCACCCATTATAATATCGAACCCATGCTCACCCATGAACAATAATATCGCAGCCATGCCCACCCAAAACCTATGGTCATGGGTGGGCATGGGCATGGGCATGGGTATGGGCACCCAATGTAGGGCTCTGCTTCACACTACGCTTGAGGGACCAACGGAGTATGTCAATGCAAGATGGATGTAAAGTCTACATGGATTCCTACATGGCATCAAATAGATCATGTTTCATGGTCACTTGGACTATTTTCAAAAACCACCTCTTGGAGGTAGGCCTAACACAAAATTGGGAGACCATAGCACTCCGAACGCTCACAACCGTTGATTTATTCTACTTTATCATGTGCGAGGACCCGCATGAATGGAAATTCATTGAAATAGCATTTGGTTGAGGGCCCAATCACATATGACTTCACACTACACTTGAAGATCCATGACCACACTACATGATTTTGGAGGTGTGTTGGGACGGCCTTTGGACACTTTCTTTTGGGCTCTCACAATCTCATGGTCACGGCTCTTGGCTCATGTGTGAAGTGACCCTAAGGACCGCTTTACACCTAGGAGCGGGGCCAATTCCCCTAGAGGCTGATTACATGAAATTTCAGCCCCTTTTGGGTTGGAGGCCGACCTCAACTACACATTATAATAAGATTATAATGGGGGCCAATTTTCCCATATGTAAAGGCCTTAGGGCCAAGAAGCTAGGCCGATTCAATAAATCTAGCATAACCCAACGATTCTAGCATAATCTAGCATAGAGCCGTTCATGTTTCCACATAATCCAATGGATATGGTTCGCTCAAAAAAATCATATTTTATTAAAAAAAAATTCATTGAAATTTGACATTGGCCCCGAGGCCAAGAATTGGCCTTCCATTTTGGGTGCACCCAACTCAATGAGCTTGGGCCGTGTCAGACCATGCATTTTTTGATTAGAAAATTCATACCATCAAATCGGCCCGGCCTCTAGGTGTAAAGGGGTTGGGGCCGACTTGAGCCTTTTGGACAATCACAAGTGAGGATTTCAAGCCTCTTACACAACGAATCGGCCCCGCCTCTAGGTGTAAGGGGTTGGGGCCGATTTCAACCTCTTGACCAATCACAAGTGAGGATTTCAAGCCTCTTACACAACGAATCGGCCCGGCCTCTAGGTGTAAAGGGGTTGGGACCAATTTCAGCCTTTTGACCAATCACAAGTGAAGATTTCAAGCCTCTTACACAATGAATTGGCCCGGCCCCTGGGTGTAAAGCGGCCCTAAGTTGGCCGCAACTCCAACGGCGAGGAGGTCAAGGGTGTGGGAAGGAGGGCATTTGTGGTAGGGTGGGGCGCTCAAGAGACACCCAACTATTTGGTGTGGCAAAGGATGAGACCTTGTAGGCATGGAGCTTGTTAGACTAGGTGTTTGGGCATAGCTTCTGATGAGCCTGATTAAGTGCATGCATGTGCGTATTTAAAAGACGACGACGACGACGATGATCTCCACCTTTGCTGCTAAATTGTGGACGGTCGGGAACATTAAGGGGGGGTTTACACTATGGACCATGAAGTCGTCCCACGTAAGAGGCCTATTTTGCGTGGGACGACTTCATGGGATGACTTCCATGGTCCAAGTTACTAAAATATTAGTTTTCATGGTTCATGGGCCCTTCACTAGGTGTAAACCGAATGTGGACCATGAAGAATGACCATGCACCAAAAAGGCTTAAAACGGCATTTTTCTAACATGGGCCCTTGCTCTTTTTCCCGGACCACCTCTTTTGCTTGTCCCAACGGAAAACCCGTTGGACCATGGCAGTGGATAGAGTAGGCTTAAAAAATAATATTTTGTGGACCTCAACCTCCGTGGTCACTCTGCCATTTTTTCCTTGGTGTAAACCCAAGTCGTCCCGGGACGACTTCAATTTCCAATCACATCGCTTAGACGGCCGTGGGACGACTTCATGGTCCATAGTGTAAACCGCCCCTAACAATGCCAATGGGAGCTTATTTGATGCCACGTGTAAGTAAGCTTCTACATAGGGTGGCTTAAACCCGAGGCCTTAACTATGGGACTTCTTAGGTAAAGCATCCTGAGGTCGGAATAGTACTATGATGGGTGATTTTTGTACCACTTGATTTCAAGTGCGCCTCATCACTTGTGATCCACTCAATCAAAGTGGGGGTTATCCAAGTAAACTAGATATTTTCAACCAACCAGGTGGGAACTTCAAGCTTACCCTTTGGGGGGGGGGAGGTAGGTGGTGGCCAGTTTGTCTGCACTTGTTTGATTGTTCATCTTCTAAAGGGGGCATTACACTAAATATTGTATTTATTGTCACTTACTCTTTGGAGTTACACACTGCTATTTTTTTTTTACTACTGATGTGATTATTTGCCAAGTAAAGTTGTTGTTGTTGTATAATGTCCAAAAAACAAACAATTTGACATTTGTTGGAAAAATATGAGATACACAATACACAAACATAGTATTGCATAAACTCAAAATAGTATGTGACACTAAATACAAAATTTAGTGTAGTCATCAAGGGGTCCTCTACTTCTTGTAGTGCCTGATTCAAAATTACATATAAACTTAAACCAACTAAAAAATGAGGCAACACCATAATTCACACCTGTGACAACATTGGAGTTGTCTTTCTTTTTCTTTTTGCTTCTACATGTGGTGTTGAAGGAGATCGACTGACATCAACAACATTGTTGGTTGGATCCTCTTAGATCCTATACCCACACTTGCAAGTGGCATAGCTCCTCCTCGAAGCACATAGTGCAATACTCTTGCACAATGGGATTTGGCATAAAAAAACTAATTCATCGATTCATGCCTTGATTTTGCGTGCTTTGGCCATCACAAAGCCCACTTGAGCTTGCGCTGCGATTACAAACTCTATTTGCCCCAATTGCTCTAGTTTCTCCTTAGCAACCTCCACGCCCGTGAGCTAGTTGATGCACTAAAACAATGACCATTTGATGCAGTTTGTTGAGGTGCATCAATCGTGTTGTTTGATCCTCGTCCTCTACATCTAAGTTACAACCTCATGTTGTTCACTTGTGGTTTATGCTTCCTTCCTCCTATCGAAATTTGGAGCTCTCATCCTTTCCTCTCTCAAAAACGTCCAGCTAGGTATCTCCTTGCTGTAAGACATGCAACATTGTGCAAAATGCCCTGGGCTAGATCACATGCATCTTCATTCGGCTGGCCATGCCCCTCCCACGCCTCCTTCATTGCCCGGTCTTCATGTCCGCACCTGTGTGGGAACTCTTTCCCGTTGGGAACTAATGTGACTATACCCGGTCACTTAGCCATTAAGCTCCTTTGGTATGTGAAGGAACTCCATCAATTAACTTGGAAATAATGAAAGTGATGTCAACTTCAATATTTGTAATTTTGAGTAGAAATTGTCACATTAGTTCCCAATAAGGAGTAGTTCCCATGTAGGTGCGGGCAGGAAGACCGGAAAATGAAGGAGGCATGAGAGGGGCAGGGCCTAGCTGAATGAAGATGTGATCTATCCCACGACGTGCAAAATGACCACAAAACAACTACAAACACACTCCAATGTGGTGTGGGTAAATATTTTGTTAGAAGATTGGCAAAATGAACAACCACATGTTTTTAACAATGGTAGAGACGTCCTATGAGGGGGAGAAAGGAACAAATGATCATGGCTTCTTGTTTCATTATTTGTTTTGTCAGAGAGACAAGACACCGCTAAAATTCTAGTTTTGTTGATATATAGTTTTGGAATAAAGAGGAGGTCAGTTGGGCCCTCCTCAAATTTGAAATCCTTCCTTATATTAAAGCCACTTCTTTGTGAATTTGGGGGGGGGGGTGAATGTTTTCTTTGGGTTATTTAGTGGTATTATGCGCGTCAAGGTGTCGTCTATAGGCATTTACAATTATTTCTTGTTATTTTAGGTGGAAATGTCAAAATCAAACCCACCTAGCATTAACTTTTATCGTTTACATTCTTGCAATTGGGAGCATACATATATGTAAAATATTATTTCTGATATGCGAGGGTTTGTATAAATGACCTAGATTGAATACATACTTGACTTAGTACATCTTATCACCATCATTGTATATAACCATATTATCATCTGTCTTTTTGTAGTGGGTTGTGTTAAATATACTTTCTGTGTCATAGACTAAGAAAAAATTGTTTGTTACATATACATGTTTGGGGCTTGCACAAACTATCACATAGACTATAGAAAACATTTCCACATTGCGTTAATCATGAGAATGGGGAAGTCCCATGATACCATCCCATGACTTTTGCTACCCTTTCTCACTCATATAACCTTTTAATACTATGTGCAAGGCCCCACCTTCGCCGTCAAAGGATGGATTGTCTCTCTCCTTGCTTTGAGACCAAGTAGCACTTTTGGGATTAGCATTGCTGCAAACTTTGACATGTTTTGTAGGCCACTTCCTTTGTCCAATTGAGATGTTTCTTTACACCCTTGGAAGAACCTTGAACTAACTTTCAAACGGCAATTCGATCATCCAATTGGATAAGATCTTGATTTTAGGCAATTAGGAGGGTGGTGCCGCTTTCAGAAGGCCATGTGAAGCTCCTTTCAAGATAACCCTCACACTCAATCTCATGAGGCTTAGTGTCACTCATATGCTTAGCCACCCCTCCGCATGGGTGGCCACCATCTTGTCATTTTGTTGGACTTGGGTGTCACCCCAAGATCCATTCTCGCTAGCATTGTGTCGAGCCACTCCAACTAGGGGCGTGACATTGTGGGTCAATGGTACGAAAAAAAGAAGTGGCACTAATGTGGTATTTCTTTCTTGCCAAATGTTGTTAGTCACAAGTGAACAAGACACTCCTCCCCATTTGAGAAAGCGATTTCCAAGCATGGGTTCACTTGAGTCCAAAGTAGGGTCCGGTAAGTGTTGTTTTGGACCAAGTATATTGGACTTGAACCATAATGTAAACCCACCCTAATACAAATAGCATTGTGGAAAACAAACCTCCCCCCCCCCAAAAGAAAAAGAAAAAGAAAAAGAAAAAACCATGCTTCCAATGGGTCTGAATCAATGTTGGACCAATATATAGGTGCATGCATGATATCAATAATGTTCATTAATAATGGTATTAAAGAATCTATCCATGAATATCAAAATTGCAATGCCAGTCAAATATTGATATTTGATGGGTATGTCAAAATTAAAAACTCTTTGTATACTCAAGATATTATTTGAATCAATACCATTCAAAATCATATTGATATTAGGACAATATTACATAGGTATGAATTCTTGCATTACATGAATGATATAAGAACAAACAGCTTCGTTGCAATATGCTTTGTCTTATCCTTTTTGACCCTACGTTGAATCCTACATGCACCATGCCCTCTCCTCATCTATAACTCCCTCCCCTTATGCCTCGTCTTAAATGTGGGAGTTTACTTAAGTTCTATATTTCATCTTTTACCCTACTCTACTCTACTCTACTGCATTCACCCTATATTTTAATTTTCCACTCCTTCTATCCGCTCAAGTGATGTTCCCACAAGGGTCCCACAATGCCTCTGTCCCAAGTTTAAGACAAAGCCAACAAAAATATCCTCAAACACCCATGCCCTGATACATTAAAGATTATATCTAGTATCACCAATTAATTTTTTCATGCTCAATATTGATTGTAGTATGCCCGTGTAGTGTCACTAACACTATATGTAAATGTAACCTAACATTATTTATCATCCCTTGTAAAAAAATTGTAGGAATCATAGGCTTACAATGTTGCAAATACTGTCACTCACTAAGTGATTTTTCATCCATGTTTCAATCGTCCATGACAATATTTCACTACATAAGTATTAGGATTTAGACAATATCAAAAGTGGATGAATGAAAAGTAAGTTGGAATGACAGTACTCGTAAACTTATTCGTAAGAAGTGTTATTAGAAACTTACTGCAGTGACATAAAGTAGTTAGTATAGTATCCAAAATCGTGAAATCTTCATTATAGATATCCATATGGAATGAGAAGAAGATGGCACCAATCCAACACTTGGTTTGATTTTTGGATGAATGCCTCAACTTAACGAGGACATGCCTAATTCAATTACTTCTCTTAATAAAAAAAATCTAGATTTGAGTGGTATGCGGTTTGGTGTGATTTTAAAAATGGGTACCAAAAAAAACATGTCTTTAAAAATAATTGGATTGTGTCCTCAAAATATGATGACCATTCTAGGTACAATAGTGAACCTATTTGGGGGGGGGATCCTATATGACCATTTAACGAGCACAAGAGTCTTTAATTTCATAATGACTAAAATATGCATATGAACTCCAAAAATTACGAGGAAAGTGGCTATGACCTTGATTTGGGTATGGTAACCATCTCATACTAGTTGCATGTTTTATATCCTAGGAGGAGTGGGCTAGCCGGAAAAAGTAACCATTTAAAACCCATCTGAGGTCAAGGCATCCATAGTCGATCATGTTCATTTAACAGCTCACTAGGGTACACATAATGCCGACATGGATATGAGATCTATAAATTTAGGCGAACAGAGACAAGGTTTATGTGGTGGCGGCTTGTAATTGATTACCCTCATAAGAGTTTTTGACAACTCTCGTAGCCAAGAATTAGCAATTAGATTAGCAATTTTGGGTTAACCTATAGATTCATTGTGTGTTCCAGTAAACTTTACCGCTTCAAAATTTATAATGATTTCCATATCCATGAAAAAAAAAGATGATTTTTTGGGTGCATTCTCCTTAGAATTTGTTTCTCTTTGCAAGGTAATTAATCCCCAGCTGTTACTCCTCATAACATTATTCAAATCCATAACAATGTTCTAGCGTGCAACTGACAATATTTCATAGAATATTCCTCACATTCAAACTGAATAGGAGAATATTCCGTGGAATATTGTCAGTCCCACATAACATTGTTATGGGTCTGAATAATGCTATGCTTCCAAATAGATGCAAACTCTCTTACTTTGATTGGCTATAGGGGCCTCAACCCTAGAAGGAAGATTGGGGGGAAAGAGCACCAAAAGAAGTTCTTATTGAATGGTAAGTTAGAAACACCCTAGAAAGGGTGGCGATGATAAGGCTACCCAACAAGGAAAGGAGAGCGAGAGAGAGAAGAGAGAGAAGAGGAGAGCCTTTCACTTTCATGGCCTTGTTGTCACTCTCGTGGTTTCTTTCTTTTGTTGGCTTTCACTCTTTTGTTGTTCACATCACATCACATGGAAGGAAAGGAAAGCCTACTCCTCAGAAGCTGCCGCCCCTCTCGTTGATGATTTTGCGGCCCACAGCGACTCGCAGCAACCACTGTCACTTTTTCATTACCATCACGTAACTTACGTACCCTTCAGCATCATCCAATCGCCAATTTCGTGTGGATATCACTCCCGGTGCAATTTGAGCTCGTAGAAATTCAACCATCTGCAGGGATACATTTTGCAAAGTTGAGTAGGAGCGGGATATGGGTGGGTAGCTCGTCGGAGGAGATTGGCGATGGTAACGGTTTCCACATTGGGGCGTTACGAAGTTTGGGAAGAAGCTCTAGGGAAAGGAATTTGAAATGGCAACGACGACGGTTTCTATTGCGTCGCCAACAAGCTCGCAGCAAAGGAGCTTGCTTGGCCAGCAGGAACTGAGCTCGCTGGGAATTGAGGGGTCCTCATCGTCATCGTCATCGCGGGTTAGGTTTCTGGGGTCGAGCAATAGCGCGTTATTGAAATGCGAGCGGGAGTATTTCCAGGTGAGCAGTAGTAGTGGTAGTAGCTCGGGGAATTGGCCACGGGTGGGGCGGCGAGCTTCATCGATTTGGAGTGCTGTGAGTGCTCGCGGCAGCAATGCTGGAATTGGGTTGCCGAGTAGCACTGAAGAATTGAGCAAGAAGAAAAGTTTCAAAGGTTTGGAGTCTTCCAGCTCGGTGCCCATCCAATTCGAGAGTGGAGAAGAGCCGCCCACCGTTGTATCTGCGCCGAACCGAAGGATAGTGGCCAGTAAGTAAATTCTTTCATCATTGACAATTTGATGTATGATGTGTGTGGACTAAGTAAAATCATCATATTCACAATTTGATGAACGATGTGTATGGACTACGTAGTTTTTCATATTCACAATTTGATGAACAATGTGTCTGGACTAAGTAGTTTTTCATTTTCACAATTTGATGAACGATGTGTCTGGACTAAGTAAGTGCTCATATCACAATTTGATGAATGCCGTTTATGGACTAAGTAATTCCTAATATTCACAATTTGATGAATTACGTGTATGCTCTTTGCGAGTGGTCTCAAGTCGGAGGATAAAGAAGATGTATCTGAATTTGTGGGTTCTGTGTCCGTTGATTCATTAGCGCTGGTAAACCCCTCTCCCAGTGCCAAAAAGACTTAGCAAAAAATAAAAAAATAAAAAAGTAAGGGATCCACGTCATGAGTAAAGTGAAGTATTTTCCGTCCACATGGCTCAAGAGCACACTTGTGACGATTGCACTTTCGTAGTGCTAAGGAGAAGCCCTTTTGAAGAAGGTTTCCCTCTTGTATGTCTGCACGCAAACTCAGTCCAGGTCATTGTGAGTCACAATATGTTAAATCATCGTGGCAATTAATCTCCAGTGAGAGGAGCTCCCTTTAGGACTAACTCTTAAAGGCCTGAGGCGTGAAGCATTATCTGAAATCTGTTTATAAATTATCATTTTCAAGGGATGCTTGAGAACCATCAAAAAGTGTGAGGCACCATCAGAGGATCACAACCATATAGATGAATTACAGATAGTATATATTGGTGGATTGTTGCAAGCATAATATGCTTTTGAAGTGATCAAATTTTCAAACTGATTCTTTAGATGTGAGCACATCATGAGGTATAGAAACTCATTCATGAAAAGTCCAGAAAGGATCTTACAATGATGAGAGGTGGAATGCAGTTGGTGATTTACATGGGGACTTTGAAAGAACACAATGGGCTCTACAATTGGCTGGAGTTTTGAGCAAGGATGGGCTACATCGCTGGGTGGGGGGCACTACGGTATGTTACTTATTCACAATCTACTGCATTCCATCACTTACTGCGAGAAGAACTTTTCTTTCATCAATGTAGTTTTCCTTGAAATTCCTAAACCCTAAACCATTGAAAACATTAAATACATTGAATACATTAAATACATTAAATACATTGAAAACATTAAATACATTGAGTGCATTGGTGTTGATGGGAAAGGAAGCACCTCTTTTTTTTCTTTTAAAAAAAAAACATTTGGTCATGGATTTATGTGTGGCACTGGCATCTGTCAGGTTTTGGTGCAAGTTGGGGATGTGCTAGACAGAGGAGAGGACGAGATTGCCATCTTGTCACTTTTGGCATGGCTAGGGAAGCAAGCACGAAACAAGGGTGGGGCTGTCTTTCAGGTTTTTATTTGACTGCTCAACTCCAATCTTTTATGTTCTCAGAGTAACTTCTGAAAGAGAGGAGCTTTGTCCCAACTTGTGTGTGAGCACGTTCTGGTAGTAGAGTTATCCTCTTACTCAACGGGCCTCTAGGCTTGGAGTTGGTTGTTTTGCATACACTACCTTCCATGTTTGGTGGTAGTGTGGAGGTTTGAATGAAGAACATTTTATATTGGTTCATTGATGATCAAACTCTTTTTGAGATGCCAAGAGGTGCTTAATTGAGTTTGGCCCTCAATGAAGCAAGATGGGTTGCTCTTTACTTAGATTCAAACACTACCTCTGAGCTCATACCACAAGTGGAAAGAAACTATTGATTCTGTATGCAAAACCACCATTGGGAAATCATAGGGGACGAACTCATGAGAAAGTCCCTTTGAGTTAAAGGATAACTTCAATATAGCAATGACTTTGTCTTACCTATCAAATTAATGAAGTTCGTCAATGACTTAATTGGATGGACCTTGATGCATTTGAAAACATATGCTCTCTTTTTACACAGGTCCTGGGAAACCATGAGACGATGAATGTGGCGGGTGACTTCCGATATGTTGCACCTGGTGGGTTTCAAGAAGCAGAGGCATTTGCAGAGTACTGTGAAGAAGAGCACGGCGGCGACTGGGATGCAGCATTTGAAGTATGGCATGAAGCATCCCAAGAACTCAAAAGTGGCCATAGAATGGACCTCACTGGCTGGCTGCCTATGTTCAATCCTCTTAGGGTACGTGCTCATGACTTCCAACTACACTAAACATCTGATTTAGTGTGGCATTAAAATTGGTGTGCCATATTAATTAGAGCGGTCTTCATGACTTGTCATGTAGCATGAAGTGTCATATGACACCTTCTCTAGTTTCCACTCAATGAATGCAAGATAATTAATATGGATCAATGATGAATGATAGTGCAGGTCAGATTAAAAGTGTAGTGCACAACAAGAATGTGAAAGTGATTTGAGTTTGTTCCCTTTTGATGAGGCTGCTGGTCAAATGGACAGGGTTTTCTGTTACCACAGATCACAAATTTGTAAACAACGTTGACCCTTAAAGGGACTGGGGATATGTTTATATGGGATACATGACAGTTTGTCCAAAACCCTCACAAGTATTGAAACAATAATTTATTTTGTCTACGATATTGAATCCATATTTAGCACAACCTTTTAAGGAGAGGAAGTGAATCAAAAGCATATGTGACAACATTGATTGAATATATGTGGTATGTATTTGATTCTAGGTCACTTATGCAAGCTCAAGTTCCCCTATCATTCATTTTACATATATGTATGCTCCAAGCCAAATAATGCACATGATAAATGTGCTGATTCTAGACAGGGTCACTTTTGACACCTTTAGCTAATCAAAATCAAGAAGTAATTTTAAACCTCTCTCCCCTTGACGCCTTGAGGCCCAGAATGAGCCTCTCAGACCTTCAAGGGTTAAGAAACTGACATGACTTGGACGTGTGCACCTGACTTGATTTACAGATGCATAAGGGTGTTGCAACAAGGATGATGCTTTTCAGTCCAGGAGGGCCAGTTGCTAAGCAGTTAGCATGCCATGGGGTGGCACTGAAAGTGAATGACTGGTTATTTGCCCATGGAGGAGTTCTTCCTCATCATGGTAATTAATGTACTCATAACTCATACTATTATCTTCATTATTTTAAAGACACTATTCCTGGTGGAATTCCTGAGTAGGTAGATTGGAATCTTTGGAGTCATTCCTGCTTTGTTTCAGAGTGTGCTTTTCTAATGTCAGGGTATAATCTTGACACACCTAGTATGTCAAGATTATATTCATTTTTATTGTATTTTGTTTTGTTTTTTAAAATACTGAATGTGTGACACAAGAGCTATGACTTGGTCTTTGGTTGAAGTATTGCCAAGCATCATGTTGTCATGTTTCTGCTTGGGTGCAGTGGACTATGGCTTGGATAGAATGAATCGAGAAGTAAGCATGTGGATGAAGATGGCAAATAATCGATGGGGCCAGCCAAGTCAAATGCCCTTCATTGCTGTTAAAGGTTTTGACAGCATAGTGTGGAGCAGGATGTATTCCAAAGAGAATTTTGAAAAACCTGAGGAGAAAATACAGGTATACATCTAACTGTGGCAAGGTGATAAGTTCAAGAGAGAGAGAGAGATGGCGCCACCCACTTGTGTTGGCGTGAATGAGGGATCACCTTGATCATAGCCACAAGCTCATATGTGAACCTGAGACGGGTATATGGAGCAAGGGCTCTGGGTGAAGTGCAACTGCCTCTTGTTGGAGGTGGTCTCTTGTGGTATCCATGCAAGGAGAGGCCCCTATGTTGGTCGAAGGTTGTATATTAGTGTGTTGTGTGTTTATGTGGGTACCCTGAGGGTGGGTGTTATGGTGATAAGTTTGTTCATATTCATAACAACACACATCATGCACTATTTTGCGGATCTCGCTGGTTAAGTGGCATGAAGACTTCATTAAATCTATGTCTCTCCGGCTTTGACTGTTCTCCTGAACACGTAAAACTGCAGGCTTGTGCCATACTTTCAGCAGCACTTACGGCAACGAATTCACGCGGCCTTGTGGTGGGCCACACACCTCAGACAATTGGTGCTAACTGGTATGATTTATTCTCTTATTTTTTTTGATACTTTGTTTCTTTTGGCTTTCATCATAACATCAATTCAATGTAGTGGAAGCATGTTAACACTGTCCTATTGACCACTTAACTGAACTTCAGAAAACACACAAAATTCTGGCAAATATCAAATTCTATCAAATTCTTCCTGGGTTGCTGTGTATGTCCTTGTTTTCCAGAAGAGAAGAGTAGTATTAGTATGGAAATTAGGGGGATGGAATTTGGGGAATGGATTTATTGATTGTCAATTGCGTTCATGCAGCAAGTGTGATGGAAAAATCTGGCGAATAGATGTTGGCATGTCCAGTGGAGTCCTTCATGCACTTCCTGAGGTATGCATGTGCCTCTGTCTTCTGTGTGAAAGCCATTGTTTCTGTTTCATCTGTATTGCTTCATTCCACGTTTCTGTTTCGCATTTTCCTGGGAGCACCTAGATCAATTGCAAGTGAGAGGATTACTACATTGATGATGGTAAATGGTGTGGATAGATGTATAGTGTGACTTACCATGGGCAACCCTATACGGTGGCCCATATTATATACCATCATGCATGAAAGTAGTGTGCACCCCAGTTACACTTTTGCCCCGATGATCTATCCACCTCCTTCCCCTGGGGTGGAAGTCTTTTAATCCAATAGAAATACCATAACCTACAACATGGACCTGTAATGTTGAATACTGTGGGTTGGTATTTAGTGTGCACCCACTTTACTATACCAATGTTATTAGTGCAGAAATGAGCTCAATAGTGTGGCCCACAATTTCTACCATTTACTATGTAGAGAATGCATAATTTTTGTAAATTTTTCTCTGAACTATTAACATAGATGCTGGTTGGTTGTCATCACAGGTACTTGAAATCATGGGTAATGAAGTGAGGATACTTCGAATGGCAGAGGAGTTTCTTCAGGAAGATGAAGATCCTGCAGAGGAGTGGTCTGGCAGTATGCGAATGCAAAATATGAAGCTCTGAACATGTCAGATATCCTATAATTTAGTGCTCAGTAATTAACAACTTCTTCGAATCACATAATTCCAAGCATCCACAATGGTTCTATGAGGCTTTACTTTACTCTAGAAAACTCAGAGAAAACCTTTCAAGATTCACCTCTTAACAGTTCCATGCAGGCGTCCCACAACAACAATTTTGGACTCAGTTTGTTCAATATTGAGTTCTTGAGATGAAGTTCATTGATTCAGGAAACGTGCAGACTACATTTTATTCATTTTAGGAAGGCAGTCACTCATTATCGAGTGCTTACCTACTCATGATGCACATCTTGCTTATTGAGGTGGCATGGGGGTTGTACTCTTAAGATCATTTTTTGTACAGACTGATCAACCATAACTACTCAAGTATGGTGTGACCTTTAATTGGCCAAGGGAAACACTGGAACTCCAGTCAATTATGCAATATTTGTTGGACCTTGTGTTTCCTTGCATGCCTTGAAGATGTTCGGTGTTGTGTTTATCCGTTTAGCTTCAATTCTGCACCATTATTAAACATATCTGTCATTCGGAATTCTGATTCTGTACTCTGCCACAAACTTGGGATCCTCCTGAGCTAGGCCTATTATTTGCTGTCATGACCGTTCCGTCATAAACCACTACACAAGACCCTTGCAGAGGTGGTTAGGAGACCTTGGCAACCTTAACACCGCATACGTGCTTCTTGACGCGCATTGAAGGAGAGAGCACTCATCAAATCACCCTCTCCTTTAAAGTACAGTAATCTCCCGTTTAAGTATGCACTTTGAACCAGAGTGTTGGTGCGCACTTAGTTGGTAGGTGCGTACTTTAATCAAATCATTTTCTAAACCCTTTGATTCGATGAATCAAGACAAGAAACGGATGAAACCTAAGATAACCCGCTTGATCGAAGCCCAACAATGTGAAATCATTGCAAAGTTGAGCAAGCTGAACGCATCAAGCAAGCGGGCAGCTTTCGATGATGCAAACAATGAAGAATATTGTGTTGTTATGATGAGGATGTTGATGAAGTTTTGGAGACGATGTGAATTAAAGAAGAACCACCTATCGATGACGAAATCTAGCCTATCAAGACATTTGGTGAATTTGAAAGTGCTACCAACTTCAAAGGCTTTGAAGCTCTAGACATCATTGTCCTCGACATCAAAGACCAATTGCTTTGCTCCGATTTTCAAACGAAAGTTGGGCATATGTATGATGAACTACGGCGATCGTTTGAGACGTTACAACAAAACATTTACAAACTAACTTTGAATGTCAAGTGTAAAAAATTTATGCATATGCGACAAATGACTATGCATGACATGTTCAAACAATAAAGTATGAACCCTAATTTTTGTCAAAAAAATTGCTCACTTAACCGGGATGCGTACTTAAACGGGTGCATACTTAAGCGGGAGATCACTGTTCTTCAAGTATGTAAGCATCAACCTTCACGTGCAATATTGCAGAGTCCCCAAGAATCAAGGCTCTACATTAGAGTGTAGTCAACATTTCAACACAAACAATGGTTCCTAACACTTCTCGCCAACACCCTTTGTAAATGTACCTATATAACAAATCGCCCAATATCCATCAATGGTAGCGCATAGCACCCTGAAGCAATTAAAAATGATAATAAAAATTAAAACATCTATTCCAATGTTATTAAACTCGTACCCACATGTGCAATTAGATCAACAAGTCCATACACACAACTCAAGCAAGTTGTAGTCCCATACTAGGTTCTTGGTCCAATATTATTCCAGTTGAAGATAAGCTAAAAGTTATCATGGCAACAAACCCTTGAAGGGGGTAACCTCCACAACATTGGACATAACATGAGAAAATTTCAAGCTATGAGTTAAGGGTGGGGCCAAACACTCAAGATCTTTATAACCAAATTCTTTGAAGACTAATTTTCATGTGGCATGTCTACTTCATGAGTGTTCAATCAAAGTGTCTCTCATGGTTTGAGAGGGAGAATATGTGATGAATGAGGTTTACCTAGGGAAGAGTGATGGATTAAATTCCATGTTGTGTTGGTCTTGGCAAAGTTTAGATGCACATCATACCTTGAAATTTGTTTGGCTGGTGTCAAGAGATGGAGGCATTTTGGTTGGTGTGTGAAATGATATCTACCTAAGCGGAGCAAAGGTAGGTTAATTTAATGAAGAATTCTATCATGCACTTGTGTGAAAATTTGATGAGGAGTACATTACCAAGAATCAATCGGCAATAAAAGCTATATCATAGTACAACTGCAATTAATCAATGTACTCCAAATCAATGAACAGGAAGAAATTTGAGCCAACTTGGTCGCTATCCTTATTGCTTTAGTACCAACCGGCTTTTCATTGAAATGCTTTAGTTATTCCTTGTATTTTTACTTTTCATAGTAGAATTTCTAAATATGGTTCGGTTCATTTCCTAGAGTTTTCATTTTGAATCAGTATTTTGGGAAAAACGAACCGGTTGATCTGTAACTAGTAGTCGGTTCTCTGCATTCATTGCTCTGAATCATAGAGTGTAAAAGAGGTTGTGATGTCATTTAATTATAAAATTGTATAAATATTGAGAGATGTTTGGAGGAATTAAAGCATTTTGACCCTGGCCACCTTATTTGAGTTTGAAAAGAAAAAAAATTGTACACAACCTTGTTACCAAGGAAAAAGTGTTCTGCACATGTGTTAAGGATTAGTGCATTCTGTCCATGTTATGGCTCAAATTTGGAAGCCTAAAGGAACATGGCATCCAAAGCTTGGCCAATTTGCTTCAGCTGAGAATCATGTAATACCCAATATTCAAGACTGTACAGACATTGCAGAAAAGTAAAGCTAGGCTAATCAAGGTGTAATATATCATTCATAATAATGTAGATGTCCTTTAGACGTTTTTTATTTGGATGCTTTTCTCGTTGCATCCATTCATGTAAAATATGATGAAACATGTAATTAGTGTGAGATGATTAGCAAATCCAAATCATGCATGTAGACATTCGCCTCATGATATTCGAAGCTCAGATGATTATCATTTTCATTATTGTTGTGTTGGCAAAAGGCACATCTACCTTAAATACCAAAACACTTGTGTCTATCTTCTATGTTGATGCAACGACATTTCTGATGTTTTCAGTCTCTCCCAGCTTGGTTCCTGATGTCAAAGTGATGTTCCCATCAACGTCAATTTTTGCAGGTGGTTCCCAGTACAGAGTACTTGACATAAGATGGCACACAATTCACTGATGGGCAATGAGAGGAATACGATGCACTAATATTTGCAGCAGGTATTAATAGCAACGTCTCAAAGTGGTTAAAGGTGAATTGCTGGAAATGAAGCTGCAATCTTCTGCCAAAAATTTGAGTACATAATCTGAATTGATTACTCTGAAAGTAACTTGCATCTTACTTTGAGTATAGAGTGCATTATTTGTCAAAATCAGCACAGCTTCGCAATCTGACAAGATGCCAGGTCCTTGACCATCTCCTGGCAACCATACAATAGTATTTTCAATTCAATTTAATGTTTAAGCAAAACATGTAATCTTTTGACAAAGGGGAGAGTACCACAAGATAAGAATATGTTTCCTGCATTTTGCAGGGTAATGACGACCTGTAACTTAACAAAGATGGATATCTGAAGCATACTTCAAGGAATGATTGGAAGGGAAAAAGGGGGCTGTGCACACTTGGATTTGGAAAAAGGGCAAAGTGTATTGCTGGAACTAGCAGAAGACAGACATCAACTGAGATGTAAAGGAATATATGTAGCATCCTGAATCATAACTTGTGTAAGTAAGCACAATTTTGTGAAAGCAGATTTTTTGTTGTAAAAAGTGACACAAGTGTGCTTCTGACCTGCATACAACATCTTCATAGCATATTACTGATGCTCTACAGGACCGTGATGCACATGGCAATCTTACTATCACAATTTTGTGAAATGAATGAAATAATGCCTACTAGAATTGCATGGTTTGAGTGGTCGATGCAATCTTTTATTCACAGCCTAGTCTGTAACAGTGCAACAGATCCCTCGGCAGACTGGAGTGGTATTGGTGGGATCCAGTAGCAGCAGCAATCGCCATTTGTTGTTACATATATCTACACTAAATATTTCTTTTGTTGTCATATGGCATTTTGTCACTGTGGTAACTTTTCTAATGGCACTTCTTATGATGAGTTTACAAGTACTATCTTCCCAACTTGCTTTGGTCCATCCACTGTCCAAGACCCTACCTGCTCTGCAGGACTGCTGACATGCGCATGTGTACTTGCTCTTGCTCACCCACTCTTCTATGGCATAATGCATGAAATTCATGCCAATTATAGTGACAAAGTTTGCATATTCTGCATCCTACCATTTATGTAATGACATATTGTCAATGATTGACATTTGAATGAAAAATCACTTAGTGACAGTGATTGCAACATTGTATATCTATAATGCCCAAAAATCTTCACAAAATAATATCAGGTTTAGATTTAGAATTGGGGACACTAAATACAATATTTAGTGTGGTGATTATTTATGGAAGGATCCAAAGTTAAACAAATCTGAAAGCAAATTGTCTTGTCCAGCTGATTTCACACAAATATATTCATCATGTGAGGACATGGTAATGTCAACTACAATCAAGTCATATTTGCAAGTGCACTAAGTTGGAGGATTTCTTAACAAACTGGGGAAAAATTGGACTCATGTTCCAGCAACATAACACTGGAAAAATGCAAACACGTACGCAAGTTTAAGACTGATTCTAGTCAAGCACAATACTCTTATTACTTCAACCCTTTTGCAACCCATGAGCTCATGATCTTGCACCTCATGGCATGATATGAAGGTGAAAAAAGCATCAGAGCACAAGGGGTGTGTACTATCTACAAAAATCTTAACTAAGTGACATTCTGTCTTAGTGATGGAGCTCTTGAGCTGTGAGGCACCACTTGATTAGTATAGAGTTTCAATCCCTCAATTATTGTGCGCCACACTGAATCCCCCAATGTAGTTGGATTAGTATGACATGCATTTTTCACATGTCTGCAGGAAGGAGACATGATACACTCACCGAACGTCACCTTGCTTAGATTGTTCATTTTGGTAACACTAGTGTTTCTCCAACGACAATGTTATTTCCGTCTCCAATTTTGTTCACTGCTACCAAGGAATCCACTGACACCTGGGCATGGCATAAAAGTTCACAGTTAATAAGCGCTTAGAACATCAAGCAAGAACGAATATCACACAAGCTTCACTGCGTGAAATCTGAACTCCAGACACCCAGTCCTCAAATTCTACTGTGTAGTACTCATGTATGTGCATTGTAACAGTGTAAACCAAAGGAAGTCTTTGGGACTGAAGGTGAGAAGAAAAATATCTGAGAGCGTTTCAATGAAGGAACGAAGTTCATTGTGTCAATGATAAAGCATAAATCTCTTGATCTCGATAGTGATCCCTTGACTCAAAGAAACTCGGTTAACACGTCAAGATGATTCTGGTTACGAAGTCTTACCCCATATTTCCGGGCAATACCCCAGAGTGTGTCACCCGAATGTACTTCAATTGTTTGGCCACCAACTTTCTTGTGCAAACCGTTCAGTTTAGCCTTTTGGGTTTTATTGTGGCCGAATTGAGAATGCCCCCTTCCTGCAGCTTCCAAGGAGCCCTTTACTTCCTTGCCCGCAAGTTCTCCATTCTCGACACCTTTCACTTCTTTGCCACCTCCAACCAGGGTGCCCTTGATTTCCCTGCCCACATCTTTCAAACCTTCCTTGATATCCTTGTCAACCTCCTCCGCGTTCGCTAAAGGTCCCTGCGTACAGTGATGTGCAGTAGCGCATAACACCAACAATTTCTTGTTATTATAATAAACTTCCAACATGATCAAGGAAATTGGCCCCTCAATAGTAAAGGAAGAATTCTTTTGCTTCATATTTGGGTAACATCCGTTGCAAATGTGTTACTTCATATTAATTCATCTCCTACCGCTTGCAAGGAACCACATCGGCGTAATACGCACCTTCTCTTTAGATTCGCCCTCCTTTGTGACGTGTTCTTGAGTGTGCACAAATTGCTTTTTATTTCCTCTCCCGGTAACCGATCTGAACAAGCTCCAAGCAATGCCCGCGCCAACGAGGACACCTGCGGCCTTGGCAATGGTTTCATCCTTGATAGGTTTTCCTTCCTTTCCTGCTTTAGGAGGCCCTCCATGTTTGGCATCATTAGCTGCCATTCCTTCACCCCTGAGCAAGGAAATGAAGACAAGGTTTCTTAGTTAAACACCAAAGACCACAAAAACACCACAACATCAACAGGCATGAACTTCAGGCTCAATACAAGTACTAGTTTCATAACACTCCAACAACAACCGAGGACAACGCCATGTATTTTTGCAGGAATTTGCAACTGTCTAGCTGCGTGGACCACACAACCATACTGTACATACAATCATGTCATTGGACGACACACATTCCAACGTCATGATCGACTTATGACAAAATTGACAAAGGTTGTACAGGCATATTCACTTGGAAATAAGTGGAGGCCCTTCGGAAAGAATCTCGGATTCTCCAGTTCACAGAAACCGAAAACATCATTTTGTCCGGTTCAGGCAGGCACAAACCATTTTTTGAAGGAACTACAAAACTCGCAGTAATAGCAAACATGAGGCACAAACAACGAACTCAGACCACAATTTCCACCTGGTTAAAAAATCTCTGGAACCTGGGAAGGCCAGTCTAGAAAACACAAATGAAGGCTCTCAATACAAAAGTGGAGAACGACGTTCACAAGCCAGATTGAAATTCTCTCCTGTTTCACAACAATCCAGAGCCGTTCTAATCTAGGAGAAAATCAGTTTTCCTGTACGAAATTGAAAACAGAGGAACACTGCAGTCCACGCACCCTAACGAAGGGATTGCAGCATCCACATATATAACTGACGTCTTCAAAGACTGTCATGCTTAAAAGTTCCGCTATTTCAAAGCTTCCAAACAGCTAAAAGGAGAAAACACAACTTGAAATGAAATAGTATTGTAGCAGAGAACAGAAAGTCCACAGACATTTTTCTCCTTGAACTTCAAAGACACTATTTAGGCGCACAGTTTCGGAGTCCGGTCTGTGAACACAAACGAATACTTCCAATCCAGTAACGGATTAGTTTTAAATAAATGAATACCTCGATGTACATATGCATCAATCCAGTCCCCGAACCTGACCCGCGAAGCTCATTACAAAGAGAGGATCGATTAGCAGCACAAAAATGAAAAGCGAAAACTAGTAACAAAAGTCACGGAAAATGCCAGTCCATGTACCCGAACGAAGTGATCTCAGCAACCACAAAACCGATCGTCCTGCGACAAAATGCTTCAGGGTTTAGATACTCCAGAGGCTCCAACAGCTTCTTACAGAAAGAACAAAAACCAAAACACAAAAAAACAAAATGCGGTGAATGCTGGAATGGAGGAAGCGATAATGAGCGAAGAGCGACAATGCGAAGGATTCCCTCGGCGACTCCGGGAACCTTGGCGACGCCCTAATTCCGTGCCAGTGGGATCCCGTGTTCCACGCACAATGTCACCACGGGGACAGGGTCTACATAACGCGGGATTAGGATCCAGCGAGGTTCGCTTGCCCGTGCCGGTGGGATGCTAGGCCTGGACCATGTCTGATTAGGCTCGGCGCAGGTATGGTGTCCCGTTCTGGAGGTCCGGTGCCTCCCCATGCGTCCCGTGCCCGTGAGTTCCGCCCTGACCAGAGGTGAGACCGGCCGAAGCTACGACTGCATAGGCTCGGAAGAGGCTTGGAACAGGTTTGTTGTCAGGTTCGGGTACGGGGCTTTCAAATCTCCTTAATGACTTTGAAGGTACCCGCCATTTTGGAAGGGGCAGCTGAAGTGCACAACATTAAAGACCTTGCATTCATTGGGTGCGGTTTCTATTTTAGCTCTTAAATGCTCAATAAGTATGCTCACTTGTTTGAAATGACACAATTTTTGTGCTTTTCTTGGTGCCCCTAAGGACAAGCCCAGTGGTCCTTGGATCCGCATCTACATCTGCACTTTTTCATCCGAGATGCAGATGCAGATCGAGGAATGTGGCCCAGTGGTCCCCCTAAACTGTAAATTCGGATGAAAACGTAAGCAGGAATTGACGCCCTCCCTGCATAACGTCGACTTGTGTAGGGAGTCTGCTATTTGAATAAGACGCCCATCATTAAGGGTGTTTGTTAGATAAGACAAGCCAGTTGCCGACTTCGTAGTGCCTGGCTTCCGGTACATGGGTAGTTTAGGGTAAATTAATCTGGTGGGATGCATGCATGACTGGCCGACTTACCTGCATCTGCTTCTGCATCCCGGGTGGAGCCCACTTTCCGTTCCCGGATGCAGATGCAGGTGCAGGAAGTCACTGGGCTTGCTCTAAAGGCCCAACTCCAAATCTCTAATTGTCTAATCACATTCATCCTAATACAATGTTTTATTAACTTAGTAGTTTAATAAATCCAAACGTTTGGCCAATTTTGGACTAAATTGTTGTTGCACATCCGCTTTAAAATCTCTACTATGATGTCAAATGTCTACACACATTATGTCCATATTTTTTAATGTACAATCACCTACATAATGGCTACATGTTGAGTACAAATAACACGACTTGAAGCACGAGTGTTCACGATAATTTCTTGGTGCCCCTAAAGGCCCAACCCCAAATCTCTAATCGTCCAATCACATTCATCCTAATACAATGTTTTATTAACTTAGTAGTTTAATAAATCCACACATATGGTCAATTTTGGACTACATTGTTGTTGCACATCCGTTTTAAAATCTCTACTATGATGTCAAGTGTCTGCACACATTATGTCCACAGTCTTTAATGTACAATCCCCTACATAACAACTACATGTTGAGGTCAAATAACATGACTTGAAGCACAAGTGTTCACATTTTCAAAAATTGCTTGTTTATTTCCAAACATGTCAAAAGTCTATAACTACACAAATGCCAATTTTAATAAAGAAACGATATAACTCTAATGATGGACATGACTTGACTACGTGGATGACATGTTTGTAAAGTTAGGATGGTTCACCAAAAGAATAAAAATAAAATCAGCCATCCGCATGTCCCGATTCAAAATATTGTAATGTAACTACATAAATTGGTATGGACGGACAAAGGTGGTGGTTTGAACATAAACGTCGTTCTTGACTTTTAGGGCTTTACTTATGACTAGGTTTGAGTGGATAGTATCCATTTGCATCTCATGATAGTAGATACCCACCAAGTAACATTCAAATACACCTTGCAACCCTTTCACCCCCACCCCTAAGTGTAAGGATACTTCGATATATGAAGGTGACACCTGCTAAACACAATGTTGGGTTCATTTCACTTAGAAATTGTTCAAAGTTTGCTAAGGATGTGCTATGTGCATCCGTGCCCTTTGGAAAAGGGACTCTTTGCTCTCATGTTTTTTCATGGTCAATAGAGTTATCCGTAAAGTCCCTCAAAGTGGGATAAAACCATGGGTTTGATATTTCTTTGGGAAACTTTCTATCATAAACTCTTTAACTCATAGACATTTATAAAACAAATGTAGAATAACCACAATTTAACAAATTTGACTACATTTATATTCTAGAGGGTCACAAGATTTATTCATTACAAGTCTTCTAGCATAGACCTAGTGTTCGATTCAATGACATTGTGGTGCACATTGATTGTATGACAATTTCTTTTCATTCAATAAAAGCACTAGTCTTGCATATTTGTATGTTCCCATCACGCAGGTTCTCAATGTGTAATTGTCGTTGGTAAACAATGTTTATGGTGCAAAAACCCATGTATATTCAAAGCATGCATGCGTGGCTTGGGTTGTTCTCATCATTGTGTTTCGTGTGTGTTCCCAATGAGTTCCCCACTATCTTCATATTAGTCCCAAAATTGTCTTAAAGTCCCAAAATGTTTAATATAGTGTTTGTGTATTAAAGGCTAGTATGAAAGTTGGGGGAAACCATTGAGACCTCCAATTTCCACCTCTCAAACTTTGAGAGAATTTTAGGATTTTAAATATGGTATGCGCATGGGACCCGTTATCTTGAATCTCATAACAGCCTATGCAAGGCTAGCTCGGTGCACCCATCCTGATAGGACAAGCTAAAAAGTTGGTATGAATAGCCCGCACTTCTCTTTGTGTATGGTAATTCAAGCATTGACAAAAACTCGAGTGACTTTGTGTTAATTCTCAAGAGCTCATGCTTTGGGACTAAACCCTTGGTTTCATTTGCTTTACTTTACAAATAACTCTAACATATTTGAATGATGTTTGAAACTTCACAATACAAGCATATAAGTAATGACCATTTTCAACCACATTCATATCACTAACCAATGTGCATTTGTTCTATGGCCCTTGGAAATATAACCATGGATGCACAAACCTTGCACAAGGCAAAATCAAATTTAGATTGAGCTCCTAGCATCCCATTGTTATGTACCTAAGGTCCACAATTGCTTAGTAATGTAATGCATAACATTATTCACATGCATGGTTGTGTTCCACTCTAAAATTAACATCTGACATGGGCCTCCACTATCTTACCTTCGTGGGAAGAAACTTAAAAAATAAGAAAAAATTGATGCTAGTACGAATAGTGAATAGTGCCACTATGAATAGTATGAATAGTGTAAATACCACTAGTATTTTTAGTGATGGCGTTGCTATGAATAATGTTGGGGTGAATAGTGTTCTCGTGAATAATGCCCATAACATGATTCCAAGTGTCAACCTAAATGTATAAATAATAAACATATGTTCGTATCTTGTTCGCAAGGCCCACATAAAATATTTAACATATTCCAAGGTCATGGAATTGACCCACATGGCTGAATAATGTAATGTGACTTCCAAACATGACCATCAAGGCCAATATATTTGTAATGTGCGTCTAACTTATAACAAGCAATTAGTGACACGTCACTATTTCAAGTCGATTGACAACAAACTTTAAAAAGGAAATAGTGGAGGAATTATCATGGCCCTAGTCAACTACTTAGGGCCGTTTTACACTAGGAGTCAAGGCCGTGAAATCTTGGGGCCAACTTAACCAATATTTGAGTTCTTTTGAAGCTCGAGCCGGCCTCAAGAAGTGTACTCGTTGGCCCCCCAATCCACGAGGGTTCCTTTTGTGCCTTGGGGGCCATCTCAAGGCCAACATTTTATAGATTAAAACATTCAGTTAATTGTTGGCCTTGACTCCTAGTCTAAAGCTCTTTGGGTTGGCCTTGAGCTTTCAACCAATAGGATCGCGAGATTTCCCTCTGCCCTTGGCCTCAACTCCTAGTGTAAAGTGGGCCTTATTCTCTATTTGAGGCATCAAAACACCCATAATGGGAGTTGTGAAGGCATGGCCTCTGTTTAAGTAAATGGTGATGACATTTTATTTATTTATTTTTGGAACACGGGAAGCGCTTGAGCACCTGGTTAGTTTTCCGTCGAGTAGAGAACCGATTTCACAGCCAGGAATTGAACTACCAACCACGCCGGTCGGTTTGGGTACCTCTCCACTGTTATCCAATAGTTTAGGGTCATCTCAAACCGAATGATTATGACATTCACTCCAGGCATACAAACCTTGGGCAATTGGTTTGTGTGTCAGTAGAACATTATCTCGTGTCACTAGAAAAATTGTAAATCTATCACATTGATCATAAGAATTGAAATTCCTTTTCCATCACATAGAACCGTTGCCTAGGACTCAATATGTTGGTAGTGATTCTACAACTTAATTTACATGTGATGTTAGAGGTTAAAAAATGGTATACAACTCTCATATGTCAAGGCTTTGGCCATAAGAAATTAAAGCCCTTGTTGCCATGACAACTATAGCTTGCGTGAACTTCTTACCAATTCAAACCATATACGGTAAACATGGCTTATTCAACACATAGCCTTTTTTCAAACACATGCTTTTGGGTGCAAATTGGTTTAAGATGAACACTTATGGTTTGTCCTAGGGATTAACATGACGGCTCATTGGTTGGGCTAGCCAAAAGAAATAATGCTCAACACCCACTCCATTTACTACTTTAGGCATGCCTATATAAATGCTTAAGAAGATCATTGTTATGCTATTGAAAAATTCATCATAAATTATGATTTAGTGACCTTAACTGCGTTCTTGTGGCATTGGTTTCGTACGAGGTTTGCTAATTCACAAGGTGTTTCTAATCTATCTATCTATCTATCTATCTATATAACACATCTAAAGAGGCCAAACCTCATGGAAATGGTCATAATAGTTTTGTCTACCTTGATAACTAATTGTTCCAAAATTTTAGTTTTGAGGTAATATTGCATATGATCATCATACCTCTCATTCATCAAGTGAAACTTTTTCCCAAGTTAAGATCACACATGTATGATGATAAACTTCACTACATTGAGAACGGTAAGCAATGTGGATAGGAGTAGAGTGTGATTTTCCATGGGCAACCCTATATTGTGGCCCACATTTTACTTTATCACGAATGAAATAGTATCGTACAACCTTGGTTACATCGGTCATGCCCCTGTGATATACCCACCTCCTTCCCATAGGTTGTTAGAAAGCCTTCAAATACACACCATTGTTGTGTCTAATAGAAATATTGAAACCTATAACATGGGCCTTTGATGGCAAGTACTAGAGATTGGTAGTACAAAACAATGTGTGCCCACAATATTCTTCCCAATCTTATCACTATGGAATTAAGTTTAATAATATGCCCAACATTATTTACTAATTTAAAACTTAGTGCTCATGATTTTGTTTTTCTAAACATCAACTTTTCATTAGTAAATTGCAATTAAAGCATGGCCCAAACTTCTAAGAACACGTGAGGGACACCTATGCACTTTGAGGTTATGTAACAAATACGTCCCTGGAAAATGCCTTAGTTGAGATCCTTGCCGTTGTTGGGTAAATTAGATGTCATTAGGAGGTATATGTTGATGCCGGTTGGGTTATCAATGTGGATGAAGACTTCTTGGATTGGCCAACTACTCTAGGTCTAACTGTTAACACGATTTATGCAACCACACAAAGTAGAAAAGTAAAACGCAGTGGATGAGTGATGGCAGGAACGGAGGAGATCAGGGGAGGAGGGTTACATCGGTCAAATCCGACGGTCGAGAAAGCACATGCAACGTGGCCTCACTAGAAGCCAGAAGCTGCTTTCATCGCCCATAGACTTCTTCTCAATAAAAAAAACACCTCACATTAACTTCGTATACATTTTGCATCCCCACTTCATTTATGAAAAGTCAACTAAAATGACAATCTTTATGATTCCTCAATTGTTAAATGAACAAGATGGTTCCATATCTAATCCAAGATCAAAATAGGGCCACTTACAATGATCACTTAAAAAGAAGAAGAAACACCCTCACTTTAACCTCCTATTGCATCTCAAAAGTGTTTCTAAAAATTTCAAACGACAATGAGCTTGATTAGCAATTTACTATCACGTGGAGACAATTTTCGATATGATCAACCAACAACAAAATTTATTGTTTTGTGGAGTTGGAATCATCCACAGTATATAGGGCACCGTACCTAAGGGTTAGTTCACATGGGGTCCCAAGTCCCAAGTCCCACACATGTTAGCAATTCCCAACATGGAGGTAGAGTCCCAACTTTTGAGCCTCAAGAAACCATTAGAATACGGTTCATTATCATCGAAGTCGGGATCTTGACTATTTTATGCAAAAGTATTAATGGGACTTGTGTTTAAAGTTGGGTCTATAGCTTGCTACTCGACCCAACTCTCAGCACAAGTCTCAAGCCTCACATCCTTAAAAGGTGTTGCCACGTAAGCATCCATGTCATACTTGGGACTTGGGACCCGTGTGAACGACGCTAAATATGATATGTAGTGTCATATGGCATTTTATGTCACTAGGTTTACTTTTCGGATGACACTTCTTATGAATAAGTGAACAAATATTGTCCTAGATGATGGATGAGTTCATTCCATTGGCCAAAGCCCAACCTTTCTTTTGCCAACAACTTGTGATGAAATATTGTCACAAATGATTGAGATTTGGATGAAAATTTATTTGATAAGTGACAGTAATTGCAACACTATAATTCCATGATCCCCCCAAAAGTTCACCATGAATGAAAAATTATGTTGGTGACACTATACCACGGTCCATAATTAGTCATGAGCAAGACAATTAATTAGAATTGGTGACACTAAATATTGTATTCAGTGTAGTAAGTCCCAACTTCCATGCTCTCAACGGTTGAGATTACACTCATTAGCCATATCTGTTTCCTGGACTTCAAAAATCAATTTCATTTCATTGACCTCGAGTGACTTGGGACTGGACTTGAGACATGTGTGAACAAATCCTAAGGGGTTGTTTACACCAAGACCATGAAGTCGTCCCAAGGCCCTGTTAAATCCGTGATTGGTTGTTAAACTCGTCCCGGAACCACTCCGGTTTACATCAAGAGAAAAAATGTGAAAGTGACCATGGAGTTTGAGGTCCTCAAAAGATATAGTTCAAGGCCTACATTATCCAGTGACATGGTCCAATGGGTTTTGCAGTGGAAGAGGCAAAAGAGGTGCTCTAGTAGAAAAAGGCAGGGGCCCATGACAAAGAAATGATGTTATAATAAAATTTTCAATGAAATGTTTTTTGGGGAAGAGAAGATGGCGAAAAGAGAAGACAAAAGAATGATCAAACTTGAACTTTTTTCAAAATTGCCCTTTTCGGGCATATATTTAAAAAGCAATTAGCACATTCATTGTTTGGTGCATGATCATTCCTCTTGGTCCACATTCGGTTTACACCTAGTGAGGGGCCCAAAGGCTTTGTAAACTAAATTTTTAAGAAATCGGAAAATGGAAGTCCAATTTCATTGTCTGACTTCATGGTCCATGTTGTTAAGCGCCCTGAGTTATGATACAACCTAAACTCCGTAATATCGACCCCCATAATGTCACTCACTCTCTAATATCCTGAAACCCTAGGGAACGGATGTTCGTAGTTCAAATCTCACTCCTTATTGTCACATTTCTCTCCCTTATATCACGAATTTTGTCATTGATGCAAACCAATAAAGAAGTCAACCCGCACCCACGTATTGCGCCATGTGTCAATATGTGGAGTGTCACCTTCTTATTCTTCTTCTTCATCTTATGCCACTTGTTGAATGTTGGTGCATGCATATGCCACATCACATGGGAAGGCCAAGTGGAGTGGACCACGCCACACCATTAAAATGTTGCACTTTGTGTTATTCCATAGTGTCACATGCCACAACTAATTCTATAGTATCATGCATCCATGTTAACACTACAAAACTCCGTAATATCACGTGCACTTTGGTTGCCACGGGTGTGATACTACGGAGTTTTTTTAGAATTTGATATTCCCCTCCCAAAATATGGGACCGGTCAGATGGTTATCTAAAATGAAAAGTATTGAAACAGGGTAGGCTTCATCTGCATGGTGTGCAGAGTGAGTGTCGTAGGACCACTTGTCACAAAACACATGTGCTCGTACATATGCCTTGTCAGCGTCCTTTACTGTGTCCTTGGAAAGGAAAGGAGTACAATGATTTAATAAGAGCCACTCTAACCTCCCTAATATCACACCCATGGCAACCAAAGTGCACGTGATATTAAGGACATCTGTAGTGTTAACATGGATGCGTGATAATAGATAATTAGTGTAACATGTGACATCGTGGAATCAACACAAAGTCAACTTTGCAGTAATGACAACAATTATAATGACGACAACGTGATGCGTGCGAGCTTGTGGTTTGAATCCTTTGGATGGTTTACTTTAATGTCAGAGCATGTGATATATGGGAAGGGAATGTGACATCAAGGAGGGAGATTTACACTAAGCACATTTCTTCTATGGGGTTTCGGGATATAGGAGAGGGCGCGACATCGCAGAGGGTGATGGTACAGAGGTTAGATTGCGTCATGGATGATTGAAATTTGGAAGAAAGCCATGCCACATACCGAAACAAAGCTCAATAAACTTTGCATCCTAACAACATATATGTAATGAAAGATTGTCATGGATGATTGAAATTTGGATGAAAAAAACACTTTGTAATTGCAACATTTTAAATTTGTAATGCACAAAGCTTTTAAAAAAAAAAAAATTTTACAAGGAGTGGCAAATGATGTTAGGTTTACATTTAGTGTTAGTGTCACTACACAACCGGTTTATAATTCGTATAGCAAGATGAATAGAGTCGATGACACTAAATGCGACGTTGGTGTAGTAACTTGTGTTGTAAATCAATATACATAATATTTTGTTTTTAATCTCTAGGGCTACAGGTGAAATGCGAGGTTCTCTCTTCCGCAATTGCTTAAATTGGGGCCCAAATCGAGGCAGCAATTTGGGGTGGCATGCGGTGGAGACACGTCAAATTCTAATTGTAATGACTCAATAGTTATCTTAGAGCATCCTCAGTCGGTCTAGGTAAAGCTCACTGCAAACCAAGACCTATCTTGCTTAAAATTGCTCAAAATTTAGAGGGAGTGCACCAAATCTTGCTTTAAAATGGAAAGATCCTCCCACACTCCCTCCAAATTTTTGACATTTAGAGGGAGTGTGGGAGGATCTGTCCATTTTAAGCAAGATTTGGTGCACTCCCTCTAAATTTTGAGCAATTTTAAGCAAGATAGGTCTTGGTTTGCAGTGAGCTTTACCTAGACCGACTGAGGATGCTCTTGAACAAAGTTTGTTAGAGTTGCTCCACTTCATGCGCTTTTGGGGATCAAGTCCACGTTCCGAAATTCACAAGATGTGATTCTTTCAATTGCAACTCTTGGGGATCAAGTTCAAATCATCATTTACTACATCATCTTTCGCACAAAAATCCGCATGAAATTTGTTATGTTTACCTCACGGCTCTATATATCTTGCGCTATAGAATAGATGCAACGTGTTGATCCAACAGTAATCAAGACAGAGGATCCAATCACGTCAAGCTACTACTTCTTCGATCGATTCGAGCTCGACACTTGGTGATGTTGAATTTGTCTCAAAAAATTCTTGGAAATTTTGAAAACCATTCTTTGAATATTCCCCATCAATCTAAAATGTTCTGTCAAAACCCAACAAGGTATTAGCTGACGAGACTGAAATTCTTGCATGGAGATTCATGGTGCGATTTCTCATCTTATATGTTCGATTTGGATTTAAGTTTTGGGTCAATGATTCTAGGATAAAAAGAGCCAGCCAACCCCTAGGTAATGTACGTGTGGTCATTGGGACTTGGGAGTACTTGTGCTATATATTTAGTATATGCAAGTGTGATCCGAGCTCGATTCAAGACAGAAGACCCAATCACGTCAAACTATGCCGTTTATGGTATCTAGTGTCACCTACACTATTTGTAAAGGGCCTAACCTAGATGCCTAGAAACCTCAAAGTGTCGCATCCACTATTGGCTAATATGATATTATTCGTCAACACAAGTAACTTCTTCAAGTGAAAGTTTATTTACATTGTGGCATTCAACATAGCACGTTAGGATACTCGAGACATTAATTAGTTTTGTTGTTTTGTATGCAAGGGGAAGATGCTGTTGAGCATACTAATGGCAAGTGTCATGTGTTCATTTTAGTATGCAAGAGAAAGATATTCTTCAAGAGCACACTAATGCAAGTGTCATTTGTGTATAATTTAGTCAACTTGTGGACCATTGCGTGACATTAGCATACACCTCATAACATTGTTGAACATACAAGATACTGGTAATCCTCCCTACTATCACACCTGTGGCAAACCAAAGTGCACGTGATATTAAGGAGGTATGTAGTGGTGACATGGATGCATGATAATAGAAAATCAATGTCAAAACTGATGATATATGGGAAGGAAATGTGACAACAAGGAGGGAGATTTAAACTTAGCACATCCATTCCCTAGGATTTCGGGATATAAGAGAGGGCGCAACTTGTTAGCAAAATCAATAATAATAAATCAAATATTCTCCATCAATCTAGAAATGTTTCGTAAAACCCCACCAAGGTACTAACTTCCGAAACTCAAATCCCTGCATGGAGATTCATGATGTAAAGTTCTCATCTTATGTGTTGGATTTGGATTTAAGTTCTAGGATGCAAAGAGTGGGGCAAATAATGTGTGTAAGTGTTTCAGATGAGGCTCACATGGGGACTTGGGGAATATGGATGAGATATGGAAATGGAATAACATTATATTGCATGCTTCAATGCTCATCCAGTCCCAGCCACTTGGCACATTGGAACTGTGCTGCACAAAAACAACTGAATTTGGCCAAGTGTTAGCAAGCGCCTGGGATCGCAATGAGAGGGGCTCGAAGGTTCCAGACTCCACTTGTTGGAAATCGGGGAAGGCTCGCGGGAATACACTAGACGATTCCAGAATACACAGGACGATTCCAGAAGGTTCTGGAACGAACAAGAGCTCTCTCGAGGCTTCGAGGCTTTCACTGAGTTGCGTTTTCTCTAGCTTCGAGAAAGACAGCTTCTGGATTGCGGTACTGCCATCTAGTTTGTTCTAAAGCCTCTTATATAGCCACTACTCTGTGAAGCTTTGGCCATCAGAAAAGTTTTTCCACAGCTGAAAGATTTTGTTGTATAGAGTGACGCGGCGATTTTCATTCTGCGAGATTGTGTGTATCAAGGGGAGGGTGTAGAGTGTCTGAGCGCCAGTTACTTTGGTTGATTGAGCGTGACTTGATCGAGATTGAAGTTGTTGCGAATTAGGTGGAAGAATTTGTTGGGTTGACAGAAGGACTGAGGGTTGTTTTGAGGACATGGCGGGGAAGGGCGAAGGTCCTGCGATTGGTATCGATCTTGGTACCACGTACAGCTGCGTAGCAGTGTGGCAACATGATCGAGTGGAGATCATCGCCAATGACCAGGGCAACCGGACGACGCCCTCGTATGTCGCGTTCACGGATACGGAGCGTCTCATTGGCGATGCGGCGAAAAATCAAGTGGCGATGAACCCCGAGAACACCGTGTTCGATGCGAAGAGGTTGATTGGGCGACGGTTCGACGATCCGTCGGTGCAGAGTGACATGAAGCTCTGGCCTTTCAAGGTGATTCCGGGACCAGCCAACAAGCCACTGATCGTGGTGAACTACAAAGGCGAGCAGAAGCAATTTGCGGCTGAGGAGATTTCGTCGATGGTGTTGGTTAAGATGAGGGAGACAGCGGAAGCTTTCTTAGGGAGGTCAGTGAAGAACGCTGTGGTTACTGTTCCTGCCTACTTTAATGACTCCCAAAGGCAAGCGACGAAGGATGCTGGTGTCATCGCAGGATTGAACGTTCTACGTATCATCAACGAGCCTACTGCTGCGGCGATCGCCTACGGGTTAGACAAGAAGAGTACGGAGAAGAACATATTGATCTTCGACCTTGGTGGTGGGACATTTGATGTTTCATTACTCACAATTGAGGAGGGAATTTTCGAGGTGAAGGCGACGGCGGGAGACACACATCTTGGTGGAGAGGATTTCGACAATAGGCTAGTAAACCACTTCGTCCAAGAGTTTAAGAGGAAAACTAGGAAGGATATCACTGGAAATGCCCGAGCTCTTCGCCGTCTACGCACAGCCGCTGAGAGAGCGAAGAGGACATTGTCAGCAACAGCGCAAACTACCATAGAGATTGACTCTTTGTACGAAGGTGTTGATTTCTATTCCACAATCACTAGAGCGAGACTGGAGGAGCTGTGCATGGATTTGTTTAGGAAGTGCATGGAGCCAGTCGAGAAATGTCTTAGGGATGCAAAGATGGACAAGAGCCAAGTTCACGAAGTCGTACTTGTTGGAGGTTCCACACGAATTCCGAAAGTGCAGAGTCTCCTTCAAGATTTCTTCAACGGCAAGGAGCTCTGCAAGAGTATCAATCCCGATGAGGCAGTTGCTTATGGAGCAGCGGTGCAAGCTGCCATCCTCAGTGGTGAAGGTAACCAGAGGGTTCAAGATCTTTTGCTTCTGGATGTTACTCCGCTCAGTCTTGGTCTCGAAACAGCTGGAGGGGTTATGACGACATTGATTCCCAGGAACACGACTATTCCCACGAAGAAGGAGCAGGTGTTCTCAACTTACGCAGATAACCAGCCTGGTGTGCTCATCCAAGTTTACGAAGGAGAGAGAGCCAGAACACGTGATAACAACCTTCTAGGGAAATTCGAGCTATCCGGTATTCCACCGGCACCAAGGGGTGTACCGCAGGTCAACGTCTGTTTCGACATTGATGCCAATGGCATCTTGAATGTCTCGGCGGAAGACAAAACTGCGGGTGTAAAGAATAAGATCACCATCACCAACGACAAAGGAAGACTAAGCAAGGACGACATTGAGAAGATGGTGCAAGATGCGGAGAAGTACAAGAGTGAAGATGAAGAGGTGAAGAGAAAGGTGGACGCGAAGAACTCTCTCGAGAATTATGCCTACAACATGCGCAACACGATCCGGGATGACAAGATAGCTGGACAGTTGAACAGCGACGATAAGTCGACAATTGAGAAGGCGGTTGATGCTGCCATCACATGGTTGGATAACAACCAATTAGCCGAGGTGGATGAATTTGAGGACAAGCAGAAAGAATTGGAGGGCGTTTGCAACCCCATCATTTCTCGCATGTACCAGGGAGGCGCAGGAAGTGCAGGGCCCTCACCTGGCGCTGGCTATGGCGCATCAGCTGACAACTCCGGCGGCAAAGGACCGACGATCGAGGAGGTCGATTAGATGAATAGAGTAGATCGATGTGGTACTTATGCGTGTGCTTTGTAAATTTTGGAATGGAGTCACTTTTCTTAATAGCGGCACGAAAGTATATTAGTGACCTCGAGCTGGATGCAGCCTCAGATCTGAGGCTGCTCGACAAGAGTATGTACAGCAGCGGTATTACAGCCTAGCTCTAGCACAGTAGAAGAATTGTTTGAACAACCCATTTGAGGTTGATAGCAATGTACTTCTGACAATTATTGTTGCAGTGAAGTTCATTTTACTACCGTATGATATTTGCCGTTTCTTAAAACTCTCATCCTTGTGTTCCATTCTTCCTTGAATTTTCTTACACTAGCAGTCTGTTAGAAGGTGCCAGTTGCAGCTACTGCAATTTTGCTAGCATACTTGGTGTATCTTTGCATTGGAGTGTTTACATGGCTCTGTAATCTAAGCTTTCTCCTTACTACTTGTGTGCAGCAGTAACCTCAGTATCAATATTCGAAAAAAAGTTATCGAATTGCTCCCTTCTTTACCGGCAACTAGCCACTGCTTGATTCTTTCTAGTAGTTACAGATCAAATTTTAACTTTGTCTAACTCCTAATGACTTCTCTCACCTTCTTAAGGTGAGGAAAACTCCCATCATACGACACTTCATGTTTTAGGTTACTCATCTGCTGTGATTCTCTTCGCACTGAATTCGTCACCTTGTTACCTATCCGGATCGATGAGAAGACCATCTTCTCCTTTCATCAAGCATTGATTCAAAATTGTCTAGTGTGGTTCCCATCGATAGGAATTGGCCTAGTAAATGAAACACTGGACTCACCATTTTCAGGCTCGTATAGTCTGTTCCACGTTGCCAATCTCAAGCATCACCAGTGCATCACTGAAGTTCGTGCAATCTTGAAATGAAACAGCTGCTCTTCACTCTCAAGTTACTGCCAAATCTAGTTCACATTAACTAACGACAAGAAGCTACACTGATCATCCATTTAGTGAGGGTGGCTCATAGTGCGTGTGGAAAATTAGTGAAGGTGATGCTAAATTTCTTCATACTATGAAATTAGTGCCACCAGAAGATCTAGTGTTTCGAGAGTCCAAAGTGCCAGAAACTCTCAATGCAAGCTCTCTTTTGTTTCGTAGTGTTACGAGATGCCTCAAGAGTGGGTGGCGCTAATGGAAAAGAAGCAAGGCTCTTCGAGCTCACCAAATTAAATTGTGCACTCTACAAACACCTTAGAGCATGCACTAATTTTCTTGAAATGTATGGTAATTGAGGCCGCATGTATTCATGAAATTAGTATCACTCAGGAAAAATTGTAGTCCTCGTCAATTTTGAAATTTGGCCAAACAGTGCATGCTTCGGGAATTCGTATCGCAGGCACTGAGTGGGATAATCGATGTAGTTCCAACCAAACACGTTCATCATCTCTGTTCGGCCACTCCATGGCCTCTCTCTTGGATTCTGCGCCTTCGTTTTAATACTCGGAATTCTTCAAACTGCAATGAACTCCAAAAATTGAGTGAACAGCATGTGCCGCTCATCCATTCGTAGGTTGGTTTGCCCAATCCATTGAACATAAGTCAGTGTCTGGGCATAATTGGTCGAGATCCGAGTGTGTCCGAGTCCAACCGGTTGCATGTTGTGATCTTTTGGTCTTTCTATATTCATTTGAGGTATATTCTGTAGATTCCTCTAAAACGATCTGCAATTTTCCTGAAGTCTTGAACTTCAACCGATTGTTTCTCAAACTCAACCGGTTCATCTGCAACTGGCAGTCGGTTCTCCCCATTCATTGATGTAAGTATGCTTGTCTGCTATGGTGTTTAGTTGAATTGAATTCAAGTTCGTAGCAGCTTTTGTATACCTGAAATCCCTTTGTGGTTAAGGTACATAGTCCTAAAATAGACACATTTTGCTCCGCACCCACTTCTCTTTGGACATTAAACACGTGAATGATTAGCAAGTACAAGACGATTAGCAGCTCCAAATTTACTACTACAGTGAAGAACCTCTCTATCTTCTTAAGTGATCATATAGCTCCAGCCAAATATAGGTTAGGTATCCAATTAAGATAAGGTATCAAATTGGGTCCACTTCCCTTATTAGATGTACTATCATCTTCAAGTGTTTGCTCCAATGATCGGGGAGAACCGGCAGTTAGTTACAAATGAACCGGTTGAGTTTGAGAAATAACCGGATGAAGTTCGAGACTGCAGAAAAATTACCAATCATTTTAGAGGAATTTATAAAATATACTCCAATTTAATCAAGGAAAACCGGAGGATGTCAACATGTAACCGGTTGGACTTGCAAACACTCGGATGTCAACCGATTATGCCCAAAAATCTCTCCGATCACTGGTTTGCTCGTGTGTTTGTTGTTTAGGTCATTCTTTCAACTACGCTATACCTATAATTATATGATTTAGTGGGGTCATGCTATTCAATGAGCAATGACCTACTTTATTGTCAGACACATCATTCCTCTAGTAGTGTGTTGTCGTTAAGGAAGAAGCATCCAATTCCGTGAGTGAAACAAATTCTTACCTTGTTTTTTGGTTCTTTTATGGACAACCATCTCAATAATCAGTTATCAACCCCTATACAAAACTCTTTTAGCTTTGTTGGAATTTGTGAAGTGTGAAGGATGTGTGAATGGAAGACTTCATTAGTAGTCATTGCATTACTCACAATCTTAATTTAGACAAGTTAATGTGGAGTTTGATATTTTCATGATGTGGTTTCCTAATATTTGATTTAAGTGGTTGCAACCTTAATGTATGTGGGCTAGTGCACAATGAGTGGTTGAAATAATAAAACAAACTTAAATTATAGCTTCCTTGAGCACCCAACTTGTGCAAAACCAACATATATTATACATAGTCATACAATCGATATTAGCAAAATGTATCAAACTTTATACAACACCATATTAGGTCTTGATCAATTGTATGCATATGTAAACTCAACATTATTGCAGCTACTATATTGGAAGATGCAAAGTGACAATGTTAAGCACAAGTGATTGTGATGCCTAGGGGATGCACTATATGCTATGCTTGTTAATCACGTACATTCAACTCCTAATTACATGGGGGCTATTTGTAAATTGTTGGGGTTTAGGATAGCCCTATGTTTACCAAAAATTTGAAAGTTTTGACTATGAGACTACCTAACCATTGCTTATAAAAACATAGTGTGACCTAATTATATGCACCCTATGTTCATTTGAAATGACAAAAAAAACCCCACAAATGACAAGATCCAAATTTGAATTAAGCAATGAACAATAAGGTGGAAAATTTTTCAATCAAAATTGCGCATACACAACTGATATGCTCACCAACAAAAGAGACATTGGACACAATACAATATGAAACTTTATATGAAATTGCGTGTACATAACATTGAATACAAAACTGCATGTGTATAATATTGCATACAAAATTGCAAGTATATAAGACTGCATTACCAAGCAATTACAAGGGGTTCATGGTTTTAAGGCCCCATAGTGATCCTTTGTTTCAACTTCTTAAAACCCATGAGTTAGGGTGCAAAAAATCTCACATGTGCACAAAACATGTGCTTTTGAGATCAAAGAAAGATTTCAAAGCAACTCAACCATCCATCCACACTATGAAAACATCACCATGAAAGATTGAATCAAAAGTTGCACATCTGCATAACCCCAAAGAACACAATGCATTAGTGCCCACAATTTCAATGTAGAAATCCAAAAGCAAACATTATGCATAACTTGATGGAAGGTTTGGGGCTTATTTATACCTTAAATGCGATGTGTTGGAGTCACCCACAACTAGAAGAGTTGGACTTGAAACCCCAATCCAACGTCTCATTCTCCTCTAGTCCATATTAGAGGGTGGTGTATGTAAGAACTCCACCTCCACCACCTTTCCAAACCACTCTAGCTCATCGGCCTCATCTTCCAAAGTCCAGAATGCAATCTTCGCCATTTTGCAAGTTCCCTAAAGACCCCCACTTCAACCCGAACATAGGATGACTAGGCAACAACAAAAACTCATGAGCAACAACACTAAATTCACCACTACAACCTTTGACACCAAGAGTGAGTGACACAATAAAACACATAAACAATAGCAGTAAACCAACCATTGTAGCCCTAAACCAAAACTAAGTGATAGTACTAAAAACATGCAAACACCAACATTGAACCAAGTGTTGCAACCCTAAAAACCAAGACTTAATGACATCAATAATTTAGAGAGAAGAATGCGAAGATCATAGGAGATCGCACAAAAATTTCACAGTTGCACTCCTCCTTTGAAAACAATAGAAAAATGAGCTTCAAAGACAAAGCAAACCTCCAAACCCTACCGCAATGGACAAGACAACCATTTCATTAGCATAACTTGCCTTGTGGATCACATCCAAAGCTTTCCATCCAAAAAGTCATGCCATGAGCTCAAAAGCCAAAACATGCCCACAAAGTCTCCATAAACATTTTGGGGGGAATGAAATTTAATAATTTTTTAATAAGAAAAACTCCTATGCTTGTAGATTGTGTTAACTTAGATTAAAATCTAGTATAAACTATTGATTTTTCCCATACCCATCCTTAATTTATAATTGAAAACTATACACTTTGTAGGGGTATTTTACTTCCAATATATTTCATTAAAATACCCATATTCATCAATATATCCCTTCTTTTGATCGCATGTGGCCAACCAAAACTTGGAGAGTGCATCCCCTGAGTTGTGATGACTCGTGGAGGGAACCCCTTTTGTACATAAGACTTAGTTGGGGCCACATGGCTAATTCTAAAGGACATTCATTTGCATAGTCACACGTAACTACATGTGCAACCATCTACAAAACCGACTCTAGCGTACAAGATGGGTCAAACCGATTCTATCAAACCAATTTGGGTCAAATGAGTTTTGTGACTTTGAACATTTCTATGTAAATTAGAGTTGCTCTAATTCATGTGATCACAATGACATTGTGCTTGTAACATATTTGCCATTTTCAAACAATGCTTTGATCATCTATCCAAGTTAGATGAGAGATTGTAGTGCTCAAAGTGTCTATTTATAGGTGCTCCTACCTCATTGTTTATTGTTGCGGGCCACATGATTTGTTGTGAATGGACATTAATGTGGGTTAATACTTCATAGGGGGGATGCTACTATGTGAGCAATGAGCGGTAATTGATGACATGTGAGCATTGAGTGAAATAAACAACATAAATATAGGGGCATTGGATCTTATAAATGTGGAATTGCAAGACAGTTTGGGACTACACATGAAAAATAATGAGCCCAAATTCTCATTACTAAGAGGATTTTTAGATTAGGGAAAAACCTTTCATATGAACAATGAGCCAATGAGTAGTGAGGGAGGTAAAATACATGGAAATACACCCATTAGTATCCTATACCCATGATGTATTGGCATGAAGAATGGCATGAAGAATACCAAGTTTATTCAATAATATGCAAACAAAGAGCAATTGGCCTAGTGAAAAGTCTTACTCTACTTTGGATATTGACAAACAGGAGATTGACTCGAGGGTCTATAATCAAACTGGAATATTGTTGTCAGACTCAAAATTTAAGAAAATGGAAGGATATTAGCAAATTTAGGTTAATGCAATGAAATGATGGATGCAATTCACAAGAAACAACCTTAAGTTTATTGACATAAATGGAAGTAGAATAGGAGTATGCTCACATAGAACTATGTCCACTAATCTTGATTGTTTAAGTCAACATCAAGACATTTTCATATTAAACCAAAAGAAACACATATAAATGATGTACTCTATGTAGAACCATGCGAAACTACTTGTATCGTGTTCCATTCCCTCCTACTCCTAAGAGTCACTTTCCGCTCCATTACGCTCCTTTGCCTGATCATTTACGAATTTGGCTATTGGGCAGTTTAGACCTACGGCATTTCGGGTTCATTAATGGTTCATAAGGGCACCCATTCAACCATCTCAAGGCAACCCATTAGGAGATGTTAGTATGCTCAAATGGCTATGGGAGGAATGCAATGATGAGGGGGAGTCACAAAAAACCCCAAAGGCACTTGAAGGGGCTAGAATATGGAAAAATCAATCAACCAAAGAAATCTGTAAATTTGGAAATTGTCGTCTTGGCATTGAGACAACAATTTCCAAAATTTTAAATTTGTTAAGGGTTTTTCCCACAGTCCAGCCTTTTCAACAACCCTTCAAAAATTAAATATTTTTGGACAGAGGGGGTTGGTCATCAACCTTAACCCCCCCCCCCCCTTTCCCCCTTCCACACGACAAGAGGTTTGTATTTGGCATTTCGGAGTCCATTGAAATTTTGAAAGGGCTTGAATGTGGAGAAAAAAAAATCCAAATTTCTATAAATTGTCAGCTTGGCAGTAAGATACCAATTTCCAAAATTTTAGATTCTTTATTTTTGGTAGATTATCCACATTCTAGACCCTTCAAGGGCTCTTCAAAAATTTAAATGTTTTGGATGGAGGCATTGATCATCAACATGAGTTCCATATTGGATTGTAAACGACCCTTTTGTTGATGAGGTACTCATTCACAAAAACTATTGGAACCCAACAATCAACAACAAAACATTGCTAGGGCCCTGATGAACTTTGGGAGTTGGTTTTTTTTCCCATTAACATATATTATTAGGGTCACATTTTGGATTGGAAATGACCCTCTTGTTGACATGGTATCCATTTACAAAAACAAAAAATGAACCCCCAAGGTTAGCCATTGTTTACAAAACACTCTTAAGGCCCTCAAGAACCATTTTGTCCATTTCCTAAAGAGAGTTTTTTCCCATCAAAATGAAAAATTTGGGGTTCACCTTTTTATTGAAAATGACCCTCTTGTTGATGAGATACCCAATACAAACAAAGTGGACCCAATAGTCAACAACAAAACATTGTTAAGGCCATGAAGAACCGTTATGTGCCTTCCAAATTGTACTTTTTCCGTTGAAAAAAAGGTTCAAGGATTCCACTTTGGATTGTAAATGACCCTCTTGTAGACAAGATACCCATTTACCCAAAAAAAAAATTGGACCCTCAATTATCAACAACAAAACACTATTAAGGCCCTAAAGAACCATTATGTGCTTTCCAAATTGAGTTTTTCCTTTGTAAAAAAAGGTTTAGGGATTCTACTTTGGATTGGAAATGACCCTCTAGTTGAAGAGATACTCATTTACCCAAAAAAAATTGGATCTCCAATAGTCAACAACAAAACATGGTAAGGCCCTAGAGAACCATTATGTGCTTCCCAAATTGAGTTTTTCCCATTTAATTTTTGTAGGGATTCCACTTTGGATTGGATGTGACGAGATATCCATTTACAAAGAGCATTGGACCTCCAATATATCAGCAAAAACCTTGAGAAAGCTTAGGGAAGTGTTGCTACATTTTCAACACACAAACCTTTCTAACATTAGATTTACACAAAACAATGTAGTGTGTTGGAACATGATACCATGCTATTCTGCATTGGTGCTTGTATTTTAGTGCGGCCACAAAAGAAGCCTTCCATAATCTTTCAAAATAGTTAAGATTTTGGCCTTCTATCATAAACAATGAATTGATCACATGCTCTTGGTAGGTTCTTACTAAGGACAATCAATATGTGTTGTGGTATAAATATGCGTTAAGAGGGTATTTATTTGGGGGACATTATGTGCATGATCTTGATTTGAATGCACCCAAGTGTATACATAACATTATTTTTTGTTTATTTCATTGATCATGTTGTTATTTAGATAGTATAAGAGACGTGAATTCATAGCACACTCTAGTGGATGCAATATGACTAATAACTTGTTATTCCGGAACATATGTGCTTGCATCTAACAACCCAACATAACATAGACAAAGAACATACACTATAATCTAATAGCTAAGGTTGCTATTGAAATTTGACTTACAAAGTCAACATATGAGAGGGGTAGTGTTTCACCTAGTGTTGTAGAAATCAATAAGGTGCTATGAATTTTCGGGGAGGAGGTAAGTACTATTCGGACACCACAAATTTAATAACATGAATGTATAGCAAGGGAATTTTAGAGGCATTGATGTACATAATATATCTAGGGGGGGTGTATTATTTACTATAAGTTGTTGTTGTCTACAAATATAATGGCTATTGAGGTTTTTAAAGTAGATGTAGATGTACAAATCTCAATCCTAAAGTTTAGAGAAAATTTTGACAATATTTGTGTTCATTGTATGACTTAAACGAACATTAGTTGGTATATCTAGATGCTATCATTTCCTACCCTCGATGTAAGTTGTTGCATGGTCAAATTATTATGAGCTACATCATATGGATGAAAAAACCTTCAAAATCTTTCTCAAATCTAAAAGTGAAAGTGGATTTGAGGTATTATATTTGCAAGCAAACCTTGGGATAAGATATTTGATCTAGAAGATGTTGGTTTCCAACTCCATAAACATGAGGGTATTATCACTATGTCAAATGTTTGAATATAATTTAGATATCCCTTAATTATGTTCTCATATCTAAGTTTTATCCAATTCAAACACCCATCCCACCATTCATAACTCTAAGACAATTCGACATGATCCAAATCCACATATTGCAAAGCATAAGAACAAATGGGAAAGTATATCACTTACAACGTATACCACGGTGGGGAAAAAATGCCAATGGATTATACTACAAACACATTTGTATCATGTATTCATGTATCTATCCAAGGTTGACTACATGATGGCAACTACCTTCATGTATGCGGCCGTATCTTTAAACTACAACAAGGTCATGTGCCTCATATCCGCATCATATAGGGATACAACTACTGTCAAGCACTAATAATCAATAATGTATAATCAAGATGTGATGTTAATACATTGTTGACGTATAGATTTTGTGAAATTTCAAAATTTGTAGGTAATTGTAGCTTTTTTTGAGGCCCACTTCAAGCTACACTAATATACTAAGCTTCTTTTTCCTATATATACAAATGCTAGGTTGATTATGGTGATAGATCCCTTGACAAGATGTAGAGCATGAATTCCATGGTTTTAGGGTTCATTTCTCGAATGTCAAACGTCCCCTTGCGTTCCCTTTATAGCTGAACTATTTGAATTTTATGGAATATACTCTTAAAGTAGACGTAGATTTCGTGTTATTGCTCACTACTCACATGTTACTCCTTGTTGCTCACCACTCACATACTAGCTTCCCTCAAACTTTAGGTAGTATCTTCTAGCAGTCTAGGCATTGTACTTGAAAATATTTGTTTTTATTTAACAAGTCACATCAATATTTTTTTCACATAGTCCTACAACCGTTGAGTGAATAATTGCACCTTCGATCAAAAAAGTTATAAAAAAAGTTGTACGGAAATTGACAAGGGAGTATGGTAGCAAAACAAATGCGGCATTATAATTGTGATTTCATATTAATCACATTCATGGTGTACCGGTGGTTCTAGTGAGGGTGTCTAGATTCGATCTTTTGAGAGTCATGGGGGGGCTCGTACTAAGCTTGGCCAATGAGAGCTTGAACATCATGAATGTTTGGAGTTTGATACTTGGATTTGGCAAGCCTTCATCCAAAGCTCAAACTACCAAAGAAGGGTGTTTGCTTCACCACCTAGAGTGTTGAAAGGCAAACTCCGTATGAGATTTAAATGACTATCTACTAGTGTGAGTATGTGCAATGTGGGAGTATATTCCGAAATATATGCTTGTGGTGAATTAGATAGTATCCTACAACATGTAAAGCTTGACCAATTCTCAAGCTCTCATGAATAGGTACCATTAATAGTACAATTGTCGTCAAAAGTTCGAGCAAGTTTAAGAGTGGCCATGCTCGAATAAGATATCATGGAGCGATTGGCACCAAACAAAGGATATATGTTGACAAGTCAAAGAATGCTTGAAAGCCCGTTGCTTGGGGTCCACGTAATTCTTGATCTCTTCAAAATCCTAACCAACCTTCATAGGGAACTTAGGATTTTGTATGAAAACTTGTTAGATATGAATGAGAGCTTGTCATAGACGTCGCACATAAGATCCATGAACTCGCCATCAAAGCTCATAAGTCTAGTATAGACTTTAAGCTCTCAAGTTGAAATCTTTACTGTAAAGTTGTCACTAGTGAACAAGCATGCGTAAGACCCTCCCCATCAATGAGAAGGCTCCATTCTTCAAGCTCTCCACCTCTTTGAAGGGGCAGTACATAGGGGCTCAATTTGTGAAGATGAGCTTTGTGGATGGTAATTGTTGTAGAATTAATTGTATTCAATTACCATTTCATAACGAAATTCTCGTCAATAGATTGGTAGCTAGGTTGAGACTTACGAGCTTATAGAAGGAGCACCAAACCCTAAGCTAAACAGAGGTTGGCCTTTGCACCGCCACTTCCGAAACAAATATGGGGTGGGGTAATCCTAGAAGGAAAATCGATTCCTCTTCCCCATTTCTACACTTTAGATCTACACTACTTATCAAACTCTCTAGATTCCCCCTCTAGATCTAAAAGACTTATCAAACTTGAATCTTGAACCGTTCAAGGTACACAAAATGTTTTACACATGAGGACACTCTAAAAAGTTGAATTCATACATTATCACTTTCAAATTTGGAATATGTCGGAACATTTGCTAATACTATGTTATGCATATCACGAATGCTTAAGATTTTATTATTATCCACTTCATGTGTCAAGTTTTTTGTTCCAATCCTAAAATTACATCTTACAAAACGAACCTCCCAATTTTGAGTGCGGAATGGATGTACTTTATTGATTTACATAATACATTTCAATAAGAAAGATAAAGATTTGACTTTGAAAAAAAAGAAAAAAAAGAAGTAAACCCTCGCATATGTATTTGGGCATGAAGTGATACCCCTACATAGGATTGTTGTGCAAACTTCCCCCCCCCCCCCCCCCCCTGAAAAACACACACACACACACACACACACAACCCACACAACCCATAAAGGAGTACTTAAATATCATTGGATGCAACACTATCTTACATCCTTCATCATGCCAATTGTGTGAAACACTTACATCTTTAAGCTATGAGGATATATATTAAACATGAGATTGATTAGGCTCGTCATTAGATATCACAATGCTCAATGTGAGGACTTTCATAAATTCAAATAATATACAAACGACATTGTAATACTTCCCTATTTGCTTTGAATGAGTTTATTACTTGATTATTGAGGAATTCATCATTCACATTGTGTTGCTTTTGGATGAATTTTTACCCAAGATTATTTAGACCTGCTTCCATCAGGAAATATTCCTTAAATTAAACTTTTGAATTTTAAAAAATTGCCACACTTTATCGGAGAATCATTGCTTCTTTTTGGAATTCAATGTTGATGAAATTGAGATGCTTTTATCTTGTTTTTTTTTTTATCATGTTCACACAAAAGTGGGTCTTGTTTGAGGTTTATTAACACAATCACTCTTCTTCACACACCCAAGAAGTCTATTTTGGTTTGACTAAGATCTTCTCCTATATTTTGTTCAAATAAGTGGTTCAATTTGCTTCACATTGCTTGTGCAAAATACATGTTTGAAATTACAAATTTGAGGGATGTTTGCCTACATTCTTATAACTGATATTTAAGGAAAACTAGATTAAGTCCAAGTCCATAATCATAACATATTGAACTCTATCATGAAGTCATGCTATAGATTTGTATGGAAAAATCCTTCGATAGAATATGTAGAGGTGATTATAATAATATAATATAATATAAATATTTTTTGATTGTATTTTCACTTTTCAACATAGACAACATTTACATAGATTTAACATGAAGCATAGATGTTTTATTTTTCCATCATTAATAGCATAATGTTCAAGTAGTCACTAAGGATTCCACATATCTCACATAAAATTCTAGTACATCATATGTGTATTGGCGGATCCACCGATAGAATCGAAGCCACCGATAGAATCGAAGCCACCAAAATGTGTCAAGTAACCCACTTAGTGCATTTGACAAATGATGTGCGGCAAAATCACATATTCAAGCTCTCAACTCTAGTGTAAAGTGGGCATGAAGATGGGTCTATAGTGAGCACTTAACAAGCACTAGAATCTTCACTTCAGATATTGAATGAGATATTCTTATGAGCTCCAAAACTTGCAAGGCAAATGGCCATGGACACGATTTACATTCGCTAATCGTTTCGCACTAATAGGAATACGATTGTGTATTCCACATTCTACGAGATGTTGGCGTAAAGAGAAACGTATCCAAACAACACATGTGTAACTTACCCTTCCTCACTACACACCCGAGGGCCACTTCACACACGAGCCAAGAGCCATGCCCACGAAATTGTGAGAGCCCAAAAGAACGTGTCCAAAGGTTGTCCCAACACACCTCCACAATCATGTAGTATGGTCACGAATCTTCAAGTGTAGTGTGAAGTCACATGTGACCGGACCCTCAACCAAATGCTATTTTCAATGAATTTCTATTCACGTGGATCCTCAGACATGATAAAACATAATGAACCAACAGTTGTGAACGTTCCAACAGTTTGTGTTATGCCTACCTCCAAGAGGCGGTTGTTGAAAACAATCCAAGTGACCATGAAACATGATCCATTCGGTGCCACGTAGGAATCCATGTAGACTTCACATCCATCGTGCATTCACATACTCCGTTGGTCCCTCAAGCACAGTGTGAAGCGAACTCGGACCGGCTCCGCCTTTCCCACCACCGAAAGTGCCCGAAGTGTACTGGTCACGGGCTCTCAGCCTTGTGTGTGAAGTGGCCCTTACCTTACCTTACCTTACCTTCTGTGGCTGCTCACATGGAAGAGGTGACACAAGCGTTCTCGTACCATGTTAGTGGCCGTCAGCGGGAGGGGGCGGGGCCAGGGCTTGGGGAGAACCGGCGGTGAGGTACAGATGAACCGGTTGAGTTCGAGAAATAACCAACCGGTTGAAGTTGAAGGCTACATGAAAATTTCCGATCATTTTAGAGGAATCTATACAAGAATATACCTCAATGAATAAAGTGAAAACGGGAAGATGTCAACATGTAACCGGTTGGATTTAGAATGAATAGGATGTTGGCCGACTATGCCCAAAAAGTTCCCGGGCACTGGGCCGGGCCAGGCTATGGCGTGCGGCCGAGGGGGTCGTTCTTAGGGCCGCTTTACACCTAGAGGCCGGGCCAATTTCCCTTGAGGCTGATTGCACAAAATTTCAGCCTTTTTTGGGTTGGAGGCCGGCCTCTACTACACATTATAATAAGATTATACCGGGGGCCAATTTTCCCATATGTAAAGGCCCTCGGGCCAAAAAGCCAAGCTGATTCAAAAAAATTAGCCTAATCCAACGGATGTAGCATAATCTAAGATAGAGCCTTTAGATTCCACATAATCCAATGGATCTAGTTCACTTTAAAAAATTATACTTTATTTAAGAAGATTTTTTAAGTGGAATATGACATTGGCCTTCCATTTTGGGTGCACCCAATTCAACGAGCTCGGGCCGTGTCATAACATACATTTTTTAATTTAAAAAATCATACCACCAAATCGGCCCGGCCTCTAGATGTAAAGGGGTTGGGGCCGATTTGAGCCTTTTGACCAATCACAAATGAGGATTTCAAGCCTCTTACACAACGAATTGGCCCGGCCTCTAAGTGTAAAGCGGCCCTTAATGGGGAGGGTGGGTTTTGAAGCAAGCAAGTTTGTCAGTCATCAGCAGCAGCAGCAGGCAGTGAAGTGAGGTGAGGTGAGGGCCGGGGAGGCCGTGGAGGGAGGGAGGGGGCGCATGGAACACGCTGCTTGGGGAAGCTCAGTACTCATGTGTCCTTGCCCACTTTTTGCATCCCATGCACACGGGTACATGAGGTCACCCCCCCCCCCCCCCCCCGCCCTTCCTTCTCAAATGAATGACCGGGAGCCGGTGATCGGGGAGATTTTTGGGCATACTAATCGGTTGAGATTCTAGTGTTTGCAACTCCAATTGGTTACATGTTCAAATCCTTTGGGTTTCTTTTACTAAATTGGGGTATATTTTTTTACAAATTCTTGTACACTGGATCATAATTTTTTTTTTCTGTTGTCTTGAACTTTAACCGGTTATTTCTCAAACTCAACTGGTTCATCTGTAACTAATTGTTGGTTCTCCCCGATCATAGCTGGGAGCAGTGATCGGGGAGATTTTTGGGCATAATCGGTGTTATGAGATCCTAGTGTTTGCAAATCCAACTAGTTACGTGTTGACATCCTTCGGGTTTCCTTTATTAAGTTGGGGTATATTCTATAAATTCCTCTAAACTGGATCGGAAATTTTCATGTACTCTTGATGAACTTCAATCGGTTATTTCTCAAACTCAACCGGTTCATCTGTAAGTAACTGCCAGTTGTCCCCGATCATAGCCGGGAGAAGTGATCAAGGAGATCTTTGAGCATAATTAGTTGAGATCCTAGTGTTTGCAAGTCCATTGACCCCCTAATTAACACCATACAAAAAAATGGGTGGAAGACCAACCTCCTAATATATTACCATCACTGCCGGAGTAAGAGGGGGCCGTACACGAACACTCCATTGATAAGCTTACCAATCTAAAAATCCCAAAACCAACCATTAAAACCCCCATGAGGAGTATCCACTAGAACGCCATCAAATATCTCACACATTTGGTCCTAAACAAAAGAAAACTCGAAAATAAATAAACGCCTACCCCCCCCCCCTCTCAAGTAAATTGGGAAGGTACGTACTACACCTGAGCCCACCTCCTAAGACACATAACACCTTATGTTGCATCACGGAATACCATGATAACATCATGCTAACATGCTAACATGCTCACATTCATGCCGGTACCTAGCTACGGGCGTTACTTTTTCTTTTTCTTTCTTTTGCAAGTCCAACCGGTTACATGTTGACATCCTTCGGGTTTCCTATATTAATTTGAGGTACATTCCATAAATTCCTCTAAAGTGATCGGTAATCCTCCTAAAGTCTTGATGAACTTCAACCGGTTATTTCCCAAACTCAAACCAGTTTGAACATCTGTAACTAACTGCCGGTTCTCCCCGATTGTTGACCGGGAGAGCCAAGTGCTTGCTTAGTTACATAATAACCGGTTGAAGTTCGAGAGAATACAATAGCGCGGTGGTTGAAGTTCACGGCTTTGGGAAAATTACCCATCTCGTTTTAGAGGAGCCTATGGAATATATAGCCCAATTTAGGGCTAGTTTACACTATGGACCATGCATGAAGTTGGACCAGGGCTTTGCAAGGCAGTTGATTGGCTGTTGAAGTTCTCCCGGGACAACTTCGGTTTACACTAAGGAAAATATGGCAGAGGGACCATGGAGGTCGGAGGTCCCCAAAATATAGTTTTTAAGGCCTAATAAATGTATTGACATGGTCCAACGGGTTTTGCGGTGAGAGGGGCAAGAGAGGTGGTCTGGTAGGAAAGGCAAAGGCCCATTTCAATAGTTATTTAATGAATCTACATTTTGTGTACCTTAATTATACCATAGCCCATGAGACATATTAGCACTACCTTGCCCTACCCCTTAAACCGGCTCACACGTGTTTCACCAAACAACGTGGGACATCTAGAACTCAAGAATTCAAGTGCAGATTTTTGTTTTGGTCTACCAAATGCAATGTTTGGAATTTTGGGGCTTGTAATATACCGTTGGAAAGGTCTTGAAAACACCTTTCCAACGGTATATTACACACCCCAAAATGTTTAAAAATGCTGTTGAAAAACAAAAACAAAAAATCTGTAGTGGTTTAGTGACTGTAGATCAGGGTAGTCGAAAGAAGTGGAATGGGAAATCTTCTAGCACTAATTATTAAATAATTGAAAATTAGTGTTGAGCAAGGTAGTATGGTAACAACATTAAATATAATCAAATACTAAATATCCTACTTAGTGTAGTGACAACACAAGGTACATGTCACATGTAAATTACATTGAGCATGTACAAATTAAATTGCTCATTTTTTTTTGTAAAAATTGTTGTGAGAAGATTTGCAAGCCACATTTTTGACACATTTAACAAGAAGTGAAGACAAGTGAAGCCCAAGAGAAGATAAGGAATGATCAAACTTAATTTTTTTCAAAATTTCCCTTTTTGGGCATGTATTAAAAAAATCAGCACCTTCACTTTTTGGTGTGTGGTCATTCTTCTTGGTCCACATTCGGTTTACACCTAGTGAGGGGCCCAAGGCTCTCAAAACTATTTTTTTATGAAGTCGGACCATGTACTCGGACCATTGATAAAGGCCATCTTCCATGGTCCGACTTCATGGTCCATAGTGTAAACCGGCCCTTAGTAAAGCAAAAACCGAAAGATCGCAACATGTAAACGGGGTGGACTTGGAAACACTAGGATCTCGAGCGGTTATGCCCAAAACTCTCAACGTTGAAGGCCAAAGCATATATATATATAGAGAGAGGATAGGAAAGGAGAAAACCTCGGATCTTGATGACTGGCTTGAAGCACTTGTACATGTTCCCACATCAAGTTTGAAATTTGAATGGAGCTCTCCAAAAGTACCTGGTGAGTTATTGTGGTCCTTGGTCTCGGGATCGTGTTTAGTTGATGTTTAACCTCATTGGGATGTCACTAATAAAGGTACGTATAGAAAACTATGTGAGATCAACGATAGCTTTGGTTTCATTCATGAGAACCAAGCGTTACAAATTGTGTAGAAGTATGGTACCATAGGAATAGTTAAACATAATGTTTAAGTGGAATAGAATTTTAAAATCGTATAAATGCCGCGTGGTACCCTCAAAATGGTCCAAAGTGTAACATTTAAATGTACTTAAAATATGGCGTATGAGGCGAGGAGAATTTTCTACACTAGGATCCGATGTGATGATGGCAAGTGGAACCAAGTTTTTTAGCCATTTTCGACATACTTTGTTTCTATAAAGAGCAAGATCTTTATAAGACTAGGGTTCAACCCTCCTACGATGTCTTGATGATTAACATGAATGAAAAATTTAACTCATATGCAAAGTATAGGGTCTATGTGAATTCTTGATAAATGCATGTATTCTTTCTAATACCCCTATTTACAATATCTACAAGAATGCTTTCTTATTTATAAATAGGGAAGTAAAATTGTTTCATAGGTAAATACCCACACCCCCCAAAAAAATAATTCAATACCCTTCGATTGTAGGTGTGTATCAACTTCAATGTGACCTCCCCGGGACATCATCATGGTTCACTTAGGGTGTGGTTGGGGTTCATGCACGCCTTTAACCACAACTACAACTATTTTTCATTTGAGTAACACACAAGGTGTGTGTGTGCAAGGTGCGGATGTAGTTAATAAGTGAATTTGACCATAATTTTCATCTCCCATATTGGTGCAATCCATGGATTTGAGACAATAATTTACATTATAGGTAGTGTAAAGATTGTTTAAGAGTGAGTGATTTTTTTCTACAAACGTATTGCTACGATTTGGTATGTGCAATTTTCTCATGGTGCCATATAGTAACTACACTAAATATACCAATTAGTGAGGGTGGAACTGATTCAAGTCACACGCACATTCTAGCCAAATCTCAAAGTTACCGAGGGGTAAAGTTGCTACTGAGTTACACTACGATAAATTCTATGTTCATTTACCATGTATTTCAAGAAAATTAGTGTGAGCTTGTGATTAGTGTGCACCACATCCTTGTCAATGAATAGTGCCAAGTGCCGGTACATTTGGTGGTCAGTGCCAATTGCCAATACTTTAGTGAATAGTTCCAAGTGCCGGCACTTTCATGCCAAGTGTTGGTACTTTAAGTATACAGTGCCAATTGCCAAGATGAACAATGCTTCCTAGTTCTAGATCTAAGATCTTTTGGTGACACTAATTCATAACGTAAAGATTTTTAGTATCACCTTCACTAATTGGTATATTTATTGTACTAACCACAAACAAAATAAGACCAAAGGAAGCAAACTTACAACCATCACAAGTATTACCGCCCTCAACTACTCCTTTAAATAGGAGTTGATGAAGTACGAGTAGTTGTAATTGTGATTACCATCAATGGACATACTCTCAATTAATAACCCTCAAAAGTGGAGCCAAAGAAAGTACAAGACAATTGTCAACCGCCGTAGTTTGTGGTTGTGTGTAAACGCCCCTATAGATACTCTTTAATTTATGATTGATTTAGAAACATTGCATCAAATATATCTTACCAAAAAGTAGGAGATACTTCGAGGATCATTGTTTACACGAGATTGCACATGGTCAATGGATTTTCTTAATATTGTTCATGTGGCGGTCTTTAACTCATATTACTACCCTATGAAATCCAAACCCACTTAGTCAAGATCCACTAAGTGGAATGAATTTATGACATGTGAAACCTCATAGTAGATTATCATCAGTTTGGTGAGGTGTCGTCACATGATTTGTTAAAATGTTGATTAGCATCAGGCCATGCTCATGACCTAATTGGACAATGCAAATCCCTTGCCATCGAATGTTAAAATTTCCTTGGCCGCTAATCAAACATTTTTCAAAAATATTCTTAGGGAGAAGATGATTCGTTTCCATATGTAACTTTTGACCTTTAATTCATGCCATTTCAGATATATTGGTTTTACAAAACGAAAGTTTATGTGAAACATGGGGTCATATATGATCCCACATGAGTTAACATAGGTAACAAATAATATGACCCTTTATAGTCATCCAACATTGAGCTAGGTATTTGGAGACTACGAACGAGGAGAATCGACGCGCTAGTTAGAAATGAATTGGTCTAGTTTGAAAAATAACCGGTTGAAATTCAAGACTTCAAGAAAATTACCGGCCATTTTCATAAAACTAGAGAATATGCATAAAATCAATAAACAAAAGCCGAAAGATGTCAACTTATGACCAGTTGGACTTGGAAACACTAGAATCTCAACCAATTATGCCCAAAAACCTTCCCAAATACAAATTTGAATTGAGGTTAGGGTGGCCTCAGTGTGTATGTTTGACAAATTTCATTTGACGTTCAACTTCAAATCCAAAGTGTCATGTAATGTTTTCAAAAACAAAAATGAATGTCAATTGGCATCTACATCTTCTTCTAAAATATCACCTCAATGTCACATGCCTAGCATTACGTGTCATTCCAATTTCCAAAGTGTCAATTGATGTGTGATTTTTCCCCTTCACAAGTCACACTACATGTCAAAATCATGAATTATGCGAGTCAATTGACGTGCAGTTTATTTTTTGTGCAAGTTTTAGCGTGTCAAATGTCAAAAACTTGCAAAAAAAATGGTCCAAAATACACAGTGGGTGGCCTAGCTTGCTCTATAATTGTAGGCTACACTCCACCTACATTATAAATAGCACTTATTATTAAGTGTCAGCCACAATAGGCATTTGTCATTGACACACGTACATTTATTGCAATGCATTGATTATGTAACAACCATAAAACTGGCATGGCCAGACACATAACTTACATATATAATGTTGAGATCACGAAAAATCATCAACTCCATTCTGATTGACCTAGAATGAATGGCACACCAATACTCCACCAACTAAACCAAGCCAACATCTAATGAATGAGGCAACATGAATGTGTGTTGTAGTAAGCAAAATCATCTCCAAATAACTACATATCACAATGTAAGGCTCACCTTGTCATTATACTCAATAATAGAAACCAAATTATAGGTAGAATAACAATTCTACAAATCGGGGATCATATCTTTAGTGCCGTTTTGCTATAATTCGTCATATTTATGATGTTTGTATTTTAACATGGTGTGCCAATGTGGCTTTAGAAATGGCAAGACATTGAGGTCTCAATGTCTCATTTCATGTTAGTATGGTATCGGTTTTTATAATTATTTTTATTGTTATTTTAATATCATTCAGGTATCTATAACGAGGAATTCACATTTTTTTGATACAAGTAGGGTATGGATGTTTGATGATAGTATGTATAACAATCATCTAGGTCTATACAAGCTCTCTAGCAACTTGGGCATAAAATAATTGAAATTTCAAAGGCGCATAAATTTGTGGGAAATTAATCTCGTTGATTTTCTCCAAAAATTTTCAAAGAGTGCCTAAAATCACAATAATGCAAGTGGCATTCACTGGAATCCAACAAAGTAGCGTCAAATTAAAGAAACATTTGTTGCCGAGCAAAACCTTGACATACAAGTAAAAAACAAACTTTAGGGTAAGGAATGTTGGTTAAGGGTAGTGTTTAGGTTAATCGTAGCCGCCATAGATGATATAAGGAAAACCATCCATGAATTATAGAAATGACTTGGATGGATGTCTAACTTAATCTAAATTACATTTTGAATATGTCCAATTTTAGGGTATTGTTTTCTAGGTTGCCTAACTTACTTTTGCACTTCAGTTAATTATCAGGCGGAAAGGTGCCCAAGCTACTAGAGAACTACGGTATACCATGTACGAATTTTCACACCTAGGCAAATTCGCCCTCGTATCAATATGGTTTAGAATGGTATACGAAGATTGTCTCACCTTGGCATACTCACCAACTATCAATAATGGATTGGCAGTACAATTTTGATACCCACAAGTAGGTTCTTTGATACCATTATTGACGTTGGTTATTGATACCATTCATTCACCTATATACCAAACCAACACTAGTCTTGGCGTCAACCAAGTTATAAAACGAAATTGATAATCAAAAAATTATACCACCTTGTTGTGCTTTTGTTTGGCATTGATTATCTACATTAATATGTGTCAATACAACTCCAATGGTCAACGCATATGTAGAAGACCAAAAAGAAAAGGGATTTCTAGTTTGTTGTATGATTACAGAGGATACTCTAACCTGGTCACACCTCTTTCAATGCTAGAAAATGATTTATTCATAAGACTTCATGCTAAATATTGATCTCTAAGTGTACATTGTTTTATTATATTAGCACGAAATCTATAGTATTGATCCAAATTTTGGGATAACAATACTAGGTTTAGAGTAACAGATGGTATTGTACCAGTGGTGCTAGATTCTACCAATTTAGTCTTGACGCCTTTCCATCTAATACTCCACAAGCTCCACCGCTACTTTGGAGCGGGAATATGATGGAGCGTGGTTGACCAAATCTTGGAGAGCAGATAGTTGGGGTTGAAGACCCCATTTGGATTTAGATCAAATAGATCATGTTACTCAACACTGTGAGATGGGAGAGGCATGATTCGAACCTACAATTTATCGTTAAATTACATAATGGTACATCTTTGGCCAACAATGGACATGCCCTAAGTACCATGATTAGCATAGTTGACTAAGCTCAACCTAGACAAAATTATTTGCTTGTATTTGTAGGGAGGCCATGGCTAAATGTTTTGTTCCTTTCACCGAATTTCCCATTTAGAACAAACATGTCTACCATATGTTTGTAATCGATTCATTTTGATTGGGTCTCACTAGACTAATTTGAGGTCTCTGATGCTAATCCTTGCGTCAAACGAGTTAAAGAAAGTGAATTCATTATTATAACATAATTTATCATGCTTTCATCTCATGTTAAGTTGTCGAGGTGCATGTCAAAAAACACAAGATGTTTGAAGTATATGTACCCATAACCAACACTATGTACCACGATCGTATATTTGAAGCATGCCTTATACTTGCCTAAGTTGGCGTTGGCCCAAAGGAAAAGACTTTCTTGGCCAAGTAAAAGTTCGATACTAGCAAAAGTAGACAAGAGAGGTGAATTTAAGGCTTGCACCTCCACCCATATAGTCATGTGATCCGTAGCCACAATTGGTATATCTATTGCCGTTGATCTTATGATTGGTAAGGCATCATATTAAAATTTGAAAAACTCAAGATATGTATACCGAAACTAACATTGAACCTAAAACCAACAATATGTACCACAAGCGTAGATTTGGAGACAGGCTCACGATGACAAGGCAAAGTTTGGTGCTCACGGGGGTGGATAATGAGAAATAAGTGCTTGTAGTAAGGGCCGGTTCGCGTGGGGTCCCAAGTCTTAGTTTACTTGTTGTGTCAATTTGTGCAATCTCAAGCGTGGAGAGCATGAAAGTTGGCACTTACTACTTCACACGGGTCTCCATTCCTAAGTCCCAACTATGATGTGGATGCCTTTTGGAGGCACAGGGAGGTCACTCCATTGTCAAGTTGAAAACCACGTGCGAACAAAAAAAATCTACTTTTTCTAAGTTGCATCAACAAAATGGGTCAAACTTTTATCAAAAAAAAATTCATGAGTACATATACATGGTATCTATTACATAGTAAAAATTGATAACCAGAATTGATAATTTGTTTTTTCTAGAAAACATACCGTTTCTAACTAGAATGACGCAAAATTGATTTAAAACATTACTAGAAAAAATGGAGATGACTAAAAATTTCAAAAAAATATACAAAAGATATTATCAATGGATATGTATAAATAGAAAAAATAACATAATTTTTAAAATTATCTATGGCATATAATATAGGGGTAACAAACTTTGTTCGCACGTGGTTTTCAACTTGACAATGGAGTGACCTCCCCATGTTTGGAGGTGAGTCTCGAGATTTTTGTTGAGAGTTGGGTCAAGCAAAAAAATTGCAAGAATTTCCCAAGAATTTTTGCATTCAAAAATCAAGACCCCATAAAACCCATGTTTTAATGGTGGAGGCTCAAAATTTGGGACCTCGCCTCTATATTGGGACTCAAGACTCGGAACCCATGTGAATTGGCCCTTAAGTAGTGTCTGATGAGATGTTTGGACATAATTGGTCGAGATCCTAGTGTTTCCAAGACCAACCATTTGAAGGTTCACATCTTTTGGTTTTTCTTTATACAATTAAAGAATATATTGTGAATTCCTCTAAATGGATCCGTAATTTTCTTGAAGTCTTGAACTTCAACCAATTATTTTTGAAAATCAACTGGTTTGTTTGTAACTACACTATTTTGTCTAATTAGTGTGGGCTACCATTCGGAGTTACCCATTGCTATAATTTTTTTACCGAGAGCATCATTTTTTACCCAAATAACATAAGTATATGGTTTTGTCTAATTAGTGTGGGTCACATTAATTCCAATTACCCACACTATTTTTTATAACTTGAAGTGACCCATCGTACTTTCCAATATGAAAACCAGTGTGGGCTTTTTTTGTTTGCATATTTGGATGAAAGATCTAAATTTCATCCAATTGTATTTTGCAACTATCCTCGATCCACATGAATTCCCCACACTAAGTTCCAACCCACATGAAATCCCCACCCACACTAATCAAACAAAACAGTGTAGTTGGTATGCACACCAAAGAATATGATATAACTTAGTTGGTAAAAAAAAATGGTAATGTCGGTAAAACGTTATAGCAACACGTAACTCCAAACGGTAACCCACACTAGTTAGACAAAATAGTGTAGCGGTTGATTCTCGCTATTCATGGGGCCCGAGACTTCCTTTACACGTGAGTTTAAGTGCCACTTGCCAGGTGCTGTGCCAATAGGCACGCACATATGTTGGTGACTAGCTTGAATGTGAGGCAATGGAAGCTATGGGTAGGCTTGTAGAATAGGACACCATGCTAAGTTATCCGTACACTAAATAGGATATTTAGTGTCACCAATTCTAGTAATTGCCTTGCTCCATACTATTTGTAAATCGCGGTATAGTGTCACCAACACTAAATGTTAACCCAACATTATTTGTCACTCCTTGTAAAAAAAAAAAAAAATCTTGGGGGGGGGGGGGTTATAGATTTATAGTGTTGGAATTACTGTCACTTACAAAGTGATTTTTCATCCAAATTTCAATCATCGATGACAATATTTCATCACAAGTTGTTGACAAGAGAAGGTAGGGTTTCGGCCAATGGGTGAACTCGTCCATCATCCGCGACAGTATTTGTTCACTTATTCATAAGAAGTGTCATTTGAAAAAGTTACCATAGTGACATAAAATACCATGTGACACTAAATGTCATATTTAGTGTAGTTACCTCTCGGTTTGCCTGCATGTGTCTAGGAGAATTTTGGGCTTAATCGGTTGTGATCCTAGAGCTCCAAGTCCAACTGGTTACATTTGACATCTTTCAAAGTTTTGTTTATTAGTTCTAGGTATATTATCTAAACTCCTCTTAAAACAATCGGTAACCCATGTCACTAAGGCGTTGTGAATGGAGGGTGTGTGGTCGTGGGCATACCACATCCAAGCCATCCATTCACAGAGCCCCATCCTACAGTGTACGAAACTGCTCAGGCATCCCAAAAGAAAAGAAAAAACGTCTAACGGATTAAAAACTTGGCGGATGAAAAATCGTTTGCAAGATGAAAGGGTTGATTGTTCATCCCATCACACGAGAGCATTTATGTGGGATTTGAAGGTTCCCATAGGGTTCCCTAAGGTCCCCAGAGTGGAACACCATTGGGAACTTAAAGAACCCTCTGCGAATCCTCCGGGAACCTTCACAAATCCCACACAAATGCTCTCATACAACCGGTTAAATTTCATTTCATTTCATTTCAAGGTTGGTCATCAAAAGGGACTTGGAGTTGATGGCGAGCACCCTTGGTTCTACCTTTCAGAAGGACGAGGCATGCGTACGAAACCCACCCACCCCCCCCCCCCCCCGGCGCCCATGTTGGCATCCTCTCCTCCGCAAGTCCTCCTAATGAAACACGTAGTTTGAAATCTTTCATGCAAGATTCGCCAGTGGACGGAGGTGGAGATCTCATCCAACGTGAAGTTTTCCAAGCTCTACCTGAGGGGCAGAGAAGCCAACAGCCGGGGCAACATACGAACGCCTTCAAATACGTCAGATCGCAATCGACGGCCGAGATCTCTCCCCCCCCCCGACCACACGGGAGGACGGGCCGGCCGTTCACAATGCCAAAGGTGACGCGGATCGGCAACGAACGAACGAGTGAGTGAGTTATTTCTTTCCAGAAGCCCAATGGGTTCAATGTGGAAGTAGCTAGCGGCCGGGGTTGTCCTTATTTCTTCCTTGGTGCCAGTGGAGCCTATATAGCTAGTTCCCCCAAATCTACTTTGACAGGGTCACGCTTTCCAAGTGTCCCATGCGGAGCCCATGACACTGTAACCAATCACACAGCCTCCACCGGCACACCTAACCTACAAACACGCTTGCTAAAAATGCCACTTCAAACACGGAGGGAGTGTGTGTGTGTGAGTATGTATACTTTACTATTATTGTCAGACTGTTGTTGAAGGCAATCTAGCTACAGTCCACCCTCTATAAATGTTACACCTATAAGTGTTAACCCTCTCTAAATGTTAACTTTCTTCTACTCCCCACATATTGCACACTATAAATGTTAAACGTGTTAAATGTTAACAAAATGGTACTCCCTTCTTTGTAAATTTGACTCTATAAATGTTAACGAATGAAATACAACCATAATATGGATGATAAAAACTACACATCCAATTACATTCCTCTCTCTCTCACCATGCGTTAGGGATGTATGGGATGTTTTAGGCTCTATTGGTGGGACTTCTAATGTCGCAGATGATGATTGTCAGGGAGAGGAGTGTGAGATGGAACCCATTCCATCTTATAGTGACTTGCAATCTAGTTTTGGTACCATTAGAAGGTACATGGAATCACGTTCATGTGATGTGTCCAAGTATGTGGGTTTGTTGGTGCAGATTGAGAAATATTTGCAAGTTGTGGATGCAGATGAATCTCACCAAAGAACCATTGATTCATACTTCACCCGTGATTTGTAAACTTGATATTAAATAAAGTTTTGATTGGGTTTGCAATTTTATGAATGGTATTCTCTCACAAGGACTCTTCACAATTGCTTATATTTATAAATGTTAAGATTTGTATATTGTTCAAAAAAGTAATTTTATAATTGTTAATTGTTAACACCTCTATAAATGTTAACTTTGATACACTCCCTAGGGTTAACATTTATAGAGGGTAGACTGTAGCTAGTCACACGGATATGCGCACTCATCACACTACTGTAGTTTAATCCACATTCCACACGGTTACATTTTGAATGTTTGTCACCACGGTGACAAATTACAAGGAGCGTCGTCGTTGTTGTTTTTTTACTGTGGTTGCCGTACAGATCAATCGATGGAGTTATGAGGTTTTGTGGTTTGATTTTGACTCGAGCGTATTTTGTGCATGGGTAAGAAGAGGCGACCTGTTTGCCAATGCAACCTCATCGCACATATCGGTGTAGGTGTTTTTGTTTAGTGATTGAAAGAGGATTCCAACGTACTGAAGTAGGTCGTATTGGAGTTCCGTATGCAAAAGTTATGAGGGTTCAAACTTCTGGTAAGCTTGATGTTAAGGTGGTAGATGTTCTCATGAACCATTACGTGTGTGTTGTGCAAGAGTTTGGTGTGTTGGGTTTTAGCATGCACTATCTTAGGTCCAATTGGTTTACCATATTACCCTACTTTTGCTAAAGAAGTGAGATTCAAAGAAAATTGGTTTTTTTTTTTTTTTTTTCCCATTTTCCTTTTCTTTTGGAAAACCGGACAAAAATCTGTTACATATTTCTCAGGCTTGCAAGTTTTTGAATCAATCATAACACTCTTTAACTTGACGAACATGTTCATTTCCCAAAGAACCAAGAAAGGTAGATATTGGGATCTTCACAACTTCCAATTTGTGAGAACCATTGAGTATGACCCTTAGAATGTTATGGCAACTCCGAATTGCAGCAGATCTAGTGAAGTTCTTGCATTTTGGGTCTCCATGAAGAGCCCCATCAAACATGCCAAGGCCCCATCAAATTCTCGCACTTATTTACTTATGCACACAAAAACTAAGATTCAAGTAAGCACACGTTTAATTTTTTATGAAAGAAACTGGATCAAATGATATAACATGTTTTTGCATACTCGCAATTCATTTTTAATGTGTGCATTTCAATATGTAACTCCAATTCAAACAATTAGGGCATGTTTACACCGTTGACAAAGGGATGTTAGGAAGAATGATTTAGGGTTTCTCATGGTCATGGCCCCTAGTCCCAAGCCACGCAGAGGAGAAATGCACATCACTTTGCAAGCCATAAAATTTAGCAAGAGGGGGCAAAGAAAAGGAAAGAAAAGCAAGGGAGTTGTGTCATGACAAAAGACTTGGAGTAATTCTCCACCACGTGGTGCAGGTTTGCACTTATCATTACACCAATGTAAAAGAGACGTCATCATGGAGAAGGTTGCACTCTTATTTGTGTGGACAAAACGGCCTTCCATTTCTCAAGCATTCGAGTGTTGAGATGGCTTGCATGTTTAGGAGTCATTTTCTTTTTTCTTTTCTCTAGAAACAATTGAAGTGGATTTATCAAACCAAGAGGAAACCAAGCCACCCCTTAATCCAGATCATGAGAAATAAATGTGTCAAGGTTGGTGGTGCAAGGAGGGTGGGGGGAGGGGTTAATGTTTAGAGAAGTCGCATGTACAAAGCACCTCACCATCGCAACAAAAATTGACCTGGTTCTTTTGAGCTCCTAAAATCGGCGTGTTTAATAATTTGGTTTCTCTGTTGACATGGATGGTTTCGTTCCAAGCTCTATGAATGATTTGAGAGACATTCGTCTACTTTGAGGAGATGATAATTCTACATCTCAATCTAACTCACACAAATGATGAGTCACCTTCCTACTTACAGTGAAAAATTATCCATATGTCAATTCAAGTGCACCTGCAAGTGGCACTTCCTCCCCATGGTGTTAACACATGCCCAAATGAACTGACGACGAATAGGAGATTCTAGTGCTCCCAATTTTCAAATTCCATCTCATATTGGGAGCCCTATCATTCAATTGTGAAGAAGGCTTTTGGCCCACAAACTTGCAACATACATATACTTCAAACACTTCAATGAATCCCCCATGCTTAAGAAGAAAATGCAACCCCTTGTACTAGATACCCACGAGCCACAAACATTGAAATATATGTACAATATGCCCTCTATTAGTGTTAACAGTTATAATTTAGGGCAAATATAAACCCCCAATTATAAATGTGAATATTTATGGAGGGGAGACTGTCTCTTACTACTTTATCTAGTATCCAGTCAGCAGGGTCGAATATCGGGAATGTAATCTTGGGGTTGTATTGTATTTTTCTAGTTATTGTGGGGTACTAATAAGTTATCTCCAGTGTTCAGGATGATTTGTGGGCATAATCGGTCAAGATCCTAGTGTTTCCAAATCCAACTGGTTACATGTTGTGATTCTTTCAGTTTTTCTTGATGAATTTGAAGTAAATTCCATAGATTTTTTCAAAATAACATGTGCTTTTCCTTGAAGTCTAGCACTTCGACCGGTTACTTCTCAAATTCAACCAGTTCATCTGTAACTACATTGATTGTCCCATTTAGTGAGGGCTAGCTAGTAGTGCGTGTGGAAAATTAGTGCCACAAGAAGATCTAGGGTTTCGGGAGCTCAAAGTGTTTTTGCCGTTGTTTTTGTCAGATTTCAATGAGTAGCAACGCTACCAAACCATTCTACAATGCCTCAAGTCGTTGTTGCTACTGCACCATCGAGAAGGATTCTAAAAGTTGCAACCTCGAGTTTCAAAGCACCTTAGAATACACATTAGTCTTCTTGAAATGTATGGTGAATGAGCACATATTCATAAATTTAGTATCACTTGGTGAACATTTGAGCCCTCACTAATTTTGAGAAGTGACAAAATGGTGTGTGTTTAAGGAATTAGTACCACACGCACTAAATGGGATCATCAGTATAGTGGGGAGTTCTCCCCGTTCATTGGTTACCTTAACTCCATGTTCAATGTTGACCATGTGACCATGCCAATCTATTTGCCTCGATACATGCCAAGGTATAACTTCACGAGTAAGTTAGTAATGGAAACAAAATTACTTTCCAAGGGTTGTGGTAACACATAACATTATTAAGCAATGTGCCTCTGTTTTCTGTACGCCTTGAGATCACACCCATGGGATGCCCCAACATAATGCAAGGAGACTAAGATCAAGTCTAAATTTGCACTAGGTTGGGGCATCCCATGGTTATATTCTTAGGGCCCACGTGAACATAGCTTAATATTGCTATGCGATGATCATACACGTGTGTTACATTTTTTTATATGAACCTTGAACATGATGGGAGTTGCTTTGGAACTACCAAATAGCCTGCCAATTTTAAATGACGATGAATACCATTAAAACAGTTTTTAATACGTGCCGCTCCTTTCCAATATGTGCACCCATATGTTTAGCGTGGGTTGCAATAATTTCCACACACAAAGGTTCCAAGTCTCATATGATATATTTGAATGGTAAATTTGCGCCCCTGGGCTAGATCACATCTTCATTCGGCTGGGCCCCGCCCATCCCACGTTTCCTTCACTGTCCGGTCTTCCTGCCCACACATGCATGGGAACTCTTCCTTGTTGGGAGCCAATGTCACAATACCCGGTCAAAATTGCAAATATTCAAGTTGACATCACTTTCATTACTCCCGAGTTAGTTGATGAAGTTCCTTCACATGCCAAAAGAGCTTAATGGCTTAAGTGACGTATTGTCACATTAGTTCCCATGCATAAGTAGGTAGGAAGACCAGGCAGTGAAGGAGGCATGGGAGGGGCAGAGCCTAGCTAAATCAAGATGTGATTGAGCCCAGGGCACAGATCAACACCCTAACATGCTATTCATAGTGTGTAACTTATCACATCATTGTTGTTGTAGTTCAACATTTATTAAGAAAGACTTGTAGTGGATCCATAAACGTTGAAGGGGCCACATAATAGTGTGCTTCTTAGGGATGGTTATTATCTCGAATGATGGTGAGCACCGGGGTCGATCCCCGTAGAAAGGTCCCATAGAAGGTCGAGGCATCTATAACCAATCAAACAAGAGAGTTTTGCATTTGTTAGGAGGAGTAATAGCCGGGGGTTGTTTTTCTTGCGGATAGAAACAAATTCCAAGGAGGATGCTTATTTTAAATAGAAAATCATGAATATGGAAATTGTTACAAATTTTGAAGCGGTGAAGTTTAGGGGAACACACAATCACACAATCAATTTATGGGTTAATCCATAACCGCTCATCTAAATGCTACTTCTTGGCTGCGACAATTGTCAAACTTCTTATGAGGGCATTCAATCACAAGCCACCACCACATAAACCTTAACTCTGTTTGTTGAACAACATAGATCTCATTCATGTCGGCATCACAAGTATCCTAGTGAGTAGTTAAATGGACCTAGTCGGCTATGGATGCCCCGACCTTAGTTGGTTGAAGGTGAGAAAAGTTGCCCGCACAAAGCACCTCACTAGCACACCTTATTTTTATCAAGCTCCGTGTCACGAGCATGTTGTTTCTTTGCATCTTTTTTTAACTCGATTTATTGAATGATTTGGTCATTATATGCCATACTCACGTGGCTACACCAACACCAACACCAACACCGACACCGACACCTATGCACGCCTCCTAATCCAATGACTATAACACATCTTAGGGGCGGTTTACACTATGGACCATGAAGTCGTCCCACGGCCGTTTAAGCGATGTGATTGGACGTTGAAGTCGTCCCGGGACGACTTGGGTTTACACCAAGGAAAAAATGGCAGAGTGACCACGGAGGTTGAGGTCCACAAATTTTGTATTTTAAGCCTACTATATCCACTGGCATGGTCCAACGGGTTTTCCGTTGGGAGGGGCAAAAGAGGTGGTCCTGGAAAAACAGTCAGGGGCCCATGGCAGAAAAATGCCAAAATAAAATTTTTAATAAATTTTTATTGTCCGCTGCAGGTTACTGTTAAAACGGATTAACGGTTTAATTTCAGGGCACAATGAAAAGGCCGTTATATGAAGGATTTGTCATTTCTCTTTCTTGCAACATAGTGATAGAGTGATAGATTTTTTTTCGCAGATTTTTTTCGCAAAATTTTTTTTCCGCAGAAATGGAAGGATACTTTGTTGATGAGGAAGCACGTAGAGAGTCACAAGGAGAGTGGTCACAAAATTCAAAGTGGATGCAACGAGTGTCAAATCAAAATTTCAGAGAGAATCAAAATTCGATTTCACGAATGTTGCAAGGTCCGAATGTGCTCCCCAACACTTTTAGTGTATTTCATCCTCCTCCACTTCTGAACATGACAAATTACAGACAAGGAGGACAGTTAGATAGTCATCATGTTATAGAAGAAATGTTTGAAGAAAAAGAAGAAACCGAGGGAGCAGCAAAGAGCCAACTAGCAGGAAGAAAGAGGGGGCGTGTTACAAAAGAATCAACAAAGAAGATGAAGAAAGGCGACAAGAGGAATACAATCGAAATTGGCGAATCGGAAGAAGAAGAAGAAGAAATTAGCAGAATCAAATGGAAGGATTTTGAAGTGCATCACCTGATAGCAATTCGCGGGGAGATGGAGGAAGAATTCACAAAAACAGCAAACAAGCAAGGTAATATGTTTTTCAAATTTTTTTGTAATTTGATTTTTGGTAAAAGGTAAATGTGGTAAAAGGTAGATGTGGTAAATGTGGTAAAAAGTAAATGTGGTAAAAGGTAAATATGGTAAAAGGTAAAAGATAAAAGGTAAACGTATGATGTTGGCCGTATGATGGGCCCATAGAGGCCGAGGCCTTAGCCTTAGCCTTAGCCTTAGCCTTAGCCGTAAGCCCCTATGCCCCCCCTCCCCCCATAGTCGGGCGGGAGCTGCCGCGGGGGCTTCGAGTTTTGTTACTGTATTTAGTAAAAGTTTGTCAAGGTCGGGAATGGAACCCGCGTCTCCTCTACCCTAAACCTCTATCCTTACCACTACGTTACACTCCCTACTTCGATACCAATGACGTCGCTTATGTCCTTATACTACACTTCAACTATGCTGAATTTTTTTTTTCAGGGTCAATTTCAACATCTTTTAGCTTCTGGTTTGGAGTTTTTAATGTGTTTTCCTGTTGCTACTGTAGGTACCAACTCTTGGCTCAAATTGCATATTCGAATGGTCGCTGCAATCAAAGGTTTCAACCGTTCCTGGTTATCGTGCAAAAAAAAATACAAAACCATCTTAAGTGAATACAGAACTGACAAGAGAGCAAATGAAATTTCAGGCAGTGATAGAAAACAAGAATGCAAGTGGTTTACAGAGATGGATCAATGGTATGGTAGTAGGGCCAGTGTTCACAATGAAATTCCTGCTAGTGCTACAGAATCTTGGGCAGAAGATAATATTCCTTCTACCCCTACACCGTCTCAGACAACAACTTCTGCACCGCCAACACAAGAGAAGAAAAAGAAGACACAAGAGAAGATTGAAAATCTTCTAGAACAGGTTGTAGGAAATTCAGGGGCACTTCTTGCTTCATTCCAAGAATCTACTGCTATCCTCAAGAATATGGATAAGAATTTTGCAGCTCTTATAGCTAAATTCTAGATTTAATCACTATCACTATCAGTTTCCATAATACTAGATTTCTGCCGTAGTTTGTATTACCACAAACTTTCTGCCAATGTTTCGTGCATCGTTGTAGCTTCCCGCAGAAGGTCATTAGCCTTCTCATTTTCTCTCAATAAAAATAAATTTGTCTCTTCATCATTTTCTTCATCTGCAATTGGCATATCTTCCCTAGCTAATATCCTTCTTCGCACTTCCGCAATTCCAGCTCTTTCTCCTCGTAATTCACTGCCTTCTCCTACTTCACCCTCGCTAATTCTTCTAGATAATTTATTTTCTGCTTCAATAATCCAATCTTCTTCTATACCTTCGTTATTGACAATGCATATATTGTGCAATACTATACAAGTTGCTACAATATCAGGCATATTCCTCAAAGGTACCTCAGATCATTTCATTATCAATCTCCATCTGCCCTTCAAAATCCCGAACGCCCTTTCTACGCACATCCTCGTCGAAGATTGTATGAAATTCCAATTTCCCTCTTTCCCGGATAACGCTGTTTTTCCACCCTTAAATGGACAATACATCCAAGGTCGTACCGGATATGCCGCATCTCCTATCAACTTGTAAGGCTGGAATTTACCCTCAATACAAGCTCGTCCAATTTTTGTCACTTGAAATACTGCCCAATCGTGAAGACTCCCTGCCCACCCAAACTCATAATCCCAAAACATGCAATCAGGTCCAACAATTCCCTGTAAAATCGCTGAATGAAATGACTTCCTACAGTAATAATCTTCTCCCCCGAGTATAGGAGTTAAAACAGGAATATGTGATCCATCTATCGCACCTATAATGTAAGGTATTCCGTGCAACTTTTCGAACTTTGAAGCTAAAACCCTAAACTGTGATTCACTTGGAGTTTGCACGAAAATTGGTTGAAGATGCTTTCTTACGGCTCTGCAAAATTCTCTCACTATTATAGATATTGTGCTTTTATGTACTCCATACAAATCACCTATTGTTTGCAATCCATCACCACTACCCAACCGATGCAATGACATCGCTATCCTCTCTTGCACCGGTACCGAAACCCTAAAACGAGTATCCTCTTTCTTCAAATAAGGACCCAACCTCTCATACAAGAACCTAAATGTCGTATATGTCACTCGCGTTCGCTTTCTAAATTCTTTCTCCGTCCACGAACCTAATAGCAACCGGTCCACAAAACCTAACATCCTCTCTTGACTCCATATGTTCCTCTCTTTACGTCCAATGCTTTCGTAAACCACGCTCAAAATTGCAAATTTTTCCCATTCTCCTTGCAAAATCAGTGTTTGAATGCCTACAACATTCTTCACAAGCATGTACAAAAATATGTACAATCCTAGTAGCACAACTAGCTTCCTCCTCCTCTCTTCCATTTCGACCATACTTGCTGAATTTTAAGACGAAAAGAAGAAAAACCTAAGTGAGAAGATAAGTGAAGGCATGTGTAGACAAGTGAAGTCAACAAAATGGTCAAACTTTGTTTTTTACTAAAACTGCCCTTTTTGGGCTTTATATTAAAAAAATCAGCACATCCACTCCTTGCCGCATGGTCATTCCTCTTGGTCCACATTCGGTTTACACCTAGTGAGGGGCCCAACGGCTTTGTAAATCAATTTTTTAATAACTCGGACCATGAAATGTAGACCATGAACTCGTACCAAGGAATAAGGCATCTTCCGTGGGACGAGTTCATGGTCTATGGTGTAAACCGCCCCTTAAATCGTCCGATTGTATGTGGCGCAAAGCGGGGTCGGATGTGAGTAAGAAAGGCAATTTTAGGCGAATTTGGGGTTGGTTTTGGATTAAAATGGGATGGATTTGGGCAAGCATTGGAACATAGCTAAGGGTGGTGTAGTTGACTATTCTCCCGTATTGTAAGCAAACATTATAAGGGCTCAAATCATTGATTGGGTGGATTGCTAGTTTTAGTGCAGGGGTGGTCTCAACATAAGGTGAGACGGTTTAGAGACAATATGGGTTGATTTGGGCGAAAAAAAGGGGTGGTGTCGGGCAAGTGTTGGGATGGTTTTGAGAGCCGTTTGTGGGGGGGGGGGGAATGGGTCTAGGGAGGGATTCAAGGAACTAGAGGTGAGTATCTTCAAAATAATATATTATATTCATAGAATGTACGAATGTTTTTTATTTTTGTTTCTATCATGTCTAAGCCAGTTATGCATAATATTGATCCAAATGGACTCCAAAAATAGGTTGTATCGCATAAAGTGTTGGTTTAAGCATCCTCTACCTCGTATGACAAGTCATGAACCGCTTTTAAAAGCATGTCATGAAAACATGGCACACCGATTTTAACCCCCCACTTCATCATTTAGTGTAGTAGTTGTCAAACACTAATATTGAGTTGCTATGCTATCATTCTAACGACAAAAAGAAACCAACCTACACCTAGCACATCAAACATGTCAAAGAGTGTCAAAGAGTGACCCTCACATATATGGATAAACGATTATTAACCACTATGCATAACAGTTAATAATCCATTAAAAGTTATACGAAAAGTGGGATGATTAATATAATGTGATCATGTATAGTGTTATGATCCAATTGTCAAAAACAATCAAATGGATTATTAACGGTTCTCTCTACAATTGAATTTTTTAATTTGTGCTAAAAAATAATAAAATTACCCATTTGATAGTTTCCTCCCAAAAAAAGGTCCGACAACTTTGAGGTGGGTGCAGCCGGAATACGGTACACACTTGAGGTGGAGTTTGTTACAAAATGGTGCGCCAATGAGGTGCTTTGTATGAGCAATTTTTCTCACCTTCTATGGGGGTTGATCCCATGCATTCTAGAAACCAGGCTGGTAAGTACCCTAGGGGATGGACTCTTCATTGGAAACCTAGATGGACGTGTGTGGGTCACTATGGAATTAAACCCCTTGTATACGAGAAGTCTATAGAGAAAAACAAAATGTATAAGTAGTAATGGCATGTCAGAAAATGAGCTCATATATTATATTAAGCTTTTCAATTTAATATCATAAATGCTTGCACTACATATACAAATTGAGTATATTATGAATTAAATATGCCTTTATTACATGTAAAATACATGTTCGCTCGTTAATTTGAACATTTCATTCATCCACAACGTGTAACTTAATTATTGCATGAAACAAACAAAGAGAAGAGCATTAAAACTTAGCCAGATTTTGGAGAGCAAATCTCAAGGGAGCCCATGACCACTCCAAGATCCTCTAGCTTGTTCTAGAAACTAAATGCAAATCCTAAGAAGAATGGACAAGGGAGTCATTGAGGACTATATATTACCATAGGACAACAATGAATGAAAATGTGAATTGGATGAAACTAACACATTTTTTTGACAATTTTTTCTCCAAACCTTAGGGCCTCTTTTGTACATCTACCTTTACTTCAAAACTCTTAATAGCAATTTTAGACGTACACACTAGAGAAAATTAATACCTCTCCCTTATGTATATTTCAGACACTAATGCCTCGTGTAATATCCCTTCTTACACTCGCGCCAATTTGTATGTCGTATAAGGAGTCCACCTCCTGGGATAAATACATCATGTTAAACCCTCATGATAACGGGCGGGAGGGGATATTATTGTAAATGAGTGTACCTCTCATTCATCCAACAAATGTGCCTTGAAAGAGTATATAGTCCAAAGTTTGCTTCCTAGAGAGATGATGTCACCAACCTCTAGTGTTGGTGTGAACGAGGAATGCTTCACCTTGATCATAATCGTGAGCTCATATGTGAACCCAAAATGATTCACTCACCATGGCTATGGGACGTTCACTTGCTTATATTCATTAGAAATTTAATGAAATTTTGAACTCCTCTATCAATACATAGACATACATTTAATATGAATTAACCATAAACTTACAAGGGACATGAATTTAACTTGAATGGGTGAGTTTCAAGAGATACGCTTGTATGCAACAATTCTCACAATATTTTATGCACTTTTGGGGTTGGTGTGTGATACAAATAGGTTATGATTGCGGTTGATGGTTGGTTGGCAATGGACAAATAACCACACTAGCTCCTTATGGAAATGTAAACCAATCGATCATATCACATGATTAAATTTCTCAAATTATGTACAAGGCTCTCTCATGTACCTCTTACTTGTCAAACAAAAACACCTTGAATTATCACAACGTGCATATGAGACCCAAGCAACTCATTTTGCATCAATGAGTACTCTTACAAATATATGCATGATGATTTTCATTGACACAAGACGAGTTGCCTTGTAATGTACTAAGTTTGGAGATTACCTTCTTTAGCTAATTTGACCCCTTAAATTAATATTTAAGACCCCAAACTAGATAATGAGGGCATGTTTACACTAGTGACTACTGGCCAATGACCATGACCACCATTTTTAAAAATTCTTCCATTGGTGGAGATATGAGTGATGGTCCCACTCCATTTTACACAAGGTCATCAAAAACAAAGTGACCATGCTAGAGAATGGATGAAAATTTGATATGGCAGTGACATGAAATCCTACATATGAATCTAGGAATGGACAATGTTTGGTGATGACCCGGATTTTGCGGCACAAGAACCGGAGTAGGTTATCTTTGTCATTAATGAAGGTGACATTTGACAATACAATCATCTTCACAAATATTATTTTTAATGTCTAGTTTTAGTTAAACTCAATTTTTGAAATTTTGATATTGCTTTATAAAATTTTATCGTATTCAATTATAAAAGCACTATGTCCCAGTCTCAATCCACTTCACAATATGTCCCATGATCAAGGCCCAACCAAGGCCTTTAAAAAAGTGATGTGGACTTCTCTTCATGAATGATTTTGAACCACCGACCATGACCGTGAGAAATCCTAAATCAGTTTTTGTTCACAACCCTTGATCGTGTGCATAAAACAACCCCAAGACACACTCGAGATAACATAACATTACTATGCAATTACGTGATGGTGTCTCTCCAAAGAAGGAGGCTATGTTTAAAAAAAATATGATAATTTACAACCGCTTGTTCGAAAAGTTCATAGTACACATCCTAAGTGCTCGTCATCAACAAGGTATCCCACAATCAAAGGAGAAGTATGCTCATGGACATGCACCCATTTCCGATGTGAAATCTTCTCTCTACTTGGCAGGGAAAAAACTAGGTAGATAGGTAAGAAGTCAAGAACCCACCCATTGCAAAGTAGACAGTAAACCCCATCCTACACCAAGAAGATTCTTGAACAGGGAAAAACCAACATACTCAAATTCACATCGAATTGCATGACGTTGATTATTTTTGTATTTTATTTGTGATGGATCATGCGAGTGGCTGGCATGGATAAGTTAGGGTTTAAGTTGTTGGTGTACGATCGACCCCCCACGGCCCCTTACGGAAGGGTCATTGAATGCAATCCAATCAATCATATCAAGCACTTATAGTCCATGGTATTTTGTTCGCTTTTTCCTGCCAAACGGTAATTCGAAGCGGCCCTTGACGAATCGCCATGCTTGCCCGAGGCGCCGCCCAGCCTCCTCGTGCGCCTGTGCAGGCACCAACTCCTCTTTAAGCTTTAGCTTTATCTTTGTGTACTTGGTTCACATTGGTCTACTTCTATAAGGAGCCCCGGTCGGGTGCCAAGTTATTTGTATTGTACGGTGCGTGAAAAGAGCAAAAACAACATGATCGGTGTTTTCACAACCAACGTGAAAACAACAAGCTCAACCCCACTACACTAAATAGGATATTTAGTGTTTGATTACATTTCATGTTGTTAGCACCTTACCCTGCTCAACACTAATTTTCCATTCCTTGACAATTAGTGTTAGAAGATGTACCATAAGATATGCCGGAATTCTCCTTTCATTGATGTTATCATATTTATCTTTGTCTACTTGGTTCACATTGGTCTACTTCTATAAGGAACCCCGGTCGGGTGTCAAGTTATTTGTATTGTACGGTGCGTGAAAAGAGCAAAAACAACATGATCGGTGTTTTCACAACCGACGTGAAAACAACAAGCTCAACCCCACTACACTAAATAGGATATTTAGTGTTTGATTATATTTAATGTTGTTAGCACCCTACCCTGCTCAACACTAATTTTCAATTCCTTGATAATTAGTGTTAGAGGATATACCATAAGATATGCCGGAATTCTCCTTTTATCGTTGTTATCATATTTATCATTGTTTATTTGGTTCACATTGGTCTACTTCTTTAAGGAACCCCGGTCGGGTGTCAAGTTATTTGTATTGTACGGTGTGTGAAAAGAGCAAAAACAACATCGGTGTTTTCACAACCGACGTGAAAACAACAAGCTCAACCCCACTACACTAAATAGGATATTTAGTGTTTGATTACATTTAATGTTGTTAGCACCCTACCGTGCTCAACACTAATTTTCCATTCCTTGACAATTAGTGTTAGAAGATATACCATAATATATGCTGGAATTCTCCTTTTATCGATGTTATCATATTTATCTTTGTCTACTTGGTTCACATTGGTCTACTTCTATAAGGAACCCCGGTCGGGTGCCAAGTTATTTGTATTGTACGGTGCGTGAAAAGAGCACAAACAACGTCGGTGTTTTCACAACCGACGTGAAAACAACACGCTCAACCCTACTACACTAAATAGGATATTTAGTGTTTGATTACATTTAATGTTGTTAGCACCCTACCATGCTCAACACTAATTTTCAATTCCTTGACAATTAGTGTTAGAAGATGTACCATAAGATATGCTAGAATTCTCCTTTTATCGATGTTATCATATTTTTCATATCCTTACTAACACTAAATTCAAACATGTAACTTCCACATATTACCATAGTTGACGTTTAGTGTTTGAGTTTACATCTGATGTTACTTGCTTTCAGAGGGTATTGACATTTAGTGTATGCGTTCGTATTTAGGGTATCAAACACTAGACATCCTATTTAGTGTAGCATGTGTGGGTGCTATTCGGTCCGTTTATCACGATCTCCAATTTTTGCCGATTATCTTCACATAAATGAAACTTATTTAACACTATCAAATCTATAATGAAAGATCGACAAAAACATGATTGAGAATTGGGCATGCCCTAGTTTAATTAGGATTACGGGAAGTGCATGTTTGTAGATTCCTTCGATGAAGTCCTCCTAGTTGTGTTCGTTGTTGAGTGTGGAGTACTTGATAAAATATGACGATGTAGTTTAATGTCTTTTAAACATGTGTGTTTATGGTGTTTGTTTTTTGATCCTTGCCTTACTTCACACCAAATGAGACACATGTGATTGATTTGGACAAAGAGCCAAATATAACACCCATGTAAAAAAAAGATAATGCCCGTATTTTCATACCGGCGTGACTTCGAGCCTGTTGGCCTTATACTGATCACGGTATTCCATGACGCAGTATATGGTTTTATGCCTCCTTTGGGGAGGTGGGCTCTGATGGGTCACTAGTAGTCCGTTTTTGTTAGGGTGGAGGGACAGGTGTTTGTTTATTGTTTAGTTTTCGTTTGTTTAGTACTAGGTAGGTGAGGTATTTAACGGCGTTTTGGTGAATGTCCTTCATGAGTTTTTTGATGTTTGATTTTGGAATTTTGAGTTCTGTGAGTTTCTTAATGGAGTGTTCGTGTATGGCTCCTCGTACTCCTGCTATAATTGTTATGATGGGGTTGGTTTTCCAACCATTATTCTGGATAGTGTTATTTAGTGGGTCGTATTTGGCGTGTTTTTGTGTGATGGCTTGTTCGGGGAATCTATCGTGGCAATATGTGAATTCAATGAATTGTACTGTGTGACTGGGTGATGGTGATATAGGCAGAGTTATATGATTTGGGGCTCCGATCATGCATAGGATGTCCGGTTTAAGTTTAGCTTGGCAATGGCATGGCTTTTGGTGGCATGTGCATTGTAGTAGCCAATCGGGTATTGTTTGTTCTTGTGGTCAGTTGTTGAGATGGCATGCATTGACCATGGTAAGGAACCTTGTGTTTTTATTGGCTTGTAGCGTCTGGGTGATAAGATGTACGGCTTTGTTATGTCTTGCGATTCTAAGCCCTTTTAAGTATGGGTGTTTGCATGTAGATAGTAAATGGGGCCACGTGTCTCGTTCGTTCTTATGGCATAGTGTACAATTGGGATTTTGGTGTGTCATGGGCCAAAATATATTTTTCATGTGGTTGCCCATATATTGGGCATATCTAAATTTTAGTGTTTGGGTGATTTGGGTATTTGGTATTTTGTAATTGTGCCAAAAATGGTTAGAGAGTTTCTGGTTTATTTGGGTGTTTGATAGCCATTTGTCTACGAATGGCAATTTATTTTTGGCAAAGGTTGTTACTTGGTTTCCATGTTCTTTTGTTATGAATGTGCGTAGGTTGCGGATGGCTCCGTCGTGTGTGGCTATTGGGCAACTGGCTAGCCAATATGGGGTCGGACGAGCTATGTGAATGTGTGGGGTTCATTTTGGTTTTTCTTTGGTTGTCCCCTCATTTGCTAGTTCATCGGCTAATTCGTTTCCGGTGATGCCTGAGTGTGTTGGGACTTTATGTATGTGGATTTTGTGTGGGGTAACACCCATGTACCTTAGTCCTATCTTGCTCAAAAGTTGTCCTTTGATATAGTATGGTGTATATTGTTTTCCTTTTCGAAAAGTGAGTTCGGGGGTAGGGTTGGGAGAGGGAGAGACAAAGAAAGAAAAAGAGAAGGGGTAGGTTGTCATTGTGACATCTACGTTAAACCCTTAAAAGGTCGGCATAACATTACACAACTTCTTGGCTGTGATTTTGTGGGACCATATATCACACGAGCATATTTCTCCTTTGATTTTGGGATTCCAATTGTGGGGATGTGGAATAGGATTTGGATAAAACAAAAACCAAGGGAAACACTCGGGGAAGACTCAAAAGGTTATTTTTCATGTCATTAAGGTGTCTCAAATAAATTTAATTAGGACAAACATAAATTTGTCTCATATTATTTAGGATTTAGATTGACAATTCATTCATTTATATAAGCAAAAAAGTGTGAGAAACCTCTTGACCTCAATACATGCATTTGTGATTGTCACACACCTTGCATTAGATACCAATTAGCAATTGGCAATGAGTTCTTTAATTGGATCTTATGTGGTGCGCAAGCACATGCACAACCATCGACAATAGTCTTGCATAAAGTATCCTCATTTCAATCTCTTTATCAAAGAAAAGGGCACTTTGGTGTAGTCAATTGTCTCATATTAATTAATCATTTATCATGTAACTTGAAATGACAATACAATTCTCAATCATGGTTATAATGTTCTTTGCTTAATTTATCTTAGTGTGAATTCGTTGTCAAGGTAGATGGTGTTGTGGCCTTGCACCCACACATGTTCCAAGCATCATCACAATCTACACACACCACCAAATTAAAAGACCATGAACTTTTCCTTGGTTTTTCTATTAGTAATTATGCAACACATACTATAAATTTTTTCCTTAATTTAATATTTCCACTCATCAAATGTACCATTCATTTCCTAGGATCTAGATTGTCTACTTTTAGAGGCAACTGTCCATTCAAGTTAAATAAAACTCATTAATCGGGAAGAATAGCATAAACTTTTAATCACATGTATCAAAGTTTCACACCTTAGCCCTTGGGCAATTAGCCAACTCCAAGTACCCATATTGTTCTTTCTATAGGTTTAGGTTTAGCACTACAAGCATGAGTCATGTAGTTTAGATTTTGGATAGATAAAAACCCATGGAAACAAACATGGAAGATTTAACGGTGATTCATGTATCTTCTAGGTGTTTCAAATAAGTTATCAACATAATTTTAGGTTTGTTTCGAGTGGTTTGGGATTTAGGTTGACAATTCATTCACTTATACAAACAAAAGGTATGGGAAATATCTTGATTTCAGTACATGCATTTGTGACTATCACACAATCCACTCTATTTACCCAGTCAATATTTTGGCAATGGGTACATTTTAAATGGACCTTGTGTGATGCTCAATCAAAGGCATAGCCATCGACAATTGTCTTGCTTGAAGTATCCCATTTAATCACTTTACCAAAGCCAAGGGCGCTTTAAAATAATCACTTGTCTCATATTAAATTATTGATTTTAATGTAACATGAAATGGCAGTAGAGTTCTCAATTAATGGTGACACTAACCTTTTATTAATCCCTTTAATGTGAAGCAAGTGTAAGGCTATGGTTTGTTTTTTGATGTCCATTCACTCCGTCCACAAATATTCCAAGCATCACTATAATCTCACACACCATCAAAGTTGGAAGACCGTAGATTTCTTTTGAGGTCTTCCCCTTCTTCTTCGTGGATTTCGACTATCATTTTTTTTCTTATTTTAATGCTTTACCTTGACAAATATACCATTCCATTCCACTCAGTCAACTTATCTTCTCATGTCAAATAACTATATAGAAATTGTTTCACCTTGACAACCCATGGCCTTTCCCCTCTTGACCTTTCACACTAATCTTTTCAAAGGTTGCAGGATTCCACCAAGTCTTCTTCTTTTGGTTGAGACTATGGTTTGTTCAAATTCAACTTCCAGCTTTGGAGATTTCATGCATATACTCAATTAGAATCTCTACATACTACATCGACAACTTCACATCCTGAACAAATTTACTTTGGGGTCGGTTTCTACTTATTTGTTTGAATGTCATAGTCTTCCCAAGGTTTACTGAGGAGTAACACAAACTACTGAGCAACTTTTGCTCATTAGTTCACAAGGAGGAATCCAATTTCTATCCTCACTCAATCATTCCATGGTCCTATTCAATCCTATCTACTTGATTCAATTTTCCAACATATTGACATTCCTTTCTACACATATATATCTTTCAACTTCATGATCATCCTTAGTCACGATTCATGATTAGCTCTTAATCCCTTACAATATTGATGAGAAATTTGCCTTGACAGTCTAGCCACTCATAATGAATATGTTTTCAATCCGTTTCTCGCTTAGTAGAATTGCATGATTTGAATGTATAAGTGGTTTCCACCACTACTACACCAACTTTGTGTCAAAGGTAATCCTCAAAATTGAGAGAATAAAACATGCTATAGTTCAAAGAGACACACTTTCCTTCTCCTCTCAATCACTAAGAATAAAAAAATAAAATTACGGTACACACTCTAGACTATGGTCATACAACTTAATATCTCAAATGTATCGATCTAGATTCAAAGTTCAAGGTCACAACCAAAAACTAATGATTGAATGGACTATGGACAAAGGAACCTCTCCCCATTCACTGTACAAGATCTCAAAATCTTCACAATATGGGATCAACCTATTTGCAAAGGAGCAATCTTTGATCCTACATTAATGTAATCAAATCTCCAAGACTATTGCCAAACAAAAAACTCAAAAGTTTGAGATGATGATCATAAAGATACTCTACCTCTCTTGAAGAACATAACCTCCTTATTCATAATAGTGCATGTGCTAATCTTTGGGGCTACACCTCCAATCAAATCATAGTCCCTTCAAATCTTCTTTGTTTCCAATCTCCTTGATTATGGTCTTCCTTCTCACATGTCAATTAAATATCTTGCTCTAATTGAGTTTTATTTTTATTTTTATTTTTTGCCTATCTTCCCTAAATTTACCAAAAAAATCACTCTACAATTCATAAGCAACTGACCAATGTCATTGGAAACTTATCCTATGTAACTGGAAAACTTACAAATCTAGCACAGTGATAGATATGCATTGTTATGTCATTTTCATGGGATGATTGCATAGGATGTGTATGTTAGCAATGAGCCCACCATGTGGATGCTTAGAATATTGAAGATTGATCCCAGCCTGGCACACTTGTACTAAATATTTATATAATCGTGAAACATGTTTGGCACTTAGAATTTTTTTATAATAATGAGACTTTTTTTCTTGAATTTTAATCATTTTGGCTTATTCACCAATAATTAAATGTGAATAAGCATTGTCATGCAAATGACCATTTTGATTCAAAAAAATAAGATTGGGTAGAAAACCATACCCCAATTTAAGTGGCGTGAAGTATTGTGGAGTATAATGTCCACGATGGATGTGGGATATTTAAAACTTAAATGACATCTCAATAGTCCTTCTAATGTATATATGTGCATAATTCATGTAGAAATGCTTCAAACCTCAAATAAAATTTTAATAGGTAAAAATTAGATTGATATCCAAGTTTCTCTTAGCTTGACAAATCCAAAGAAGTGAAGCTCAATTACACAATTGAGCTCAAAAAAACCGTTCATAAGATATTGTCCTCCTTGCACCTCCTACACGTCTTGAAAAATCTTGTTGAAATGTGTATGTGTATGTGTATAAAAATTCTAAATGACTATTTTTTTTGTGAGAGGTGGCACATTGTTTGATTCCTCAACTTTTCTTAGCTGAGAAATAAAGTCATGATGCATGTGCAATTGAGTTCTACATACTCTTGTAATTACCATGTTAACCCAAATTCTTCGGGGACGAGTTAGAATAAAGTTTTGAAAAACCTCGATCCACATTACTCTTCCAATGCATTGAGGAGTTTCATCCCCCCCTCACCCCCTTCCTCCCCAATGCATCAAAGCATGGGAATTTATTGGAGTGTTTCAAGGGACATGCATGGTTTGGATATTCATGGGCAAAAACCATGTTCACAATTGGCCAAAGTGAGATGGGTTCTTGAAAACGAGAGCACTAGAATCTCCTAATAGTCGTTAGTTCATTTTGCCATGTGATTCGTCACACATAACATTATTAAGATCCATAACAATGTTATGTGGGACTAACAATATTTCATGGAATATTCCTTGATATTCCTTACATTCATGTTGAATGTAGGGAATAGCAAGGAATATTCTGTGAAATATTGTCACTCCCACAGAACATTGTTATGAATTTGAATAATGGCATGCAAAGAGGAAGTACCACTTGTAGGTGAGCTTCAACCAATACGTGGATAACTTTTTGTTGCAAGTAGCATAAATGACTCCCAAGCATGTTACCTAGTCATCTAAACACTTAATTGCTTTAGATATCAAAGGCGGTTGTGTGCACATGTATGAAAGATCAACCTTCTTCAGGAAGACTTGTGCTTTGAAATAGTCCGATCACAAGTGTGCACTTGAAGCATATGGTGGAGGAATACTGCACTTTTGTCATGACATAGTATTCATTCTTTTTGTCTTTTTCTCCTTTTGTGATATCTCTTTTAGCATCCAAGAGGGGAGTAGACACTAAGTCAGGTGACCGTTATATGGTCATTCTTTTATATTAGACATCTATATGTAAGTAGTACTTGACAAGGCTTGTAGTAAAAACTGAACACAAAATAGACATGTGTTGTGATAAGAATTGACCACTACAAGGATCACTTGGTCTTAGCTTTTGGTTCTCTTGCACTACATGGTTTTTGTAATTTACTATTGTAGTAGATTTCCAATCCGTATTTAAAAATTTCAAAACCGCACAGTGGAAGAGAACCGATAGTAAGACCACTTATTCTCGTAGTGGACTTTGTGCTTTGAACATAGACACCATTCCAGGTTCATTAACCAACACGATTGGGAGGGCATTTGTGATCGAGTAAAGAGAAAGGTAACCTTCACTTTGACCTCTTCAAAAGTTTACATCTCCATTCCATTTTTGAAACTTGAAATGACAATTTTTGCGACTCACAATTGTTACTTGGATGAGACAACTTATTTTCTAGACAATCCAACAACTGTAAGTGTTTGTGGAGAAGGAAAGTGCCCACAAAAGGGCCTCCACATACCTTAGTGCTATGAAACGATTTTTGAAAAGGGACTCAACAAACATGAGAAAAAAATGTGATTCATTTGTTGGTGACTAGAGATCAAAACCGAGAGTATTCATGTAGGGTGTTATTTAATATCACATATTGGAAAAATTCTTGGATTACATTTCTCTCCTTCATTGCCAATTAACTACCAATGTCAATAACCATATGCCAAAATAGATGTAAATACCTCACATATATAGGTCTCAACACAAGAAAATTATATAACATACAAATGCTAGTACTTGACCCCCCCCCCCCCTCCACACACACACACATAGACACCCGATACTAGCAATTCATTTTTGAACAGAGCTCACCTACCGCAATGTAAACACTTGGTTAGCTTGTGGAATGGACCTTAACTTGTACCAAAAAGACTCTTGAGCAAAGAAATAGGGAATTATTGTATACTGTGAACATACCTCTCATCCATCCAACATAAAACTTGACCCCCTGTAAGGTTGTTGCCAATTCATCTTTAAGAGCCTCAACACAACTAATTCAGAGCCTTCAGAACTACTTTTAGTGTCAAATCACCTAACCAAAATAACCTTTGGGATGCATACTATTTTTAGGTCGTTTGTGTTGAACGATTGAGAAGTTTGTTCATATACCATAAGTCCCTCTCTCCCTTGAACTAGACATGGCCAACATGCTCAATTTCACATCGGTCGTCAGTAATGCCGATGTTTTGTTTTCTTTTCTTTATTTTCTAATGTCAATCACCAAGTGCCACTTGCCTTGTGAGGCTTGAGTGTTAAAGCATCCACAGCCTTGTCTAGGATCTAGGGCTTAGGTAGATCTTCAAAAGCAGGAAACAAAACAAACTTTCTATCATTAGTACATGTGGCTCGAGCATAGTGATGATCACAACAACCCAAGTTCACAAATTCCACTTTTGTGTTTGATTCGTCTCCGAGGACTATTGATTTCTCATGTTTGCTAAAGTCATGACAACAATTTACTTTCAATGTTTTTTGGCAGGCTCACATCAATGAACGGGGAGAATCCAACCACTACACTAAATAGGATATATAGTGTTTGATTATATTTAATGTTGTAACTACCCTACTCTGCTCAACACTAATTTTCATTTTTTTTGACAATTAGTGTTAGAAGATATGCTAGAAGATATCTTCTTCTTCTTCTTCTTCTTCTTCTGTTTTCCAAATTTTCAATTTTCAATTTTATCCCCCCCCCCCCCGCCTCCATATCCTTACTAACACTAAATTCAAACATGTAACCTTCACATATTATCATAGTTGATATTTAGTGTTTGAGTTTACATTTAATGTTACTTACTTTCATAGGGTTATTGATGTTTAGTGTATGTATTCGTATTTAGTGTATCAAACACTAAGTACCCTATTTAATATAGTTATCATTGAATTGGTTGAGTTTGAGAGACAACTGGCTAAAGTTCGAGACTTCAGGAAAATTACCCATCATTTTAAAAGAAGTCTATGGAATATACCTCACTTTAATAATGAAAACCGAAAGATCACAACACATAACTGGTTGGAATAAAAAAATACATGAGGATTTTGACTGAATATGTCTGTAGATAGGTTTTCGGATTGGATTCCGATTAACAAGACCACATATGGAAGTTCAAATAAGTGTCAGATTGAATTATGAGTGTCATTATTAGGTTGATTTATAAGTCGTAATGACTTAGGAAAGAAATTGGGGTACCAAACCTAGGCGAGATTTTGTTTGATGTCAATTTCCGGAAATTAAAAGATTAAGGAGGGGATTATTAGGGTCACTAAGTGCAATACATGCAATTGCGCAGTCTCTCCCTTATAGCCAACCATAGTCGAGTAGTCACAACTCGCTATACAATGGATTTTCAATGCATGGAGTCTCGGCTCATCAATAGTCTTTTTGAGTAGCCAATATCCACATGTAATTAGGGTCAAGGGCGCCCCAATATGAACGATATTCTCTCCTAAATTTAATTAATGATTTTAATGGGTCATGAAATTTTGTAGTAACGACCTTGCAAGTCACGGCATTCCTTTGTTTCGTTTAAATTTAATGAGGCAGTGGGACCATTGTCCTTACCTAACAGATTGAAGAGCGTCCTCTTGTAAGTGTCTAGTGACTATAGGCCATCACAAGTTAGCATAGTCATACAAGACATCTTTTAACCCATTGTCATCTTTAATGGAAATCAATTAAATATTATATGGTGTTCTCAATTTAAATTTCTCTTATCTTTACTCCGGGTGAAAAAATAACAATTTAATTAACACAATGTAGCAAAATAATATTATTAACTACAGAAGTCTAGTGTCAAGTTAAAAGGTCCTATGTCTTGTCTATGGGGTACTAAGCTTATTGTGACCAAGTTATCCAAGTCTCAATGTAAGTCCATTGAAGTGTGCCAGAGGCCATAATCTAGTAAAAACTATTAATTTCCAAGTGATACTCAAATGCAATCTTGCACATCTTATGTTGTATGATGGCTCTTGGGGTGACTTCCCATTGTTATGGGATAACTCCGCCTGTTAACTTTCTTCAAGGACTCAATTTACTGCCCCCTAATACTTGATGCTTCGTCTTCCTTAGGATATCGTCTGGCTCTTGGCTTATGGTCCTCCTCGAAACCATGAGCATGAGACCAATTCACATGATAATAATCCTTACTGAGATCATTCCATACTCTTTAAATTGCTTCTTACACTTTCTAATTCGGAAGAGTCTTACTTTCTGGATTTTCTCTCATAGACAATCATCTTGACCAAAAGTAACTATAACAATGTTTTTCCTCTCATCGAGGGCTACATTTTACAGATACATTCACACTTATGGATGTGACACTTTGTTATTGTGATTGAATTGTGTAAATTGAACACAACATAGTTTTACCCTTGAGGGTTTCCAATGAACGATGATATGATTTGAGTTTCATGTCTACGGTCTCCGATTATATTTCCTAATCACTAGAAGATGAAGAATATGGCCTCTTCACAAGACACAACTCAACACTTGCAATTAACCATATCAAGACTATCGTCTCCACCTTTCCCATACTATTTAACAGAGATACCCAAAAACTTGGCAACTTGTAGTTAGCTTTTTGGATTAGAAACAAACCCAGGGAACAATTCAGGGAAGACTTAAAAGGTGATTATTATATCATCTAGGTGTCTTAGACAAGGTTTTGTTAGGGAAAACACAAGGGTACAACACTTCATTTCAACTTTGGTATGACAATTAATTTACGGGCAAGGGATAAAAACATCTAAAAGATCACTCCATTCCAGTACATGCAAAAGTGACAGTCTCTCACCTCACTTTAAATTCCCTGGCAATTGTCTGGCAGTGGATTCTTTTTATTAGGACCGAGTGCGGTGCGCAAGCATAGGCACAGCCATCGACTATAGTCTTTACAAGAGTAACATCATCGAGTCTTATTTATCAAAGCCAAGGGCACTTTGATCTTTGCTATAGTCTTTAGTTCCACATTAGCATAATTCACATCTGGTTATGGTCTTTAATGGATTCTTAACTCATTATGAATCACAAATACAACAAGGCCATAGACTGGAATTACATAAATTCAATTATTACCAAGTTATGGTTCCAAAAAGGTTAGAGTTACCATCCTCTAGAATGGTAAACGTTCAGCCAGCGACTGTTTTGTCCTTTCGGCTTCCCTCCAGAGCAGCTGTTCAAGGCTATAGTCTTTTCACTAGGACCATTCATCTCCCAGCATGACTATTGCCTTCCTAAGATATTGAGTTCCATTATGATTAAGATCACAAACACCAGCTTCAGTGCTTGGCAGATTCGTGGAATTCATTCCAGTCTCATGTTAGTCCTTGTCCTCCATTCCTCTTTTGATCTCACATTCTTACTTCAGCATCATTAAGCTCTCAGATTTACATTCAATTACACGCTGGCAATCATCTCTCAGAGTTCCTCTTGCTTGCCAAGACTATAGCCTTGCCTTAATGGGGATTTCTCCTATCTCCCAGGGAAATTCCCTACTCAGTCACAAAGACTATAGTCTTCACTCAAGATGATTGAGTATGAATTCTCATCATCTCTTCCCACAGGAGGTTAATTATCCAAGCCATGGCCTAGAACTATTATTAGGGATGATATCAACAATTAAATACAGACAATTGCCTGGCCGTGTTCAATTCCTTCAAATCATTGTGTAATGATAAACTAGGAATATAGCCTGATCATGTAATTGATTCACCTCATCATATTATTTCAATGAATCTTACAATCAATTACACATAATGCCCATGGCCATAGACTATAGTTATTGTAGCACAGTTAACGTATTTTCTACTTCAGTAATCCCTTCACTTGCAATCCCATCAAAGTGTATTGACACACAATCTCAGACTATAGTCCTGACACTCACTTAGAATTAGTCTTCCATCCCAATATCAAGACTATTGCCCAAGCTTGCAAATAATATTCAATAGACACAACAAAAAGGGACAAGGTAAATCCTTCAACTCTCACAATCCAGGACTCACTCCTGGAAAGGTATTAAATTAGTATTGATAAACAATAACATCAGAAAGACAATTGTCATGCACATCAAAAGTGCATTCAATTACAGACTTTAACTCGCACAAAAGTTCTGAATGACTATGGAGTTCAATCTCTCTCCCAGAGATAACTAACTTCTATCTTTCCTCCTCCTCCCTTTATACTTTGTGAGGAGTCCTCCCCGCCTTCCATCCTTTCATATCAGACTATAGCCTTGAAAGTTGTGCTTTTCGGAATCTGAAGACTATAGCCTATTTACATTGACAATGTTTTAGGATTCTGATACAGAATTTAACCCTTTTTACACTAAAATCTCATTTGCAAAAAAGGTAAACTAAAATTTGCTATCACACAACTCCAAAACTTAAAGCTTCACACCATCAAGTTCATACAAACAATGGTCAAGGGCAAGGTATTATGAATAGCGACATAGAAAGATAACCGTCCTTTCACAAGACAACCCCAAGTTCAGTGTGATGGGGAAGAAGATTATATTACGAAGATCACAAATAACACTTTGGATCGTGCAAAGGCTTTGTACTCTTGCAAAACCAGAGACAATGGTCATGTTCAATTACAATTCCCTCCATATAACGTGCAAGTACTAAAGGGCTTCAAATTCCTCAAACAATAGACTTTTACATAAAGTATATCACCAAAACAACATCCGCTCTTTTCACGAGAGCACAGTTAACTCATTTTCTCTGTGAGACAAAAGTCATGCTCCATTTATACATAAAATAATCACTTTAACAAATTCAGGGCTTCTCACCCTCGGTCACCACACTCACACTATTGTGCAATTTGACAATGGTAAAAAAAAGAAAAGATCCACACTCTTCTCAAGAAGGAGTTGATAATTGTTTTGCCTCTATCTTGAGTTTTCTCCGACTGAAATCGACTATTGCCTACCAAAGTTTAAAGTAGGGAGAGAAGCAAGAGTCTCGGCTATCAAAAAGGTGTGCATGTCCATAGCCAACCTCAACAGTTGCTTATAATACCCACATGTCTATTGTAGCTTCGTGAGGCCTCTTTTGATCTTGGCCACTAGTCATAACCTTTTCTTTTAGAAACTACTAGCTCTCTTTATACTTAGAAAGTGATAATTTTAGAATGTTAACCCTACATTAGCTTTCAAATACAAGAAGAATTTAGCTCCCAATTCATCCGAATCCAAAGTTTTAACTATTTTCGGCAAAAATTTGGATGACAATGCCCAAAACTTTCCAAGGACATTGGCTCAATATCCCTCCTATCTTTCAAATGTGAAAACTTGCGCCCAAAATTCATCTCGCCTGCTTAGGACTTTTTTTCTTTTTTTGAGACAGAAGGCCGACATGCCAACGCCAAAGCACAGGAGGCAGTTTACTACATGGCAAGATTTCCGTCAAGTAGAGAGGAGATTTCACAGCCGAGATTCAAACCGCCAACCTCTTCCTTGAGATTTGGGTATCTCTCCACCATCATCCGTAGTTTAAGGTCATCTTGGACCACCTGCTTAGGACTTCTCACTGCACAAATTTGGAGTATCTGATGCTATTGATGGAGTTTTTATAGTATTTAGTGTCGCTCACTACCGGAGTTATTGAGACTATAATATTTTACCAAGCAATTGTTATTATGCTATAATGTCCAAACAACCTATTCAAAATTTGTTACTAAAATTTGAACTCTCGAGGAAGAAGTTATTGCATTGCATAATTTCAAATAGTAAGGACACTAAATACCGTAAACAATGTAATTGACTATGTAAACTAAAATATGAGTTATGGTATACGTAGTTGATTGTGATCTCATCCTAGGTAACATTCATGGGCGTCTACCCTAGTGAGAAGGAGTTAGCACATACGAGTGTATCTCCCACTAACTGACATTTAAGTATGTTTGAACAAACCACTTGTCTAAGAATAATAAGGGATGTGCACTTGTGGGGACAAAATAATAGAATGACAACAACAAACACAACAACATAACAATCACAACTTCGAATGTTTGTATTCCAAGTTCGCCAACCACCATATTTGTGCAGTTTTGTGATGTAGTGTATGTCATATTGGTGGTTGGAATTGTCCAATTTCATGCATAAATCCAAGTATACTTAAATGCTAGTCCATTCGTCCAACATTAAAGCCATGAAATAGTAGACAACCTAGAGAGTTTGTTTGAGGAATTTTCAAAAAGAAGTTTATTTGTCACCTTAAGTGATTCAAAGATTCCAAATTAGTTTGGTAGAAGTTATTTAAGACAAACCAACCACAAACTTGTGGAGGGTCAAATTTTCATCAGATGGATGAGAGGTATGCTTGTATATGACAATTCCCTCTTGGTGCTTGACTCAAAAAGCATGAAGGGTATTTGGTTTCCCATCATCTACCAAAGGAGTAAGGTCATTACATGCCCTTTACATGTTTGTTGTTGATGCATCTTAGTTCATGGTTTGTGACTTCAATTTGGGTGTTATTTTGGTTTAAATTAACAATGCATAGGTTCTACATGACAAAAATCAACATTTTCAGCCTCCCCCTTGATAGGTGCTATGAAACATCATCCACTTGAAGAGACCTCGAGGGTCATTAAAACCAAGAATAGTTGTGGTAGTAATAATGGTGTACATCGTTTATGGTATTTTGTGTCACTTACTATTCGCAATTACACCGAGTTATAACATTTTACTTATGATTAAGTTTTATTTAGTGAAGATGTTTATGAACTTCTACAATGTCTAAACAACTCTAATTGTCCTTTGCTAGTAGAAATTGATATCTAAGCCAACAGTTTATATAACATTGTGTAATTCCAAATAACGAGTGACATTGAATACCATAAATGGTGTAGTGGTAGTGGTTTACTTTTTTCAAATATATTTCCATGGAAATGGGATAATAAATGCTAACCACAACTGCACCACCCCTTACCCCATCAACCCCCCTACTTTGCATGGTTAACAGTTGTACTTTAGGTTTTTCCTATCACTTGACTCAAATCAAGAAAACAAACCAAGGTATTAAGTCTCATGGAAGATTAGTATAGTATCTACAAGGATTGATTGTCACATTGGAATATGAGAGCTATAACAATCTACAGCTCGCCACTCTTGATTCCCTTTTAACAAAGTTAAGTATGCACTCCTTTCTATTGGGAAGGTTCATTTTTGCTTCTTATAGTCGTGCGTGATTCCATCCTATGTGTGGACTCCTACAATTTCTAGTTGCGTGCTTCTACATTGGTCGTGAAGCTCAATAGCTTTTGGCAATAATCTTTGCAACTTGGCAATGGTCTTGTTCCTTTTCAATAAGCAATAGTCTAGTCAAGACTTTCATCATGAGTTTTTCCATAGTCCATTCCTTTTTTGATTCATGTTGAATTGCAATCCAATATAACATTCATTTATAGTCGAGTCTTCCATGAAAATACCAAGGCTAGCACATGCAAGGTGAAAAAATTGCCACAATAGTTTCATGCATGTATATCAACAAGGTAATAATCAATAAAAATGATATGTATATGCTATAGATAGGCTATCCCATTAGCTGTAAATACAATCATATTGTACATATTACATAACAGTAAGTAATCATGATTTCAACAACCTAGTGGCCTAACAACTTGCATTGACTCTCTTTGTTGTGCTCTTGTGCTTATAGCCTAACACTCACATCTTCATTCTTCATTCACGTTCTCATTTAGAATGTTCTTCTATCTCTCTCTCAACTATTCATTCACCAAGTCTCTCGGCATTAGGTCATTTCTTTCCCCTGTATTGTTTTCTTAGCCTTTTCATACTCCCTCTTCGTCCATCACGGCTATATGTGTTCGTAGTATGTGGGGATCTCCCTAACAACTTTCTCCGCAATCACATTGCTCATATGCTCTATCTTTCTCTCAATCTTAAGGCTCTCATACCTCAGTGTTTCCCTCTTCATTCACTCTATACTTTGCCACACTTACTGCATCTCAACAATTTCATCCTCTTTCTAATCTAACATGCACTGCAATACACTTACACAAACTTGCACAGTGATATCAACGAACTTCCGCAATTTTAAGATACTATATTAAGAACAATACATGTTTTTTTTCCCTATCACATGAGATCAAAATGAGATGGCAATACTCTAAGTGACAATCCTTTCACATGCATTGTTCGATCTTCTATGACACACTCACTCACTCCTCCGGTCACCCAATCACTGGAGATGGAGTGGCTAAATTCCCATCTTATGGCTATAGCCTTTACAATGCTTCGGCAACTCTATCCTATCACTGCTAAAAAATACAATGCCTTTAATGCCAAACTCTTTGAACTCTCCAAGCTGCCTCTTGCCTAGCCTTCTTGTAGCCTTGTTGGTGGTAGCATCCCCGAGTAGTTATAACAGTTTTCACCCGCCTAATGCCTCTTATTCTCATTTAATAGATCTTTTCATATTCTATCAATGTTCTTTTAGTGATTCGTGAGCCTTATAGAGGAAAGAAAAGACTATGGCTGAAATTTTTGGATTAAAATGGCCCTTGGGTAGATTGTGTTGTATTCACGTGGAAATACTTGAGAACTTCAAGGCCAAGGTCCATGGTAAAAGTTGAGGAATAGATTACGACTTAGAAAAAAAATGACCCCAATATCATCGCAACCAAAAGCATTTGTGCAAGACAAATGGGAATTAAAAAACCTATCGTTGTGGTTGATTGTGGTGATTGACCAAATTTGTAGTGTAAACCACACTAAATTGTGCAATTAGGTTGCCTTTGTGAATAGGTTGCCTCTTTACCCATGCGATTGCATTGGGTCAAATTCTTATAGCCTTTTTTATTCACCATGTAGCTTGTTTACTATGATAATAAATATTCAAATTAGTGTGGAATGTCGATAAGTTAGCGTGGGCCAACTGTATTGCACAAATCAATGTACTTTACCTTGTAGTCATTGTGAAACCTCAATGGAAACCCAAATTACTCCAACACCACCAAAAATCACATTTGATGCTATCAACCATGTTTTTTTCTTTTTCTTTTGAATTGCTTTATTTTGAAGCTAATGAGTAGATCTCTTTCCTCATAGAGAATAAATTAAATCACCTTCACCTCAAGGATTTTTGCAACCATGAATGTCAATCGTACTTGAGAGTGTCCTTGCTACCCCTCCATTGGAGAGAGGTTCCCTTCCTTATTTCATTATGTAGTACTAGGAAGTCTCGAGTCTTTCTTCCAATTGGACCATGAAATTGATATTAGCATATGTCTTAGTGGGGCCACTGCATTTCATTACTATGAGAATTTGCTTTCTTTACACCATCTTGCTACTCTAAATATTGTATTTAGCGTCATATGATATTTTAAGTCGTTGTGATAACTTTTTATTATGAATAAGTTCACAAGTATTATCATCCCAACTTACTTTCAGTTCATTCAAATGCCAATTAGTGAAACAAGTGGCTAGTTGCAAGAGTGCTTTGCCCTATTAGTATCTTGCATAGGAACGGGAATGTGTTGTGCTTGCTTAAAACCACAAGTTATGTAACAATTGCATGCAATTGTGAGTTCCCATGTACTGTGTATGTGTAAAGTTCAAGGTGATAAGATAAGTTTTACTTTCACTCTGAGTAAGAGTATGACTTTTACCTGAGTGAACTATACTTAACACTTTAAGGACAAAGGCCAAACTTTTGGCTCATTTAAGATACTATCACTATGTCCCACCCTACACAAGATAGTAAAAAAAGTTTGGTATATTCTACATCCTACCATTTCTACAATGAAATATTGCCATAAATGACTAAATTTGAATGAAACATTGCTAATTAAGTGACAGTAATTGCAACATTGTAAATCTATAATGTCCCCCCCCCCCATTTTACAAGGTATGATAAACAATGTTAGGTACATTTAATGTCACTTACACTACATGGGCAATTGACAATTAGTATTGAGCAAGACAAATAGACACTAGATACAACAATTAGTGTAGTCCTATGAAGCATTTGACATCTTGGACTTTAAAGTCAATTTCGTTTCATTTCATTGTGATATTAAGGGAGGGGGTGCTAAAACCAACCCCCACCCAAAACGAACACCTTGAACTCTTGCACAATAAGCACATATTGATGATGAGAATGTTCACCATGTGAACATTATGTCCCCCTGACAATTTTAGGTCGTATACTAATGAAACTTTGAACCCTTATAGCCTTTGCATACGAAATCCAAAGAAACGTACTATGATGCGTTGGAATCCCCTTTCGATCGCTAGCAAAGGACACTTCAAATTTATTTAATTTTCGATCTATGTGTGCTCAAAAGTGGCGGTTTTATATTCACTACCTTACAGGATTCTAATGAGATTATGGAGTTGACTTTGTGTTGTGTAAGTTTGAGGTTATTTAGGGGTAATTTGGCACAAAAAGTGGCAAATCTGACAGTGAGTGAGGAGTTATTAAGTCAACCGGACTCCTCCATATAAACATGCAGCTTTTAAGGGTCCTAAAAACCAAAGTAGTGTCTAATAAGGTAGGATGATAAATAGTGTTAAGTACAGTCCACCCTCTATAAATTTTACACCTATAAGTGTTAACCCTCTCTAAATGTTAACTTTCTTCTACTCCCCACATATTGCACACTATAAATGTTAAACGTGTTAATTGTTAACAAAATGGTACCCACTGTAAATTTGACTCTATAAATGTTAATGAATGAAATACAACCATAATGTGGATGATAAAAACTACACATCCAGTTACATTCCTCTTAGTTATGAAAGACTAAGTTTGGCTACTAATAGTTCTAGTGATGGAAGTTCAAGAATGGAGGCACAAGAGTATGTGCAATACGAATTAGACTTTGATTTGAATAATCCATATGAGGTCACCGAAGAGGATGTATGGGATGTTTTAGGCTCTATTGGTGGGACTTCTAATATCTCAGATGATGATTATCAGGGAGAGGAGTGTGAGGTGGAACCCATTCCATCTTATAGTGACTTGCAATCTAGTTTTGGTACCATTAGAAGGTACATGGAATCACGTTCTTGTGATGTGTCCAAGTATGTGGGTTTGTTGGTGCAGATTGAGAAATATTTGCAAGTTGTGCATGCAAATGAATCTCACCAAAGAACCATTGATTCATACTTCACCCGTGATTTGTAAACTTGATATTGAATAAAGTTTTGATTGGGTTTGCAATTTTATGAATGGTATTCTCTCACAAGGACTCTTCACAATTGCTTATATTTATAAATGCTAAGATTTGTATATTGCTCAAAATAATAATTTTATAATTGTTAATTGTTAACACCTCTATAAATGTTAACTATGATCCACTCCCGAGGGTTAACATTTATAGAGGGTAGACTGTACATGTTTGGAGGTGGTGTCTAAGGTAGAGGGTCCTAAAACCAACACCCCACCCAAAAGCAACACCTATAAACACCTCCCAATCACCAACACTCTAGAGTAGAGGCACCCGTAACCAATCTCTAAAGAGATTTTGCGCTATATCTAGAAAAGTACAAGGTGGTGCAATTTTTTTCCGTGTAGGAAGATAGAAATTGAGAGGATTGCAAATAATTTTATTAATTTCATTCCTTAAATTGAAATTACTATAGATTTTCGAAGTCAAAAGTTGGCCCGAACATACTACCAATGTCTAGAGTGCGCCATAACCACTCATTCCACCTCACTTTAGCACTCAAAACTAGGACATGTGTCATGGCACTATTTGTTCCAGCCTGATTGGAATTCCGAACCTATAGATTGTTGATGGGGTCCTAATCGGGAATAGGTGTCTCTACTATACTACCTTGAACTGTTCCCCATGGAAAAAGGAGTGTTTGGGCCCACGGAGTGACGGGTTTAGGGGCCATTAATGGCACCATTGCAAACCGGCCTCCGCTACCTCCATATAGGGTAGGTAACGAGTTCCACTTTATCTCGGCTCAGTTCAAGGTGGATTTAGGATGGCTTGTCAATGCATGCTCTAACCATGTTATTGACGGGGAGGATTGGTTCAAGCTCACAAAGCCAAGGGGGTCAGTTACGGGTACCAAGAGGGTCGGTTATGGGCACAAAGGGGTTTGAATGTGGGCACAGAGGGGGTTGGTTATGGGCAGCAAGGGGTCAGTGCATGGGATGCAAAGGGTTTGGTACATGAGATGCAAGGGGATGGTTCTACAACTGCACTGGGTGGGATCATGGGATCTAGCTTGGGTCCAATACCCAACTATGTTATTTTGGTTCTAGGCAATGAAGGTGGGGGTCCTCATCATATGCAAAGATCATCATACATGAGGCCTAGGGATTAGTTTAGGAAGCTAGTGGTTTTGGCTTTGAATATCCATCAAATATTCAATTGAGGCTAATTTTTTCTTTATACCTATGTTTAGCCCAAAGGCTAATATGATTTTTTAGAGTATATCAACCACATAGCCATATTTTAAATTATGCGTAGCTATTCTTGATATTGTCATCCATTTTTAACCAACGAAGGTCAAATATGTTGTATAGACATTGTAGAATATAAACGTTTTGATTTGGCGGAAAAAAAAAATTCTAAGTAAATAGTTATAGCACGGCGTAACTTTGAGTTAGATTTCTTAAGCATCTAAGTGTTGCGGTGACTCGGCTACTTATTTGGGGTGCATATTTCTTACTCGCCACATACAACTCAAATGTTAGTTCAAGTAAACTGCAAGTTGCACTTCCCCTCTCCACTCCGGCAACTCACATGGCTCAATTGTTAACACAATTGAGAGGGCCTATGTGACCATTGGGATGAAAAGAAAATATTTACTTTAACCTCTCAAAGATTTTGCATCTCATCACCATTATCATGAAACTCGAAATAACGATCTTCACAATGTACAATTCTATTTGGAAAAGACATTTTCCCATCCTATCCAACAACCAAAAATGTCTAGAAGCGTTAGGAACAGGACCACACGGGGTCTCCCAATGGCACTTCCAATTAGGTGGCTTAGGTGTTTAACCCTCACATTATATGCACCAAAGGAGGTAGTAGAGAGTAAGAGAGGCGGTGTAAACCTGGATTTAGATCATTGCGGAATGCCCCGCCACCGGAAGAACGCCTACCACACAAGGCAAAAGTCCCTTCGTACATTTCTTTCTGCATGAAAAATCATAAGTTCTCTACTCATGTTGCGCATTGTGAAAGTTTCAAGGATAGCCTCGTACTCCTGTCCTTGGGCAACAACACAATGTCCTCAAAATTCCACAATGCACTTCCCTCATGACATTCCCCTATATATGCTTCAACATCGGTCACATTGCAACCTACACATGGTGGTCTCATAGTCACGGGCACAACCCTCCCCTGCTCAACGCTCAACTAGAAAAAATACATTCAATCAACTGGGTCCATCCATGGTAATTGCTCCGGTACTCACGACCGCTAGATTTAAATCAGACGGATGGCTCCGACGGTCTTACACAATAAATCATGTTGATATCATGATTACGTCACGTAAGGTAACTGCTACAGTAGAGGCGCCTATCCTCGATGAGGTTCCCATCAATAATCTGTAGAGTACCTCAATTTTGATTAGGTTGGGACTCAAATTTCGATCAAGCCATAACCAATAATGCCATGGCACATGTCCCCCGGTTTAAAGCGCTAAAGTGAAAAGAAACGAGCAGTTTAAATGAGCAGTTATGATAGACTCTAAACATTGGTAATACATTCAGACCGACTTTTGGCTTCAGAAGTTCACAGTAATTTCAATTTAAGGAATGAAATTACCGAAAAATTTGCAGTCCTCCCGATTCCTATGTTCCTATATGAGAATTATTTTTTTGCACCGCCTTATACTTCCTTCTCCGGATGCGGCGCATAGTGTGTTAAGTGATCGGTTATGGTGCCTCTACTCTAATGACACACAAGACATGTGTTGTGGCAGGGCGGCAGGCGGCACCCCGCCACAACTTGGAACGAAGATCCCCGGCGGGATTGGGCGGTATTGCTTCGCTAATTCCTTTTTGTTTTATTTCCCTTTTCCCTTGTATTTGGTGCTGCCGCAGTTGCCCGCGGATGCCTGCCGAGTCTCCTCGCCCGCTGCATTGACTACGGCTGCGTCCAGGCGAGCCGACCAATCATGGGAAGAGACAGACACAGCACGCGGCCAACGGGCGCGTGTTTTTGACGATGCACAAGGAAAACAGCAGCAGTAAGTAAGTTAGACCTTGGGAGCAGGAGGAGGGAGGGAGGGAGGGAGGGAGGGAGGGAGGATGAGAAGGAGCTGGGGCCCAACGCAAAGCAGTTATCCCATCGCACACTCTTGCGGCTTGCCGGCATCAGGCACATCTCGCATTCCCTGCTCTCTTTTCGTACAATTTGGCCTGCCCCTTCGTGCATGCCCTCTTTTCAACTTGCCTTTTATTATGTGAGGAGAACGTGAGCACGAGGTGATAGACTCGAGAAAAGGAAACGGGTGATTGATGTGGAGGCAGACGAGGCAGAGGAAAGAAGAAGAAGAAGAAGAAGAAGAAGAAGAAGAAGAAGAAGAAGTCAGCCCGATCGAGCTGCTAGGATGGCTCGCCTCAAGTTTGGCTTTGAGTCAAGCTACTTCCCGAGGGCGGAAATTATCACTTAATTCTTTTCTGGCCACTTTTCTGGTTACAACATTCTGGATCGCGCCCTGGCACTTTCTCATTATTGGAGCATCGTGTTGTCTGTGTAGCGCGCCTCCAGGCTCCCACGCGTGGTGCGTCACCTAGCCGATATATTAACCACCTCCTAGTTGTCGCTTTTTATTCTCCCCTGATGAGTCCTGTTGCGAGGAACGTATGGTGCACGGGGTGGGTGTCGTGATTGTTTTTATTTATATTTTTTAGTTGTAAAGCCAGCCTAGAATTTTCGAAGAGACGTGTGAATAATTTCCTCAGTGGTTGCGTGTGGGGATTGTGAAAGTAAAAATTTGGCTGAGGTCGGGTGTTGACAACACCAATTATCCGTCATGGTTCTTCCTTTTTCTCGCCCTGGAGTTTGTCGGCTGATTTACGGCACTTTTTTTACGTCCCTCATCATGGTGAGGCACGTTGCTACGTACACGCAATAATCGCATTCTGATCTGCAATAGAATGTAGGATTTCAGGCATTGCTGGAACTTAAATATAGTCTAGTTGCGGGGTGTGGAGTGTGACATGTACAACAAAACATCAAGTAGCTAACCCTTGCAAGACGGCATAATTTGTAGATTCCTATTTCTGTCTCTTGTTGTCTCTCTGTGCATTGACGTTAATGGCGGAGTCCAAATCTATGTAGCCTGTGTAGTACCGCTAGAGTCAATAGAACGTGTTTACGTGTTACGTGATACCCTTAGAAAGTTGTGGACCGCGATGACTCAAGGCGTACAAAAATGAAACTCAACAGCGTTTGTGTTCGCAGGCTTATTAATTGATATGCGGCACTCTTCGAAGCCTCTGTGAAGTATCCTTGTGTAATTGTCCTATACAACGATATTGTATGGTTTGAGAGGATGATAGACGAAAAGAAATGTCAGTTCATTTATTGAATAACTGCTTGTAGAAGCCGGGAAGACGAATAGCTCCACCGCATCAATTTCTTGGGGGCCAATTTGGAAACCTTAAGAGAACTGTTGCCGAGGTCTGATAAAAACGCATCGAAGAGGTAGGAGTTCTACTGACACCATTTCTTTCTTTCTCACGCCTACCTGCATTGCTCCATTCTCTTTGCTGATTGTTGCACCAAGTTGCGCAGATTTCCAGCTCTGCCAACGAACACTTCGATAGCTGCTCGGGGTATTCTGGATACAGTTTGCTTGTGTGTCTTTCATTCAAGTTTTTCAAGCTGACGACGTTCATTTGCAGATCTTGAAATGCCATTTTTTCTCTCTCTTCCAATGCATTTGTTTTCAGTTGGAAAGGACTCTGTTGCACCTGCGGCCAGATGCCATTGGTGGATATGAAATGCATTCTTGTGTGATGAGTATTTCGACCACTACCAGCGGAGAAATGTGATGAGAATCTTTCTATTTAGTGTTCACCTCACTTCTTGTGCTTCGCCCCTGGAATTTCCAATTGCTGCAATCTTGTTGTACTTTCTTTCGTTGAAATGCATTGATGAGAGGTTTGTACTGGCGGGTGAAACATCTCTGCTTCATACAATAAATATTTTTGTTCAGGCCATGGTTAAGAACAGCACACCTCTGACTACTCGAGGTCCGTTCCTTTCTGCAGGACAGGAGATCCTCACAGCTACTATGGCTTTGGAGAACAAGTTCCTGAGCAATTCGCAGGAAGACATTGAACAACCGACACAAGAAACGGACACGCAGGAAACAGAGGAAGACAACAACTTCTCGGATGACTCGTCAGACTCGGGAGACGACTCGGATGTCGAATTCGCCGCTGTCCCCAAAGCATTTGAGACGGTGGCTCCACGGAATCTGAAGCGAACTTACGGCATCATTGTGGACGATTTGCGCTCGGAGCGACGCATAAAGACTGCCAAACTCGACGAGCAACTTCAGTATCTACGACACATCATTCCAGATACTCATAGGGTAGGTGATATCATCTTTCACACATCATAGCCTTCTGAGAAGTGATGACAGCACGCCACACAGGAAACCTTGAAAAGATGTTCTCGCGTGATATTTGGAAGGATGTTTTCTGCCAATTGAAGCTTTGCAACTGTAAGAGAGGGTTTGCAATAAGATAAATGACATTCAGGCACTAAGTCATCCGGAACTTGTGCAAATTCGGCGTCCAAGATGTTCATTATGTGAGGGTTACAAATCCGAAGCTAGAATACGATCTGCCTGACTTCTGTTTTCTCTACCAGGATGAAAAGGCACATGTTCTCTTCGACGCATACCACTACATAATGAGACTGCAAAGGCGTGTGGAGGACCTCAACACCGAACTCATTCCACTTCAAAATTCTCATACCGAAACAAGTGAGACGCCAACTGTCCAGTCAAGCCGTGTTCCGAGCCAGCAGCCTACGGTGAGGCTTCCACCGGATCAAATCAAATTGCATATCTAAAGATTTGTGCCACCGTTGAAGAACATTCACATATTGAAACATGAGGGATCATGGGTCTCAAGATTTGCAACGTTTCTTACATTCAGTCGTGATACCAGATGGTAGCAATGATGAGAAAACTTCAATTCTGTGGTGCGTTCCAGATTTTGGTGTAATGGGGATTTTTTAATTTTCTTGAAGCAGGTGGAAGTTACACGAAAGGAAGGAAAATTGGAAGTACGTATAGTGTGTGTCAATCGCCCTGGCCTTTTAGTAGACATCATGGGGGTGCTGGAGTCGAGCAGACTGACTGTGTTGCAAGCAAGTATTGCGTGCCATGACGACATTCTCTTCGAGGCCCTGAGCCTGGAGGTATGAAAATTACATATTGACTTACCTAGCGTCTGATCTATTTACAAACTGTTCACTCGAAGCCTGGAGATGATGACTCTTTAAAAGAATGCCTGAGCAGCTACACCTGAAGGGCCAGCCACACAAAGCTTGAGCTCAAGCTCATGCTTGCAAGTTTGGTGGGCCAAGGTAAGAGCATTAGGACCCTTGTAAAATGGCGGACCTTTGTCTCAAGGTTGTCTCCACCAACCTTGCAAGCTTGAGCTCAAGTTGAGTGAGGCAACCCCTTGAACTGGTGCCACAGTTAGGATTTTATTCCGCAGTGCACAATGGATTAGCGTTCCAAGATTATGTTTGAGGCCTTACTGCCAGAACAAATCACTCACTTATAAATAAAAATCTTAAATAAAAATCGGTTTGTAGGGTCATGAATGAGCATGCAACTGTCTGACATGTGAGAAATGGTGGAGATGACAGAGTGATGAAGGAGAAGCAACCAGCGACCATGAATTGTTCATAGAGGATGAGGGAGTGAAGGCAAACCTTGTTCGTGCTATTAGTCAGGACAGGGCCGACTGCGCGTTGCAATGATGTGGATTGCCTAGATACCAGACATCAACCAAATCATTCAATGCCCCTTCACAGTCGAGGCACCAAATGGCAACTCAGAGAGCAGCTGCGGACATAGTTGGCTGCAGTGCACTGGCCAAGAGATCATGTGAAGGGGAATGGAGAAGAACCTCTCAAGCATACACTGGTGGTGAACACAGAGCTCTGCCTGTGACTACTGGGAGAGTTTCAACTCCCGTTTTTTATGCTGTGATTGACAGTTAAAATTCTATCAGGAAGTTTTCCTCTCCTCAAGGGTATTTTTGAAATAGGGTCACCGAACAGGAGTGCTCCACATCAGCAATGAGGTCTATTAGAAAGAAGTATAACAGATGAAATTGCGGTAAGCCCATATGTAAGGGCCACTGGTGAAATGTCAAACAGTATCTACCACATCCATTGGTCTTAATACACTGTGATGACTTAGAAGAGCACTTGACAGGCATGTTGTCCACAGTGCTGGCGATGATCTTTATAACTAAGGTGTTTCAATTTTGATCCGGTTGGACGTTTCTTGTTGAAGATGATGTCTTAGTTCAAAATCTGGAATACAATATACAGAAGTATGGGTTTGACGGTCCTTTACATTTCGTCCTGTGTAAAAAGTCTACCTCGCTCTAGATGCATTCGGATACATGAGAAATCAGTCCCAACATAATGGAAACTTATGCAAACCTGGCATCAACTAGGAGCAGAAATAGAAGTGCAAAGATTTGTGTGTGATGGTAACGAAGCAAGTAGCATGAAGGAGGCTCTCATTTTCCCCTGCTGGGGCTCACCTTTTGAAAGGTTGAAAACCATGCAACAAGCCCTTCTCACATGGGTGAAGAAAAAAAGACCTGATGTTATTTTCTATTCTCTGTTGGGGATTGTTAAATCAACCACACATGGGTTTAAACGACCATAAAAGACGCATTGCACAGTCGCATGACTTGTCAAAATATGAACAGTTCTAGTCGGAAGCTAAAATGTAAAGAAAGAGGAATCAGAGCTAATACCTTGCTCCTCGTCGTGTGTGTGATGAAAAACCAGATTTCGACAGGTCATGTGACTGCAGGACGCATCTTTGTGGTCGTTTAACAAACCGTGTGGTCAATTTAACAATTTCCTATCGTTCCATTCAAAGCAAGGTGACTAACTTAGGTAAAAAGCTTCTTGCATGATGAGCCTCGAGGCCCTCCGTTGCCACAACCTAACTTACTCGTGTGGTCAATGTCTTTAGTGTCTTCTCATGTCTATGTCACTAAACCCATGTCACGTTTCTCTTGTGTAAAGTTGTGCAGGAACATGACACATGCCTGACCTGAGTTGTGCATGAGCATTAAGTTCACGTGTACGTTGGCAGAGCAGGAGGAATATGTAGATATTTACAGATGTCAAAGGCGCAGGTAATTCTCTTGCAGCAGTTTTATATTTCTCAAATAAATCAAAATTTATTTTGATTTATTTGCTGCAATTTTCAAAAACCTTCAGCCTTGATGAAAAAACCAAAATTTTGGCTTTTTCATTCTTCGCTTGCGTCTTTCGTAGGCTGCTTATTCTGTCCCTGAAGAAAATAAAGCGCCGGGCACTTTCTTGGTTACCCCCTATGGGTAAACAGGGGCTTAAATCAAGTAAGTTGTGCAGGCAGCTTTGATATTGCAGCTTCACTGACCTCCTCCAAGCCATTAAAATTGTTGAAATTGTAGCACTCCATTCAAGGTGCATAACAGAAGATGAGTCACTATGACTGCTCAGCCGCCCTTGTACTGATCTTGAGGATTTAAAGTCTGAGTTCATTCTTGTGAAGCCGTGCAGGAGCATGACACATGCCTGACTTGAATTATGCACAAGCACTAAGTGCATGTGTACGTTCGCAGAACACGAGGCATAAAGAAATTCTAAAGATGTCAACTGAAGGTGCAGCCAGTTCTCCTGCAATGTTCTCATGGGTTATAAAATATGATCCACTAAGAACAGGGCCTAAATTCAAGAAAACTTGCGCGGGCAGCTTGCATCTTGTGGCTTGACTGACTTCCCCCGAGACGTTGAGGTCGTTGCACTCTATCCAAGGTGCATAATGAGGGCTTTGTGCCGATCTTGAGGTTAAAGTCTGAGTTGCTTTCTTGTGAAGGAGGTGCGCTTATTACATCGATTTTCAACGCCTATAATTTCATGGTTGATCTCTTCCTAAACAATCCTTGTGCTGCTCATTGCAAAAGCAACGTACAGAGATTCTGGAAGACATTCTTTAGCATGTCAGATTTTCATGCAGGTTGAAATAGTAACTCAAGCATCTTCAGGGTACCATTGCAATGGAGATCACTTTGACAAACTGATGGTAACAAACTCACACATAACTTATATTTGACAATATTGTTGGGCCACCTCAGTTAAGTGGGCCTAAACCGGACAGTCTTAGCTTGGCACCCACATATCCGCCGGCCAAATTGTAGCGTGCAACCTAACAAGGTGTACCGCCTGAGCGGCAAGGGCGCTCCAGCAGGATTAAAAATTGCTACGTATTACTGAGAAGAGGTAATTTTGCAACATATTGAAGCAACGTTTTTGACTGTATTGTATTCTTGGCTCGAATGTTTTTACTTGGTGTTTTCTCTGCATAGAAATCAAAGAAGTTGGTCCATCTTCAAGCAGCAGAGTGACCTTCATAGTAATGCTTAGTGATTTAATTGCCATTTCTTCATATCTAAGTGTTTTCTCTCGAAGTCGTTTCTGATGGATTGCTAACAGTGTCCGGGGAGATGTTTGGGCATAATCGGTCAAGATCCTAGTGTTTCCAAGTGCTACTAGTTACATGTTGTGACCGTTCGGTTTTTCTTTATTAATTCGAGGCATATTCCATACATTCCTCTAGAATCGTCGGTAATTTTCCTGAAGTCTTGAACTTCAACCGGTTATTGCTCAAACTCAACCGGTTCATCTGTAACCAGCGGTCGGTTCTCCCCGTTCGTTGATTGCTAACAATGGTTAGCAATGGCCGCAAAATACTAACCCTAGAAGTGAGGGCGATGCTGAAAAGTTGTTTCAGCAAGCAACCTTCGAAGAGGCCTTCTTTCGGGATGATTGCAGACTTCGTACCGCCAGCAAAAACACACTATTTACTTGTTATCTCAAGCATTTCATACTCCAAAGGGCAACAGGAAGGTCATATTGAAAGAGAAAAACTTCTAATGGACGACACGGTCTGTGAGTCGGGACCACATACTACTGCTCAGTGCTAATTAGCTCAACCACAAGCGATACAGAGATAAGTGCTGGACTGAAAAAAAATAGTGAGATGAAACGACGCACATGCTTAGTTGATCGTTAATCTTCCTCAGTTTGAACTGAATGGCTTTGCAATGTGCACCTCGAGGAGTATCATTCCGTGTTGAACTTTCAACCAGATCAAGTCATTGGTAACGGATTCAACTTCAATAGATTTTGATCAACTTTCAATCACTGTGGGTGTCTTCTTGCAGCAGGTAAGCTTGGACGAATCCAACATCCTCAAGGCGGATGTGCACCACCTTCTTCGGATTTGAGTCATCGTGGTTTTGAATCACCGGCCCTACCCCTGCCCCTGCCGCACGAATGACGAGTCCTCTGTCGGCAAACATACAGGCGAATTGCTCCACGGTCTTTGCACTTAACGATCAGAAGCAATGTACTTATTACTTATCAGAGAAACCCAAAGAGATTGACTGTAAAAGAAAACGCGACAATTTGGCCGCACCATCTATGTGTTGGGAAACCAGGAGTGTGTGAATTGTACCGACAATGGTAGCGTGGAGAGATTTTATTTTCTTCGTCTAGAGAGATTATTTTCAAAAATTAAAAAACATGGCATTGGGCTTACCGTTGTTGACGCCGCAGCCTCCGCGCACTAGGGCGCCTCGAGAGCCCAAGTGCAGCTACGATACGGGCCATGAGGCGGGCGGGGGGGCGGACACGTGCCCCCCTTATGGAGGCATGTTAAAAATATTGAACAAATTACATCAGAATTCACCTTACTAATGGCATGTTTTCTAAAGGCTTGTTTACACCATGGACCGTGTAGTTGTCCCAAGGCCCTGTAAAATTTGTGATTGGTTGTTGAACTCGTCCCGTGACCGCTTCGGTTCACACCAAGGTGAGAATGTCAGAGTGACCATGGAGTTCGAGGTCCCCAAAAGACATATTTTAAGGCCTACACTATCCAGTGACATGGTCCAACGGATTTGGCAGTGGGAGAGGCAAAATAGTTGCTCCAATAGAAAAAGGTAAGGGCCCATGGCAAAGAATTGTTGTTGTAATGAATATGTTTTGGGGAAGAGAAGACAAAGACAAGAGAAGACAAAAAGAATGGTCAAACTTGATTATTTTTCAAAACTGCCCTTTTTGGACATGTATTAAAAACAATCATCATGTTCACTTTTTGGTGCATGGTCATTCCTCCTGGTCCACATTCGGTTTACACCTAGTGAGGGGTCCAAAGGCTTCGTAAATTGATTCTCTTAAGAAACCAAACCATGGAAGATGGACCATCAAGCCGGACCATGGAAAAATGCCATCTTCCATGATCTGACTTCATGGTCCATGGTGTAAACCAGCCCTAAAATCAAGCGAGTCCCGTGGCACTTGGTGTCATGATATTTGCATTATAAAACACACATTAAATAAAAAGTGTGAAAATCACCATGGTCCTTGCAACATGACCCAAATGACATCTATATGAATGGAGGCGTTAGATTTGGTCACTATGTTGATTGCAATGGAAGTAACCATTTCATAAAAATAAAATAAAAACGGAGTCGTAATTGTTGTTGCCGTGGACCCAAAATCCTAGTAGTGACAAGCTCCCATAAGCTTTGTGAAAGCTTTGGAGTCGTGCCCATAGAGGTGGCTCTTCCCTTGGACCAAGGGGATTGATTGGCGTAAGGGCAACTCCCAACCAGCTATTTGGGTCTAACTTGGGCTTTTAAGCTCAAGGTGGGTACATGGGACTTACTAAATGGTTACATTTCTAAGCTAGCTTCTTTTCTTAGGATATGAAGTACACGCTTAGCATGAGATTGTTAGAAACTCTACATTGAGGGCATAGTGATTTTTTTTTATTAATCTTCAAAGCTTGTATGAATATCTTATTTGTTGTCAAAGTGAAGATTCTCATGCTCATTAAATGGTCATACATGTCCCTAATTATGTTGGTTATTGAGTCTAAATTAATACACACTTTAAACATGCAATGCAATGTCTTTTAAACACATGTTGTTGTTGTTTTTTTTTTTTTTTTAATTTTTAATTTAAAATTAAAATTTAATGTTTGTTCTTTGGAGCCACACCAAACTACATACCACTCAAATACCATATTCCTGTGGTCAAGGAAGGGAGCTCTAGATTTATCTAGTGTTGTGTTTGATAGCCATGTCTTCCTCTTCTTTTTTTCCTCAGAAGAATAGAATTACATGCACACATGTCGAGCCTTCACGTCTTTTTCTCTTTTCATTTTTTTGTATGATTTTTTTGTCATCCACAAATTTAATGCAAAAATGCCCTCCTTTCGTCAATTACTTTTCATCAAAAATTAAAAGTATATAAAATGGTGTATGGAATCATATTGTATTGTGCATGCACGGCACGTACATGCATGACAATTTTCTTTGAGAACTAGATTCATGTGGCCAGGGAAGGGACCTCTAGATTTATCTAGAGTTATATTAGATAGCCATGTCTTCCTCTTTTTCTTTTCTTTTCTTTAATTTATTTAAAAACCCAAACGTGTCAAGTCTTCATATCTTCTTCTATTCTTATTTTTATTTAATATTTTGGTACAATTTTTTCCATCCAAAAATTTCAATGTAAAAAATGGCATCCTTTAATCTATTACTTTCATCAAAATTAAGGTAAATTAACTTCCGTATGGAATCGCCTCTTCTAAACTTTAAACCCTAAACAAGGAAATGATAGACAATTATTTCTCATGTGAAACACACTCATGTCAAGCCTTCACATGTTCTTTTTAGAATTTTTTTAAAAAACTTTTTATATGATCTTTAAAAATCATAAATACCATCCAAAAATGTTTTTCTTTCATAAAAAATTCAATTAAATATGTATATTGAATTCTATATGAAATCATACAATATTGTGCATGTGTGCATGCATGGCATGAGATTTTTCCTCGGGGGGGACACTTCACTATACTTTGTGTGAACATGTGCGTTAAAGGGGTATTTAATGTTGGGGTATTATGTCTAGATGTTAGATTTGAACACACCGTTTAATTATATAATTTCCTAATATGATGTATTATTATGATGTCTTACTATAGTTATAACTCACATAAGATTTTATTTTTCAACCCTATGTTCATTATAAAAAATTAGCTCACCCTATTTTGTGTTTAAGGATTGCCTATGTTCATTACAAAATTCATTTGACATGCAATGAGAACTAGCATGAACAAGCATCATCACAAATCAATAACAATGCAAACAATCATCACCACCATGATAATCAATGAACTATGAACTTGAATTACTAGCATGAACTACAACAATGTTTGTGTTAAAAAAGAAGAACCATATTGGAGGAATAAAAAATTTGAGAATGTGTGGCAAAAAGTTTATAAAGACAGTCATCTTATACCAACAACATCCACTGCTTTATTATTACTAGATGGTAATAAAGTAGTGAATGATAAAATATTGAATTCAAGTGATTTATCATTGAATCATGTTTTATTTATTTATATATCTGAAATATGGAACAATGATCTAGTTGCATATCAAAGCATATTAGCCGATGCAGACATATATTATGAAACTGCTCCGTTCAAGGGCAGGTCTAATCAACAAGATCCAAAAAGACGTAGTTACAAGTCTGTAGGCCATGGCTATATAGCCCATGGAGGAAGAAGTTCAAGAGGAGATGTGGTACCATATGATCGTAAAAACATGCCTAAAAGCACAAAACTTGCTTTCAGGCGCATAGCAGATTCTGTTGCAATGGCAATGTGGAAGGCATTAAATTTATTTGGAGGTCCAGTTAAAGATTTTTTTACGAATCAATTTCAACCTATGAATTGTATACCAATTGGGTTAAGTGCATATCCAACACAAGTGCATCAATTGCACATGTCCAAGAACTCTTTTATAAAGCCACACATCGATAAATTGGATTTTGATTGCTCTTTTATATGTTGATTCACTGAAGGACATCCCAAAGGAGGTGAATTTGGAGTTTTTCAACATTATATGAAACTTCAAAATAACAACGGGGCTGGTATATTTGTATTCAGCAAATATATCAGCCATGGAACGTTATAATTTGATTCCAATTCATTATCATATACTGATTTCAAGATTGGATGTGCCTTGGTTAATAAAGTAGCAATTTATACAAGAGTTGAAACTCAACTTCAAAGTGAAAATCCTATCACTTGGAAAGATATCAAGTATATAGATTATGGAGATTATGGAGATTGCAAGAGTGAGGATGTAAATGAAAATGAGGAATCGTAAATTTCTTACAATTACTTGATTTGAATGTAAAGTAATTGATTTGTAATGTGAATTTTTGAAAAATAATATAAAACCCCCCGGTCCTTTAGGGGTTAATTTGCCACTTATAAATGTTAACATACGAAATACATCCAATATTGTGTGATGACATCTATTACATTGAGTGGAAATTGAAAAGCATTTGAAGATTGTAAATGCTTCAGAATCAATCCAAAGGACTATTGATTCTTATTTTGCTTCATAAAAATAAAAGATTGATTTTGATACACATATTTTATATATATGATAATTTTGCAAAACTCTCCCTCCATAATTATAATGAATTTATATTTGTTAAGCATTCAAAAAACTCCCTTTATAACTGTTACAATGTTAACTCACTATAAATGTTAGGAAAATTTAACTCCAGAGCCTAACATTTATAGAGGGTGGACTGTAATATTATTTTTCATTCTATCAAAATCCCTATGCTATATAATATCTAAAACCTTGATAAATTTCAATACTTAGTATACCCCAATATTATTTATAATATGGATTTTCAATTTAAATAGTCCATAGTTATATCCAATAATTTTCTAAATTTTATTGCTCATGAATAAAACACACCCTATATTTTAACGCACCATGTTTACTAATCTTCCTAAGTGTGCCCCCCCCCGAGGATTTTTCTTTTAGAATACTCTGGATAAACCTAGAGAACAACACTCCTGACTAAGAACCTCATGGCCAGGGAAGTAGTTCTACATTAATATAGAGATTTGTTTAATAATCACCGTTTTTTTTTTTTTTTTTTTTTTTTTTTTTTTTCCTTCCTTTCTCATGTACCTTACATGTGTGCATGCATGACATGAATTTTTTCTTTGACAACACTCTAGATAAATCTAGAGAATGGGTGTCCTAATCAATGCTATGTTGAATTTAGGCTCAATACATTACCTTAAGTTAAGTTAGTTGGGCTTATAAGGTGGGATACGAGGATTTATGAGGAGATTTAATGATCACTTCACCATATAATTAGACCATCAACTTAAGTAGTTTTTATTGAAATTCTACTAAAATATAGAATCAAAGCATAAAATTTCAAACCTAAAAGTTATTTGAAATAATGTTGATGACTTAAAAAGCGTGAGCTTCAAGTTCTTGCATGATTCATCAACTTCCAACATCTTTTCAAATTCTCATTGGTTTGTGCCCAATTTATTTTTGTAATGCAGGGTTGGGAAGCTTATGATGTAGTTGATGACATGAGACTTGGAAATAAATGAGGTCACGGAGGACAATATGCTTGACGATGAGGATATTGATATAAATTATGATGTCTTCATAAATGAAGATGTAGTTTAGGGTAATGTTCAAGAGCTCGTAGATCTTAAGCAAATACAAATTTTAAATACTATGAAGCTGATCATTTGGCCGATTTTACAATTCATCATCTACTCTTAAGAGGGTCGGCATTCATTTAATCATCAAACCTAAGTTTATGAAGTTCATCGTCTAGTGATTTAAATTTATGAGCATACGATCTTGAAGTGGGTACCCCGCATCTACAAGCAAATAAGGCCATACCTCATGGCCTCAAAAGAGTATAAAATATTCTTTGGGGATTGTACACACTTGTAGTTCATCATACAATGATGAAAATTGGAAAGCTCCTCTATTTGTCATACCCTTGGGCATATTACAACAAATATTCCAAAACAATTTGTTTGTGTCGCATACAACTTATAGCACCACATAGTTGAAATCATGCAGTATTGAAATCAAAAGGGTTTCAACTATGTAGTGCTACAAGTTGTATGCAACATACATAAATTGGTTTGGACTATAAGTTGTAATATGCCTAGGGATACAACAAACAAAGGAGCCTTCCAATTTTCATTGTTATATGATAATCTACATGCATGTACAATCCCAAAAGAGCATTTTGCCATTCAAGGCCATGAGGTCCAAACTTATTTGCTTGCAAACATGGGGTATTGTCTTTGGGAGAATATGCTTATCAATTTTTTAAACCCGCGATGATGAACTCAATAAAATTAGGTTTGATGATCAAATGAATGTTGGTCGTGTTTTGATTGCAAATGTGTTTGGCTTATTTTAGAGTAGACGGTGATTTCTAAAATCAGTCAAATGTTTAGCCCTAAAATTGTTTAAAGTTATGAGTTCATGTTTCATTTTGCATGAAAGAATATAGCTTATGATTGAAGTGCCTCTAAAAAGGCATACATTATGTGAATGTGGATATGCACTTAGTATTAAATTGATCGAGGCATGTGCACAAAGAGGGGCATGGGGTTGCATTGGTAGGGGAAGCCTTGAAAAATGTTGTATTTGGAAATTTTCAAGGTAGGAAATAATAGTTGTTTACATATATATAGTGCAATTATATAGAGACACTCGTCTTCTTATACAATAAAAATGAAACTCGTGACACAAACTGAACAATTTCAAACATCTATTGAGTAATAACACATCTTAGTATTTCATAAGTTTCACACATGAATTAAGAAGGTTCATATTTTGATGTGTTATTTGTAGGAGAGGAGGTGTGATCATCATGTACAATACATGATATTCTTTGTTTCATTATTGACAAATGGTTTAAAAAAAATTCTTATATCTCTATTGGTACTTTTGCTATTAAATGTTACAAAATATACTTGTGGATAAAAAAGGATAATAAATACAAGAGGCCCTAGTATCTTATAATATACGTGTGAATAACATATAAGTTTTCATCAAATAGATTGTAGTGTGAGGAGTTGGCTAGCCACTCCCCAAGGGTGAACCTTTTATAACATGTATGAGTATACGTGATTGCACAAAAGGGGTATAAATATGAACTTTGGTTTACTACGTATATATATGCTACACCAATTGTAGCTCTCATTTATGTACATGTATGAAGGACCTCTAAACATTATACATCATTTGTACATGTATGGTAGTATCACTAGATATTATGGGATAAATCTTTAATATTGGATCAATTTTAGATGAATATTTTGATGATTTGTTGTTGTTGTTGTTGTTGTTGTTGTTGTTGTTGTTGTTGTTGTTTGCATGAATTGTCAATAGTTAATGATCACATTCATACCGTTAAAATTTGAATAGTCAAATTCTTTCACATATGTAATTGTGAGGTCATGCCCCTCATATTTGAAATTGGAAAATTATAACCCGTCATATATTAGTTAGTAGAGACACACCTTTTCAAATCATAATCAATTTGGAGTATTTTATGGTGACATATTATAGAAAATATTAGTTGGGTGTCAAACATATGAGTCGCACCAACATTGAATTATGCTAGGTATATTCTTTGAGATATTGGATAAAACATAAAGATAAAGAATGTAGAAGTACATGTGTTGGAAGACAAAATTGCATTCCATTACATGTTCACATGATTGGGTCAATATAGTGCATGTGTTGTTACATAAAATAAACAATCTTTTCTTAAATTTGTTGATCGTTTTCATGTTAAATTTGTAAGGGAATTTGTGGTTTGAATTCACTTACAAACTTGCGAGAACAACATTCTAACATTCTTTGGTTTTTTTCATATTCAACTCAAAAATCAGTCTTCTCAAAGTGAGCATTGATGGACTTATTTGTAACTCAAGAATAATTCCTTTGTTGTTGTAAAGTATTTGTACATATAAAACGCTTATGAAAGAGAAAAAATATTCATAATAAATAGAATTTGATTAATAATACACTCAAATACAATTTAATATCACAAATATGCCCCAACATGCAAGTAAAGAATTATGATGGATGACACCCAACTCCCACTTATTTGTAATTTACATACAAAATTTCAAAATGTAAGAAATTACTCATTTGAAAAAGGTATGTATGTTGTCGAATAATGTCAAATTGACATTTAATGGATATAATATTTTCAACTTCATAGACAATGTTAGTGTATCCCTTTGCAAATAGTGTATGTGCCAAAGAAAGTAATTTATGTAATGTATGTTTGTTCATGTATGATTGGGCACGTGTTTGGCTAAATTCAGTTTTCACATCATCTTTGAAGAGGATCTAGGTAATCATATGATGACACGTGGCGCTATTGACCAATTAAAAAAAACACTTACTCCTAAATGACATGCATTGAGGGTAATGTTTTCACCTGAGGTGAAATGTCTAGCAAGAAATTTGCATAGATGTCCATTGTAACCATCCTTTGCAACTTGTCCATTACAACTCATGGCAAGAAAAATACGGAAACAAGTCACTTTGGTTGACAAATGAAGGAAAGGAAAGGGTTGTCAATTATACAAAAACTGCAATCAAAATCTCATGTTGAAAATTGATTTCCATTTATTTATGCATTTTCTTGCTAAGAGTTGCGATGGACCTGTTGCAATGGATGGTTGCAATGGACAAGTTTTCTACTAGTGTGTGTACAATCAGGTGGACCTTGCAAACATGTTGACTTTGTATCTATGTAAATTATCTTGAGTCCAAACCAGATCACAAAAGCTTATAACTTTGTTGATTGCTCTGTATAACAACCACAATACAAAATATTTCACGTGTTTACTATTTTGTGATTATGGTAATAAATATTCAAGTTCATGTGGAATGTCAATAACTTAAACTTATAGGGGACAACCTAATTACACATATTAGCGTAGGCAATGTGTAAACAAAATGATCCTATACCCTACAATGAACAGGTTGAACTGACTGCTAGTTACAAATGAACCAATTGAGTTTGAGAAATAACCGGTTGAAGTTCAAGACTTCAAGAAAATCAATGATCGTTTTCGAGGGATCTTTGGAATATACCTCGATCAAATAAAGAAAAAACCAAAAGATCACAACATGTAATTGGTTGGACTTGGAAACACTAGGATTTTGACCGATTTAGCCCAAAAATTTCCTTGGAAAATGATACCCTAGCCTTGTCCCGGAGGTGAGATGTGTAATTTACATCAAGTGATGTTTGTTATGTGTCTATCGATTACAATTTGACATTGTGATACCTCAAACGATGAACTGCTTAATTGCGATTTGACTTCATGAGAAGTAGCTCGAAATACAAGCCGTTGCACTTTATGATAATTGCGGTCGTTAATGGAGTGTGAGGATGGCACTTTGGCTTCAAAATTAACATTATCACTACCGGCGTATGAGTCCTAGACAATCATCCAACATCGATGTAAATTATTTTTTATGTAAATATGTCATTGTGGTAGATTTGCAGTGACGTAGAATAATGTATGATAATTGTCCCAAATTCATATGCTTGTAGTGTATGTGAATATATGATTTTTTGTCTTGTTTTGTTTTGTTTTGTTTAGATATTGAAGTCACTATGAATGTGATAACTTTTTGTTAACCCATAAGTAAAGGTCATTCAACTAGGAGATGGGTTAAGAAGATCGAATTTCAATGCTGAGATATTGTTCACGTGAAAAAGAAAGTTATTGCAAAGCACATCAAAATTTCATCCATACGGTTGCAATCTAAATTCAACATCTCGACATGGCATAAAATTATGTTTAAGATTTTAGAATTCAAATATAAACAATCGATCCGTATCAAGGTATTATATAGAGAATTTTGTGTTCCAAAGCTCCAAACTGACCTATGTACAACATACTTTGAAAAGATTATCATCGTGTGCAGAAAATTGTGGTATGAAGTACTATACATTACATAAATTGTATGTTGTATTCAGTCACGTATTTAATCGTATTTGAATCTTAATCTCAATTTCAATTTCAAAATTTTTGGGATAGTTTTACTAGAAGGATGAGGCTATTTCAACAATATTACTATAAAAAGAAGTATCTAAAAATAATCTTAACAACAAGACATTTTAGGCTTGGTAAAAGGGAGGGGTGGGGGGGGGGGGGGTGGGGATCTATATGACCATTTAATGCCATCAAGAATCTTCACTTTGACAACGAACAAGATATTCATATAAGATCCAAAAATCATGAGGAAAAATGCTACGGACACGATGCGGAATCGACTATAGACTCAGAATAAATGCATGCTCCGCAACTTACAAGAAGGGAAAGGGGTGGGGGGACGGTTGTATGACCATTGAATGCCATCTAGAATCTTCGATCGCTATGACAATGCACAAGATATTCATACGAGATCCAAAAACCGTGAGGAAAATTGCTATAGACACGATTCGGAATGGGCGATCGTGTGTGCTCCGTGACGCATGAGAAGGGGGGGGGGGGGGGGAGATTAAAGTGAGACCATATAACAACACCGGCTTAAGGGGGGGGGGGGGGGGAAATACTTGGGAGGAAACCCTAGGTGTAGGTCCAATACCACAACACACATAAAATGATTGCCACGCAAATAGGGAGGGCGTTTCAATAAGTTTCCTTTCCTCTTCGGGTCAGTCAATGATGGCACATGCATACATGAGTTATTACTGACTTAACTTACTTGCTCTATCTCTCTCTCTCTCGCGCTCGCTTGCTCGCTCGCTCGGTCTGTGCTTCGGAGAGATTTTGTAACCTAACCTAGGGTCACTGCGAATTCATGGAGACGACGAATTCCGAGCTCGCAAAGTACTCGACTTAGTGGTATTGCATTGCGGAAAGCGGGTGGGTATGAACCCGTGGGAGCAGCAATTGGCGCTATTCTGGGTTGTGATGACGTGATGGTGATGGTGATATTCATGTGGAGCAGCGGTAGTGGTGCAGGAGTGCGTTGAAGCTGGGGAAAATCTCGGTCCTCGAGGTTGCACAGAGTGTGGTGGTCTGGCGGGTTGGGAGGTTTCCCTCGGGGAAATACAAATTGGATTTGGCGCCTGTTGTTGCAATGCCAGCTCAAGGGCGTGCGGGCAGCGAGCCGCCTAGTGGACCTAACACAGATGGTAATTTCTTGCGGTTTCATGCATTCTGGTGGGAATAGTTACGTGGTATTTCAAGGGAGAGAGAGGGAGAGGGAAGGTGTGACTGGAGCTCCAAATTGCGCTCTGTGAACTTAATTTGTCGAGAGATTGGGAAGGAGGTTTGTAGTTGTTGGAGCTTTTGGACTTTGCTAGAAATTGGAGTGTCTCAGGGTGCGGGGAGAGGTCTTGCAATCGTCATAGTGTCGGCTGTGCTGTCCAGTTGTTGCTGCTGGTGATAGTAAAACGATTCAACGGGACGTAATTCGTCCAGCCTCGATTCCTGAGTATCTAAAGTAGAGCTTCGTCGTTAAATTTTTGTCGCTTAAGGGCTAGGAGGACGCTAGGAGGAATACTCGACTGCTTTATGTTGGCTTGGTGCCTTTGTGACCGCCATGGCGTCGTTATTTCCCCTTTGCGTGTGATCATAACATCTCTTTCTCTCTGTGATTATTTGGATGATGGAAAGATCGGTGGCCTTCTAATCAGTTTTTTCTCGGTTGCTTGTTTGCTTGTTTCACATGGCAGGCGTTGTCGCCTTGTCTCCTTCCTATGGCGAAAATAAGGAGTAAGTTGCTTGTCCTTCACCTGAAGAAATAATTTCGTTCCTCATGGTTCTTATTAAGCTTAATTGGTGCTTTTTCTACTGTCTTCTTCCCTTGAAGATCGTCGGCTCTGACTATTACATGCTGCATATACTGGTGACACGCGGTGCCTTGACGATATAGGTCCACCATTTTCTTGTAGATAAGTTCCATCATATTCTTGTATCATGTTGACAAGATCAACGCAAAGGTAGAGCTTGTCAATTTACAGAATGAGAATTGGTAAATGTTAGCCTCAGCCATATCCGCAGCCTTGGTGAAGAATATAAACCTAAATTCAGTAACATGATATCTGAACATTGGAGGAACATTGAAGGGAGTTTCATGATGAACGCAGCACATCAACGTCCCTTATGTTTTCAGTTAGTTCACAACAGAGCGACTTTCAAGACGTTGGAGCATGAGAGAATAATTGAAGGGAATCAATTCGAGATGCTTAGCTTGTAGAGCTGCTTCATCTTGCTTCTGTCTCTACCTTCATTGAATTATTGCATAATGCATTTCTCCATTGCATGTTGGGTCCAATTTATCCACCTGCAGAGCGAATTCATATGTGAGGAATTTACGGGAAACCCTGGCACACCCACCCTCTGCAGCTTATTTAATCAGAATGCAGATAGTACTTAAAAGCTGTGATTTTTAAACGAGTCTAGGTTTCCAGACATCTAAGGCAGATTAGTGAAAATAACCCATATTTTCCTGTGAATCTAGCACATGATGAAGGTTAGGAGGATGCAAGATGGTGCCAAATCTTGTTGCAGTAGATACAAGGCGTGCTCTTATGGTAGTTAGAACATATGTAGGTGCTACTGATCATATTGACAACTTTGTAGCAGCCTTGCTCGTGGTAAAACGAGGGCCAGATTTGAGTGTGCTTGTTTTATATTATATTGGTGGAGGCTTACAAATATACTCATAAAACGTAGACTTAAACAAGTGCTTATTCATCACATTGGAATTTGACAGATCTCTGGTTTGTCTTAGCAAAAGCAAGAATTAATCAGTCTCTTGTATGTTTTGTAAGACTCTTCGTAGATGAAGAGTTTGCCAAAAGCAAACCAAGTAGGTGTTGCATCTTTCAATTTTTTTTGAGAGAGGGAGTTCGGTCAACCTGGTCTACTGACCTAAGTGCCACATTGCTGTTTTTACAACACCTGATATAAATGAGGAGGGTGATCAATCACCTAGAAACGTAGAGCAGATGTCCTTGCATTGGATTAACTAGGATCTATAGAAGGTATAGAGGAAAATGGAGTGGTATCTGCAAGGGCAATTTTGGATTTTTATACTATTGCACAAATCAACCATAGTTTCCCTTCGAATTATGTGCCTTGCTTGCAACTTTTCACACTTCTTTGAGACAATCTAATTTTTCTAAAACTTTTGATTCTGATTATTTCTCATATGTTCTGACTCAGATACATCACCGTCTGTCGGTCAGACATTCGCAAGGAGATGCAATGTCCAATTTGTCTTGGTAAGCTTTCTGGGTGTTTTCTATACAGTAGAGTGGTTGTTGGTTTGCATGTGCTGTGGGATGTGTTACTTATGTACTAATTAATTTCTGTTCAAATAGGCATCATACGAAAGACTCGTACAGTTATGGAGTGTCTTCATCGGTTCTGCAGGGAGTGTATTGACAAATCAATGCGGCTTGGGTAAGAATTTCTCAATTTGTGATGAAAGACTCTTTTTTGTGATGCATGCTGGCTTTACTGCATGAAGGTATTAAGGAGAATATGCTTCCTTCCAATGATTGTCACAGGAGTTCTTCATGTCTAAACAACACTCACTGTCACCAATGAGATTATGAAGTATTGTTTCTTGTTGTCATGAACATCTGCTGTGCAATTGACTCTTGCAGGAACAATGAATGCCCTGCTTGTCGTACTCACTGTGCAAGCCGTCGTTCCTTGAGAGATGATCCAAACTTTGATGCACTGGTTGCAGCAATCTATCCAGATCTAGACAAGTATGAAGAAGAGGTAGGTGGTTGAAAAGGTACATCCAGGATGTAATGTATATTGGTTGACAAGTATGCTCCACAAGTTCCCCTGAGCATCTGAATGCAGTTCCATCAAATTGTGCCCTCCAAGGTGGCTTGTCAATGTGTCCTATATGTCCTGTCTTGTGTTCAGAAAAGTACTTTTTAGTTTCTTATTCTAGTGATGTAAGTGAAGCATACAACATTCTCACTATCAATTTGGAGCATGTATCATGCCAGGCAGTAGGAAGGTCTTGGATGGAAGATGAAGGTTTTGAAATGTCAATGTAAGCCAATGTTGTTTTTCTGCAACAGGAACTGGCCCTTTTTGAAGATGAGGCCCGTGTGAACAGACAGGCAAGTGTTATTTTTACACTGCAGAGATGACTGTTAGGAGCATGCCATGCATTTTTGGATAATCCATGTTTTGCATGTAAATTCAGAAACTTCAAATCTACATGCATTACCAAGAACACAAGTGAATAGGACTACGTATGTGTTTGCTGAGTCTGCAACTGGACATTCCAAATTTTAAGTGCTGATCTTTGCATCACACTTTATGTGACTGATCTCTTTTATTGTCACCCTTGTCACTGTGTAGGCAAGTTTGACGTTGTGTAGGCAAGTTTGATGTTGCACATGCAGCATTTCAATCACAGTAACCGTGGACATGTTAATATATGAGGTGCAGTAGTTTTAACTTGATTGACAGCTTCGTTGTGAACAGATTCAGGAAAATATTGCTGATACTTTCAAGCGGCAGTCAGAGGCCATTGCAAGACGCCGTACCACAGCAAAAGCAACAGCGGCAGCAATTGTAAGGAAAGCTCATGGCAATTTCCGAAGTGTGCAAAGCAGGCAAAGAGGCAGGGGGCGTGGGAGGCAAGGGGGTAGACGATCCAGGTTAACTTTAATTCTGCTATTATTGATCATTGATGCGCATTTTAAACTGCGCATACTTCTACTAAATGGACACACATTTGCTGCATCGTTAAGTCATAGATTCTCCAGCCATTACTTATGATCAAGTCATTATTTTCTTTCTCCATGTTGTTAGGTGTTCAAGATCTACGTCATGGTCTGCAGGTACAGTGAAGGCTCAGCACGATACGAGGATGACGACTCTTATGACAATGAGAAAGCTGAGACTGCTACCTCTGGTGATGATACACAGAGTGAATCAGTGCCAGAGCGGAAGAGACGAAGGTCCAAGGTGCAAGTTTCAGGGTACACTACTGGTGAAGAAAATAGCGAGAATGAATCACTTAGTGGTAAGTTTATTACTTTCACACTTTTCCCTACAGGAAGTCTGTCCTTGAAGTCACCAATATATCTTCTGTTCCAGAAACTCTCTGTATTCTGTTCCCGGCAATGCTGTAGACGTGAAGGTGGACTGTCAGTAGGCTACAGTTACAAAGCCGCTTTGGTAACTGAAAGGATTGTTGATCCTGGGTAACCCTGGAAGTGCACAAATAAACCATCCATACCGTATATTTCTGTGGTGTTCAGAACATGAACAATTCCATAATAAGAGGACTCAAGTCATATGGGGGTGGGGTCCATGGATCTCTGTATAGGCCTACTGGATAGTGGGTTGGCAGTTAGAAGTCCTCACTTCAATGAACTGATTTCTATCTGCATTTTATTTGATTTCTGTGTACAGAAGAATACAGTGCACGTAACACTTTAGCACTTATGCATGAGTGAAATTTTTGTATGATTTGACAATCTTGAAGGACCTAATCAGGTTAACTGAAACCAATTTTCAAACAGAGTAGCTCATGAGTTCTTGAAATTCTTGAAATGTGCAGCACGCACACACGACAGACATGAGGTACCTGCCACTTTTGGTACTGAGAAAATGGCCATTGGATCTATGGAGAGGGAGAGTGATGGGGATGCTTCTCCAACCAACCATGAGGGGACTTTGAAAAGCTGGGCCAAAGGTACACGAAGCTCACGGTATGGCAGTGTCAATGGTATTCCTGGGACAAACGGCAACAGTCGTAGTGGAAGGACACTGCCAAGGACTAAGGAGCTTATAGATGCCTTGATGGCTGCTTCTCACACTGAAAATGAGGTAAGAGAATGATTCTCAATCAAATTAAACTTCCATTTGGGTTCTAGCCTGCCTTCTGGTAAGCCTACAGAGCTTCTCTGAGATCTAGTGGCGAGATCTAGTGGCAACATGTTTGGTAATGGTATGCATGTAGTTGTCCTCATTGGCATCACACACCATGGAAATAAATGGTATGTGAAGGCTCTTACAGGATTTAATGGTCACACCATTTACTAGCATGCAGACACTTGTGGTGACCTTCAGTATTGACCATGAAGTTATCCTGCTATTGGCTTATGATGTGGCTAATGTTGACTTGCTTAAAACTTGCTGTGATGCAGTTTGTTGTGCACTTGAGCTTGCAACCCCTGAATGATGAATCAGATGAGGAGGACAATATATCAAGCCTGAAGAGACCGCATCTGTGTTGTCCTCCTAGCATGACCGTCCATCACCTATGCAAGGTAGACCACAAATCTTGTTAAAATGAGTGTAATCCTCTTTACTACTTTCAGTGGATATTTTTGTGAAATTAAAGCTCCAGAACTTGACCTTCACATTCAGATGTAACAATAGTTCAGGTTGTGGTATTATATACTTTTGGAATCAAACCTTTCATGTTTACCATCACAAACCATTTCACTCTCTCGCATGCATGGAGTATAGATACATCTGTAGTTATTCCCAGTGAAGGATTTGCTTTCAGGAATGACATTATTCTTCATCACAAGCCAAATGTTTGAATGGTATAAACGTTAACATACACATAGTAAACTGTGGGAGTTCTGATTATTTTCCCGGTGGGTGTGCACAGTATCTTTCAACCTGCTTGACAACTCCACCAGAAACAGAACTTGAGATTCTTGTTGAGAGCAAATCTGAGCAGTTTTCGATTCCAAAGCCTCCCCCGCGTTTAAGCAAATTATCGAAAGGGAAGTCATGGGCTTCCAGAGCAGATGGTGGCAAGGAGGTTATGCTTCTGTCTTCAGGGCACACTCTTGAGAGCGTTTTATGTGACTTCTGGGACTACAATGGCAATCTGGTAAGTCATTTATCCCTTCTAAACCTTGTCAATTTCCATCTGCATACTGCCAATTAGGTTAGCTATCAGAAACTCGAAAGAACTTAAATGTCTCAACTGTGTACTGTTGGTGTCCTGGTTATCTCATTTTGGTTCCTGGAAGTGGTAGTGGTTCATTCCTTTTTGCTTCAACCTGCAAACCGAGCTGACTATAGAATCTGCATATTGTAAAGAGCATGTCCATAATTGATTTGCTCACCGCAACAGCAGCAGTGAATTTCCTTATAAATTGGATGTCCATTTACAAGTCAATAGCAGCCACAATTATGGCATAAGTAACTTATCAAGTTACCCCATTGAGTGACAAACGTCACATGGTTCCTCTCTTTGCAGCATATAGAGATGAATCTCACTTGCAATTACGTTTTCTGTCATGCAGGAACTTTTATATCGTAGGAAGAGTTCCATACTTTCAAATTGACGTCAACATTTCATTATACCTTTTCGTCATGAGATATCGATCGTTCTGCGATTACTAGAATTGAGAATTTGATGGTACAGAAAGAATCTACAGAGGACATTTACAGTCATAACAGTGGCATGCGTGGATCAATCCAAGATATATTTCTCTTTTACGAGACACTGTAACATTAGTCTTTATCGTTTCGTAGGACAAAGACTATCTTCACACGTATTTGATTATTGAGTTTCTTCATTGTGACATTCTGGATATTTTATCCTCATCGCAGATGCAGACAACTTTGGGATTAACTTGTGCAAAATCAGGGTAGATTCAAAATTTCAGAGCATTACTGATACATTTGAATGGCACTCTGGTGAAATTAGCAGATGTTATTATTGCGTTTGTTTTGTACTGGTTATTGCGACCTGGAAACTACATAAGCATTCGGGTGTGTGTGCATGTGTACCAACTCATGAATGATGGTTATACATCAAGCTCTTGTACATTCAGTAAGTGCAGGTACCTTACATGACATGAAATTTTATGTGCGGTGCTAGAATCTGCGAAACTGGTGCACTTGTGATCATGCATGGCATTTGAGATGCTCATGAAACTGAATATCTGTACATTCAAAGCCACCAAGTTGTTGGGTGCCTTGTCCAGTATTGATTATCATACCAGCCTAGGGACGGGCACTCTAATTGTGGGTCGAGAATTCGTTTCCAGGTGAGAGTTCAATATGTCGTGTAGTGTTGTTGGACTATGTCGGAGCTTCGTTTGCAGCTGAGTCTGTGATGACATTTGTAAGAACAAGAGTGAGGTTTAATGAAAACTAACAACCTTTGCTGGGTCAGAATGTCCGAGCGAGGATACAGTACGTTGGAAAATTAATTTGCAGTTGAATCTGTGATGAGAATTGTAAGACTGAAAATGAATTTTTATTAAAAAAACAAACAAAACCCGGGAACCTTTGATCTAAGCTTGATTTGCAGAGGCTGGGACGCACGCATTTGTCCTCGACAGGGGAGCAGCTACTTGTGTATATCTCTATTACCGCAGCCATAGCCACTTTGGAGTTGTCCACTGTCTCCTTCAATGTTATGGAAGCGCTTCCAATCTCAAACCTTGCGGAACTTAATACGTTCAATGGAAGCGGAGACTTGTCAAGGGGATCCCTTGAATTTGGATTTTCAGACTACATGTTATTATTATGATGCTATCCTCAATATTCCTGGGAAGCATCAGCCCAGAATATGAAATCCTTGACTCGAGAAATACACCCTTTTGTCTTTCCCTTGATGTTCCAGTTACCAATGGATTCTGGCAGGGGCCCAGCAACAGCAGTTTGGCTTTTGGTGCCCTGGTTCGGGACCTCGAATTTGGGACCTCGATTTTGGAGACCAGCATCCGGGGACATTTTTGGGCACAGTCGGTCAAGATCCTCGTGTTCCCAAGATCAACCGGTTTCATGTTGGCATCTTTCTGGTTTTCTTGACTAGATTGAGGAATATTCTGTAAATTAATCTAAATGGATTGGTTATTTTCCTGCAGTCTTGAACTTGAACTGGTTATTTCTGAAACTCAACTAATTCATCTGTAACTACACTAAATATGATATTTAGTGTGACTTACTATTTGGAATTCCACAATGCTATAGCTGTCTACTGTGCATCTCATTTTTTTTACCAACCATGGTTGAAATGGTTATTTGGACACTATAGAACATTAACATCTTTACTTGGTAAACAAGTACATTAATAGTAAAAAGATATAGGAACATGTAATTCTGAACAATAAGTCACACTAAATATAATGTTTGGTGTAGTGGTTGGTTCTCCCCGGTCATTGTTGGAGACCTCCCTAAGGATCTGACTTGTAAAAAGCCTACCATTGTTTGTGAGTTGACTCTAATTTATGATATGTGTATTATCGAACACAACAATGCAAAAAAATTGTTTTCAATAAGGTAGACGTGCCTGATTTTAACATAGCAATACTTTAGACACCTATATTTGAGTGGTATGTGGGTAGGTGTGGATCTAAGAATGGACACCAAAAGGACACGTGTTGAAAAGAGATTGGGTTACTTGTTCAATCTATGCTAACTATTTTAAGTTCAATAATCAACATAATTGGGGGGGGGACTTATATGACCACTTAATGAGCACAAGAATCTTCACTTTGATAATGATTGAGATATTCATATGAGCTCCAAAAATTATTAGACAAATGCTGCATGCACGATTTGGATTTACTAATCATCTCACACTAATTGTATGTTTTCATCTTACTAGAAGTGGGTGCATAGAAAAAAAATTACTAAATTAGGCACATCTACGTTAACTTACAAATGAGTAGGGGGTTTTTAAGAAGGAGAAAATGAGGGCATTGGAAATGGAGTAAAAAAAAAATCTCCTATTGGTCGCCGATGTCTCACAAAGATAAATCAATCATGTACACAATGGGTGCCATTTACTACAAATCAAATTAATATGGAATAGCGTCACCTGGTTTGAGACCTCAATCGGGGTGTCTCAGGATGTTTGACTTCGAGACCTCATTCGGCATCTCTCTCGATGCTTGAGTCCTTCAAGGCTTCGGAGACACAACAAACACTGGGATCCCTTACTTGATTGCCATTTACATAGCAATTGTATTGAGTAGCGTTTCATGGTTTGAGACCTCTCTCTCTCTCTCTCTCGCTCGATTCACCGATTGCCTCGAATTTTGTCAATTGGCGTTGCGGAGGGCCGCGAGATTGATAGGCCATGGCGGCCATGACGCACTCTCTCACGAGTACGCTAGTAGTGGCGGTGGCGCAGCCAGCAGTTTCAGGAAGGCAGCGGGCGGAGAACAGAGCATGTATGCTGCGGTGGAGAGCAGTGGCAGGGAAAGGGCAAGGAAGCACGGGTGGAGTTGCGGTGCTGGCTGGTGAGGGAGATGCTACCGAGGGAGTCGGGAGTGTAGCGACGAAGGCAAGGAAGTCGTCGCCGTTGCAGAAGGGAGGCACGTTAGGGGGCCAGGCTGCGGAGGGGAAGGACCCCGCGCCTGCGACCCTGGGGAAGGCTTCACCGATCGCAGCGTTTGTGGAAGGCAAGTTTGACGATCCGAGGTGGCAGTCTGGAACCTGGGACGTTAAGAAGTTTACCAAGGACGGGAAGGTCGATTGGGACGCCGTCATCGATGCCGGTATGTCCAATTTCGAAACTCCAAGTTGCTTGTTCTTGTGGTTTGTTGTCCTGTAGCTCGAGATGCTCGAATTGAGGCGTTCGTGGATGATCTTGTTAGCGGAGGTTTCCATCGGCTTTGGCTGCAAATTGCGGTCCCTGCATTTTTTTTTTCCTACGAGTTCCGTGCAGTAACTTGCTATGAGAAGCTCTGCACCGGTCAAGCTAAGCTAAGCATTGTTAATTCTAGAGCTGTCGTGGTTTTCGTCGTGCTAAAGCGGGTGTTAGGGTGTGTTGCTGTCTTGGAGCTTGAGATGCTCGAATGAGGCCTTCGTGATAATCTTGTTAACGGAGGTTTCCATCACCATTGGCTGCAATTACGGTCCCTGCATCTTTTTTTCCTACAAACCTCATGCAATAACTTGCTATGAGAAACTCGGCATCTGTTAATCTAAGCTAAGCTAATCTGAGCATTGTCGACATCCCTGTATTTTTTGCGAAGCCGCATTCTCGTTCTCAAGTCCCTTGCTCTGGACCCTTGGGATGCGGTCATCGATGCCGGTATGCCCGATTTCGAAATTGGCTGGTTGTTCTCGTTGTTTCGTCGTGCTAGAGCAGGAGTCAGGGCATGTTGTTGTCCTGGAGCTTCAGATGCTCGAATGCGGCCTTCGTGTGAACTTGTTAGCGGGGGTTTCCATCACCATTCAAATTACGGTTCCTGCACTTTTTTTTTACAAGTTTGCTATTAGAAGCTCTGCATCAGTTAAGCTAAGCATTGTCGACTGCATATGACTATTCTGCCAAAGACACATTCTCGGTCTCAAATCTCGTGTTATTTGGAGTTCACATTTTACGGTGATGCGTCATCGACGCTGATATGTGCAATTACGAATTGGTTGGTTGTTCTCGTTGTTTTCGTCGTGCTAAAGCGGGCGTCAGGGTCTGTTGTCCTGGAGCTTCAAATTCTCGAATGAGGCCTTCATGATCTTGTTAGGGGGGGTTTCCATCACCTTTGACTGGAAATTATGGTCCCTGCGATTTGTTTCTACAATTTTCATGTAGTAACTTGCTATGAGAAGCTCTGCATCGGTTAAGCTCACCTAAGCATTTTCGACTTGCCTTTTCTGCCAAGCCGCATTCTTGTTCCCAAGTCTCTTTCTCTGGACCCTTGTTATTTGGAGTTCATAATTTACGAGTTGCGAGTTAACCTCATCATTTCCTTACAGCATACACGAAAGAGTTTCACAGGAACTGCATCAAGAACGTGACAGAAATCCTTTGAAGACAGAGAAGTATCTTAGCAATCCCTGGAAAACAGAGTGCACAAAAATGACAAATCTTTAACACTCATCTCAGCAAGGATCAGCACAATTCACAACATACTAAAATTTTGTCAATTTTTTTAAAAAAAAATTTGCTCCAAAAGACTAATTCGAAGCAAATGTTTAGACTGGTCAAAGATGACATTAATTCAAGTGTGAGGGTTCTTCTGAATTTAATCGGTCTGTGACAGAGGTAGTGCGGAGGAAGTGGTTAGAAGCGAATCCTGAGGCCTCCAGCAATGATGATCCCGTTGTATTTGAGACATCGACTATTCCGTGGTGGGCCTGGGTGAAACGTTTCCATCTTCCAGAGGCTGAGCTTCTAAATGGTATGTATGACTTTCATCCAATGAGTTGATATCAATTTGTCTTTATGCACTTCAAATTTGCAGTACAATTGCAATCGTGGAACCTCAGATATCAGCAAGTCTTCTTTGACGTTAGCAATATTAGCTTGAATCCTTCCATTACAAGCAATAATTGACGGTGCATTTGGAACATTCAAACTCATGGTTGATGTGAGATATAGGGAAACCTGATCCCTATGTGTGAGTCTAATCAAAGCTCATCCATAGCAGCGATTGAAGACATTCTTGGTCTGTTGAGCAATTGATTGTTAGACCTTCTAGTCAACATCCTGGAACAAACGGATTGCAATTGATAGATGGAGTGACGTGAATCAGCTGATAGATTTTCCAGATCCAGATTAGTTGTTGCTTTTGTAGCTGTTATCAGGTGTTATCAAGCTAGCAAGGTGTTATCAGGAGTCGAGCAGCAGCTTTTTCTGGTTTTCTGGATTGAATGTCCTTGATGGATATGCTGAAAATAACTGAAATTTTTGTGTTTCTGAGAAAGCAAATATCCTGCCGCCAACTAATGCCACCTCTATGTCTTCCTGCTTTGACTAACTTGCTGAGATTTTGATGCTTTGAAACTGGATAGGTCGAGCAGCTATGGTGGGATATGTATCTGGCTATCTGGTTGATGCTGCGACTGGGGTCGGCTTGGTTGATCAACAGAACAGTTTCCTTGGCAAGTTGCTACTCTTCATTACTGTGCTTGGAGTCCTCCTGATCAGGAAAAATGGCGACGTGTCAAATTTGAGGAACCTTGCTAAAGAGTCTACTTTCTATGATAAGCAGTGGCAAGCGACCTGGAAGGATGTCAAAGATCCAGAGGAACAAGATAGTTCATAGACCAGTTATTGTACCAAATTTTGCACATAATTCTCCCTTAGGACTGTCTCATATGTTACCACTCCCACCGCCAACGTAGATCCCAGTGTTCATAAGCTGAGCCTTGATGTTCTCACAGTAGTTACTTGGCTTTGTTCCGTCTTCAGTTTTGTCCATGTGTCACCACATGCTTGTAAGTTCTGCTGTCTGTACAGATGGGAAGGAGGTTAAACCAAAGAGCCGATGGCCTCCTTTACCAAGTATAAATATGCAATTTGAGAGGTTTCACGTGACTCGAGCAACTGCTGGTTTGAGATCAATCAATGTTTGAGGTAGCTATTCTTATAATTGCAACTGTTCTGGTGGTTTCCCGTGCTCTCTCATAGTTGATAGATGTTGTTCTCCTGCAGCACAATCAGTTGGCTTTTACCTGGACCTCTGGTTCTTCTTTCTAGTATTATTGAATGATTTGTCATTGCTTGCTTACCATTGTTCATTGTCAAATTGGCCGCACTGCAACTCTTCTTTGTCTGTGTGAGAAGCTTTGGACAGGTTGTGGCCCGCCTTGGGAAGATGGCTTTTCTATTAATTTGGTGCTTATTCAGGGAGCAGAGCTCAACTGCCCAGTGAAAACTGCGTGCAAGTGCCACCCTGACGGCACCAAGTGCACTGATCATGGTAAATTCTGAGGGCCACACTGTTGAGCTTATTTCCTCACTAAAATCCTCGGTTCATATAATTGCAACTGTTCTGTGGGTGCACACTACATACAAACCCACATTATTTATCATCAGAGGTGCATGTTGAAGGTTACAATATTTCTATTGGAGTGAAAATAGTGTGCATTAGAAAGGTTTTCAACCTCAGGGAAGGAGGTGGGTATATATCACGGGGACATGACAAGTGTGACTAGGGTTGCACACTATTTTCTTGCACAATGGTGTATAATGCGGGCCACACTATTAAGGCTCCCTAACGTAAGTCACATTGTTTAATATTTATCATGATTAATGTAGATGATTGACCTCAGTGCTCCTGACCTCACCTTTCGTTTGGCATATCTGTGAAGTCTAGCACTTTTCAATGACCTGCTTTTTGCAAGGATGGTGAATGTTTTGAATTTCTCAATTGAGGTGAATGTTGGATTTTTGGTTTCATGGAATTGATCTCTATGATATGCAAAAAGAACTTTTCTTTAAACAATGTTAGGAACATGGCAAAAATCACATTCTAGTAGTGCAAAACAACCATGATCAATTACGAATTACATCTCCAAGGCATGTTCATCTCAAATTGGAGTTGACCCCCATGCTCAAGTGTGAGCGTTGATATTGAAGGAGGTGACATGGAGCTTACGGACATCCTTAAAGGTACAGGGTGCTAAAATCAACACCCCACCCAAAATCAACACTTATAAACGCCTCTCAATTGCTAACACTCTACTACCTTGAACCTACAAGAGTGTTGGGGCCCACGGAGTGATGGTTTTAGGTGTCATTAGTGGTGCCACCTCATATTGGCCTTCACTACCACCATGTGGGGTAGGTAACCAGCTGCACTCTATCTCGGGCTAGCTTAAGGTGGGTTTGGGTGGCTTGTCAATTCCTAGCCATTCTATACATGGGGAAGAACGGTTCTTAGCCATTCTATTCACAAAGCCAAGGAGGAAGGCCCATAGAGTACAAAGGGGGTCGGTTTAAGGCGTAAAGGGGATGGGTTCCTAGGATGCAAGGGGGTTGTACCCAGGATGCAAGGTGACGGTTTTGCAAGCAAACCGGGTGGGATCAGGGAGGTGGCTATGTGGCTTTGCACACCGTTACTAGTTGGGCTTTGATCTAGCTTGGGTCTAGTACCCAACTATGTTGTGTCAGTTCTAGGCAGTGAAAGGGGGGCTCCTCATCATGTGCAATATCGTTATACGCAGGGCTAAGGGATTGGTTTAAGGAAGCTAGTGGTTTTGACTTTGAATATTCATCAGATATTCAATTGAGGGTAAAATAATATTTCCTTTCTTTATACCTATGTTTAGCCCAAAGGGTTAATATGAATATATAATTTTGATAACAACCACATAGCCATATGTATGTGCAATAGCTTGAAGTGTCGGTTTAAGCACCCTCTACCTTACATACATCCTTGCAAACACCTCCTATAGTTGGTTTGAATTTATAATGGATTATATTGTTGAACCAAGGAGGGTTTCTAGTATAAGCAATCATGAGCCATTGATCAAACTCTCGATCGCTCAGGGGGGGGGGGGGGGGGGGGCTTTTTCATGGATTCCTGGGACCTTATATATTACAAAGAGATACTTCACATACTAGAATGAAGGGGAATGTTAAGGTGCGGAATAACTTAGCATGCACAACTTGAAACACATGGGATTATTGGGTGTAAGTGGACCTCTCATTCATCCAACAAAAATGTTTTGAAATAGCATGTAGATTGTAGGTTACTAGGTATACGTGTGCAAGTCTGATTGAAACTGACATTTAAGTATATGTGTACAAACCACTATCCCAAAAAATAAGGGATGTGCATTTGTGGGGACAAAAACATCAAACGACATCAACAAAAGTAACAACACAACAAGCACAACTTCGAATGTTTGTGTTCGATGTTCATCAACCATCATAGTTGTGTAGTTTTGTGATCTAGTGTACGCCATATTGGTGGTTGGAATTGTCCACACTTCATGCATAATCCAATTATACTTAAATCCTAGTTTTGAGTAGGTTGTCACCTAGATTTAATTTCTCAAGACCTAGATGATTTGGGCATCTTATTTAATGTTTTGAAAGGTTTGAACATGTGAACATTGAAATTTCATGCACTTCCAACACTTCCAACATTATTTGAAGATGTTGAAATCTTGGAAATGATGAACATGTGCATCGATAGTGTGTAAACTGTTTGAAGGCAAGTTGGTGTTGTCAACTAATATTTTACATGTACTAACATGCATGATATGGCTTAGGATTTGTGCTACTCAAATAAGGTGGTCTAGAAACCTAGCCCAAGTTATAGGTTTATAGTTGATTCTCACTAGTCTAATTTGGGGTCTCAATTGCTACTTTCCGGGTCCAATCTACTAAGTAAAGAAATTTTCAAGCTATAAAAGGTAGGTTTCCAACATTTTCACCTCCAACTTACTTGAGTGGCACGAATCCTTGATTGCATGGTATTGCTTAATACATGTATTTATTCATATTTAAGATAACTTGTTTTGTAATTTCTTTTCATTTTCAACATTTTAACATTTTAAAAATAAACTATTCCAAACTAATCAACAATTATCAAAATCATACCTAACAAATTGACCCACACATACTATGGGGATTTTTTTTTTGTTTCTTTTTTTTGAACAATTTGACAACAAACTTGGCTCCAAAGACCCAAAATAGTTGAATGGACACATCTGAAATGACTCAATCACAAACATGTAACTTGAAGGCAGGTTTTTAGCAGGGATAATTGAGAGGCATGCACATACGAAAATATTCCCTCTCACTGCCCAAATTAGTTCAACCCAAAAAGTCGTCTTCATCATCTCTCAGTTCTTTCATTCAAAGCAAACGTAAGGTGGTAGCAATTCTTACAACTTAGTCAGCATCAGTCGGAATGCAAAGTTCAAACCTCTTCATCTCTTTTTGGTTTCAAAGATCGTGAGCTTAAATCTTGCGCACGAATCAATGTGATGAATCTTAAGCAGCTGCCATGAACAATTCACACGGAAACTCGTGGGAAATTTGTCAAGGATGTTGGTTCACCTTAATTAGCTCAAGCATGATCTCGGCACCACTCTACCTATCTACGTCAACCATCTGTCTAACAAGCATAATTTCCCTCACCAAAGGTGTCCAATATTGCAAATTGTGTGCACATCAGAGCCCTACATTGGGTGCCCATACCCATGCCCATGGGTTTTGGGTGGGCATGGGTGCGATATTATTGTTCATGGGTGGACATGGGTGGGCATGGGTTTGATATTATAATGGGTGGGCATGGGTGAGCATGGGCTAAAGCAAAGCATATTGGAAGGGGTCATTGAATGAGCTCTCATTCAATGCTTTCAAGGGTAAGAGCACCGAATCACCTTCACCCAGTAAGGTGAGTCCATCCTTCAGTGTGTCTTCTTCTTGTTCTCCTCCTCCTCCTCCTTGAGTGTGTCCTTGGGCTCCCAAGAATCCTCGGTCTCTTTTTTGTCACTTTCTTGTGCTTATGCTTCTGCGTGGCACGTTCGGTTTTGTGCATCCTTGCATCCAACTCCAAATCGGAGTCAAACTTCTCGGATGCAGGGAATATGCTAACCAAGAAGCGCTCCGGGCTGAAGCCAACGATAGTGAACGACCTTTTATTTGTCCGATCCAACCAAGACTTGGTGTAGGCAGGTAATACACATTACACAATTTTTAAATACATGGGCGCAATTTGAATAGCATGGGTGGGGCATGGGTGGGGCATGGGTGGGCATGGGTCGCTGCTGATGGGCATGGTCTGGGTATGGGTGCAATTTAAAAGGAAAATGTTGGGCTCTGGTGCACATGATGTATGTTTTGAAGCTGTTGGTAGAGATAGTGTTCTATGGTTCCCAATAGTTTGCTAAAACTCCTCCCCCGAGTTTTTTCTTAAATAATCGTATGCCCTCCACCACAAGAGCAGTATATTCGAAAGCAGGGATCAAAAAATAGATATTTCATATTCCAGATTGCCATTTCTGGGCAATTTTGGCCTCTTGAACTTAACACATACTTAATTTATGTCTTTTGGGTTATATTTATTGATGCAAAGACCGTAGGAGAGGAGTGTTGTTAGCCATGCAAAGGAGTCTGCAGTTCATACTTGTTGTCTGCTTCAAGTAGGTCTCAACTTTCAGTTAGTATATATATTTTGGTGCCCATAAATAAATAACCAACGTTGGGCAATCTGACGTGAATTTGAGCCTGTTGGCCCCACCCTGGTCAAGAATCCTCCTGATGCAAGGTGGGGTTTATTGCCTACCTACTTACCTAACTAGTTTTTTCCGTCAAGTAGAGAGAAGATTTCACAATGGGAATCAAACCGCCAACCACTCCATTCACAATTGGGTACCTCTCCACTATCACTTTTAGGGTCATCTCGGACCTTTTGGTGCCCAATTGAGAGGTAGCAAATAATTCAAAGTTTTCAATGAGGATTCCAACAAGCATTTTGCATTTGTGGGAAAATTATTTGTCAAGAACTAAAGATGTCTTGTCAGGGTTACCATATTGTTCAACTATATTGACACATTGTCACCACCACCACCACCATGGTTTCCCTTTACAACCAAAGTTATCACAAGTCTCAGGAAAGTTCAATGTTGTTTCTTCCAACTATCCATATGTACCGTCTCAAAATGCAGTTGTCTAGTATTAATCTAATGTTGAGTTTTGAGATGTTGTCTACCATCTCGAAATAAAATTGTGCAGTATGTATTCAATGTTCGAGATTTGAAACGTTGGTCACCGTCTCAAAACGCAATTGTCTTGTATTTGTTCAATGTTGATTTTTGGATCGGTGGTAGTATATCCTTCATATTTTAATATCTTTGCGGTACATACCATCTCAAAGTGTAAGTTGTGTCTAAGCTTAGTGTTTAATGTTGAGTTTTGGAACATCAATAGCATATCCTTCGTGGTTTAATATCTTTTCATGTGGTGTGGATTCAACATTTTCTTCTGATTTTCCATACCATCTAAAGATGCAAGCGTCCAATGTTTAATTGATGCGGTATTGTAGTTTGATGTGATTGAATCAATGTGAAACACCCGATAATTTTATGGATCTAGATGTTTGTGATGACCACTCACTTACAATCGAATTTTCATTTTTCTTTAAATATAATTTTTTCAACTTGGGTGTGTACTAGATAATAGTCATTGGTGGGCGAGCTCAACTGTTATTCTAACGTAATTTCCATCAAGAAGAGATAATTGTGCACATCACTCATTTGAATTTCTTGCAATTGATATGTAATCGAACCAACATATGATGTTTTATGGATGTGCATGGTAGATGTGTTTTGAATATGTGGTGGTTCTCACTAAGAAACTTTGGGTGGTGGGTGATATAATCTTTTCCCGATGAAACTTATAGAACGTGCTTTGTAGGCTAAGTAATGTTATGTTTACTCCTTGATTGCTAACAATGTGTTTGATATTAAAAATAGATGGTAGTTAATCTTAATCATACACGTATATTCAAGTGGCAATGTGTGGTTAAGTCTAAATCTGAGAATGCAATCTATAAGACATATGTTTAAAGAGAAATTGAACAAAGCGCTAATAATTTGAGATTTATTCTAAGTTTTAAATTGACATAAATGGGAAGACCTATGTGGTCATATAAAAAGATAGAGGCTTCTCACTTTAGTAATGAATAAGATCTTCATATGAGCTCCAAAAATCACAAGGAACATGCCTAGTACCTGGATTTGGATTTGCTATTCACCTCATATTAATCGCGTAGGTAATGAATACTTAACCTACTAGAGGAGAAGTAAGTGTAACTCCAAAAATGTTTGTCTTACACTCACTTACCTTAACGATCAATTCCCAAGTTTTTGATTTGCGTGCGATTTTATTGTCAGTCCAAGAAATAGAAGAATTGAGAACTATTGATGGAGGGAATTATCATGTACGTGCGTACCTCTCATTCTTCCAACATAAAACCTCACCCCCCTCTCCCCCCCCCCCCCTCCCCCCTATAGGTTTGTTGTCGATTCATCTCAGATGACCTCAACTAGACTACTCCGAAGTCTTAAAAGTTAATTCCAATGTCAAATAAACTACAAATAGTAACATCTAAGTTGTATTTTACTTAGAGCTTTTATGTTGGACAAATGAGAGGTACGCACATATACAATTACTCCCTCTCTCCACTCAATACTAGCATATGAATCCTACGCATTCGTCCACGTTGATGAAAGAACAATACAAATCTACCAATGTGCTAGATTTGTAAATTTTCCAGTTACATAAAACAAGGTTCAAGTAATGTAGGTTCTTGTTATAAGTCAATAAAGGACTTCTTGTTCCTTTTCTTTTTCTTTTTTATTTGGGCCTCTAGCAGGTTACTACTGACGTTATTGTAGTATCTAGTAATTGAGGGCAGACATTAAACACCCCCGCACGAACTTTCGAGGGTGTTAGATCCGGGCGGGGGCAGCCCTCTTGGGAAATTTTTGAACCCAACCAAAAACTGCTGCCCGCCCCGCCCAACTTTGAAAAAAACATTGTCCTTGCATTCTTGAAAGCCTGACACCCCCAGGGGCTTGAAAACAAGGGTGTTTAATGTATGCCAAGAGAAATTGATGACCGATAAGAGACTTACCTATTATCTAAAGTATGTAGGCCTTATTTGGTCACCCTTCTTAATCGGATGCCTATATTAAGGTTTGCAGTCAAGAACAAACGCCACAAAATGATGTGTTAAAATCAGATGGGACCGTGTTGCCAAGAATTTAGACACCATTCTAGGGCCAAGAGTGAACACAATTGAAAGGACCTATGTAATAAATTGAAGAGAAAGTGATTCGTCACTATGGACACTTATATAACCATGCAATTATGAAACTTTCATCTGACCATCTTCACGAATCTCAAAATAAATTAGACTTCTTATAATGGAAGGGCATCTTTAGAGGTACATCTATTCACTTGGTTGTGAACCTAGACCCGATTTGTGAGGTTCAAGTTTCCAATTTGGCAATGTCATTTCCTGAACAAGTTCAAGATCAACCACAATTTGCCACAGCATTGAAGATTGAATGAGCTTGCAGTGCTATAAATGCTCTGGTCGTAGAGCACACTGTAACACGTCAAGGTGCAAGTAAAGAGAACTGTGGATTACTTATCAGTGTTACAATTTTTATGGACATTATTTTGCTTCAAACAACACATACACGACCTAGCACATGCACTGTTAGCTGATATGACCACCTGAGCAAATTCCTCATACTGTAGTTGTGAAACATATATGCAATAAAATAAAATACAATAAAGGTACATTTCACTTAGTAAAAAAAGTGCTCCAGAGTCGGAAGACACAGAGAAATTATATTGCTAAAACCATGATTTGCAGTAAGCAATGTGCAGTACTACAGCAAGTCATAAGAATTTGTGTTGTACAAGTATGGGTGTCCTGACAATAACACCCGCCTCAGCACCTTGACTGAAAATATGGTCAAGAGGATACAACCCATTCTAAATCCTGGGCAAAGATCCCCATATTTACAACAGGCTTGGCACGTCAATCAGACCATCCCAAAAGCCGATTTGGGCAAACCAACCCATACACTTGTTCCTTGTTGGATGCCTAAACCCTTGCCTCCAAGGAGCCAGTGTACGGGTTGGTTCGCCCCAGCCCCCAAAAGCCCCTGCGCTTAAACTTGCAGTAATTTCTACATGATGACAATGCAGGTTAGCAATGAGCTAACCTGATATCTACAGTTACACTAGATAACAAGCAAAGTCATTTCTTGTACCGTATGGTTGTGATTAGCAGAGAGCTGGCCTCTTATATTTGGGTGGCAGGCTTGGACATCTTTCATTCATGGATGCATAAGGCACTATTGTGTTGTAATCTGGCAACTCCATGTCATACTCGCCCATTATCTGACAATAAGTCCGAGAAGCGTCATTCGTGCTGCACCAACTTGGCAATCTTGACACATCATCCTCAAAAAACTTTAACATATACGCATCTCTTATCTGCAGTCAGGAGACACCAACAAACAGACAAAAGAGTTATTGGATGCTTTTCAGAAGAAGTTCAAATGAAATAAATACAAAATTAGAAATCAGATGATCAGGTTTATGGAAAACCTTTTTATCTGAGAGACACCAAGATGAGCAGCAGAACACATATACATGAGGACATAAAAATGCACAATGAATGCTTTGTACAAACTTACTGTGAACTCAGTAACTTGGATAGACTTAGAAAGTGAGCCAAAAAGACCAGCTTCCTTGTACATTTGAAGTATAAAAGCAACACATGTTGTGGAAGATCCGTCACTGTACACCCAATCATCCTTTTCAGGGATTGCCAGCAAAGTTCCAAAGGGGATACCGCGCCTCTCAGTCTCGATCATTACACTTGGCAAGTCCAAGCCCTAAATTTTTCAACAAGGATAGCCAGTCAGAGACAGATAAATCATCAGCATGTTCCATTTATTATTCAATTGGAACAGTTTTGACTCCAACAAAATTTGAAGCACAGGGGGTAGAGAATTTTAGAGACTTGCATGATACTTCAAACAATCAATAAGTAGAACACTTTGCTCCACAACAGACATACACTACTAAATAAGGTTCATGAGTAAGCTTAAAATTATCAGTGTCAATCATTCTGACAGATGGCCACCAACTATACACCATAAGACACTGGTGAAGAAGTTCTAGTGAAGTTCAGACCTTTGTGCCAAGGCGTTTGTTTAAAGCTTCATTCCACATGTTTGATGCATAATCTGGTTGGAGACGGGTCCACATTGTTATTACCGATGCCACCTGTCAAACAAAACCGACAAGAGAGCTGAAAATACAACAGACCAGTCTTTGGAGCTTTAAGAATAAGTTCAGCTGTTGTATTATCTCCCCTCCAGCTAGAGGCACAAATAAGAGGCCCCTTTCTGGAATGTCAAGAACATCAATGCATCAACACTGGTGGATACAAGTTCACAACCAGCATGACCTTCCATCAAATATCAGCACATATGCACGATGTAATAGAAGCAACTGCACAGCCTCAGAATATTGCTCGACAGAACAGATTATCACCACTGACCAGATTGGCATCAAGTGGAGGAGGATAATTTGCAGTGGGGGTGTCAATCCAGCTGAAAATCATGTTGTGGTAGCCATAGGGTTTCCCATCCATACGACGAGCATAATCCCATGCAGCTGTGTTATTGAAATGCACGCGCATCTCAGGGTGCAGTGGCAGCAGTGCAATATGTGGATTTGCATTGTCCTTTAATTGCAAGGCCCACCACTCTTCCCATGGTATAACCACTATTACCTCCTCTCCCTGCAGGAATAAGATGGAACATTATGAGTGCAAATAAAGAATCCTGCAATACTACACTAAAAAGCTCCCTGTCACACTCTTACTATTGTCACATTGTGCTCATTGAACAATTGTTAAAAATCAAGGCCCTATCTGCGCCAGAAGTTCTTGTTATCTCTACAAAAGTCCTCAGTGCCTGCTGCTATAATGCTAGTGAGATCACTTCAACATATCTCACAAGTTGAATATTTAGGGCATCCCCGTGATCCAATTAGCTCAATGTGCCGATGAAGGTGCAAGCACTGAGGAGATAGACAACTATAAAGGAGCTAGCTTCTGATAGCAAATTGTGCAAGACATAACAACAAATAGAGATGTCAAAAAGCAGATGCTTACTGCTGCATTCTCATGACCAGATTCTCCAACCCATAGCTTGTCATCATCATCCCGTAAACAGACTGCTGTGTGCCCTGAGTATGCACCTGTCACCCATTTCTCCAATGTCTCAAATCCTCCCCAGCGACCACGAATTTTTGAAAGTGCCAAGAAGTCTCCAGACTGGATATCCGCAGTGGTAACGTTGGTGACCCATGGGTCGGTGCGCTTGATGAGAGTAGCCCCCATGTGGTTTTTCAGGAAAGCAATGTTCGCACTTTCACCCCATCTTGAGTTTGAAAAGATTGGTAGAGCATCCCACAATGCCACTAGGGTTCCCAACATGCCAGCCGGCATTAAGAACACTGAGATTCCGTTTTTCTGCACCTGTAAGCCACTCCAGTGCAATACTCAATCTACTGGCCCATCCCTTTAAAAAATCATTGCAAGTATTGATGTTTAAACAAAACTTACAGATAAAGGTAGCTAGTAAAGCATAAACTAATAATCAACAGAGACAGTTAATCCTAAGGGTTCAACGGCATATACTCAATACAAAGCAATCAAAAACTAGAGAGAAATAGAAAACTAACACACATGCGGCAATAGCCAAACGGTGACAAAGCCATATAACAAAGGGCCATCCATCCACAACACATGCCTCATCTCTTTGAAAGTGATGTCACATCAAAACGCTTGACTCCATGTAGTTGCGTTTGAAGAATTCAGACTTGAAAAACAAGAAACATTCAGCTCTCATCTTTGGAGGCATCGATGGAAACAGAATTCCCAATTGGGAAAAATAAACGTACATATTCGAGTTCTCCTTCTTCCCACTCCTGAATCTTCAATGTGTGATTACGAGCAATAAAGTAGTAGTCCCATGTCACTCGATAAGGAGTGGCAAACACGTAGAGGTCCAGGCAAGTCCAGCTGTGAGGGGCGCTTGTCTGCAATCAGAAATTCTAGTCAGGAGCCCAAGAAATAAATAGTGAAACAGATGGCACCCTTCAAATCAAACTCACAGCCGATACTCACGAATCATTCTGTTCTATCAATCCTTATCATGAGCTTCCTCGCCAGGGTTATGGTACCATAAGATGCTTCCTGGTTCATCTTCTCTGATGCCGAACTATGATTTCCACGCGGAATTTGAGAGGGTCTCGAGCTATATGAGACTGCCATGTGGCAGATTTGAAGAATGATTATTTACTAGAAGCCGAAGCAGAAAGCACTCAACAGTAACGTGATTTTTCAGCTTCATTGCATACTATAGTGGAAAGGGCTTCAACGTTTGGCAAAAGATAACGCACACGACCAGACCTTCTGCCGACTGGTAACGAGATCATTCACAGAATGAATTGAACTGACCAAAAAAAAATTAAAGTTTCAAAAGTTACAAAACAGGGAGAAATAACTTTACCTTGATGTGAACAACACCGCCACCTCGCTTCCCTTCCTCGGGAGAATCGAGGAACTCGAACCAAGCCTCATTGTCATAGAAGCATGCACCCTTCCACGTGACATTATCATTCTCCGATTTCACACCACCGACAAATTTCGGCAACAAGTCCACAGCACTGTGAAAGGTTCGGAGCAGCGGCCAGGCGATCGAATGAGGCAAAGCTGGTAGAAGGTCTTCAGGCAGCACGAGCGGCTTGAATGCGTAAGCATCAGCATTTTTCAAGCTCAAAAGAACCAGACTCGTCAACAAGAACACAACCAATTGAAAGTAGTGGCTCCTCATATTCGATATAATTTCATTTCTCTGTCCACCTCCAGTACCTCGCAACTCCATCGCCAACGCCTACTAAACCAACCTATTAATCTTCACCTCCGCATCTCAATCGCCATATCTGCAAATTCTCAACTGGTTCACAGAAAGCTCAAACACAAAAACAAAAACAAAACAGAAATATCGAACCCTACAGTGTACCGCTTTTTCGAACAGTCCTATCGCAATACGGAAGCGCTACTCGGCAAGTAACAGGTGGCGGTGTTGAACAAAATTGCTCCAACTGCGTTGTTGCACGCTACAAAGAAAGTGGGGGCCCGCCATAGCTGTATTCTATGATCGGAGGATCTCATTGCAGCGTCTACCAAAATGCCGGAATTTTTTTTAATTAATAAAAGAATCCCGCAAACGATATGAAGGCACGGTATGAGTAATTGAGCCTGCCTTTGTGGAGGTCGATCGAAGTGTGCGGGATCAACTGAAGATTCCACGAGGATATCCGCCATAGCCTGTGTGTGTCTCGGTCTGTCTCTGTCTGTTTGTCTCTCTTTGGTCTGCCTTATGGCAAACGGATGGATGAATGGATGAATATAAGGATGGATGGATGAATTAATGTATGAGCTGGACCCATGGTTGGATGTCATGAAGTTGTGATGTTCATTTCAATTTTTCGAAACCTACTATGGTAGATGGGTCTTAAATGGTTACTTTTCTCCAACTAGCCCACTTTCTCCTAGGATATGAAACACACGATTAGTACAAGGTGGTTAGCAAATCCCAAATGGAGGTTGTAGCCACTTTCCTCATACTCTTCAGAGCTCGTATGAATTTTTTATTCATTATCAAAGTGGAGATTTTGGTGCTCATTGAATGATCATATGGGTCTTTTCAATCATGTTGACTATTGAGTGTTGAATGGTTATCATATTTTGAGTGTGCGATCCAATCTCTGTAAACACATGTGTTTTTTATATTCATTTTTGAGCCACACCAAACCACATACCACTTGAACATAAAATATCCTAATAAAGAACGTAGTTGAATAATGGTTGTCTACCTTTAAGGTGGATGTGCCTAAACACAACATAGCAATGATATGGACATCTATATTTGAGATGGTATGTGGTTAGGTGTGGATCTAAAAAAGGGCACCAAAAAAAACATGTATTTGGAAGAAATTGGACTACATGCTCAAAATATACTAACCATTCTAGGCTCACTAGTCAACAATATTGGGAGGGCGGGGCTATATGACTACTCAATGAGCACATGAATCTTCAATTTGATAATACAAGGTATCTACATGAGCTATGACAATGATGAGGCAAACGGCTACATGCATGATTTGGATTTGCTAATCCTCTTCTTGCACTAAATGAGTGTTTCATATCCTACGAGAAGCGGGTGCAAAGAGAAAAGGATTTGAATAACACATGACTACCTCATATATTTATATTGAAACGTTCTCTACGATTCTCTCAATTTGGCTGAAATCATGCTCCAGTCTACCGAACCAAATATGTTTTAAGATCTACAATATGTGGGCCTTATGTATACGCTCTTCTTGAGTGGGAACCTATACTTGAGTGGTATATGGCAAGGCTTGTAGCTAAAATCAGACACCAACAAGACGTGTGTGGAACGATGAGATTGGACTATATGTTCAAAATATACACCTTAAACCAAGTTCAATTGTTACCATAATTACGAGGGTCCATGTGATCAATTTAAGAAAGATCATCTTTCACTTTGTAGATCTCCTAACAATTTTACATCCCAATCCCAATTATAAAGTCAAAAATAACAAGTTTTTTGGTTGTGATTGCTAACCGGATGAGAGGATGCTTGAATTTTGATCCCATGGTCAAAAATCTATGTATTGGTTAAAGCCTTGAGAGTTTTTTTACCACAATTGCGGTCCTAACTGAGAGGTATGGACAATAGTTTTTTATAAAGGCCAACCCTAAGGGCTTTCCTTGCTTAAAAAGCAATCTTCATTCTTTCATATGAATCGGTGCCGTAGGTGTCATCACAATGTCCTCGGGATACATGGAATGCCTTGCCCATTCTTTTTCTTTTTCTTTTTCTATATAGAAACATGTGAAAAATGAGACCAAGTTCTTAAGTGAAGTTGAAAGTGCCCACAATAGGGCCACCCACCTTCACATGAGGTGCAAACTAAGCTTTTGTGTGAGCTTAGGTCCCAAGAAATAGTAGAAATGAAGTAAACTATTAAAAGTCAAGTTTGGAACTCAAGTGGAGACAAATGACTGAAACTATTCTCATGGGGACATCCTATTAGGGGTTGTTTACATCATGGACAATGGAGTTGTCCCAAGGCTATGTAAAATTAGTGATTGGTTGTTGAACTCGACCCGAGACCACTTTAGTTTACACCAAGGAGAAAATGTTAGAGTGACCATGGAGTTTGAGGTCCCCAAAATATATGTTTTAAAGCCTACATTATCCACTGACATGTTCTAACGGATTTTGCAATGGAAGAGGCAAAAAAGGTGGTCTGGTACGAAAAAGCAGGGCCCATGTCAAAGACGTATTGTTATAATTAATATTTAATCATTTTTTTGGGGGGGGATTGCATATACAATGGTGGCTCCCTTTTATTACATACTAACCAGTGAACAGGGAGTTTATGGGATGACTCTAAATTTTGCCCCTCTTTTCACATGTCATTCAATAGTTCTCCATGGTCATTTAGTTGATGCCTACGCTTAGTCACTTAATTCAGTGAAAAACCTAACGTTTTTGGGCTTCGCGGTCATTTTCCCTAAGTTTGTATAAGCAATCGATTACAAAACTGACAAATAAAATAAAAGCTTAGTTCGTATACTAAGTTGAAGGCAATTCATCAATTTAAGGCAATTTGCACATTATTTCAACTTTGATTACTATGTATGATAAAATATCATTTCAAATCATATTTTGAAAGAAATCAAAAGTATTCAAGTACGAAAATATAAGAAACCCTCAATAATACATGGAAAAAACACCAAAAAACATCATATCGGCACTCAACATACGAAATCAATACCCTTAAACATCAAATAAGCGATATTCTTGCGCATTTAAGGGGGTATTCATTGCATTGAGCTTACAACTTGTAAGAGTCATTGATTGTAAGTCCCATTTCCCATTGAGATGTGCATAGTTAGCTACAATCTTGGTGTATATGTTGTAGTATTAGAGAGGTTTCTTTGTACATGCTTTTCTTTTTGTGATATTGGTTGTCATTGTTTTTGAATACATGTCATATATTCTTTTTTTTCTTAGTAGTTCTTAAATTCAAGATCTAAGATTTAAGATTCACGAACAACGGCTAGTGTTTGTCAATATTAAGAATTTACTTGATAAATTATGGTATTGAAATGTACATATTTAGTTACAATCTTGATGTATATTTTGTAATGCTGAAGAATTATTTTTGTTTTGTGACATTAGTTGTTATTGTTTTTAAATGCACGTCATATATTGTTTTTTTCCGTAGTAGTTATTCAATTCAAGATTTAAGATTTAAGATTCACAAACAACAGCTAGGGTTTGTCTAGATTAAAGGTTAACTTTATGTATTGAACACCTTGTATTAAAAAGTGTGTGTGTGTGTGTGCGCGAGTGTGTGTATGATAGAATTCTTTTTGATGATGATTATTTCTATCCATCGGATTTTGAAGATGATAAAAGTGTTGGAGAGCTAGAATGTATTACTTATCGATTTCACATCACCAAGAAAAAAAATAAAAGCGTTTGCATATTTTATGAGCGTACATGGCATATATAATTACGTAATTATGTGTATTTTTTTTACAATCATTCAATATTTTTCTTTTTATAATATCTTTTATTTATTATTTAAATTTACATGTGTTGTCATTTGTATAGATTTCTTTTTGTAAATGATGATTAGAATGTTGCTCAAATTGAGATTACAAGGTTACAAGAGCAAAAAAAAATGTATAACCAACCATATGTTTCAACAGACGAAGATCTTCAAAATATAATAGGAAGCCTCAAAGATAGAAGAATTTCTTCAAAATATTTAGAGAGATGATGATGTAAGTGTCGAAACTTCAACAATTCAAAAAACATACTTCTAATTATCAGATTGGGAGTTGGATTTTAATGAGAATGATGGATGTAATGAAATATTAGGTATTTCATCTTCTCCCCTGCTACCTTTGCAGCTACACCTTCATGGGGAAGTTGCATCCTTCCCACATGGAATCCAACATGTGGATCACGACGGAGTCTGACGTCTGCAGGAATAGGAACACGCTGGTTGTGAATTTCACAATAATTGTGAAGTACGCAACACGCTAAAGTAACCAACGCTGCTTTTTCTACAGACATATTAAATGCTTTAAGAATGCGCCAACGATTCTTTAAAGTACCAAAAGCTTGCTCGATTACCACACGTCCCTGGTTGACAGAGGAGTCAAACCTGTGGAATCCAAAGAAAACTCATAGTCAAAATTTATAAAGATCATATCATGTGCAAAACATGAATAATATTAAAAAAACATGCAAATAAACCGAGCCATACCTAATTTTATCCACCATTGCCGGATATCCTGGTTTAAAATTCTTCAACATGTATGGTCTGCTAGGATAAACAGTGTTGCCCACCAAATAGGGTCGGATCTCCATTCCATTGAGATGGATGATCGGCTCAGCTAAAATTTGTATTCTACTCAACTGTGTAGCTAGGGAGGATACCGCAAATTACCCTGCATCATGGACACCACCGGGCTGTCCCGTACATACGTTCCAAAACATTATATTTGTATCGCAAACCGCTTGCAACACAATACTATGGAAATGTTTTCTATTGTAAAAAATTTGGGGCATGGGAGTGTGTCGTCTACTGGGTCTGGTGCCCGACCCTAAAGCCCGACACACTATCATAGTATACTTGCGAATAGTGGACTCTCCGCATCCATACAAATTGTGCATTCTAGCAAAACTTACCCCATGAGCTAATCGGTACAAGACAAGTTTTACTTGCTTTCTTACCGGAACGGGGGGTCTAACAAACGTAGCAGCGGTAGGACGCAAAAACGGTGTCAATAAATCCACCAAAGCCTCAAATGCTAAAAATTCCATACGATAAGTTTGTCAATACCTCAAATTTAACATTTGGGGGGAAGTATGCCAGACATCACCCTTTACAATGTCGTGATGGATGTATTGGCGAGGCTCCACCCACCACATGCGACGAGGAAATTGCTGCCTCCACGCCATCGCAGCAAAAAGTGGGAGCAAACGGCGCATCGAGTGTCCTCTCGCGATGTCGAATGGAACATACGGCACTACACGGCAACGTCTACAAGCGTGGAACGTCACTAGAACAACCAAGAACGCGAAGAACACCATGATGGAGTGGTCTGCCATCACTTATCAACCCTAAAACCCTTACACACAAAAACTTGTAAAACAAAATGGAGCTGGGGGTGGAGCTTGAAGTGGTTGGAGCTATCCTACATGCCCTAACCCCCGAACCCGTCAACCGGTGTGAACAGGTCCGACTTGAAAGGTACTAATTTTTTCCTGGTTTACTTCGCTGCTAAGCTGTTTGGCAGCACCTGGCGGGGGGGAGTGGGGCCGGACGCCACCAGCCACCGAAATTGCGGCCACTTAGACAGTGCCACGTGGCGGCGCGGCTGGCGGCTGGCAGACCCCATTTATAATGAATACAAAAACTAACAACTTTAATTTTTAAGAATAACTAGACATTGAGTTCTTAAATATTGCATGGTCATAATTTGCTAAATTCTACTTCTTGTAAATTTTGTCCACCTTTAATTACACCCATGTTCAATTTTTTGCAAAGAGAATAATTAAAAAGTCCTCATAAAGCTTGATTCTTACAAGAAAAAGATAAACTAGTAGCAACAATAAAGAAACAACTTGCTAGAACAAAAAGAGGGCGACCAACAAAAAAAAAATTTAAAATTTAAAAAAAATCCGACAAGAAAGATGTGATTGAGGTTGGCGAATCTAATGACAAAGAAGAGGACATGATAAGAACCAAGTGAAGAGATTTTGAAGTGCATCATATAATTGTTATTCGAGGCAAGATAAACAAGAAATTTGTAAAAACAACAAATAAACAAATTTTCTAAATATGAGTCACTTTGTTTTTACAAAAACTGAGGTTGGATCAAGATGCATGAAGTTGAATGTGGTTTAATGAGAATGCATGTAAATTATATGATGAGGCCATATAGCCTTGGCATATGGGCGTATATTTGGTTGTTTTGGGCCCCATTGTGGCGGTAGGTGCCGCCCTGGATGTGCCTGCCGTTGGGCATAGGGTGGCAACATGCACCGCCTAGGCGACAGTTGCCACCGCGGCGGGGCCTTAGGGCAAAGCTTTTATCTTTTGATTAAAACACATGGGATTTACGCCATGTATTTGTATTTATATTGTTGCGCACAAACAACATGCATTGGTGCAAAGAATGACCGTACATCTACCGCCCGTCATTTTCATAGCATTCAGGGTTCATGTATCTTTGATTTTATTAATTATTGGTGAAATTTGATCAAAATTTTAATTAGGATATTCCGTTGGATTCGTAACAACGATAACCCCAATGAATGAGAGAAAATTTGAGCATTTAAAGACACATGAAGGTCGTAATAATATCGCAAATGTCAGTCCAACCTTCGTTGGAGGTACGTCCTTCTCAATGGTCGTTTTTGAAGCCATGCCTCCAATTAATTTTCAACCGGTTGCAACTACAAAATTGAAGGAAAAAAATAAGGGCTACACCAACACCTACGGATGTATTGGTAGGAAACATGTGGTCGGATTGAGCTATTGCCAACATCATCCGCTTGTATAAAAAATATATAACATTTTATCGAAAATGTATTTGAAATACATATAAATTTGCATTTCAAATACAAAAAATGAATGTCCTTCAAGAAGTGCACTTGAAGACTATAAAAATTTACTTTTTTCAAGGAAATCCACGAACAACACATAACATAACGCCTCCCATAGAGCATCCTCAGTCGGACGATCCGTTCTCCCGGCAACGGTAACTGCCGGGATTAGTGAGCCCAGGGTTCGGGCCAACGGCCTCGCTACCCGTCCCGTTATGGAGCGGGTCCCGTCAAAAGTACTCCCACTCTCGGCACTTTTTTCGAGTTTGACATGAGAATTTGTCCTCCCCGCTACTGTACTGGCAGAGGTCACCATGGCACACATTCCGGTGGGAAAGCCACGCAAGGGGAAAAATTTCAATGCCGGGGGCGCTTGCCGGGCGCAGAGCTGGACCCCCCTCCCGCCTCTTCCGCCCTCCCATTTGCAGGGCTCCCTGCAAACGGGGCTGCCGGGAGCGAGTACAGGGAACGGGCTGAGGATGCTCTTACTAGTGCAATCTCACGTCCTCCTCTGCGTATATGTCTTTATTTATGTAAGTTCATATGATGATCGACGTTTACGTTTGGTCTTCCATCATAATGTTGACAAAATTTATGTAAAACATAATAAACATACACAATTAAGGGCAATTTATGCATAAATGTTCTTGCCAGATTTTTTCTAAGCAAATCAAATGCATTTTCAATTACAACTTACAGTCTGCATGCATTTGTCTATGAAATCCAATCTTATTAACGTCACCATTTAGGAATTTAAAATTTTCTAACATATATTCTCAAAGAGGATACCTTGAGTCGGTAAGCAAATAAGAATGCACCTCATGTTCTTATACTCGGACAACTGGTGTTTTTAGGACTTCACGCACATGCATGATATCATACAATAATTTTTTTTAAACCCCACCGTTTGTTGTACCATTGGGCATATTGCAACAAATGTTCCAAAAAAATTATCTACGTCACATACAACTGGAAAACCAATGAGTTGAACCCCTTCCAAACACAATAAAAATCGGCAAGTAGAGTTATGTCACGACAACTTGGTTTTTTAACCAAAGAAATGTACATGCCATCAATTGCGCCAACAACATTTGGCAAACCACATGTAAATTGAAAATAATCAATTACATATTGCAACATGTCTCCTTGCGGTATAGAAATATATGCAGCAAATAAAACATCTATGATGATATCTATACATTTACAAACCATAAAAACACCTACACCTAATCGGTCTACTGTCAAGGTTGCAACCTACTCATACGCCAACTTAAAAAGTACCAAACTTATGGGGCCTTCCCACCTGACATTAGCTAGAAGTAGTTTTAGTCTAAAACCGGTATTAGTTATCTAGGGTTCACACTTATTGGTGGTATTTAGTGGCGAGCCTAGGTGGACAACTGACATGGCCACTTTAAAAACGGTTTAAAACCTTCCCGGTCACCGAGCATGTTACTGTTACTAGAAATCTGGCACACTTTATGGATACTTAAGTATGCAATGGCAGTGACCCCGGATTGGCTGGAGCATGTTTTAGCTATCCTGGGGCCAACTGCCATATTTGCAAAAACTTAGTTTATAAAAGCCTTGCTAAAACGAAGTCAAGTAACCTGTAGTGGTCCTTGCTCTGATTTCTCAGAGGATATCGGTTTAGATAAGTTTGAGCGAAGAAGGTCAGTTAGTTTGTCTCTGTATCTGCCGAGGTGGCTTTTGACAAACGTAAAATACAGACCAGGTGAAGAACACTAGTAAATCCCTAAACCTAAAATAATAGGTCACACAACAAAAGTTCCTCCGACCCTGAGAGCAAAAGGGACAACTTAACCTCCGGGGTTTTAGGGCACCCCACCTGGTATTAGCTAAAGCTAGGTAGGAAAGGGGCATTATAGCCTTATGTATAGGGAGGGGTTCCATTACTAACATTAAAGCATTAGAAGTAATTCATGATTTCATTTTTGAAACAAAAAATTAGAATGAAACATAATTCATTATATATATATATTTTATGTATATTTTGTCTTTAAATGTTGGATCATGAAGTCAAATATTATCTTCAACGACATTGTAATGCATATATTGCCAAGGCTCCTTCCTCCAATTGCGTCCAGTGTTAGGGCAAGCCCAGTGCCCAGTGGTCCTGGATCCGCATCCGCATCTGCATTTTTTCATTTGCAATGCAGATGCATATCTAAGAATAAGGCCCAGTGGTGCCTGTTAACTGCATCTACAGATGAAAATTGATGTAGGAACGGACGCCCTCCCTGCATAATGTCAACTTATGCAAGGAGTCTATTATTTGAATAAGTTAATCATCATTAATTGAACTTGTCAGATAAGACAAACCAACTGCCGAATTTTGCTTGCCTCGCTTCCGGTACAGGGGTAGTTTTGGGTAAAGTTATTATATGTCTTGCTACTTATTACGAAGTAACTGATTTTCTCAAAGAACTTATTTACGAATTAGTTGATTTTTGAATTAACTTATTTTCTGAAATTAAATTATTCTCAAATTAACTAAAATTTTAATTAATTAAATTTCTCGAATTAATTGATTCTCGAATTAACTCCTGATTTTCTGAAAAAAAAACTTTGGTTGTAAGATGTCTAGTTCATATGTGTGTGTGTGTGTGTGTGTGAAATGTACCTCTCAAGTGAGTTATTCTCATAGGTAGAGTTGATTCGGGTTGTGAAGGGACAATTTAGGCAATTACTACAAGAAGATAATGAAGCACAATTAATCATTGTCATGTCACTATAAAAAATGTTTTCATATAATCTAAATCCTTATATTCTTTTTCAAACTATATTTTAGGCTAAAATGTAAACCCATTTAATTAACCATTGTTGATGGACTTAAATAATAAAATATTATTGAGACCACTTTTCTATTCCTTATTACTATGCTTCTCCACATGTATTGAGTAGTCTTGCCTCATGTGCATGCCGGCCAACCTCGCAGCCAGGACGCATGTCATCCCCACCCTAAAATGTGTGGTGGGCCCACCATGGATGTGGGCTCGGCCAAGAAGTTGCCTTATACTCATGTGCCAGGGCCTATAGAAGCTCTTGGCCTTGGTTGTATGCCCTTATGCCAATTTTTGCCAAAATTAGGTCAATCGTTGTTACAAGGGCTTCGCGATTTAATTATTAAATTTTGTTAGAACTAAGGGCAAGAGGGTTTGAGCCCTCCACTCCTTCATCCAATTTTTTTATTCCTCCTCTCTCTAACCACTAACCCATCTCATTATTTTCGTACCTACCTACTCACATTATTCCCATGTACAATATGCTCTTAACTTCTTTTATGTTGATTTATTTTTTAAGCTTTCAACTCCTTCTTGTTTTGTTTTGTTTTGTTTTGTTTTTTTTTAATTTTATTTGGCAAGTGTTAACTCATGGATCAAACTACATATTCAATTAGTGGTTGTAATTAGTGGTTGTAATTAAATGTTTCAACCGTTCTTGGTTACCATATAAAAATAAAAATAAATTTATTCTCAAATAATACATGACTGACAAGAAAAATAATAAACTTTTAAGAACTAATAGGAAATAACATTTCAGATGATTTCATTAAATGAATAAAAAGCATGACAACAAGGCAAGTGTGCACAATCACATTCTTGCAAGTGCTACAAAATTATGGGAAATCAAATAAAAATCAATTCATTTACACCTATTTCATGTCAAGCAACTATTGTTACACCATCAATGATCACATGATGAATTGTTATAATACAAAAAAAGAAAAATTGAACCCAAGAGAAGATTGAAAATTTTCTAGAACATGTTGTTCGTAATTAAAATTGTTATTTTTGCATCATTCCAAAAATCCACAAATTTCTTGAAAAACATGGCTAAAACATTTGTTGGTCTTCTAGTTAAATTCTACTTACTCGTCTACTACATATGTCTCATTGTTATTGTTTTTTTCTATGATGCTAGATTTAATTTATAGTTTGTATTGTTATAAACTTTTGGTTAATAATTCATGCAACATTGTTGCTTCACAAAGAATGTCATTTGCCTTCTCATTTTCTCTTAGTAAAAAATAAAATTATTTCTACATTCATTATTTCATCTGCAATTAGAACATCTTTCCTCGCTAGAATTATTATTTTCACTTGAGCAAGTCTAGCTTCTTCTCCCAATAATTCACTGCCTTCCCATGTTTCACACTTGCTAAACCTTATAGTTAATTTATCGTTTGCTTCAAAAATCCATCAATCTTCAAATTCTGCAATATCGTGCAAGTTGCTATAATATCAAATATGTTCCTCAAAGGTACTTCTGATCACTTCATTATCGGCTTCCATCTATCCTTCAAAATCCTAAATGCCCTTTCCACTCATTATGGTCGAAGACTAAATAAACAAACTAAAAATAATACACAAAAATAATATTCATTTTTTAATGACAAAAATCCTTTCAAATGGTAAGTCACATACATTATAAATTCAATGCTAAGGAGGATTTTGTAATATCTTTTACCTCCAAGTTCATTACATGTTTTATTGACATTCATTTATATGCTTTCGATTTCACTTCGGAAATGAAATCCTAGTCAATTGCTTATTTACTAAGGGGAAATAAACATATATATATATATAATATAATATAATATAATTGGACCTTTAAAGTGAAATGCACTCAATATGGGATTTGTGGAGAAACAACCTTCAAGAACACAAGGGATTTATTATTATTATTTTATTTTATTTTATTTTGAAAATATTTTTTGGAATCAGGCAGGGCGGGTGGCAATTGTTAGTTGAGATCAATAAATAAATCAAATTTGGCGGGACTACCTAGGTGGTGCTACATCATGGGCCTTGGCCCTAACACCCCCTTCCCCCCTTGGCTTGGTTGGCTAGGGCCCGCTCAAATGGCATGAGCTCTAACCCCAACCAAATAAGCTTGGTACGTACTTATTTCAATTTGTGACCTATTATGGGTTGTTACAATTGGAGGTATAGTGGGCACAAAGCATATGTTGCATGGTTTCCAAAAAAATATGAATAAAGTGAAGGCATAACATGACCTATGTGCACAAAAAACAAGTCCAACCTGTAGCACACCGTAGTACAAAGAAGTGAGTGACGGCTCAAACATAGGTAAGCCCATGCATTTGTCAATTTTACACTTCAGTCAATTATAAATGAGGAATTCGAAGCATGTAACTTGTGGTCCCACGTTGTCACAATCATGAGGTGCTAGGCAATGTCACAATGGGTTATTTTTGTAGTACTTTATATCATGCAAAAGGTGGGGCTTGACCAAGATGGGTAGTTCAAACAAATATCCCTTTTGTGAACAGTATGTGCCCACGGTGGGTCAATGATGGAAACTTTCACGCATAAGTCTTGAATTTGATTGAAATACAATTCGGATGTCATGAGCTGCTGTATGACATCCAAATCCACTTTGAATTGCTATTCCAACGAAATAACAACATAGAAATTGGATGACTCTAAGTTCCCAAACTCACCAAAGTGCCCAAAACATGTTTGGTTACCTTTGATTATGTACACATGAGAGAGAAGAGAAAACTTGCCGCACACGAATAGATAGCTCGCATGATTGAAATGTTGGCCTCATAGTAGACACTCTAACATGTTGGCAAACATCACAAACATTCATATAACTTTTAGGGAAGTCTACCATATTTGGCCACCCAAAACTAAATTGAACCATTTTAACCGTCTAGGGTATTCCAACATGACTACTTTGACAATGCTTCAAGATATGATCTCAAAATATTGTTGTGTGAAAGCCGTGCATTGAATAGACTCAACAACTGAACCAAAATAACTTTTCAATGAAATTCTAAATCCTCAAAGATCAAAGTGTAGATAAAACTACTACCTTCAATGATTTTATCCTAAAAAAGGGATCATTGGCAAAGTTGAGCATCGTCTTTCTTTCTTTCTTTCTTTCTTGTGCAAACATAGTGGATGCACGCTTCCCAATGTTTGAAACCACTAACTAGAATCTATGATTTTGCACCTTCTTGTCAAGAATACCGACAAACTTTGGTGCAACGATTTTAATCCGGCTATGTGCCACTCATTATCGATTATGAAAGTTGAATACATAATATACCTACTATGATTATTCCATGATTTGTGGATGAAATAGCCAAAAATATACCTAAAGTAAATAAAATTAGATGAGATGGTCAACTTTTGGATGAAAATTTGTATAAATCATCTATGTTTGGGTTTTGTCACTCTAATAATTGTAGCTAATGTTCCTTTCTTCAAAACTTTAAATAAAATTTACTTTTTTGCATACCATTATTTACATTCATAACAATGTTTTATCTGTGTTTTATGGGACTGACAATAATCCATGGAATATTTCCCACGTTTAGTCTGGGCTTATTTCCCTTAATATACTTTGTTGTGTCCATGGGATGTTATTCTAATTTAGTTCGTGAGCATAACACACGAGTCTTTGCCCCTAAATAACACCATCACATTTGTATAGTGTGAACTGCCATTATCGATTCTAGGTAATCACTATTAATTTTTTTGGTGCAAGCGTATGCTTATAACTTTCAAAAACAATGGATCATGCATTAATGTTATTGGGATTTTAGGTTCAAATACACGATTTTAGTGCCCTTGGATACAAATACATATTATTATTATTATTTGGATCATCAATGTCATACATATTGAGTATGGTTTTATCTTATCATTGACATAAGATAATGTACTGAATAAAACAACAAACTTCCATAGTTATTTAGGAATGATTATCAAGACTTTGCGAGGTTCACAAAAATTATGTTTGAGATAGCTATCTCTTACTAAGTTACTTTCCTAACACCTATATCTAAGTGGTATGTGGTTTGGTGTGGTTCCTAGAACAAATGCCATATAGACATGCGTTTAGAAGAAATTGAATTGTGTGCTCATAATATGATGACCATTCTAAGCTCAATGGTTGACATATTTGGGGGAGGGGGGGGGGACCTATATGACCATGTAATGAGCATGAGAATGTTCACTTTGATAGTGAATACGATATTTAAAAAAGCTCTGGAAATCATGACGAAAGTGCGAACAAATGATAGGTTATTTTAAAAACATGGGGGCAACAAATTATAAATGGACTTAAGAGTAATATAGGGTATCAAAAATGGCACTGGACATCTTTAAAGTACTATAGGGTATGGAATAATAGGTAATTTGGAATTATAAGTAATGCAAGCCATTTTTCTATTAACCCAAAGTAGAAAATTACATACTGATAGCATGTGAAAAAAAGAAGAGAATTGAAAGTAATACCCCCCTATAAAATAGTGGTTGTTCGCACCTATATCCTTAACTTTTTAACACACTGCCCCTCCCCCCCCCCTGAGATCTTGTACTATTCATATGTTTTATATCCTAGAAGAAGTGGGTTACTGGGGGGAAAATAGGCATGTAACCCTTTAATTGCCTTGGGTCCATTCCAATGGACTTGGATTTTTCCATACCACCCTTGTTGTCGAGGGCATTTGAGCCCACTGTCATCAACATTTTTTTAAATCGGACCCTTACATGTAGAAGCCAATTGCTTAATGAAAGAATGGGAACATAAAAATCATTATTCTGACATTTTAAGAAAATCCAATGGTCGCAAAGTTGAAGTTGTAAAGTTGGTGCATCTAGTCAAATTATTGGTTTTTCTTAAATTTGGATATGGACCTTGGATTAAAATATACACATGTGTATAAAATTGGAAAACATAGATGTGTGAAATACATTTGAATTTCTGAATTTGATGTTCATATGCCTCTTCTAGAGGTGGTCAACGTTTATCGATTGGATGATGGGTGTCTCTCGTATTGAACTTAAATGGTCGGTGGATGTTTGCTTTGGGGTGTTACCCAAACTCCTAAGGATAGTTAGTTCTTACAAGGGGCGGCGCTCACGGGCAAGAGAACTTGCATGCTCGCTTAAGGGCCAGTTCACATTATGCCCAAGTCGAGAGGATAAACGTCACTTTCCTGGACCAAACTATGTCGAGAGGAGAAGCCTTTGGGCTGAAATAATATATTAAAATAATCCAATGTTAGATTTTGAATATTTTAATGAAAAAAAAGTTCGGCCTCGACCCAATCTTTGCTCGAGAGGCCGAACTCTTGGCGCCATAACTTCCTAAAAGTGTTGCCACCTAGGCTCTTTTGGAGGCGACGTCCTTTGGACTTTGGCCTCTAGTGTGAAGGCTGAGAGGACGGACTTTAGACATTTATGCATTTTCATTGGTCCAAACGCTTCTCCTCTCGAAGTTTGGCCATAGTGTGAACCAAAGCTAGGTCTTAATGATCATCTACGAGGATTATATTCAAACTCAAAGCATCATTCTCCTTCATGTCAAATCTAAATCTAAGAGGACTTGTGTCTATCTCTTCTTGAAGTATATAGGAATCATCATGCCAAGTGGGATGCTATATGATGATGTGAGGTGGCAGTCTAGAACCTTCTCCTGGCAAGTGATGACCCCTCGAGCCACCGGGGCCGATAAAGGGTGAAGACCCATCTATATGGCTAGGCATTCGTGGTGTCTACACAAACTCATCCACTGCAAAGGTGAAAACACAATGAACTATATTATAACATTTAAATGACTATTTAAAGACAATTTGACTTCAAAAATAACACCAAAGGCCCCAAATTAGTCAAGTGCAAGGCAATTGGAATAAATTGACCCTCAATCTTATAGGGGACTCGTTTTTTCTAGATTCCCTTCATCCAAAATGGATGAGTTTACATGGACGCCATGATACCCAACCCATCTACCTTATGTTGTACATCCATGCCCCTATATCCCACCAAGACCGTGGCTATATAAGGAGGGGAGTAAAATTTGGGCCCGTTAACAAAACCTTTAGTTTTTTGGGCATAGAATCCTTTTCGGGGGATGAATGTAGGAAGGGAACACCATTGGGAACTATGTTCTTGTTTGAACGCTCCTAGAACCTGATCTCCTGTTGTAAGTAACTTCTAAGGGCGACGTTTGTGTATGAGCCGGGAAGTGTGTTGATGACTACTAGATGTTGGGTGTTAATCTTGGTGGTGCACGGGACGCATGTTCGAATCCCCACCCCAACATCCTGATGTGCTCACATATTTTAGTGAAGTGTGGCTCTCGCACTTAGTCCAAGTAAAACTTAGTTCCAAGCTCATTTGGGAACCCTTGCGCAAACTCAAAAAGAGCGTCCATCACTCTTAGGGCCGGTTTACACCATGAATCATGAAATCGTGCCATGGCCATGTAAGAGCGTTCATTGGTTGTTAAAGTTGTCCTGACACCACTTCGGTTTACTCAAAGAAAAAAAATGGCAGAATGACCATGGAGGTCAAGGTCCCCAAAAGACCTATTTTAAGGCACATTTAACAAGAAATAAAGACAAATGGAGCCCAAAGAGAAGACAAGAGAATGGTCAAACTTGAATTTAAAGGCGAAAGAAGCTGCCCGCTCTGTATGCGGCCCGGTTGCCCAAACAACAGCCCCCCTTGGCAAATACAATGCCTCGAGGACGTCGCAGCTTTCACATTTGCAACGTCGGAGCTGGTCATGGCGGGCTCGGAGACCGAGGGCGGGGCCACGGAGCAGCCGCAGCAGCCGCAGCAGCTCTCGCACGTTATCTTCGACCTCGACGGCACGCTGATCGACTCAGGTGTGCACTATTTCCGGATTTGCAACTTCTCACGAAGAGTGTCATGAATAACAGAGTCGCGTGTAAAGCATCTAGAGCTGAGAAGCGATGGAGTGGTGGTGTGTGCACCTGGCTTATCAGGGAGGTGCATGAAGTGTGTTTTGTTTCCTACGAGCAGGTGATCTTTTGCAGTGGTAGCGTGTAGTGTATCGATTACCGTGGATTTCTCATTTTACTTTGGAGAACCCTCATGCGGGCGGTGTTCTGGCTTATGCTTGGAGGCTTCTATGTTTGATGGACCGTGCCTTTGTGGCGTGCTATCTGGTTGCCGCGACCGGAATTCGGTCGCTCAGTTTGTTTTCTTCTGACGTTCTGCTACAGTGACGAGAAAATTGGACAATTCGCGGGTGCAGAGAGACAGAGAGAGAGAGAGAGAGAGAGAGAGAGATGTATCACATGCGCTGTTACACTCTTTCTTCTCTGTAGTGTGGCTTTGTTTTTTCGAAATTTTGTCACTAACTTACCTTCATTTAATGTGCTACACATTATCGTAGAACACCACATTATTCTACAAAAAAAGAGAAATTAATGTAAGTGTGCAACGCATTACATTTCACAATTTAACCTCGGCTTAAATCTTCAAGCACACATCTAACTGCAAAAGAATCTGAAACGCTCTGTTCACGTCAAGGAGCGGCGGCATCGAGGCGTGACTAGCCGTCTTGGGATTTGTTGAGATTTTGTTCACTTTGGGACAAGTGGTGACTGTGTGCGAGGAGTGGTGGCAAGAGAATGCTTGCGGAAGCCCGTGCAATGATGTATGCGGACAACACTGTTTGTCACAAAGGGAAAAAAAACTTCAATTGCAGTGCGCCACCCTAATTTGATGGCACATTATTCAAGTATGCACGCTAGATAGAAGAAAGAGTGTAGTTTACAGTAATGTATTGCATTTACCGATAGGTGTGTACAATTTACGTATTTGCAGATTTCACTGAAAACTTAAACACCAGAAATTGTGAATCAAAAAATTATACCAATACCTCATCCTGCGAAAGTGTGAGGTGTGCGAGGTAACGGAGAATCAGGGATTTTTTTTTTGGCAAGGAAGTAGAGGTTTATTATGCTTCTACTCTGCTTCTGCTATCGTCGGGTACATGTTCTGAGGTGCGGCACGGGTTTCTTTTCTTAGCTCGAGTGTTGAATTCTGAGCAAATTGATTGCATCGATACTTTCGTGACAATTTGAAAATAATGTATGAGCATAGAGATAGAATTTCATAAGATGATAGCGTATTCCTGATATCCTTTTCGTCAGTTGAAAGGTTCTCCATGTTGGCTGGGAAAAGTAAGTTAACAGATTGGCTGTGCAGAGTCGCTGGTGGAGGAAGTCCTAGAAATACAAGTGACGAAATATGGAAAGGAGTGGGATGGAAGAGGTTCTCAACGGCGCCTGGGCAAAAGGCCTCTGGAGGCTGCTGCTTGTTTAATTGAGGACTATGATCTGCCATGTACACCTGTTGAGTTCAACGCTGAAAGTTTAGCCTTGCTTGGAAACAGGTGTGATAGGAGCCTCTCGTGCTACATTTTTTTTTTGGGAACAAAAGATAAGAATTAAATTCCAGGTTTTCTTCGTAAGTCCGTGAGTTAGGTTGATGGGTCAGCAAGTATGGTGAATATGTAAATATGAACTGCTGAGAAAATCGTAGAGTAGGTTGTGGTGGAGCATTCCTCATAATTTAACTTCAAGGAGGTCTTTGACACATTATTATATAGAATATAACTTAACTTCCTAGTGAGACAAGGTGAAAAGTCTTCCGGAAGTACTTATTATCTTGTTGGAATGGAGTTGTAGGTGGGAAAGGGCAAGGGCGTTGCCAGGTGCTGTAAGGCTTGTAGACCACTTCCACTCCCATGGTGTGCCTTTGGCCCTAGCTTCAAGTTCTCCTATGCAAAGTATAAAAACGAAGCTCAGTTTTCAAGCAGGTATTGTCCCACGGTGCTATTAGGCATCTTGATTAGCTTATACGAATTGCTGTAAGAGCAGTAATCTGTTTAATAATGTTTGGGCAGATTTGATCGTAAACTTGACAGGAAAGTTCATATATTGTAGGCTTGTCTTGCTTCAGGTTGGAAAGATTTCTTTTCAGTTGTGGTGGCAGGAGATCAGGTCAAGAATGGGAAGCCTGCACCTGACATGTGAGATTTTTTGTTTTTTTGGTTATGAACCAGTGGGATGCTGCTGCCAGTAATTTCTGTTCTCCTGATAGCATTTTTTTAATGTGCTCAACCTTGCGATTATTTGATAGCTTGGAGATATTGTTAGACATGTTTCAAAGCTGCTAAACTTGTGTTTGTTTATTCTTCAGATTCTTAGAAGCAGCAAGGCAGCTGAATGCAGATCCAGCCAAGTGTCTAGTTATTGAAGATGCTCCGTAAGCTCAAAACTATGACTTGCTTATAGTTCTAAGCAAGGGAAGTGAATTTGGTGTTGTCTGTGTTTCTTGTAAAGAGAGAGCAGTAGGCTTGTGCGTGAATGACTACGGGGATACCTCTTGGGGCTAGACTCTCCAAGTTGAGCTCTAGTTTTGGAGTTCTATGCCACAAAGTAGGTCGTCTTCCTGCTATTGGAATACTGCAATTAAATAATTGTTACTGATATCTATAGTGAGGACCCTCCATGCATCCTGTGTTTATCTTCTCCCAGCTAATCTGTCTATCATCATTGGGAGCCTTTTCACATAGTCTGCTACTTGTGAGTTTCTTAATTACCCAACCGAAACCTCATTGATGTCTGGGTCGGTCAGGGCTGGTGTGATAGCAGGCAAGGCTGCAGGAATGCAAGTAGTAGCTGTGCCCTCATTACCTTTGAAGAGAGACCAACCTTTGTATGCTTCGGCTGATGTCATACTAAGCTCACTGTTGGACCTTGAACCTGAAAATTGGGGATTTCCTCCTTTTCAAGATCGTAAGTTTGTAAGCTGCACTCATTACTAGCAGATCCTATTTTATGCCAGTTTTGAACACACACACACAGAGTTTTTGGAGCTTTGGGTATGATATTCTTCTCTCATTTAAAGTAACATACTCTTGTATCGTTAAATCCCAGGTATTGGTGGTGCACTGCCAATAGAGCCATGGTATATGGGTGGACCAGTCATCAAGGGCTTTGGTCGTGGATCTAAGATTCTTGGAATCCCCACTGGTATGTACTTTCCGAAGTAGCACCTGTTGTGCATGCCTTGTAAGTGCCTTATGGATAGATATGAGCTGATTACATATGAAGAGTGTTCTCCTATTAAATCAACATGAGAATAAAGTCATAAAGCTGACAGATTGATAATTTCTTGAATAGTCAAGAAAGAAGGAACAAACAATTGATATTCTGGCATCCCCAGGACAGGTATGCAGACAAGCATCAATGTAGAAAGATTGAATACGCAAGGATAAATGTAGAGCACTGAAAGCATCTTCAAGTGGTCACAGGAACCTCTTGCGGTAAAATATCTCCATTCATACATTTTAAAGGAGTAAATGCTCATATCCTTCCATAGATATTATCAGAGCAAATGTCAAGCAAAGTTCTTGATCCTTATCGTCAATTAATTCAACCTCAATTCAACCTCAATGTGTCAACTCTTGTCATTAGGTCTGTAACCCTCTAACTTTGAGGCTGACGTTGTGTTTGTTCCCATTGCTATGTGCAGCTAATCTTCCAACTAGTGCTATTTCCAAAGAATTGCAAGAACATGTTTGCGGAATCTACATAGGGTGGGCTGGCCTTTCTAACAGAGGCGTTTACAAGATGGTGATGAGTGTAGGATATAATCCTTTTTTTGGCAACTGTGAAAAGACCGTGGTGAGTTTTTGAAGGCAACTGAAATGTCTTACTGCATTCCGGAAACAAATATTTATTTGCACAAATATCCCCATATCATGACAGTGCATTCTGCAAAGAAATTCTCTGAAGAAACTTGCTTGCTTTGTCACATTCAGGAGCCATGGATATTACATAAATTTTCAGAGGACTTTTACGGGGAAGAGTTGCGCCTTATTGTTGTTGGGTATATTCGGCCTGAGGTAAATCTCCCTCATATGGTCTTTCAACATGTCTGTCCTTTTCCAAGTTCACATACTAAATTGCAAATTGTCTCCAGATAAGTAGAGCTGTAACTGACGAATGTTACCTGCCTTCAGGCAAATTTTACAACCTTGGAGGCTTTGGTGGAGATGATACATGAAGATGGGCGGATTGCAGGGGCAGCTCTTGATATGAAGCCATTCTCAGATTACGCTGAAGATGGCTATTTGACCACTCCTTTGCCCAGTTCAAGTACTGGAAAGTTCTCTATTTAAGTTGCTAAGTCTGTGCCCAGTTGGAGATAGAAGCAGTCCATTTTTGATAAAATTGTGGCAGCATAATTAAGCACCTACAGATAAATCTGCTTAGTTTTATGTGTTAATTTATGTGGAATTGGTGTGTACGACAGTGTTTTGGTGAGAATATGAGGTGTCAGCACGAGGGACTTATTTTTGGGATACCCCCTTTGGTCTCCCTTGAGGTTCTCACATCGCACTATAGGAGTAACTTACCTCTCTGCTTCCGAGCCCTTAGAAACCTGCATTGTGATAGTATTGGTATCCAAGTACAAGTTCCAAAATTGTGCAATTTGAGTCGACAACACCAAATGCCATACTTGAGACCAAGTCTTAAATTGGTATCCACCAGGTTTGAAGAAAATAGGGAACCATGTGTATATTCAATGTATCCTTGTCAGAGGGCCAATGGCAGTAGCGATGTTTGTTTTGTCAAGTTGAAGTCCCCCAAATTCTGGTCTCAATTGGGCTCACTTTTCACATTTTTGTGTTTCACTGTGAGGGCACTATTGAAACCTCACTCCCAAGTGATACAGTCTAGAGCTACCATGGCCAGGCTGGGGTGACAAAAATGTTCAGCACTCAAATTGGCACAATGTGCTCAACGATATGCGACACTCATAGTGAACAAACATTCACGAATGATGACGATCCCCAATTGATGGGTACTTCACACACGAGACTGAGAGCCAGTGACCTTTGTACTTCAAGCACTCTCATTGGTGGAAAAGACGGAGGCAAAAATATCTTTCTATCATGACAGTGCATTCTGCAAAGGAATTCTCTGAAGAAACTTGCTTGCTTTGCCGGTCCAAGTTCGCTTGAGGGACCAATGGAGTAGGTGAATGCAAGATGGTTGTAAAGTCTACATGGAACTTGTTTCATGGTCAATTGGACTATTTTCAAAAACCACCTCTTGGAGGTAGGCCTAACACAATACCGGGAGACCATGGCACTCTGAATGCTCACGACTGTTGTTTTATTCTATTTTACCATGTGTGAGGACCTGCATGAATAGAAATTCATTGAAATAGCATTTGGATGAGGGCAAGGTCACATATAGCTTTACACTACACTTGAAGAATCCATGACCACACTACATGATTTTGGAGGTGTGTTGGGACAGCCTTTGAACACTTTCTTTTGGGCTCTCACAATTTCATGGTCACGGCTCTTGGCGCGTGTGTGAAGTGGCCCTTTTTCTACTTTCATTTGGAGCTGTTGTGACCTGCGCTCATCCTGCTGTATTAGCTTGATTTACGCTTTAGTAACTACCAAGTTATTGCAGAACATCAAGTTCAAATTTCTACAGATAGAGAGGGACTCAAACCCCCACAAATGTTATGGTTACGATGATGTTGTACCGCTCTTGTAAATGATCAATGCTGACGTTACTGGCTCTGTTCACTCAGAGCTCCAACATGATGACTTCATACATGTGGGGTGCGTTTTCACTAAGGTAACTGCACCTATTGGATACTTTGGCGAGTTTGGGTACCTAGAGTCACCCAATTTCTGTGCCAATTATCTCAATGGATTTGCAATTCCAAGTGGACTTGGAAGCCATGCAACCCGAAAATGACTCAACTTACCTTGTCTGAACTTAGTTCACTTCCTTAGGGTCTCAGAACCAGTTGCTCATCCAAGTGAAGAGCACTTCCGACAACCCATGCCTTTCTATCCAGAAAGAGTGCATTTCATCCTCAGGTTACTAGCCACGAACAGACTGGTTATGTCCCATCCCTGACATGAGTAGGTGGATGTCTTGTTGTCAGCCACCTTCGTCTTGCTGGTTAAAGAACTCGTCAAGGGTTCCATCAAGTGGAGAGTATTTCCAGCAATTCCCAGTGTACTTCTCTGTCCACACATAGAGCACTAAATGCATAACCATGAGCAGACTGGCTATGTCGCATAAATGGCTTGAGTAGGTGGATGTCTTGCTGCTATTGCAGCTCAGTCAACTAACTTACTCTACTCCTGAAACACATGCAGTCTGTTTGAAACACTACAGTAGTAATTAGCAGTCTATTAGACCTTTACTTAGTTGCAACAGGTAATAATACATGTACCAATGATTGAAAGGGTTGCACTACTTCCTCCCTGCTTGTGTGGTTCACCTGATCGTTCAGAATACTTGTGACTGAAGCCTCCCTTTCAGCAGATGTTGGCCTTCAGTAAACCAGGCTGTGGCTTCACAACACACAAGAACTTAGGGGTGAAAAGGTTGAGTATGCTGACTGTCAAGCGGCAGCCCTAGGAACAGAATATGTTCAGATGGTACCTGATAACGACCATGCCAATTGCAGAGTTTGGAACAATCTTCATATGATACAGTTTGATTCAAAATATGGTCAGACCAATATCTGAAATCTCAATTCAACGTCAAGAACACTGCTGCCAACAGAACGCCCCCAGCACAACACTAAGCTAACAGTGCCGGTGATCTTCTCTGACTACTCAAATATGGGTGGGAAAAACAGAATATCTTCTATCTGCTACTGAAATATCCAGAAAGCGTCACACAGTGGATGAGAGTTTACTATATACTCTGATGGAAGAAACCAAGTGGCTGGGGGTTTATTGTGAAAAGAATAAGGTGGTGCATTCTCTAAAAGAAGGTTGCCTTGGCATCCTTCATCAATGCACAGGTTGAGAGCCAACACAAACTTCGCTCTAGGTAAAATCAAAATGTTACAAGGAAACACCGTCTAGTATACATCTGCATTGCAATGCAGCCAATGTTGAGCATATTGCGCATGCTCAAAGAAAATACTAGATGTCACCTTCCCTGTGACCCACCCAGCCACTTACCGATGTGGGTGCCTTGGGAAAAGAGTGTCGCCATCAAAAGTTTGACAATGTAGGCGAGCTGGTATTCTTGCAATCAAGGTGCTGCGGCCCATAATCACCATTTTCCTACGGGCAGACACCTTTGGCCCATGAGTAGGAGATCTCACAACAGTATTGGATGTTCCTTTAAAGCTTTTGGTCCTCAGAAAGCTTCGATTTACAGCCAGTGTTTGGTCAAAGCCTCGTGCCAACCTTGGCAAGGGCTGAACTACATCACGCATCATCTTTCGTGCCTGCAGAGTGTCAACCTGTGTCAAGCCTTTCTCAGAGGCTTTCTCAGTTCGCCGAAATCGACTATTTCCAACAGCTGTTGGAAAAGGTGCAATAACTTTGGTCTCCAAGCATTTCTTTGGCACTGACAGTTCTGCATTGATGTTGGCATCATATTGTTTCCTCAAGGATGACGTTTGAGTACCTGTAGGATCATCTATGGGTATCCCTGACGTTGACGACTCACCAGCAAAGCTGTGGTCCCCATACATTATTGACTTCACCTTCAAAGGCGACAGTTCATGACTGGTTATAAGCTTCTTCTTTGCCGAGTCATAACCGTAATACCTGTTGTCCAGGGGTGCCTTCCTGGGGGAACTGTTCTTCTGAGGATCTTCACCTTTACCAGCAAGAATCCACCTGATACAGACATGGGTCCTGTAAGAGTCTATTGGCGTAAATCCAGCAATGAATATCACTGATCAGCGAGTCCAGATTATTGGAGAGGCTAGACCTACCGCCCTTAGTCTAACCTTTTATTATCTCTCTACTTCAACCTCGGCTCTACAACTGGAGACTCGCAGCACCTATAAATCTGCAGTAGCAAGCCCTTAGTGCAATCTTAAATAACAGACTCATCACTGACCCTCCCTAACATTCCAGAATGAGGTAATTACAACTGTCAATGTCTAAACGAGTGGTTCATTAGCTTGGCTCTCGTGCAGAAACCTGAAGTACAAATTCTACATACTGGACACAAGTGTGATAGTTTTGTCAGAGATGATGCACATGCAAATGCAACTATGGCGGATAAGAGGACCAATGGGCTTACAGATCCCATAGCCGTTTGCCCTTGACAGCATGCTTCTCAATAGCCTCAACACACTTTGGTCCCCCAGGCAACCATCACAAATCCAACCAGTCAATGCCCCCGCAAATATCACATAACATTGAACAGATGACATTTGTGGACCATGATGTAGTAAGTAGGCCGGTTTATTCTAATTAGCTCCACTCTGCTTAGCAAAGGAAATGTGGCTTGGTTCTTATCACATTAAGGGAAAATGAAAGACTTTAGAGCCCTACTTGAAACGCAGGACACTGATAAACCTTGGATCATATAAAGTCATTATTGGGCTACAAGTTCAAATAAAACCAGAGTCTGGTACTCAAATGACTTTTGAGTACTGAAGATTGGCTTCAGGATTCATGAGGTAATGAATCCATGACTATTACCTGCGGCCAAGACTCGTATTGAAGGTTGAGATTGAGATGGCGCCAACACACAAAATTTGGAGAAACAAGGTTATGCTCCACCTGCCAGTCATATTGCCTCGATCATCTTGCTTGCTACGACAAGTCTGGTCTAAATCAGCAGTGTTGTTGAAGTCAAAGGCTGATGCAAAAGTGTATGCAATTTGATCCAAATTTAACATAGTGCAGCTAAACACATGAGCATACTCTCTTGAGGTGTTTCCAACCACATGTGCTTAATTTGGTTAGAGGGAAGGAGGAAGTGAGCAGTAGATAAACCAACTGTCAAAGGGGCATTAAGCTGAAAGAATCAGCACTCATGGTGCTTCTGGTTCCAAACCTACCAGGCAAGGAGGGGCTCACTGTGAAGAAAGCATGAAAACATGACCAGATATTATGATTCTTTATATAAATTTCATGTATCCATCAGCGCAGGAAATGGACATACCGGAAGGCCTATTCGGACTTTGAGCACAGAATGTTGTTGCTCCTCATAAGCTAGTTTGAAATTCTCAATAACACTTGACATGCTGCATTGGCCAGCAACAAACGTATAGGCTCTTAGTAATGATTATATTATAGAATTAAACTCCGTTTTAAGAAGAGCACCAACAGAATTGGCATTGCAAAAATACCAGTACTATGCTATTTCCTCCCATTCACATGTACATGGATTTTCTCCCTGGATGGAGCATAGAGAAAAGAGAATCCGAAATTCATAAGGAACGCACCTATTAAATATAAGGTCTTTGTTCATGAGGTCAGGGCACCGGCTGATTCCAAAAGCACCATACTTACCCTCATGTTGCACTAGTAACACAATGTGCTGATATTCCTGCTCACAAGTTGAATTTGAGCATATCAATGACTTCACTGGCACAGATTCAAAGACCTGAAACCTGTCGCACTCTAACTAGAAACTTGAGATGAGGCCATTCACAGGCATCTTTATATGGTTTCATATAGAACAGCCGGTTACGATCTTTATATGGTTTCGTATTCAAAACGGTATCACAGAAATCACCTCTCTGTGATACATTTTATGAGCTAGATTGCCAGCTGTTCTGTACTGTACTGTTCAGTCCTTGAGGTTGAAGAGGACAGATGAAGTTAGATAACCAGGCTGTCTATTCCCAGGTTTGTGCAAATTTCTACTGCAGCTTTACCTTGAGCATGACAGTCCTTGCCCCCATAATTAACACATTGTGCTAAAAGGGACTACCTGACCATTCAACTCAGTCTTGAACCCCAATGGAACTCGCTCCACATCAAGGAGGCCAGCCTGCAATACATGCCATCGGAAGTGATGATGAGCAGCTCTGATTGTTCCTTGTAAATAGAGGTGAACTGCTGTGAAACAGAACTGGTCTAAAAGGATTTAGAATTTGTTGAGGAAATTAGTCCAGAAGAGTGTGTTAAGGTTGATGAAACAACTTACAGTGAGGTAGAGAGCTACAAATACAGCTTCCACGCATTTGATTGGCTGTGGTGCATATACAATCTGTTCCCAAAACTTTGAATTAAATGCAAGACAATATCTTGTAGAGAAACAACATAATCTCAACAGCAGAATTTTGTGGGTGAATGGCTGAAATGGGGAAAGGGATGTCCAATGTTCTTCTGTTTCCTTCACACCAATACATGCAGATGGTACAGAGACATATCCAATCAGTGATACTCAAAGCTGGAATGGGTCAGTAACAGGAACGAGCTATACATTGCCCACTTAATCAAATATATATCTAAAAGATTACCATTCTTGCCGTATCCATAATCCTTGATAGAGGCCGCAGTTTGTGTGCATTGAAATTTGTTTGCACATTGAGCCTGTATTGGAATGACTCGATATACTGCTCAGCATTTCCACCATCAGCCACATTGTTATAACATAAAGCTTAGAACCAGACTAATGTAAACATGTGCTAAGTCGTGCTGAAAAGGATGTCAGGAAATTGCATAATGGAAACTTTTGTGGACAGTTTGAATACACAGGTTTGCTTGTTTACAAAAGACAATGCAAAGAGCTTTTGTGACAACAAAACCCTAATAAATTGGGAAACACCTGCTTTTGGGGCCTAGCCTCTGGATCAGTGCCTACACTCGCAATAAAAAGGACATTTACCTGTTCCAATTGTCAAAGGATATAAGGCTCACACAAATGTCAACCTTAAAATAGGCAAACAAATTGCAGGTTCAATTGAATGATTTTGGAGGAAGACCTGTTTGATAGCTTTGAGGCGTGGTTTCGTCAGGAGCTTGTAAAACTTATCCGGTAGCCTGGGTCTCTCATTTTTGCTCAATGAAGTTGCTGATCCCATTGCAGCCAGCCCCTCTGCAGGCTTTTCATCCATTTCAGCCACAGGTACCAGCACTGGCACCTCAGCACTGCTGGCCTGTTGAGACATTGAAGCAACGCACATGCTCTCAACCTCAGAAAAACCTAAAGAATCTGACAACTTAACTTTCTAGAGAGGAAATAAAATGCAGGAGGAACGAGGAACAAGGGGCATCTCCAAATTGCCCCAACCAAGCGATCTTCATATACTGGAGTAGAAATAGGGCACTAGTTATGCTGACATCTCACTTTGAAGAACCGAGATTCTGTGTCTTGATAGTGCTCCAATAACTTGCAAATTTTATGAAAGAATGCAGAGAGTATACAGACGTCTTAAGATCATGTATGTCAGATTATTTGACAGTGCGTCTCTACATGATGCTAAGCCTGATAGCCCAGTAATATCATATGCAATTTCAACCTCATGTTTTTGCAAATCCTATATTAAGATTCGGATTGAGACCCTTGCTGAGTTGAAAGTTCTACCCTTTTCCTTGACAATTTCTCCATGCAAATTGCGGACTAGTGGAGTTTGCACAGGCGCATCCACTGCCAAGGGCTTAGAAAGGGGGCCCCGGGAGCTCGCTGGGATGTCCACGGCTTTGTTCGCAAGAAAATGAACGCCCTTCTGGATTGCTCCAGAAATTGATAAGGCTTGCTTCGATGCACATGACCTCTTTCCAGAGACCTGTGACCGGAAAACATGCTCAGAAACTGGTACACCCATCTAGCCCTGCAATTGTACATGATTTGCAAATAATCAGAATAAGAAATGCTCACAGTTGCAGAACTGAATGGCGTAAATCGGTTGTCAACATCCCGAGGAGAATAGCCATTCGAACTGGAGTCGTCAGAACTGCAAGAATCACTGAGACTGTAGCCTGTTGAGTCTACATTGGTGAACTTGTAAACGAAATCCATAAGCACGGCATTTCCGTTTCAATTTTGGACCACTCCAAATTTTGAACGACGTTCTGAAATAGCCTTTTGACCTGTAGGGATAAGCCCCTCTTTCAGACACCAAGATCAGAAGACACAGACTCAGATTAGACCCCTAATATTGAATTCGTTGGCAGAGATGAGAGAACAAGGAAATGCAAACAGCCATCGCAACCTTCTGGAATGAAGAGGCAACATAATCCAGCCACTGGATTAAGATGACGAAGTTAGAAGGAACAGAGGAGAGCACACGCAACAATCGTAAGCGGGCATCAGAAAAACGTCCGAGTCAGCCTCTACTCCTATAATTAGTGCAGCCATAACGGTCCATCCACTCAGGCCAGTCGATAAGCGACTAACCGTCACTGGAGCTTTATCTCTTGAGACACTATGTTTCTTCAAGGCAATATCAGTTTCTGTTCATATCTCAACGTCCAATAACAATATGAGCGACAAAATGTTTGAACTGTTCAGAAATTGTTTACTTATTTATTTATTCTTTCCCATTAGGCCGTATCACTGACTCTCAAACGCAACGACTGGGAGAACACTAAAATTTGCTGCAACGAGGACGAGTACTCTAACTAGGTGAATAAGCCTACTGTAAACGCTAGAACTTGTCGTTAGAACCTACTGCAAAACGCTACCGGGCCAGCGTTACAATTTAAAAGTGTAATGCACGAACGAAGAGCATCCGTGTCAATCGCAATGATAATTCCTTCATCAAATTCTTGAGCATCGAAAATGTGTTTCTCGAGCCTCTCATTCACGAACTGAATCCAGCTTAAATTAGTGGCGGATCCGTGGTCTCAGACCAGCGATTGTTGCACCAATTGAATGCAAAGAACTATGAATACCAGCTCATTTCACCTTTGGTGCTACAGTCGATCCTGGAACGCCAACTTGAGACTGCTGGTTGGACGAGGTAAGGTCAAGGGATGCATCCATGACCAGGAGTCACCTCGGGGAAAACTCGTTTGCCTTTGCTCTGCGAGCGAGTAGAGTCGAGTATAAACAATCTCCAATCTCGAAGAACATGCTCCACATCCACAGCTGCCAAGGACAAGGAGTGGAAACGAGTGCCGTATGGCCACGTTTGCGGGAGAACTCGCATATGACACTCACCAACTCTAGTGAAGACGCAACCAAATAACAATCACATGTATGCACGCACGATCCCCTGTTCCAAAATTCGACCGCCTTAGCTCGGCGAGAGAGTAGAGAAGAGTGTAAATCCTGTCCGCTCTCAAATAAGATTCTCTACATCCACTGCTGCCAACGGCGAGGAATGGCCTCATTTGCTGGAGACGTCACATATACAACACTAAAGAGCTCGAGTGATGACGCAACTAAAGAACCACACACACGCGATCCCCTGTTCCAAAATTCGATCGCCTTGGCTCAGCGAGAGGGTGAAGTACAGTGTAAATCATGTCCAATATCCAGGAAATTTCTCTACATCCAAAGCTGCCAATGGCAAGGAATGCAAACGAGTGCGGTATAGCCTCATTTGCGGGAAACCTCACATACACAACACTAACCGGCTCCAATGACGATGCAAACAAATAACAAACATACACACGATCCCCTGCTTTGAAGTTGGATCGCCTAGGCTCAGCGAAAGAGTAGATAAGAGTGCAAATCATGTCCACTTTCGAAGAAGATTCTCTAAATCCACAACTGCCAATGGCGAGGAATGCAAACGAGTGCAGTATAGCCTCATTTGCGAGAAACCTCTCACATACAACACTAACCAGCTCGAATGAAGACGCAACCAAATAACAATCACACGCACGATCCCCTGTTCCAAAATTGGGCCGCCTTGGCCAAGCGAGAGAGTAGAGTAGAGTGTAAATCACGTCCAATCTCCAAGAAAATCCTCTACATCCACAGAATCGAAAACGACTGCTCTATAGCCTCATTTGTGGGGAGGCCTCACATATACAACAATAACCAGCTCCGAGTGGAAACGCAAACAAACAGCCAAACACACACACGCACGCACGCACGCACGCACAATCCCCTGCTCCAAAACTCCCAGGAGCCAGACTCACACAATCCACTGCCGCGACCAGCTGGAACAACACAATTTACCGCCACGCCAAACCACGAACCTCCTCACATTCCAGATCCTCAAGACGACACACGACAGATCAGTTCACGCACCTCCTTTCCGCGACTCCTCACCGCACAAATTACAACAGCCTACACCTCGCGCACACAACACCGCCACCACATTCGGAGGCAACGAGTCAGCAATGCAAGCAGGCTCTCTTCGGCGCGAAGCCATACCCGTGCTCCTCCTTCTCCTCCTTCCTTCTCCCATCCTCAATGCATGCGTTACCACAACAGCAACCCCCTCCCCCCCTAAGGGTCAGGCCCTCTCTCCTTCGATCCTCACTCGTGATCCGAGCCCCTTGGCTTATTTAGTTCACATCCCTGAAGCTGATGAGAGGCGTGTGCCGTTGGTGGTGCAGAGTTCAGCTGGCGAAGTGCGAATCGGAGGAGACGGAGCGGGACTCGACGTGCTCCTGCTGGCTGGCTGGTGGATGAATGAATGAATGTGGTGGCGAGTAAAGAAGGGAAGTAAAGTGGTGCGAGGAAGGCAGAAACGGCGGACCGTCAACCGGTGGGCATCCCTTCCCTTGCCTTTCGTGGGGGGCCCCGCCCGCCCTTTTCTCCCTTGGTCGGCGACCAGCTGTTGACTGTGGAATGTACGTGTCAGGTACATGTTGGGAGCACGTTACATTCGTCTGGCCCATACTGGTCCCTGGTGAGGGGCCGACCGGTGAGCAGTCGCCAGCTGAGTGCGACTGGGTTCCTCTCTGCATGGGCCGCTTTGGCCGAGCGGGAATCGTCGCATGCGACGCACGGAACCTCTCATCCATCCGGCTTCATCCCTAATCTTCCCTCATCTCTGCCCACAAAATGTGACCTCAATTTCAACCACCGTAGCTGAAGATCTAAAGCTCTTTTGACGAATCCAACCGTACACATGTTTGCACGTTAGAGGTGACTATCCATTGTCCAAATTTTAAACGTTGAAGTTTTGTTGTGTAGGAGATTATGATAGGAATGTCGATAGTGGTCTTGAGGGGTAGCAATTTAAAATTTACATTAGGGCTGGTTTTTCTTTATCGAACCTCCACTCAAATCATCTCCAAATGGCAAAATGTTATCCTCCAAAAGAGGGGAATAATACCTACTTGAATTGGTTCACAAATGTTGAAACCGTTATTTTGTGATTTTTTGGGGAAGCTTTGCAATTTGAGGTAGCGGTGTCACAACTACGCACCTTCCACATGGATTTACACCCGCCAACATGTGTTCAACTAAAAAATTTCAATGGTAGATGTTTAGGATATGTTGTGTTTGAGTGTCATGCAAATTTTCAGATCGATTGGAAATCATTTGCACTTAGGAATCAACAAAAAAAGAAGCATGTTTAAGTTATGCTACCCCTGAACCGCGAAGGAGACAAATGTCAAGTTTTGGTTCATAGACCAGTTTCATGGTAAACCAATTGAGAGCACACTCCCATATTTGAGTTAATCCAATTGTTGAATCAAAATTGTCCAGATGGCACAACATATCATACTTCAACATGAACAAGAGGACTATACTGAAACAATCAAGAAACTATCCGAACTAGTGTCAAAGGGGTCGCAACAAACTGGTCACGACCAAAATATGGTCGCATAAGACATTAGGGGTCAAAACACGTTGCCAGATTTTGTTGTGTTGCATATCATTGCTCGGGGCCGATTCACATAGGGTCCCAAATCCTAAGCCCCAAGTCACTTGAGGTTAATCCGTGCAATCTCAACCATTGAGAGCATGGAAGTTGGCACTCATCACTTCAAAGTTCACACGGTCTCAAGTCTTAGGTCCCAAGTATAACATAAATGCCTAGATGCAAGCAACACTTTTTAGAGGTGAGGCTTGGGACTTATGTTGAGAACCCAGTTGAACAAAGAGCTAGACCCGACTCTGAACACAAGTCCCGCGTGTTTTCTTTTGCATGAAGTAATCAAGATCCGACTTGAACGAATATAAAACCATTTTTTAACGGTTTCTTGAGGCTCAAAAGTTGCGTCCATGTTGGGACTTGCTATTGTGAGTGGGACTTGGGGCCCCATGTGAAACGGCCCTCAAAAGGATGGTCAATAAAGCTATAGTAGGTGGTCAAGGGCCTATGGGATGAGATTGTACTAGCTAGGCTTCATGTGGCATTTGGATACATGAGCTTATCCTAAGTTTTAACTTATGCCAGCCTAGCTACCTTCACCAAAAGACTCCAAACCCGATATACCTTCCCAGTGGTGACTCGGATGTGACTGCCATCGTCATTTCATCTTGAAATTTTAGTTGCTAGCTTATAAAATTCCATTTCACGAATCATTCTTTAATCCATGCTTCACATGTTAGTAGTATTAACTAAATGCATGTTTGATATATCTACACCAAAAAGGATATTTAGTGTTTGATACACTAAATACGAATGCATACACTAAATTATGTCAATTACCCTATGAAAGTAAGTAACATTAACTGTAAACTCAAACATTGAATATCAATTATGGTAATATGTGGAAGTTACATGTTTGAATTTAGTGTTAGTAAGGCTGTGAAGAAATCGTAAGTCCAGTGAAATCCATGTTTCACAGGAAGGGAGGTGACAGTGGGGAAGGCAACGGCACATTTATGTCTAACACTAATTGTCAGGGAATTGAAAATTAGTGTTGAGCAAGGTAAGGTGGTAACAACATTAAAAATAATTAACAGTAAATATCCTTTTTAGTGTAGTGTAGTTGGTTAAATATGTGTTACCCATTGCTCAATCTTTTTCTTTCTTTTGTGAGCCGGCATCCTAACACAAATTGTGGGGTTGTGCGGCATGATACAGAAAATAAAAGAAAAAATATAAAGCCCGTATATCATACCAGTGTGAATGTGAGCCCGTTAACCCTATACTGATCACGGTGGCATGATACAAGTGATACCTGTGTGATTGATCTAAAGAGTTGGTGTATTTTGAATCAAAACATGAACTGAGTGTCCTTGGAGTTGACGATTTGGAATGTCGATAACTTTGTGACATTTAGCCTCGGGTGTCTTGAGGTTGAGATGCCAATGAAAATAATCATAAAGACGACCGTTTATCAGCTCTGAAAACCGATTCTTGTTTAATAAAAAAACAATAATTTTTTTTGTACTAGGTGCGTAAATCGGAGGCCCATTTTAAAGGCTCAAAAAGCCATTGCAAAGTTTTGACAGTGATTTGGAGATGGAAACTCCATCTGGTTGCAATTCCCATTCATAAGGTTCTTAATCGGACATTCTCATCTTGTATGAATTGTATCGATCTTATAACGTTTGTGCAGAGATGATTGTACAAAGTAGGTACTTGTTCAATAACAAACGTAATCCATAAAGCTCTTTTTGAATGTGGTCACTTTTGGCATCATTTAATTGTTGAAATTGACTGTAAGAAAAGATCTCCGTATGATGATTTGAGGCCCAACTTGAATGGGTGTTATCCTTAAAGGTCAAGAGTGTTCTTTGACAATTGAGATAACTTGAGATGAAAGACTTTAAAGTTTTCCATGTTATCATTTGCACTTCAATGTTTTGTTGTTGTTGTTGGAATCCACTTAAAGAATCTACATCTAGACAATTGAAAGCCAAATATAAGAGCATGACATGCCAAAGTCCATGATTACAAATATTCTTAAAATGTCCATAGCAAGGCTCAAAACAAAGTTATGTGCAATTGTATAGTTTGAAAGACACATAAATACAATAAAATCTATAAATGGTAACTCAAAATATTGATTATTTTATGGTATGTCGGATTCTTTCACATATGCCTTGACTATATTTGCACCTTAGTTTGGATTTCTTTTCTTCAATTAGACTACCTCGCTCGACTTGTAAAGGATGGGACCTTAAATGATCATATCAATTACGTCAATCCATGACACCAAACTAAGAAAATTTGATCCCAATTTTTTTCCCCCCTCCCACCCTTGCCCCCACCCATAGAAAGTGAGTGCCCATGGAGATGCATAGAGGTGCTCACAAGTGGTCAACATATGAACAATAATGTACAATGTAACGTGGTAAAGATGAAATACTACAATACTAGTGTTACACATGGTGTTACAATTATCGGGTGGGTGTTATTACGGTAGAGGGCTGTCTATCTCGACATAACTTAAATTGTTTTCCCCTCAAGTTTTGCCACATGTCAACCTTGCATTGGTTGAGACCCTCTTAATTACCACCTGGGAATTACATTCCAACACTAGTAAAGATGAAATAGAGAGCCCTCTACATTACCTAGGGTAGAACCTTGCATCAAACCCCAAGACGGCATGGATGGGCATGTGTGTTCACACACCTACTATTAGGTGATATATAAATAACCACCATGGGAAACTATGTTAGGGCATTAGTTGGAGATTTAACCCTTGAAGACACATGGTCTAAATATATGCCCATATACACAATTATATGGGCCTCACTAGTTCAAACCCATATTTTAATAAGTATGGGTTAGAAACCTTTATTTTATATATTTGTCTTGTGTCAAAGAGTAAATAAAAAAATATACTTATGATTGACAATGATGATCAAAATACAACAAATGTGTACATGCATCCAAGGGTACCCAAGTTGCGTAATTGGATTTGAATGCTCAATAACATCTTGAATGTATTCAACCGATTCAAAATGCACCTTAAGAATAACTTAGTCAATACTAGATAGGGCCACTTTTGACACAATTAAACCAAAATGAAAATATGCAACTAAAGTACAAATTTTTCTGCACGGAGGGGGCCTCTTGGACTCTTAAGGGTCAACAATATTATGTGCTACAAACATGTATTCAACCCTTGAAAATAATTTCCTACATTTCATGGCCAAGACACTTTATACAAGCCTCCCCTAGAAGTATTAAAATCAAATATGATTAGGTCTCGATCTCCCTCTATCTCATTTTATGTATATGTATGCTTGGACCCAAAGAGGCCACCTCCAATACGAGACAATAATACTCGTCCCATAATAACCGAACTCTACAAATCCATCCCATATTTACATATGAACTACATGTCTATGTTAATAGGTGAAGCATTGTGTTGCCATCATAACTTATCTCTCTCTATGTTCACTTCAATTGAAAGAATGCTATTGATTGTTAGGCTATTTTTTTCAACAAATCAACTCTAAATTGACACTTTCAACCTAAAATCAAACAAGAAGGAAACACATTCGTATGACACCTTAAGGCCTAGACTGTGGGCCTCTAGGGGCATTTTTAAAGATTAACTCAAATGTGAGATTTTACGTTGCATCCAACATGTCAAAGTGTCATGAACATACTCAGTTTGACGTCAACTTAACTCGAATACACGATTTTCTGTTGCATCCACGAGCACGTCAGATTTACAATGAACAATTTTAAAACTTGGAGGTCAAAGACGCCAGCGATTGAAGAGATTGTACAAAGAGATTGACAAAACCTTCAGTGACACCACGATTGCACAATCTCACATGAGTAACATTGGAAATGAAGAAGCGGCGTCGTCGTCATCATCACCTAGGTTTGAGTTTTCCTAGTTCAATGAATGCTCCGGAAGCACTCGTCGTGGGCAGTCCCATGAGCAAGGGGCTGTCCTCGTCCACTGGTGTAAGGGACGTAGACTGCACAGACGCAAAGAGCGAGTCCATCTCCACTTTGGAGAGCTCGGAGCCTTTGACCAACACATCCTCTACAGGTTTGTGACCCTGCAACATAGCGACGACATCTAGCATACTCGGTCTCTGGGAAGCTGTATATTGTACACACAGAAGTCCTATATTGATCACCCGAACGATCTCGTCCAGGTTGGTGGACTTTTGATCGACTTTCAAGTGCTCGTCGACCAGCTCCAACAACAGATTGTCTTCATGCAATTTCCATGCCTACAATACACGACATGCAACATCCAGAGAGAGAGAGAGAGAGAGAGCATCGTTAGAAGCTGTGTTTGAGGTGGAATTGCTGCATTAACGACAGGATTTGGCCCAACAAAGAAATTATGTGTGCGTTAGAAGCTGTGTTTGAGGTGGAATTGCTGCATTAACGACAGGATTTGGCCCAACAAAGAAATTATGTGTGCGTTCAAGATTCGACAGGCATTGAGAAACTCATGTGCACCCAGTTGGTGGTGACATTTTATTATTTGAAATGATTAATCCTTCTACTTTTAGTGGATGAAACAGACCGAAATTAATGGGTAGACTCAGAGAGAATTAATGTGGAATTTGATACCAGATATGAGCAGCAGAATTTGGAGAATAACTCCTTGTCACAAAAAGTAGGGTCCAAAAGATCTTGATTCTGGTTGTAAATACTCGAAAGTGACTGAGCAGTTTGAGTCATTATAGCGCGTACATTTGAAATGTAGTTTGATAGCATTATGAGCAAGCAATTAGACTCTCAAAAAATTATAGGCACCATCATTACAAGTTTCTGTTGGTGGTACAATATGTTAGAACATGGCGTAGTTTTTTCATGTAACTTGAACATGTGATTGTGCACTTTATGAACATTAGCGTGTTTTTGTGTGATGTACAAGACTTATATTTGATCAACACTATTGTATCTTGTTACTAGGGACATTACCATATGGTTTACTCTATAAAGCATTACCGTACGTTAAGGGCAGCTTCGGCACAAATTAATTCTAAAAATAGATGCCGAAAATTTTGGAAAATTATTGACATTTTTTGCCGAATATAAAATTAATTAATTTTCAAAATTGCCGAAAAGTAAGAAATTTTAACTTCTCACTAGAATTTTACTTACACTGGAAGCATATATGAATTTTGAAGGAGAGAAGCTGCTCCTTTTGTAATCAAGCTCACTTACATTAGTCCACAAAGAATATGGGTTAAGAAAGACTCTAAGTGAGGCTTTTCAAATGTGTTGTACACAATTTTTTGGAGTCCAATTGAGCATAGAAGATGAAGTTTTATAGAATTTTGTCCAACTAACAAAAGTTGAGAAATCAAGTAATCTTCCACCTCCAACAAGTTTTGTGTCAAAATAAGTCTTTATGCGAAAGATATGGACAAAACATTCCAGCCGTGTAAAGATCAAAACATTAAAATGCGTTCATAACAGTTTTTCAGAGCTCATTTGTGCATAGAAGATCAACATTTTTGGAATTTTGTTGCTCTAAGAAAAGTTTAGATTTCAAGTAATCTTCCACCTCCAACAAGTTTTGTGTCAAAATAAGTCTTTATGTGAAAGATATGGACAAAACATTGCAGCCGTGTAAAGATCAAAAAATTAAAATGCGTTCATAACAGTTTTTCGGAGCTCATTTGTGCATAGAAGATCAACTTTTTTGGAATTTTGTTTCTCTAAGAAAAGTTTAGAAATCAAGTAATCTTTCACCTCCAACAAATTTTATGTCATTTGAAGACTCTATGCAAAAGTTATGCGTGTTATAAAAATGAAGTCTAACTAGGTGCTTCACCTCAAACTTTACATATCCCATATGCATTGTTGAACACAACTCCACTCTACTTGTATAAAGCACAGAGCATTCTCAACTCTTCACAAAGTCGTGAAAGATTTATATCTTTTGTAAAACTCTTCACACAAATTGTGAAATCGTGAATGAACATCCTTGTTTACTGTTAGATAATAACTTCTTGGATGTATGCCGAAATTGCATTATTAAACTATTTAAAATGCCAAAATTTTTAGTAATTTTTTTTTTGCCGCCGAACACTGTTTTTTTACTTTTAATAATTATTCGGCAAGAGAGCGCCGAAGCTGCCCTTAACGTACGGTATTAGCTTGTCACATTACATGACTTTACAAACTCATCACCAACTAATGGTCTTACAATAATTAATGCTTCTTGTAGGTTCTATATCACATTTGACCATTTGGTTTAATCTATGAATCTTCATAATGAGTTACTTAATAAATGCGATAAAATTATCAAGTTACTAAACAATTTATCCATCTAAATATAATATTGCTACTACTAAACATTTGAAGATTTCTTTTAAATGACTTTTGAATGTTTGAAGGCGTTTTAAAAATGACTCACCCATTCCAATATGTAACGTTGATTTCCTGGGAGCATGAGGTCAATGTTCTTTCTCCCACTGATAATCTCAAGTATTAAAATACCAAAGCTGAAAACATCAACTTTGTCTGATACTTGGCCAAGGCTTGTGTATTCTGGCGACAAATATCCCCTACAAGATAATAATAACAACTTAGAACAATTTTTTCATACATAGAAAAATATAAATAAGGTATGTTTATCTTTGATCTAAGATTTCATAATAAGCCATGACATAGTAAAGTGTACTTGGTAAGTTGATAGCATCCTTTGTATTGACATGAATTCAAAAGACTAGATCAAGGGAATATAGTTGTACACCGTACCAACTCTCCAAGAACTTACTTGGTTCCAGCAATGTCAACACTTGAAGGTGTATGGTCATCTTGTATGGGGAATAGAAGTGCCAAACCAAAGTCACCAATTTTTGGATTCATATTCTTGTCAAGAAGAATATTAGGTGCTTTGATATCTCGATGTACAATGGATGGTTGCACCTCTTCATGCAAATAATTGAGTCCATGAGCAACCCCCAATATGATGTTGAAACGCATTGGCCAATTTAATACCATGCCGCCTTTGCTAGGGGAATCTGTGATACAATTGAAGTCACAAATTATTGTTTGAACAATAATCATCATTTTTGCCTTCATGTCGTCAAGAAAAGTTTTTAATATTAATTAGGATGTGTACAACACAAACCCTCCAAAAGACATTGACCAAAATAATCAAGAAAGCCATCATCACACAAGCCAAAATAAAATTTCCATAATCTAATATGCATTACAAACATCCACTTTTTGATTCTATCATGACAACTTGGCTTCAAACTATCAAAATTGATAGGTTGCTGATGTTTCTTCCTTAACATTATCAATCTTGTATATTAATTCCGGTGCTCATTTAATGATTGTGTGCAACAAAGAGAAATCATGTTATATTTGTGAGTCTAGATAGGTGGAATTTATTAAAGTTAAGGAAGATGGTGCATACCCCATAGTGCATCGGCAAGGTTCTTGTTTTCCATGTAATCATACACAAGTATACGTTGATCACCTTCTAAGCAACAACCCTTCAGGTGGACCAAATTTTGATGTCTCACACTTGTGATGATCATGATTTCATGTAAAAAATTGTCAAGTGCTTGTTCTGACTTGCTCAATTGCTTCACAGCTACATTTGAATTATCCAATAGGGTTCCCTAAATAACATCAAAATGCACACACGAAAATGAACAAATGAATCATGTTCAGACTTTTACGGTTCTCCTTAGCTTTCACTTTTACGTAATGAAAGATTTGCTTATGGAGACATTTGATTAATCAAATTCTTTGACAACACTACAATTTGTCAAATTAACATTGGTTCTTCCATTCATGTAGAGTGATTTATTGAGACAAATATGGAAACATCAAAACTTTTAAGTTTGAGAAATTGTGGGGTTAATATGAACAATTTTACAAGTTTACCATTTCCTCCTTTTAACATTTAGAATCTTTACCTTGTAAACAACACCAAAACCACCTTGCCCCAAGATGTTATTGGGATGAAAATCTTGAGTGGCCACCTTTAAGTCATTGTACGAGTATAATCTAGGTTGCATTTCTGCTTTTGCTTTATCTAGGACAAATCATCATCATCAACAACAAAATGTCAGTGCACACTTCTTACCACTAGAATGTAATACATTGAACTTCAATTTAGGTATATGCATTATAATAATGGACAATGGCTAAAATTTAGCTTCTTTATTAGGATTCTTGAGTAGTTTAATTTGGTGTGAAGACCTCCAAATATTTTTAGGAGGCTAGCATGACAACACATAATTGATATTATTGAAATTATGAGGTCAGTCAATGGAAGTTGTCAAGCAAATCATTGACAAAGTTTCATCTCAAGGGACATTAATATTTCATATTGTGATTGTTAAACTTCCATGCTATACTAGTTTTGGTATGGAAGCGCTAATTGATCCAATCAAAGGCCTTGAAGTCTTTGTGCCAATGTTAGAAAATAAGTAAGAAAATAAGTAAGAAAATAAGCCAAGAAGATTCATTTCCAAGTACAACTCTCCCAAAACTATTACTAGAATGATGTCAACTCTGAATGATTGTGTACCTTGTTGAACATCGTGAAGTAGAGAATTGGCTTGTTGTAATAATCTCCATAACATCACAAAGGAGATGAGGGATGCCATGAATACTATGAATGCAACGATAATGGAATATATTATAATCAACCTTCGTTTGTCACAAACTGGGACTGGCAATGTAAGAATCCAAAACATACAATAGTGGGTTAGTACAAGATGGTTAGCAAAAACTCTAATGTATTGTTTAAACAATCACAAAGAACAATGCTTTGGAGACTTAGGTCGACAATGGTTGTTACATATAGATCCTTCTCAATTTTATATTAGTCAACTAAGAAAAGTTGCAATCTTACAAGGACAAATTGCTTGTCTTTGTTATTCTTAACTATGTGAACATTCTGTATCATGGCCACTAGGTACGTGACAAGTGGTTTCAAGCAAATCTTGATTTATATTATTTGAATCAACTTGGAATGGATGCCCTTAAGAACAATGCCTTCAAAATTCCACAATGAACATAAAAAGTGAATACCTAATTATAACTTGTGCTAGGCATACAAACACTTCGTTCTTGTTACAAATGATGTGCAGAGGTTCCTTAGAAATTTTGTACCTGGAACAGTCTGATTGTGAACTGGTAAGTTGGTAAACCGACATACGCTCACTAGTGTACTAGTCTGATTTGTAGAATTGCAGAAAGGGTTTCCACCGAGACTGCCAAAGAAAATCCTTAATCGTCAGAAGAGATCTTGTATTTGATATCTGAGTGACGTGCAATCACTTCTGAACAATATTTCAATTCTGGAGTGCAATCTCTTAACAAATCATGTCAATCCAAGCTAGTGACACATCATCTTCTGTCAGCTGGCATTGTAGTGGAGAGAAGGCAGCCTGTGGTTAAAACCATTTTGTTTGTTGAGTACACAGTGTTTAGAGACTTGATATGGAAGGTAGATACTTACAGTAAAAGATCGTTGTAAACTTGCACGTTGGGGGCTGATAGTTGTATTGCGTTGAGGTGTGAGTTTGAATATAAAACGTCTGAAATTTTGTTATCCACCATCGAGATCAATTGAATTTGAGATGTATTGGAATAAAGTTCTGGTAGTGACAAAGTCGCATTCAAGTGATTGCGGTCAAAATTCCTGTTACATACCAATCAAACAACCAGCCAATAATCAAATTCCACCTGCCTATATCTCAATAAGGAGGTACACGACGTAATGGATACTCAATCAAAGAGGGGCAAAGAAAGATCACACTTTGATGTTCCTTGGAAATTCCTTGGCTGCACATTCCTAAAGCTGGAGAAAAGAATGACAAGTCCTTCGTAAAATTTTATTCGGTACATCATTCTTAGTGAGCCTCGACATGCTGAGGCTTCATAGATACCATTCTTGAAGGCACATCTCCTCTTGACTTGAGGCTCGGATTGGTCCCATTTGGGATCAATAAACGATGAAACTATGACAGCTTTTGAAATGCATACATTATGTCCAACGCAGAACGGTGAACTCAAGTGCTCAAACCTCAATTTGGCCATGTGGCGGCAACTATGACTGCACTCACACATATTGAAGGTTGGAGAGGCTAAAGAGCCCGGGGTCAAATCCTTCGAGAAGGTTGTCGGCCATGTACCTAAACCTCGTAGACACAATAGAGAACTTGCACACGTCAGTAAATCTATCTAAAGTTGACCGCAACCTTTCAAAATTCTCTTTCAAGCTCTTTACGAAGACAATCAAGCGGTGGTTAGGTGTGAAAATGATGAAATTTCCATGGTTACAGTGCCGGCAATATTCCTGAAATGATATGTTGAACTGACCCCTGAGGAAAAAGCGTCAAACTTTAGACGACTCTATAATATTTGTCATCAAAGAACCACGAATTTTACAGAGAAGAGAGTTGCACTTACAAAGCTTGAAGAAATTGGAGGTTGGAGAAATTGGTCCGGAGGTATCCAGAAAAGTGGTTGCTTGACAGATCCAGGATGCTGAGCTCCTTCAGGCTTCCCAAACTATCAGGAAGGTTGGATTCAAGGGCATTATTGCTAAGATTCCTGACATATCACAGCGACATAAGTTAGCAATCAAACAAACTCCGTTTCGTTAGTGTCCCTAAACTCCACATCTATGCCAAAATAACTACGTCAAGTGTGCCTTGCAAAATTTGACAAAACACTACTTGAGCAAACTTCTACAAGGTTACTACATTCTGGAATACGATGTATTATTTAATGGATTCTCACAAATATCTGAGGAACGGAAGCTTGCTGAGGTCTTCAGGCAATCCTCCAGTGAGCTGGTTGTGACTTAAAGACCTGGAAACGCATTGAGAATCAGTTGCGCCTACAAACTGAAAAGGAAAATCATATCCCACAATACGAAAAAAAATCACTATCTGGCATAACCTGCTCCTCAAAATTAGCTTATGTTCATTCGTGCAGCTTCAAAGAATCCATAATTTTTGCCGAGAAGTTTTGAAGATTAGAAGTTTTTCCGCTTACTAGGCAGATATTGGGGTTGGTTATAAAGCTGATATTGCAGGAAACAGCTTCTCTACGTACTCCGTTAAATTCAAGCATTCAGCAAGTATCTTGTCAAGAGTTTCTTGAGTATTGTCTTATTTAATAAATCTCTGGAATCCTGGACTATCTTTCGTGTGTATTCACAGTGAAAACAAGAGCTCTTCCGAGAAACTCGCTTCAATAATCTTAAGAGGGTGTTGAGCGGACCACTATTAGGTCTAGAGGTGTGCCCTAACACAAACGGCAATCTCTCCATCAATCATTCCTAGTGGTTTATACACACATGTGGCAGAGAATTATTATCATGTAGTGCTTCCTGATTAAGTGCAAAGAAGAGAAAAAAGACAATTTTCTAGACTTGTGTCCAACGTACAAACCGGGTGGCTAATTCCCAACAGAGACAATTGGTATCAACCTCCAATTGAGATGAGTCAGTTATAGAGGCTGTGAGATCAGGTGTTGGGCAACTTACATATGCACAACATATGCCAGACTATTCCACACCGGAAAAGGGCCATTGAGGAGGTTGTTCGACAGGTCCAGCCATTGGAGTCTCGTCAAGTTCTCTATCCAATCGGATATGTTGCCACCAAGGTTATTTTTGCTCAAGTCCCTGCAGAAGGTACAGCCATTACCATTCAGGCTTCCCAGAAAGTTCATAGGAATGTGCTCAGATAGGGTCCCAAGGTAGGAGCACCAACTTATTGAGGTCAAGGTAAATCACATGGAAAGTTTCATAGGACAATCATATACATGTGCATTTGGATCAACAGTGCTTCTTAATAAAAGTTGTGAATGCAGTTGACGAATACTGCAACCGCCAAATGTAATAAACTCAACCAATGTACTAGCTTGGGTCCCCAATTGAACTAATTCAGCGGTGGAGCTCGTGTTGAGGTTGCCAAATATTACAATTCTGTGCATCACTTAACATGAGCAAATTGGCGCACCAAGCATGGAAGTGCTCACAGTGTTTGCAGTGATGTGAGATTCTGCATTGATTTTGGTATACTGCCACTGAAATTATTGTCATGAAGCTGCCTGTGACATAAACCAGCCGCATTATACAAAAAATTGACAACTTAAATTTGGTTGGGTAATGCTTACCCGCGTCTCCATAGGAAAATAATGTAGCAATTGAAATGCTCAGAAAGAATAAACAGGATCGATGGTTATGCCACTTACAGCGACATTAAATTGGTGAGATTTCCGATTGAGTCTGGCAAATTTCCTGTGAGATTCGGATTGCCCGCTATGTCTCTGCAAATTTCAAATTCGCAGCACAAATGAATTCACAGAATCCAGCAACAAATTGCTCCTATCTAGTCCAGTAGACTCCACTTCCAAAGGGTCCCCACACGCAGAGGTAAAATGTCTGAGATAGTCTGCACCTCCAAGATGTCTAGTAGGATGTACAACTGATCGAATGTAGGCCATCAAGCAGTAACATGACTTATGAGCATGTTGGTGGCCATCAAATGCTTGCAGGCTGCTAAATAACATAGCAAAACCACTTCTATATTCTAAAGCAAAGAATTAAGCGATTTCTGTGCTTTCATGTAAAAAGATTTCAAGCACGCACTGCAGAGGATTGGCATAATTTGACATCTTTTACTCACAGACAGAAAAACACTTACAGGACTTTCAGATTGGTGAGCCCACCGATTGAAGAGAGATCATTTCCTTCTAGATTCAGGTTTATTAATTGTCTGCAAATTTCAGCCAATGAGAAAAAATATTAAATTCACAAGCCGTTGGCGCAATTTTGTTTGAATACATATTAATTTCTTATCCTGGATTGCTGATAGTGAAAATCTAAATCTCGCCTCTGTTATGAAGAATTATGGCAGGCGATTATGTCGTTCAATAATATGAGTAACTGTGTGTTTCTTTGAAAATTGGATCTAAGCATTCCTTTGAAATTGAGCTGCAGCAGCGAAAGGAGCTGGTCAGAAAGGGAGGAGATCGTACAGCCCTAGCACGGAGACATTGCAAGGATAATTAAGAGGAGCAGATTCGCAAGTGACTCCCTCCCATTTGTCTCGGCAGGGATCTGCTAATTTATTCATCGACCAATGCGATAATCTTGTCGAGTTTTTCCACGCTGCGAAAAGATTCTGCAGTGCGTTCACTGAAATCGCAAGTTTCTGTAATCAGTCAATCTGTGACTACGCAGCATCCTAGGTTCAGAGTACAACTGAAACAAGAGTCCAGAAAAAACCTAAGGGGACATTAACTTTCTGTCGTCCTCTCACATCACTTACCAAATAGTTTTCTGCAGGATGTGAAAACGGCTCAGAACAAGGAAAGAGAAAATTAGCCTGGGAGAAGTAACAAGCTCATATTTGCTCTGAAGTCTTCCAGATTGAGCTGATTGCTCGAAACTCAGGCAGAGGTCACTCACCGTCAGTTATATTAGTGAATGTATTACTGGCATTACACGGCGTCGCTTCAGCTGCTTGACTATAATCTCCTAGACTGGATAGCAGAACATATGAAGCAACTACAGCGTGCAACGACAACCACCAGGCCATGGTCCTCAGCGCTGTGGTTTTTAGAAAAAGATAGGAGTAAAATTGGAGAGGTTGCGCGAAAGATTCTTGATTACGCTTTGATCAGCATTGATATCGATCACGATCAAACGAGGTGCCTCCTCCATGGAAGCAGGATCCAAAAAATCCAAGGGCTTTGGAGTCTACTTCCAGCCTTGCATTTCCCTTAAAGACAGGTCACTTGCACTCCAAGAGACGACATGCGCAAACACCGCGAACGTCAACAATAAATCGTTCGAATTAAACTGCATAATCTCACTCCTGCACAGGACCTGCAAGAAACTCCCCGAAACTAAGTTAAATGCAATTAATCCACGGCCAGTTGCGGAGTTCGTCCACAGCTCTCCCTCCGACATGAGCATCTAGGCTTCTTTCCACCTATCGATCGAGCTGATAATTGGAAACCACAAACCGCCCCCCGCCCGCCTTTTCCAACTCCAAAGCAACTTTCCGCAAGAATAATTTACAAATCTCTGGAAGTTAAGTTAACTCACTTAGGAGTCGTGCACTTCCTCCCCTTTCTCCACCAATTGATCGAGCGCGGGGGCATGGTCCACACGGTTTGGACCTTGACAAGTCCTAGTGACATCACATCGCGGATCGAAGACTTTCGCAACCCTCGACCCTCCCGGCCGGCCTGCCTGCGCGCGCCCAGTGTGTGTGGGGTCCTCCAACAGCAGTTGTCGCCTTCCTTGCCCTCCCGGCTTGCCCTGCCATACTACCAGCTGCCCTACCCTCGCACAAGATATCTCGGAAGCGGTAACTCAGCGGGAGCCTTCAAGTTGATCTGCCTCAGGACCCGCTCTGCAAGTTGCTACTCCAGACTTCTATAGCCTAGCGACGATCGAGTTCTGACTCCGCATCTCTGCAACGAGAATCCTCCCGGCCCCGTCTGTGGCTCCCGCTGGTTCATGGAATTTCGAATCCGGGCTCCAGGACATCTCCTTGACTTCGTGGTGCCAATCCCCGACTGCTGCGTCGTCATTATTCTGGCGCTTACCTCCACGGCGCCCTCACTCCCCCCTCGCAGAGTCGGTATCTACAGCATTACTCACATTCTTTATGGACTAGGAAATGCCCAAGGGCAGCAGGCGTACTTAGTACTTACTAAAGGTCAGTTACCTGTCAAGTGCCCCCTTCCCACCTAACATTGCAAAATAACCAAAGCCTTTCCTCAAAACCGGGTAAAGCTCTCTCGGTTATAGTAGAGGCATCCGGCTGTCCCAATGCACCTACAAGAACTTGCTATGGAGATTTCCACATGTTCATCGTTTTATCTACCACGCAATGAATGTTGGATAGATTTTGTCCCGTCCCCAAATGCCTTACTAGTCATTTATATTATCATCGGTTTTTGTTGATAAAGCTCCTCATGCCCTCATAGTTAAGACTAAAAACAACCAATCACAAGGGCGAGGGGCGACACTTTTAAAGGTCCTACATTCTTGCTTCATGTCTAGTGGTACTGATGGGAGGGTTGGTGCTTGAGGCTTCAAACCTCCACTTCTAAACCATGCCACATCATTTGCTGACTAGGCTCGGGACTAGATAGTGTCGACGGTGTGAAGGCCGTATTTTTAGAACCAACTTTTAGGCTTAGCTAAAGTCAAGTGGGAAGGGGGCGAAAGTGTACCACAATTCAGCCTAGGGATTCGTGGTGTCTATTGGGGCACGTTCACACATTGGACAACCAAACACAAACACAAAGGGCCGCTAACTTGGGTAACATTAGTTTAGGTGGGAGTAGTCTCATTAGCAAGATGCTAAAGCACCCCTATTGAGTTATGTCCGCCTAAGAATCCACGTCCCTTGGTCCACGTGTCAGTGCCAAGACCATCATTTTTGGGCATACCCATGTTGTTGCCCGTAGCTTGCTTGACTGAACAGAACCATGGACGGAGTTAGTTCCAACGACGTTAGTCATGCTTCAAGCCATGGACCCTCCTCAAATATTAAGAACATTTCCAACTCCCATCTCATCGATTATGTACCACATTTGCTAATGTGTTATGCAAACAAGATTTGCGGATGTATTATGCTCTAAAATTTAAAGAATGTATTATGCACCAAGATCTGTGAAATGTATTATGTGTCAGATCTAGATGTACAAATGTGTTATGCACTAGATCCAGATGTACAAATATGTTATGCGCTAGATCTAGATGTACAAATGTGTTATGCACTAGATCCAGATCCACAAATGTATTATGCGCTAGATCCAAACGTACAAATATGTTATGCACTAGATCCAGATGTACAAATGTATTATGCACCAGATCCAATTCCACAAATGTGTTGTGCAACAAAATTAATGGATCCGATCTTGTTCGTGCCCATAACTATTTCATATAAATAATGCTTGTAATCAAGAGGTTTTCCTTTCTAAGTCAATGATGCCAATATTATATAATTTAGTGCAAACACCCATTGTTCTATACTTATATAACATACGTGATTTGTAGGTTATGCGTAAGTTTTTATGATTGCATTTAATCAAATTATGTATTGGTAAATGATGTGGGGTTATGAGATTTTCCTATGTCTAATAATTATGTTGATTTATTACAATCTACCGTTCGTAGTAGTGTAGATCCATGATTGTTCTGTACTTGTTCGCTTGGATCATCACTTATGAGTCTTTAATCAGTTAGTTAATCTAGTTGGTTTAATAATACAAATGTGTTGATATAATAGCATATATCCACATACACATAACATATTGACTTGCTGAGTTTTGTGGTTGCAGCATAATTTATCAAGACATGGTTGGAAACAAGTTGTAATTTGTACAAAACATTTATAATTTTCACTAGATAAGAGTCAACTTCATGGACCTCAAACCCAACTATGAGACATACGACAAAGATGCCAAAGCTAACCCAATTGTTTTTTAAGTTGTACATGCAAATTTGATAATGAGATTACAAGAATTGACCCAATATCCACCAACAAGCCCATTTGCATTTGAGGACCTCCGGCAGACTCAACAAGTTTTCTCGGGAAATGGTTGTTATAACACCATCAACTCTGCAGCCATACCTTGGGAGAGGCTTCATAACCTCAAAGTTGGTGAACAAAATAACAACCTCTTTCCATGTAAATTTACTAAATAAATTATGAAGACAAATCTTCCAAATTCCCTCAACAATCCAAGAGCCAACAATTTTGGAATTGCAATAAGGTGATGTTATCCATCACGATCATCTTCTCTTCACTAGTTGTTTCTCAAATTAATGCACCCTCGCTTATTCATTCTAATGCTTGCATGTATATCATGAACTATAAAGGCCATAAATCATAATAGGCGCCTCCATCCATACATCGAGCCTCTAATATGAGAGATCAAGCTTGAAAATCGTAGACATCAACAATTAGGATGTTATGTGTGAAATCTACAACCACTTTATAAATGCTTAACATTCTCCACTATATTCATATATAGATGCAACTTTAGGCCAAACGATACGACAAGGATTGTTCCAATGGACACGCAAACTCTCCTTAAATCTATGCAAAAATATATATATAAAAAAAAAGATATGAAATTAAAGCGAAGCGTGGTCACAAGACTATCCCCGATTATGACATTTTCCTTGTTAACCGCAAAATGGGCCAAAAGATACGAAGAATTGGCAAAATTGTGGCAGGTTTGTTCATTAAGCGTGTGTGTCTTTATTGTTTTGTTGCAAAGAGGCCTTATTTTAATGACTCATTATGTCAACTCATATGTGAGCATGTAGAGCATACAAACACACATGGAAAGTTGTACCATGGAAGCATAGTGGTTGGTTTATGTCACAAATTGGGGTTTAAAATTCTTAAGACATGAAACTTCGTATAGATTACATGCATGCCTTAGAATTATCTCTAGCTCAAATCATGAACCATCACAAATAAAATGCGAAAGAGTTGGCAAAGTGTAATGAACGCGTGACAAGAGATTAATTATCGCTCCCTTTTGATGTACAAAATATTTGCAAGAAGAGAGTTGAAGAGTTGTGGGAAAAACACTCTTCGGATCTAATGAGCGTGCGAATGTGTATACATTAAAAACCCTGAATCCGTGTTTTTTTCATCAATAACACTCTCTTCTAAACCTTAATAACAATAACCAATAAGACATTCCATTCAATCTTGGAATTTAGACTAAATGACAAAAATAGATATTGGCCATATTTGGCCATAATAGTGCAATTGCAATTGACACATTGTTCGGAACCAACCAAACCAAGGAAGTTGGTAGCTCCAATGTTTAAATTTGAGAATTTATGTACAATCTAAGTTAAAGTTTGCGTTATGGAATTTATACAACATTTTTTTTAACATCATTTGATTAGTTTATTGGTTGTACTATACTTGCTTTATACAATCATGATGTTCAATGATTGAAAATATGGAATATCGGTGGTCTTCTTTGTTGTTTCACGATCTCGTGAAGATGATCTTAGACCTATGCTTGATGCATTGCAACGTTGAGATCCTTCACGAGATATGAAGTTTGTCGTGTAAATAGCGATCCAGTGTCACTGCAGCTCGAGTACCAATCACCACTAATAACCAACACTAAAACATAGCAAAGTCACACATAAACAACACACCTTGACAGAGAAGGAAGATAGTCAAACACTCATAAGAGCTCTAATCTCTCTTCAAATGCACACAATGAGTCAAGTTATCTCTCACTCCACCATGGGAGAATCCAAGAGTGTAAGAAAGGGGAGAAGAACTCAACATTTATTGCAAACACATGTAATCTTCACCTCACATAAGCTCTCTCCTTACACTCACTCACAAGGCTTAACTTGGCAAGAATGCCAAGCCAAGGAAGAGGCTCCTCACCTAGGAGCCTTCCTCTCCACAAATAAGATTCATCCATCCAAATCTAAATGGATGAAACCCAACGGATAAGGTGTGGCTGCCGACGCCGCATACCGTGACAAGTTCATTATCAATAATTGTTGACAATGCACAATAATTATAATATTCTAAGGTATTTGTCTTTATATTATGCATTCTTTGATATGTACATTATGAAACCCAAAGAACATTTCTATTGTCTTAGTATTTTGCGAATCTGCAAAAAACTGAAGATTAAGATGTTGAAGATGCCATCAACCTCTGTGATGTTGCAAATCAGGTTGGTAAAGTAGGAAACTTGATTTGCCTCGATTTCCAAGTAGATCCGTTTGATATGTTATCACAAATTTCATTATTTGATTGAAATCTTGGTGATGTAGCTCATCCGCTCGAGCTCTCTCATAACACACAAAACAAACTAGGCCATAAGATTAAATAAACGGTATCATTCTTATATGAGTATTTTGCAGAAATCACGATAGAAAATTGTGGTGTATAAGAATATTTAGTCGCATACTTAAAATATATAAAGGGGAAACAAAAAGATTTAATTGCAAGAGATGTAGCGACATTTCATAAGAAAAAAAAAAACACAATTTTATTCCATGCATGTGACAGTGACCGTTTATTGAAAAAACATATAGAATGTTTTTTGAAGAGTTTACTAGAAGATCATGCAAGAAGTTTAATGCTGACGGAAGCAAATAAAAATTGCTAGGGTATGAATAAAAAATGTTGACTAAAATTATGTTAATTCATTGCAAAACATATCACAATTCAATAAATGATGATACTTCAAGTGTTCTGCATAACACGTATCACATGAGATATAATGTATGGCACATTATACACGTCACATTCTACATGACGCTTTTGCATGACACATTTTGCATGATGTTTTTTGCATAACACATTCTATGCAAGATTTTGTACATGATATATTCTATGATATAAATTAGTCATACAAAAATGGTCCATCGGTATAGATTAAAGTAATTCCAAAAGGAACATTTTATTTTAGGGCTAAACATCAGCTTGAGTTGACATAATTAATGAAGAATAAAATTATAATAATCAATATAGTTTGCAACTATTGTAGATAATGTTTTCCCTTAAATTATTTCTCATAATAAGAATTGCTACTTGTTGTAACTCAGTAATATGTTTTGTCCTTGAACTCTTTCTCAATGGCTCGTGGTGATTTTTCATGGTGCAGTCTTTATTAGATGTTCTTTAATTTTCCGGAACAACATTTCACTCCCAATCAAATTGTGGCCACCTTTGGATACAAACATCTTAAAAATGCCAAAGTAAAGCATGTTTCTTATATTAAGAGCTTTACTTTGAAAACATTATAGGTCTTTGTTCTACAACCAACCACAAATCAATTTTGTGTAATAAAATATAAGATATTTAACTATAATTTATAAGTGCAAAATATATTAATAGATTTAAAATTATTAATTTTCCACAAATATATTGGTATATTCATTTTTCTTATGAAAATATTTGTAATGCACTTCAAAACTTAGTAGTTGCACTCCTACTTGAATAGGTGTGGTAGCATAATACAATTTTTTCAAATTTTTGTGTTGGCATGATTTTTCCATATTATGGACCCCTCACAAAATGTTTTCCAAGTAGCCCAATTTTTTACCAAATAAACGTGAATATGCTTGTCATCATGCAACTTAGCACTCTTCAAAAACTCATAATTTCATGAATACTCGTCACTGAAGACTAAAAGATTCTAATGATTTTTGGCATAGTATGAAACAAATAAAACGTCAATTTCAAAAACAACCACCTTCCACTTTCTTGTTGTCAATAAAATGAAACTATCACATTCTGCACCTCTTGGCGATTTTCTCATTTCCAAGGAGATCATAAAATGTATAAAGATTCATAACACTGCATTTAATATCCATTACTTGTGAATTATACCACACTCGAAACCAATCTAGAAGATGGTTTGATAACATACATTAATTTGATTTTAAATAAAGAATAATACATTTTTATGACAAATAAGAATACAGACTATAATAATTAAAATTGATATACAAGGAAACATTAATAACCGTTGACAAGTGCATCCAACCTACATAATTCTAAAATGCATTATCAACCGACATATATGTTACAAAATGGTATATTTTGATAAACTTAAATGTAATCCTAATATACTGGGATTCGATGATTTGTATAGATTGATTTTTTTTCATAATAAAATATTTTTTTCTTGCCTCACATTTGTGTTGTCATTAATTGCCAAATAAATACTATTATTTATGAATATAAGTACATTGATGTTAGTACTCAATGGTTAAATATACAAAGAAAATATTTTTTAAAATTTAATTTCGTTATAAAGATGTCATATATCTTAATATGGTCTTTTAATCACTTGTCGGTTGCAATGGTTCGCCCATCTTGTTATTAAATTTAGAGTGTGATTTGTATTTAATCATAATAATTGATTAAATATCTTCATATGTGACCTATACAAAAAATATATAACATTTTTACATTCATTTATCTTCATTTGAACCTTTCAATTTGAGATGGATAATAATTTGATTAAAAAAAAAAACTGACATTGGCATTTTTTCTTGCCAACAAATATTGTGACAAAATTTGTAAATGCATGCCCACACATAAATATACATATATCAATGTTGAATCAAACCAAGAACATGTATGTTTGAAGAGAAATTCATCTGGGATCTCACATTCCATGCCACAATCTATATGACTTTGTATGCAGTTCTATTAATAAAGATATAGATCTTGATTACAATTGGCTTTAACTGGTTTGATTCACTACCCAATAATGCAAAGTATAAGGATTACGATATGCATTCAGATTCTACAAAATCTAAAAATAAAATAAAACAAACATCTCCAACTCTTCTATTACAATGATAATTGTCATTAAACAATCTTTATCATGATGTACAAAAAATATAAATTTTAAAGTGAACCCTCTAAAATGATATGTCATGGATCATATATGGCCATAAGATTTTTTATCATGAAATTAAAAGCTTGGACAATGTGTGTGCAATTTACATCAAGTGTAATGAAATAATGTTGTGCATTGTCAATGATAATCACCACCATCTCATATCATTCGGCCTCCTTGTATTTTCAAGAGGTAAGTGGTCCATAAACAAATGGATTTTTTTTTGAAGATATAAAACAAATGAAACAATCTGCAATTTTCTAGATGCCAATGTTATTTTTTTATATAAGTCAACTTATATCAACACCTCTTGAATATATGATATTTTTGTTAGCTATAAATCTTCAAAAGTTATGTTTTTTGCCACCGCATAAATAGATTGAGATAGACGGTAAGTATGATTAATTCTTGAGATTTAACAATCCAACTAAAATAATATCATTCAACGTAATGGGACTTCAGAATTCATTTAATTGCAACCTAATTGATGCAACCAACTTCTCATATTTTTCTTACTCTACACTAATTTCACATATACATAATTCATATGTTTGAATTCAATTATGAGATGAATAATTTAAAAAACAATATCATCATAAAAATATTAATTATAAATTATGAATAGATATGTATTATAACTATATATACTATATAACCATCTATATCAAATATTAATATGTATTTAGTAGTAATTGTTTGTACCACATTCAATGACACAATTTCATAAATTGCTGTCATTTCTAAATGTTTCATTCAATCTGGTTGATAGTTCTATGGTTATTATAGCTACATCCTATTACCTTATAATTAAATGATCATATAGACTGATATAATCCTTAGTCAATGATTGGATTGTACAAAGTTAAAAATTTATAGACCTCCACAATAATTGGATAAAATCTGGTTTCAAAGAAGAGAAAGCTTAAGGGCATGTATAATAGTTAAATATATTTTCTATTTGTAACAATGTACAATTTCAAAAGCAAATTCACATAATTATAGATATAATTTATGCAGTTATATGTAATATACTAAAACAATATGAACTCCTCTATAGATGATGATAAGAAATTGATCGGCCACTCCTTGGGGTGTCTAAATATTACATCTGTTAAATTTTAGATGTCAATCATTTTTTAAGCAATTATTGCTATATTGGTTTGGACTTCAAATTAACTCTGAATTTTGTATATTTATTATGTATTAGACTAACCGTTACTCTATACAAACAATGACTTTGAGTAGTTGGATGGAATGCCCTTTAGTAACATAGTAAACAATGCATACTTTTAAGTTGTTATATGTGTGTCTATCGCCAAAAACGTTGTTGAATGTCACATTGAGTAATCTTTCTTCCTTCAAATATATTAGGTGTTCTATACAATAAGTTGGCATATTTAGTAATTTCTTGGACATCCATTATTTTTTTTTGGGTCTATAATCAATACATATAGATCATGAAGTGGGACAAAAATTGGGGGAGGAGCCAAATTGAATCGGTTCTTGATAATAAATGTTGATGCTTTGGTAATGACCTGTATCTCGACCTCAATTTCGGATGGTCTGACCTTCACACTTTATACTTTCATATTGACAAATAGATGCAATAATAAAAATACCAATCTAATGTGGTTGACTAATTTGTTGAACTTTTGTTTTACAAGTTGAAACAAATGTTGGTGTTCAATATTTTCCTCTGAGTTTATATAAGTAGCCATGTAAGAATTAACAAGACATAATACATAATAAAATCCTTGTTATTAAAATTCAACAAACCCTAACATAGTGGAGCCACACAAAATACCACCAATTCAGTTTATGTATTGCAATACTAATTCTGGTGGCAATACTAAGGAACTTTGCCAAAACATTTCATATATGATTATATATATATAATTTTTTCAACAACAAAATGTGAAGATATTGATAAATAAAGGTTCAGCATATGTTGTGCACTACACTGATTATCCCAATAAGTAAGGGAGGGCTCTTAGCGAGTGTGCAAAATTGATGAAGGTGATACTAATTTATTTATGCTATAAAATTAGTGCGACCAAAAGATCTAGGAATCATTGTTCATCTCGGCACTCATTGAAAATACTATTCACAATAGCATTATTCACTGAAAGTACCAACACTATTCTACGTGGCACTATTCACTAACAAGCATGTGTTTGCATATAATATTTTTTTATCATTCTACAAGCACTAAACCTGTCCTAATTTTCTTGAAATTTATGGTAAATCAACATATATTGATGAATTTGGTATCACTCAATAAAAACTCTCTCCTTCACTGATTTTGAGAGTTGGCAACATAGTGCATGTTTCAGGAATTAGTACCACAAGCACTTATTGGGATAATCAGAGTAGCCCTTGGCACTAGTGGCTAGCTAGGAACTAGTATAGTGTGTCACTATAGTGTCCATCCTCGAAAGGGGAGAGTAGTATTGTCCCAATGTCCCCTTGTCCGGTGGGCATCGGGTCATTGACATTACGAACGGACACTTTATTCACACCAGCCCCTTGCTAAAAAGGGACCGGAGTTTCTATCTATCTTTCTATCTATTTGTAGCCCTTGGTACCTGGTTGCCACTTTACATCCACTGCAGAAAGAAAATAAAGAAAGAAAATATAAGAATGTCATCACTTTCTTCACGAAGGTTAAAAAATCCTGATAGTACACATGAGTAAACCTAGTGTGGGTACTAGCAAGTAACCGGATTCGTAATTAGTGTGGGTATTAACAAGTAACTGGTTTGTGGGTGTCGGTTACCACAATTAGCCCCCAATAATTACCTGCCTAGCCATGTACCAACCACCGGTCGTCGGGGGTCAATATTTGTATCAAATTCTTCAAAAATCATGTCGGTCCGCTCATGTTTCTAATTAAGGGGCGCTTCACACTATGGCCGAAGGTCGAGAGGCCGTCGATTTTCACCAATCAAGTTGCAAGAAACCAAGAGTTCGGCCTCTCGACCCTTCACACTATGGCCAAAGTCCAAAGGCTGTCGCAATTTAAAATGATTACTTTTTGAAGAAAGCGACGGACTCTCGAAGGAAGTTTGGGTCGGACTGGAATGAAAACCCAAACTATGGTCGAGAGGCTGTTGGTTTTTTCTCATCAAAAAATCAATCAATGACAAGATCTTGGCTATTAGCTTGGAGAAGTTGTTTTGAGCAAGGAATAAAGTGGGATGCTCCTGTGGGTTTGGACTTTGGGCTTGGCCTTTGGAGGCTTCACACTATGCCCGGCCGAAGGCTCCACTTACTATATTTTATTGGCCATCCATTTTCAGCCCATTTCTTTGGACTCTCAACAAAGTTTGGCCACTCAATCCCACAACCTCTTGACTTCGACGGCCATAGTGCGAAGCGGCCCTAACGTCCAATTGGTTCTCCCATTTAAATGGCGCCACACTACGTCCCTCGAGTTTGTCTTGGAATGGGCATGCACACAAAACTCATCATACAATATGATTGACATGCATGATTCCTCGCACTAAGTTTGCCACTTGCGGTATTTTAGGATTGGGTGTGCTTGGCAGGAGTCGGTATCTATACTTTAATCCATTCATGTGCATTGAACTGGAGCTCAACTATGTATGGGCCCCTCCTAAAAACACGGGTATCTTTACTTTTGAATGGTGGTGTGGCAACTTGGCAAGCTTGAGGGCTTCACCTCCCCCCCAAGTAGGTCATAACACAGTCCGGGAAGTTCTATACAAAAATTGGTACCTTTTTTTACCTTTTTACTCGGGAGCTACCAAAAGCCAGTTTTTTTTTAAATTTTTAAATTTAAATTTTAGTTTGGTAGTTTTTCTAGTTTCTAAATTTTACTTCGCTGTATTTATGAAGTTATGTATAGTAAGTTGGATTTTTTGTTTAAATTTGATTTATTAAAAGAAAATTGGTGGTATGTTTTCAAGGGGGTGAATGTGTGTTGAAAGAAATCCCAAGTATCCTTGGAAGGAGTCAAACTTTGCCAAGCCCCCACCATCTTGGGGCCAAGGATGTAGCCTTTGAAATATGTATGGATCCAAAGAGGGTGCATACATTTTCTAGAGGCTGCTTAGTCCAACAATACATGCAACCTTTAAACTAATCGACATCCTCAATTGGGAAACAAAACTGAAGGTACGGAACAAGAAGCATCACTTGCAGAAGACATATAACGTGAAGGGTTAGCATATAGGAACCGGTACTTAATTCCACTTTTCCACAAAGGAATTGCCTCTTCAATTATATAATTATCAAAGTTCTCATATGGCGGCTCCAAAGCAATTCTAAGCATAGCTTCCAAATTTTTTCTTCCAACCCACCGGGTCTTGAATCACTTACAACCGACAACCATTTTTAGTCCCCCAAACCACCAGAAGCACCCACAACTTACAATCAACCCACCAACATGAAAATCTAGCATAAATGTTCCTCAAATCTCCATACATTTGCGAACAACATCACTTGGCCTACAATCAATTTGCCTTTGTGATCGAATCTAATGGCAATGTAATGCCTTGAAGTTCATTGATGCAAATCAAACCCCACTAGGCTTTGAATCACCCACAACCGACATCCAAATTTGATCCCCCAAACCACCAAAAGCACCCACAACTTACAATCAACCCACCAACATGAAAATTCAACATAAATGTTTCTCGAACTTCCATGCATCCACGAACAAAAACAATTGGCTTGCAATCGATTGATTGTCTAGACATGGACTTGCCAACAAAGGTTGGAAGATAGACCCACTAATTGTCATCACTGCAGGCGCTAGGGCTGCCACACATATCCCCTCTATGGATAACATTGAAACAACATTTAAAACCCCTAAGCAGAGCATCAAGAACACATTTGAGGCAATTAATGTCATCGCTATACAATACGCCATGTCCATAATTCTGCACAAAAGAAGGATAGAAAATTATAACGAGCCAATACCACTTGACACACAACTACCATAAGAACTCCTAAAACACTAGCCAACCAATAAATAAAAAGATATCAAAATAAACTAATGGAAGGCCCATGACTCAAACATCCACCCCACAAAGTTATAACCTTTGCCCCTACAAACACTACAACCGCACCAACACATGGCCAACTTGGTCACCCCAGTTTCTATAGTGCCCACCCCGAGAGGGGTTAGTAGTCCTGCACCACTGATATTATGTCCAGTGGACATAATATCAAGGGTGGGTCGAACGGGCATTTCAATCATGCTGATCCCACCAGGGGTCAGCGTTTCTTCTCTAGACATGGACACAATCACCATAAATACTGCTACCCACAATTGCAAAACCAGAAGGAAAGGTGAAGGGAAAACTAACATTTTAGCACCTAATTCAATGTACCCTTGAACGAGATTGACAAATGATGCAAGATCGGAAGCCACCCATTGAGCTCGAAGCCAAACACAGAGCTTGAAATACCGCCGAGCTTGAAAACACAAGAGTAAAAAGTGGAAACTTAGACCAAGAATGGGTTAGAGAGAAAAACCCCAATGAAGGAGTGAGGTACTTTGCCCAAGGGGCTTAAACTCTTCTTATACTTGTGAGAAAGGGTCCCTGGCTGCTTAGAGCCTCAAAACCCTAATCGGCCCAGTGACAATGAAACCAACCATAAATTAGCCTCTGTGGTTTTTGACCTTATGAGTCATGATTCTAGTATTATCTAATAACATTTCTACCCCATCCCTAATCCCTTTGGCTACTTGCCTAAAATGAAAAATTTGGCTCAGTAAATACCCCAAACTATGATGCCTCAACCAATCATATTGTTGGTCTATTCTCCCAGGAACCGGTTGAATTCCGACCTCGACAATTTTACATTGGTACCTCATCTAAATCATTGCAAACTCGTTCAAAATTCTCCAAAAGAATTCGGCTAGCTCATAATTAAACCTCAGTACACCCCATACATTGTGGTCATAACATTACTCTACATCCACTAAAGCAAGAGACTCAACTTTTAAGCATCCGAATGTTATATTCCAAGGGCCCACTGAACAAACAATAGGTGTTGAGTAATACTATGTTGTGTCTTTTGTTTCTAGATTGCATCTTTGATGTTTGTTTATTGGCCTTCTATTTCAAAAATTAAAGAAAACATTAAATAAAATTTAATAAAATTTACACAACACCTATCAAGAAAATAGCTATTGAAATCCAAGCCCCAATCATCAGAGGTACCTACGTATATAAGGTATGCTTCTTAATTGTAGGCATTTTCAACTCCACAAACTTTTGGTTGTTAGACTGGATCGTGAAGTGTTTCCTCCAACTAGCAAATATCGCAAATCACAAGAGATTGTTATTCAAGTTTCAAAATCGGACTTGAGATGCAAAATGAGACTACAAAAAATATAGATTGATTTCATCTTCAAGCAATCACATGGACCCTTCTAATTATGTTAGCTATTGAACTTAAAATAATGTCTATACTTTGAACATGTGGTCCATTCTTATTTGTGCATAAGTCTTTTTAGTGAGTTTTAAAAACTATGAACCTTGTCATAATACGCTCAAATTTAGGTGTCTGATTAAGAAGAGTGACAAAGTAAGGCCCACATACCCTATTGAACAATCTTAAGCAAATTGGACCCACTTCTATAAAGTTTTCCTAAGGGAAGAAAAGTTCATGAATATGTTATCCCTTGTCTTCACATGCATGGTTAGGTCTTACCTTATAAATTGCACTACAATTGGGTATAGATATTGTATGACCCTCTCTTGAAATCTATTTTGACATGAAGACTTGGTAATTTATGGGGCAAGCTCAAGAGGGCAAGCCATGTGTCAAAGTCACTCAAGCAAACATTTCATAATAGGAATAGGAAGACCATTTTTTGACATATTCTAGTGGGATCTAGCTCGAGATGGACGTTTTGGTACAAAATCCTTACTTCTACCTTGGAACTACATATTCTTGCAAGGTTTGGAAATTATGCCACAAATGGCACATGACACTATATAGAGAGAGACGATGTCATCTTTAGGGTTGGTGTGAATGAGGGACGCTTCACCTTGAGAATAGCCATGAGCTCATATTTAAACGGAGGTAGGTTTAATGAACATGGCTATAAGACAAGTGCATATTGGTATTCGTGTTGGAGGTGGTCCCTATTGGTATCCGGGATAAAGTTGGGGGGAGGGGGATTAAAGTTGTTTTAAGGGGGTAGTGTGAGGAGTTGATGGTTTTCTAGATTTTTTATTTATAATTAAATAAGTCAAGGGTGGTGTATAGAAAGAAGATTGTTTATTATATTTCTTGAATATATGAATTTCTTTATTTCGATAAATTTTACGAGGGGCCAATAATTGTGATTCCACTAATAGAATATATGACCTTGTGTTTTTCTTTAAATCTAATTTTGACCTAATTTTTGTTGTGACATTTACCAATGGAAACATGTTGCATATTAGTGAGACTTATCCTTAACCTTTAATTTCGGGTGACAACTCCAAATGGGAGTTATTTAAGCACATTGTCTCTGTCTTAAAGGAGAGTTCATGAGTACATATCCCAGACTTGGCTCCTTTCCTATGATGGGAACATGTATTGTTCTCTATAACAAAGCATAATGTCTTCGGAGTGTCTTCCGCATACAAATTCTATAAAAATTACTTAAATGCTTTGATCCTAGATACCATAAACCAGCGGCATCCAAAGAGCATCCATTGAAATGAAACTTCTATTTGCTCTCTCATACTCAACTTTGGAGAAATAAAGAACCATGTGTTTCATATAATGCTTAGAGTTTTGCTGAGACTCATCTTAGTATAATGTGGATAGACTCTATGATCTCGCTCACATCGTTTTCTAATACAATGATATACCTCTCCCAGTGTTCATGGTATTTCGTGTAAGAAGAACTCGAGAGAAAAGGTTCAAAGTGGCACCCAAATTCTTGTTTGGGTCGGGCTTCTTGAAGGACTTTACAAAAATATTTAACAACACATCTTGAACAATGCTTGGAAAAAGCTCGACAAGCTCAGTCACTCATGAGGACCACATTTAATAAACAATGCACACAAATATAATATCACGTTGACATAGGTACCAGTACGCTTGCACCCACCTATGTCCAATACACTCCAAGACTACTTATCATCACATCCCAAACCATATAAACCACCAAGGACATGTCCAATGTCACCAAGACAATTCAAACCCTGAACCTTCTATGTCAACAAACGAGGTCGATGGACTATCTACAAATCGGGCCTTTGGATTGTCGATGGACTTACAGAACTACATGTCTTGTCTAATTCCTCTAAGGAAAGAAGATGACCCAGAGAAGAAAAGGAGAATAAAACAGGACATTTCCAAGTGATGCAGGTTTCCTCCATGAGGAATGTCACCCCGAGTGTCAAGCTTCCCTACTATCCCCATGGCCCAAGCACCTTGGTACATGAACAAACTCACTGGACATCTACACTATCTCGGTCTTAACGTGGTAAGCTCATAAGCCGAATTCACATGACTGTAGGGAAAGGATGCCCTTGAATTACTTGACTCGGCCTGGATGAGAGGTGTCTCTGCGAAGCCTTGGAGGTTGCTGTCTTCTTCTATAACATTGATGGTGACATCAGGATCTGACTGGAGTGTCCTTAAAAATGGTGTATATCGTGGACCTGAACCGTACGACTCTCTGATGACAACCTCCATCTCCACCTCTCCCTTCAACAAGGAGACCACTCTTGCCATGGATGGACGTTTTTGTCCAGTGCCTTGAAGGCACAAAAGCGCAATATTGATCACACGTTCCACTTCTGCCTCATAGCCTTGGATGTTCAATGTGTTGTCCACAATATCAAGTAACCTTCCTGCCTCATGACATCTCCAAGCCTATATATGATGAACGCAGTATGTTAGGTTCCATTATTTGAATCTCAAATTAGCATGTGTTAGTTAATCACAACCTCATGCTAGTTTAATTGCATGCTAGCTCACTGATAGGTTTAATTGGAAGGGATTTTTGTTCTTATTGTGAATTAACTTGAAAATCAGTTTCCAAATTTATCCTTCCTGAGCCAAACAACATAAGTCATGCCTTACACTTATGTTGTCTAACAATATTACATGATGCATGTCTACACCATTTATCATATTTCTACCCAATCTCAAATCGAATGTATACTTACATGCTCGATGAGGTAGACATCTTCAACGGGTAATTTGGGTTCGATGTTTTTTCTTCCACTCACAATTTCAAGCATCACCACTCCATAGCTATATACATCAACTTTCTCTGTAAGTTGGCCTCGGGAAGCATATTCGGGAGCCAGATAACCTCTGATGAACAGAAAATGGAAGTTAGGGTGTTTTAGCCAATATCAACTTCATTCATTGTTATGAAAACGTCGCGTCAATTATGCCATTGAAATAATGATCATTTGAACCTTCTTCCAACCCACATTTGGATGCATGACATGCACAAATTGATTGAAAAATGGATCACAATATGCTCTTCATCAAATTTATCAATTGAAATAAGTCTATTCAATTATCATTGTGTTTATTTTTGAATGACATGTGAACAAGTAAAATAGAATGAGAGTGCAAAGTTTCTCATTTAGCTATTTAATATTGGAACCTCAAATTGAAAATGCACGTGCCATGCATAAATTATGGATGTCAAGATTCGATACTCACGTGGTCCCAGCAATGTGTAAGGTAGTGATGTGACTTTCTTCATCAGGAAATAGCCGGGCCAAACCAAAGTCAGCAATCTTTGCACTCAAATTCTTGTCAAGTAAAATATTTGGAGCTTTGATGTCTCTGTGTATTATCCGTGGTTGAGCATTTTCATGGAGATAATGAAGACCTTGAGCAACTCCAAGGCATATATTGTATCGTACACCCCAATTCAAGTCATGATCGCCCTTACCCTCTGTCCAACTCAACACATAGGTAAGCACATAAGTATACATATGCATGACTCTCCAAGATGTACATGTACATCAAGTAACACTTTTGGAAACTCATATAATATACTATTTTGCCACACAAAAAAACTGGACAAATTTTTTCAAAATGTGGTACAATGAGGTTGACTTAACCCACCAAAGAGAACCTCTGCAAGGTTGTTATTCTCAACGAACTCGTACACTAGAAGCCGTTTATCATCTCGAAGGCAACAACCCTTCAATTTCACCAAGTTTCTGTGGCGGACACCTGTGATGAGCACAACTTCATTGAGAAACTCATCCATCCCTTGTTGTGACCTGCCCAATAGGTGTTTCACAGCCAATTCGCTTCCATCCGGTTGCACCCCCTATCATAAAATCAAGGCCGATACACTTTAAAATGACATGTCACTGTGCTGTCATAATAATTCAAATTGAGATGGCGATCATGCATTTTGATGTAGCTACACATAGAGTTCCAAAACCAAATCTTGGTTTGTACCTTGTAAACAACTCCAAAGGCTCCCGCTCCCACCTTCATTTCTGGATGGAAGTCCCTGGTTGCTGCCCTCAATTCGCTATAGGAATAAAGCGTGGGTTGTACATCTGACTTTGCAAACTCTATATTCAAGACACCGCGAAAACACCAAGATATGAAAGAGATTTTGAGTTAGTTATCAAACAATTCTTGTGAATGTTGGTACTTTCACATTTAAGGCTCCAACTTCTAATGGGTTGCCAACAATATTAGAAGGGTGCAATCCTATTGGGATTGGTTCACACCAAGACCATGCAAAGTGATCATTCTATGATCTAAGTGCCTCACTTTGTTGGATGTGGCCATGGAAAATGGGAGGGTGATGCAAAAATTTACATACTACTACTTTGCATGATCTCAAGGGTCACATCCACTTATTTTCGACTCAATGTGATCACATGATCAATCAAATAAAATAAATATAGGATTGGAGAATTCACATGACGTTCTCTTTGGAATTTCACTAGACACACATTGTAGAGCTAAAAAAAGGTGGTCAAGAAAGAACGATTCCCTAGAAACCTAATAAACATTGTGGACAACTTTGACCACATAGGATTCCAAATAGACTTGTCATCCATAGAAATTGACATAGGCCTTGATCTAAGTGTAAATCTATACACTTTAAGAATTCAAATAGTCACTTGCTTTGGTCTTGGTACTTTAAACCACCTTGGAGTTGTCTAGGTAGGAGCTCTAAAGTTTTTTGTTATGACACCCAAAGAGGACCACATTCTTGTGACATCTAGCTTATACATCATTGGCCTCGAAGTTACATGGGTTTGTGAGAATTTCGATAAATATTAGGTCCTTAATCTTGTTGTGTCATGTATCTATACATATGACACCTAAAGATGAATTCATGGGATACATGTAGATCACGTGGACCATGTGGAGTTCTAATTGAATGGACGTAATCTATACATGATTCGTCATGACTTCTATAAAGGAAAATGAATCCTGAGATCCCTAGACCATCTACTACTGGCAATAATGTATGTGAAGTGCTTAAGGTTTAAAAGATATAGAATTTCACCTTTTTGAATCTGAGTTCGTAGTCTCTTTTTGTCTTGCCTATTTTTCCAACAAAAGAGGAGGGCGATTACCGTGATGAACAGACACGCCAAGGAGAGGGTGACTGAACTTGTTATCACAACCTTGCGATATTGATCATTGAGTAAAATTGCTGTGGATGAAGACATACGTCTCAGTACTTGATGCCATAGAGAAACTTTAGATATGATGTTAGATTGCAAGCATGAGCCTATATTAAGTACATTCATATTCAAACATTCCAGTTAACTAGAATTTTCAACTTTTAAGAGGTATTCTTTAAGAAATTTAGTGGTCCAACTCCACACATCCTTGAGAACTTTCAGTAGAGACAAGGACATGAACTAAACAACCTCTTAGACCGGCCAGAATGTCAGGAGGTAAAGTTGCTGTACTTATTTCATCCACTGATGAAGCCAATTTTATTGAGGTTTGGGTTGTGTATTATTGCCTGCTAATGGGGTGGTCGTGTTGCGGCAAAAGTAGTGCTTCGCAGGTGTATCATTTTCTCTTTCCACTTCAGTACAGAATGGATTGTCTTCAAGCCTAATATGCAGAAATAACAAAACCATTGACTGTTAAACTTCACATTAACACAAGATAATGCAAGCAGAGCTACATTGAATGGGGATTGGATGTCAGTTTCCTTAATAATATCAACCTCGCCGCAGATACATGAAACAAAGGGGGAAATGGGCGTCTTCCATACTACTAGAGATCTTGAATTCAAAACTAAAATTGACGTTTTCTCAAACCTGTGATGCAAATCCTTGCTTTAGAACATGACAAACACAGTGTGCACCTGTTTACCGTGCACGGATAGGTTGCTTTGATACTGAAGACTCACATATAGTGGACAGTGGCCACTCCACTGGTAGACAACAGCATAGAACGGTCATAAAGGACATATGTGATGTTGTTTGCAGTTAGGTTTACAGACTTCAACACCGGCAATGGGTCTGTTGCAGTTAGAGGAACTGCTCGTAGGTCAAGTGTCTCATTAAACGTGTTGCACTCCAGATTTCTGCATAATTTTCTCAAGTGGTTAGGCTAAGTGAGTGAATATTTGAGATCTCTGTGATCACATATCTAAAACAGAACTACATCACAAACCTCATGACAGGACATCAAGTGACTAATGTCTTTGAAGATTAACCTTCAATGGCAGTGGAGTATTTTTCCATAACTAGCACTCCATAATAGAAACACATCTGTAATCAAGAACGAAACTTTTTGCACTCATAGATCGTGACTTTACTGAAATAGAATGGATTCAAATATTTGTGTAGAGATTGAAGTTGCTTACAGATATTCTAGCTGTTGAAGTTGTTTTGTATTAACTAGATATGCGGGAACAGTACCAAAAAGAGAGTTGTTGGCCATCCCTCTGCACAGGTCAACGCATACTCACAATGTCAAATGCCATGTTTAAAACATCCCGTCCAATTAATAAGTCAACCGACATTTAAATGCATAGCCTTTGACTAGCAGTTGATCTAAGTAATGACGATGACACAGCAATTACAGAGATCATGATGTTCACATGGCTGTGTGTGCTTACAGAATTCTCAATTGCTGGAAGTTTATCAGCCAGGATGGAATTGTTGATGGATCAAAAGAGTTATTACTTAAAGCCCTGCACATGAATGAAATGGGGTTACTTTGGTTATGGACCGATTTGTTTCCACACATGCCAAAACCTCAAAGCAACAAAGAGTAGGTCGTAAGTGATTTGCGCTCAAAAATTTAGGTGAATAAGTCTGGAGTGACGGTCAATACTATACTTGTAAAAGTACCAAATCGTGCACTTTTTGTTACGAATCATTACAGGACTGGTACAATGTCCGGGGAGAACTGGTATTTAGTGTAATGGCGGCCGGTTGGTTTTGTGAAAAGTCCGGTTGAATTGGGAAAGTGGAGGATGTGAAACCGGTGCTTTTAAAAAAAAAAACCGGATTTCAACCGGCAACCATTTTGAGGAGGAGGATTTTTACCCGGATGAATTGTGAAATAGGCGGATTTCATCCTGTTTGATTCATCTAGGGCGGATATCATCGGGTTTTAGGGTTTAGGTTATGTGTTCGTTGTAGGCTTGTAGTGATTTGGTGAATGGCGGACATGCGAAGCTGTTGCTTCATTATTGCATTTCATTGTTGATGGCTAGCGTTTAGAATGTATTATGAGTATGTTTATGGAAGATCTTCATAGTGATCTTGATAACATACTAATGGAAGCCGCATAACTTTATGAAGGAACTCTACAAAGTTTAGATGGTTGTTTTCACATCCACAGAGATACCTTTCAAGGCGTTTTCCTCTTGAAGGTGAAGATGATACTGCTCATTTTGACTCTAACAGCTGATGAATTTCATTTCTGTATATAGTATGGTATGTTAGGTTACTTTTTTTACCATGATGTGGCCTCAAATCTAATATGAGGTTTTAAGACCTAGGTATGATAGAAGAGTAAATTCATGGCCGTCAACCGGTTGATGGCTTATTTTACATTCAACTCCTGCTATGGATAAATTGTTGATCATTGTTGTTGTTTCTTGTATGTAATGAATCTGATCAATGTTGTTGGATGTTGATATCATTACATATTATTGTTGTATGTTGATATGTTCTTTGGACGTTGTTGTTGAATGGAGTATGTTGTTTGAAAATATAATTTTGCTACATTGGAAAACCGACTTACTTATCAATGCCCAAGTTTTTGACCGGTTGTCATTACAATGAAGAGGAAATTAGCCGGCACTTGAAAAAAAATATAGGATATTGGCCGGTCCAAATTAATGGCAACAAATTTGCAACGGGTCAAATCCTGAAAAAACCGGTGGAAGTTGTGAAGGGGCGGATTTTAGCTGGTTGAGCTCAAAAATCTCCCAAACCCTGGACTGGTAACAACCAGGAAAATGACATCTAAAGATTTTTGTTTATATGTGTAGACGCAACTTGACTTTGCGTCTTAGAGTCATTATTGCATTATTGCCAAATTTATCATGCCCTCAAATTTCTGGCTAGACTGAAGGAGAGGGGACAGCACCCCCTCATGTGAACATTTCAAGTACGTGCTGCAGGAAGGATGGGTGGCCCCTCTCTATTAGAAGGAAAGTCAACCAAAACACTGAAACAACACTCCGGGGATAGTTAGGAATTACTCACAAATGTACCATGCTGTTCGACAGCTCGCTGAAATCTGGAAAAGCTCCACTTAAATTATTTGATGAGATATCCAAGCCAGTCATATTAGTAGTTACATTGAGAAATGCATCAAGAACCACGGAGCCACTCAGCTGGTTATGGCTCATATTCCTGCAGACGTCATGTGGTGCCCCATAAATATATAGTACAACGTGTTAATCTTGATAGAATTGATTGAAAGTGTCAAACAATATTGCAGATGAAACTAAGCAGCTCTTAGCCCTATTCCTGTAATAGATTATTGGGAGATGATTTGATGTATATATGAAATATGATAAATTTCAAAAATTTGAGATTTCTAAGGAATAAGTTAGTCTCTGAAGACTCACACGAGTGCCAAGGCTGACAAGTTCCGGAGATCGGGCAGAGGGCCAGTCAGAGAGTTTTCCATCAGTTGTCTGTTGTACACACAAAAGAAGAATAAGTCAAGCTACATTCACTGTATTTTGATGAATCGGGTAATTCCAAACGATCACATGCAGGTAGCAGAGTCATGAGCAACAAATTCATCTGGGGTGGAGGAGCCTTCTCAATGACTAAAATAATATAATATTTCATTTGATTGCACAACATGGACGTGCTATTTATCAGGTGAAGTAAACCCTTACAGGGAGATCAAAGATTGCAAGTAATTGAAGCTAAGACTATCAGTTGCAGTTGCTCCTGGTATACTTCCGTTGAGCTTATTTTGAGACAGATTCAGAACAGACAAATAGGTTGCGTTTCCCAGGTTACTTGGAATGTTTCCGGTAAGCTGGTTGTCGCTTAAATCTCTGAAAAAAGGTGGCAAGTATACAACATCTATCAGTGCTCAAAATTGTCAAACAAGCCTGTTGTAAAGTAAAACAGGACGTTATGCTTCAACAATTCATTTGTTTAACAGCACGATGGTAATGATTATTAAAGTTATTATAGAATTAAAGAGACCAGTACAGTTAAATAAGATAAGTTTGAAACTACCTACTACTGTAACGTATTGTTGACGTATTGTTAATGAGATACCAGTCAGAATGCACACCAATCGTGATGTACACGCAAATGTATATACATCCAAAGTTTTCAATACACCACAATAAAGGAACAGGTAAGACTGACATTTACATCTCTTCGACACACAGTAATACTGTATCTGCCACCACAATTAAGAAACCATAATGATGTGGCAACATAAGAGAATAATATCAAGGATCACACAGATGGTCAAGGATTCTCAGTCTTCATATAAGATAACGCTGTAACTAGTACGGATCGCATCATTCCCCAGAACTTGGGAAAAAGAATTTGGTTTGTTTTGAGGGAAATGAAACCTTTTATTTCATTGCCAAAAAAACAGACAAGGCCGCCGACAACCTCAGAAGATTCAATGAATTTAGGGGAAAAACTTACAATTCCATAATAAATTCTAATTCTCCCAGTTCGTATGGTATGCTCCCATTGTGGTTATTGCCGTGAAGATCTCTGACATGTACACAAGAACATGAGTCTTGTGTATCTTCAAATGTTGACACCAAAGTGTCTATAAAATTGTCAGACGTTCATGACCGAGAAGGATGCTCACCATATTTGTATTCTGTTCAGACATAAGACTTTAGAAGTACTAGAATCGAACTTGAAACTTCCAAAAACGAAGTTCGTGGAGATTCAAGTTCGATTCTAGTACTTCTAAAGTCTTATGTCTGAACAGAATACAAATATGGTGAAGTTGGAAACATTTCAATCAGGGTACTCACAGTGCCTCAAGATAAGCGAGTTGTCCAAGTTCCTTTGGAATAGGCCCTGCCAGTTTAGGATTTCCTGTAATGTATCTGCGTTCCTCACAAAAAGCTGAAGTCAGTGATCAACTGAGAGATCTGTCGGACAAGCTTCGCTCAACGTCATTGTGCTGGTGCATATAACACGACTAACTTCCTTTACCAGATCTTTTCTTGGAGGAGGCATGCTTTGGATGTAAGTAATTAAGGTTTCCGTGCATCGAATCAGATGGGAACCAGATCAGGAGGTAAATTAGAAATACACGAATATCAAATAGAGGAATTGAACTCACAAGAAATTTAACGATGTTAGATTTCCAAAAGCCGGAGGCAGCCCACCCGCCAAATCTGTGTTGCTAATAGTTCTGTAAATGCAACAGGTGCAATACAGAGAAATTAAAAATCCTTCGTCTTACCACGTTGTTTGATATATCCTCAATTATAGAAGAAGTCGGGAAGGACTTGTTACAGGCGGCAGGTGCTGAATTAGGTACACTCCACTATTCTATCCTGCTTGACGTTTCCTACTGAAATTTATTGACGAATAATTGGACTTCCATATCTGAGAATTCAGGAACATGCAATTCTATTGTCACATTCAGCTGCCAGGGGAGTCATTCAAGGACAGAAGTGGCAATGCATTACAAATAGTGGAGGTTACTCACATGCCGATAACAAATACTTGGACAAAAATGGTGGTATTGTCGGTTGAGTAGTTATAAGGCATTGAATAGTCAAAATAACATAAGACTCCTAGCCAAGCACTACTAATGCAGGGCTCAATCTTGTCCGAGGACCAGCCTGGCAGCAGGCTATTAAAAGTTGGATTGTTCTCCTTCCAGGAACCTATGATATTCGTCAGCGCTGCCACTGTGCAATAAGACAACAAAGAGGACACGATAAAATGCTCATCAGATGAAGTAACATAGACTGCTGTTCGGACGGAGGTCCTTGTCTTCTTTGAGGTCTCTACTCCAAACAAAGCGGAAGGGAACCATCAGATTCCAGAGAATTTAAGCACACTGGAGCTTATATAGCAACTAAAGATCATGAATAAGGAAGGCATTGACTTAGGACTTACAGTAAGGACCGTTCTCTTAATCCATTCGTAGACTTTCAATATTGACGTGGGATTTTGAGTTTAGATGCCTATACTACACATAGCGTGCAGGCTCTTTCGCGGTGAGTCCGGCACAGATCAGTTTCTTCAACTCGTAATATAGATCTGTTGGATACAAGAACTTAAGAGTACATGAATCATACTACACGTCACCTCTTAACAGGATTGGCTCTAAAACTCTAACATAATTAGCTGATGATTCCGGGAACGTTTCTTGTTATGTCAACATCGCCTGCGAGGTAGCAACACCGAGGTGCATGCCAGCAACTACTTGCCAAAACATATACAAAATTCACAAATCATTACTATAATGTGTAAATATCTACAGATAATATTATTGATTATCAGTGGAAGAATTAAAATCATACAGGACGTTTAGGAACCAATTTGAAATGCAGGGAGTACAGACCATCTGTGTCCGAATTATAATAAGATATATTAATATAGTCCGATGCAGGGGCTGGGGCCGGGGCGTATCCAGGAGCTTGCGCCACAGCTGTGCGCGCGCTCCAGATTAAAAGAAAAGAGACAGTTGCCGCCACTCCAAACGCCATCCTCGCTAAATTATGAACAACCATCCCCGATCTCCACCTGAACACCTCAAGCTTAAGCTAAGTATCTCACTCAGAGAAGCTTGCAAATATTTGCACCACGTTCTCAATCCTACCGCAGCTAGCTACTCCTTGACGGCACGCATAAGCCGAGCACGCTCCTGTGAGGACTCGGGAGTGGCCAGTTCCATCCTCCCAATTCACCTCAACCTCCGAAGCACTCGTACTCAACATACACGATGGCTGTCCAACCCGCCCGCGGCGTCGAGACTGCCTTGAATTCAGCAGTCGAACTCCCCGGCCTCTGATCAAGCACGATCGATGAGAAGGGAATGAGGAACAACTGGCCTGCGTCCGTTGTAATAAAGATATGTTGGATGTACACCACGTCACGTGTGGACCATACTATTGGTGAAAACTTCAGGTAGAGGCTGAGAGCATCTCCACCCTTGGGCAGAAAGGCAGGCTCTCGAAATGCGCTTTGAAGGGCTCCAAGCATGCACTAAATTTTTTTAGGGTGGCACTCCCCCACCGTTACTTGCATACTGGCTCTTCAAGCCGAAAAATTGTCAGGATTATTCCCTGTAATGACGTGTCCGAAACAAGAATATTCCCTGTAATGACATCTCCGCCCTACATAACCGTCCTGATTCCCAAAAGTGGCACGATTCACTGAATCGCAAGTGGATGAGGCCCCGGAATGTGGGCGCAGCAAGAGCAACGCTCACCCGCGAGGATAGTGAGTGGAGCCGGAAGTTTGAAGAGCCATGGCAATCAAGGCCTCGGGGTTGGAGAGGGGTGGAGCATGTTTTTCTCCAAGGCCGCGTTAAAGAGCTTGCCAAGTCCCTTTAACGCGGCAGGGTGGAGATGCTCTGAGAGCTTCGACTGTGCTTCTCGACCTCGATCAAGATGCCGATCGAGCCTCGGACCTGGCTGCTCGCCTTGCAAGAACAATCGGTATCGAATGATTCCGGATTCCGACGACTTTGCGTCCCCGCGCCAGAACCTACAAGGGAGCCACTGGGCAGCTGGACGTGCCCATAGTCGGTCTACCGAATCCCGGGTTCCCGTCCACGCTCCCGGCACACCTGGGGAAGGGACTTTGGGGAAAGAAGAAAAACAACACTCCATTGGGAACGTGGGAACGCATATGTGGGAACCCATCCTTGGGAACGTACCATAGGGAACTCATCGTCGGCAAACGTAGGCACTCCACTAGGTAAGTGTGTACGCATGATTGGGGACGTGGGCACATGCTATTAGGAACATGGGAACATGGGGACAAATTTGTGTAAAGTCACAACTTGTAGCAAGGTTTCATTAATATGCAAACCACAGTCCACATAATACAAACACGTGTAATCATGTGTAATTTTGGTGGCCCGATTTATTTGATATTGCATAGAATTGTATGTTGAGTTGTACAATCATGTATTAGTTTGTTTTGATTCACACCCTAATTTTAGCTTATACCTTCATTCGGAAGACTATGTTCATTTGGATAAATGAATTGTTTCATGACATGATTGTTTTTTCTAGGGGAAACAACTAAAGATGAAGCTATTCATATTAAGAAAATTTCAATTTTATTCTTGATAATGACCCGTTAGAGTTTAAGTGATGTTTATTTCCTAAATTTGAAAGCCAACGTTGTTGTGGAAATCCGCCTTAAATGTCATGGCTCACTTTGGAATTATTTGGAGGGTGATTGGAGAGTGAGGGATAAATGAATCGAATAGATTTGAGTATGACCACTCCAGGGATGGCCTCACATATTTTTCAACTGCCCATTTGTAATTTTAAGGATATTATAGAGTGTATGTAGGTGGTGGTATGGTCGGGCAATGGATTTGAGAAAACTTGAACCCTAAAATTTCCCTTCAAACATGTGACATGATGATGTCCAATCTAAATGAAATTTAGTGCATCATGACCTTATCAATTGACTTATATGTGGAACTTCAAGTGCTAGATGCACCACTTTAATCCCAAGCGTTGACCTAAGTCTCAAACTAATTCCAACATCATTAAGATTAACATCTCCAGAAGAAAAAAAGAAATTGGATATCATTAAATGTCGAATTAGTTGGAAGGCAAAACTAAAGGATCAATACCATATGATCATAAACGCCAAAAAAAAACTACTCCTAGTCCTATCCTACGACAAGACCATGAAGAATAATATGTTCTATGAAAGAATTGACATGAAATTTGGTAAGAGACTAAATTATGGCCTTCATTTTCACTAAATATATTTTCATTGTAGATATTATAGATACATGGTTTTCAAAAAATATATTTAAAAGTTATTCTCATTTCATAAGAATCCAGATACAAAATTTGAATAAAATCTCTACAAACCATATTGTAGCACAATGTTGCAAATCTTATCGGTTCACTACATTATATGGTAGAACCGATTACAAAAATCATTATGTTAACATTAGATTATCATCAAAATTCCTTTTGAAATGATATTATTGGTTAGCAATGTACAAAGTCTTCCACCAATGAGAAACATTAGGAATCTTAGAGACAACTTTGTCCATGTTTGTATCTCTTTTTACACTATTTTTAGCTACTTCAAATATTGGCGGTTTTGATTAAGGTCAGGTTCACACATGGTCCTCAAATCCCAACTTGGAGGCAAAGTCCCAACTTTTGTGCCTCAAGAGGCCATTAAAATATAATCTACATGGAACTTGGCACTTGCTCTTGGAAAGTGCAAAGTCCCATGTACTAGCCCCATCTCCAATACAAAGTCTCGAGAGATTTCTTGAATATTTCTATCATCATGGAAGTACATGTTAACCATCTTTTCAAATTTTATAGTCATGGATAAAAGATGACAAAACATTTTTCATCTTACGTAATCAACAATTAAAGAGATGCAAGCATTACAAAGAGTTGTGCAAGATAACTATGTTGAAGGAGAGGAAGGCCTTAGGAAGGTGTAGAACAAAAATCAATATGAAGAAGAAACCAAAAAATAACAAGAGAGAGTAAAAAAATGATGCATGAAACAACTCGAATACATAAGATTTTGGCCATAAACTTCTATGAAGCCAAATTGACTAGAATATCAGCAATACAGTTTGAGTGATCATCAATTTTTGACTAGTGAAAAATACTGTAACTTATTGATGAGTCTATCCATTTGATAATCTACTCTTTTCAACAATGCATTTGTTTTTTTGTTTTTTCATTTTAACCACATTATTCTCTACCATCTTTCAAAAATTTCTAATGAAAAATTTGCTTACTTTTTTTGTTTGAAAGAAGATTTGATTATTGTGCATAAATAATTGTTTTAACTTTGACTTGATGGTAAATCTACATCATTTCTTAATGCAATTGCATGCTTTATGAGTTGACATGCTTGATGCCACCACTAGTTCATAGATTCATAAAAATTTCATTTATGTCTATCATTCTCCGAGACCCTATTGGCTAATTTGGCCTCTCTGTAGTGCTTGGAAATGGGAAAAAATACTTGCAAGTTACACAAGATCTTGAGAATCCAAATATTTAGTTTACAATCAAATAAATGAAGATGTCAGCACACAATGATAGAAATGGCGGGAATCTTAAGGTGAAGCAAGGAAAGATAGTATGGTTTGATGCATGAGGGGTGGACTTTTCATTGGAAACCCAAATGACATGCATGGATCATTATGAAATTAAATCCTTTATATAAGAGAAGATCATAGTGAAAGACAAATGTATATGTATTAACATCATGCTAGGAAATTGACTCATGTATTAATACTAAAGGCATTTCAATTTAATATGATAAATATCTTCAATATATAAAAATATTTATATATCATAAATTAAATAGGTCTTTATTACACATGAAATCCACCTTCATTTTCCTATGAAAAAGTCATTTTCATCTATAACATGTAACTCAACGATCATATACAATCAAATAAAGGCAAGAGCACAATTATAACTTTGCCACAAACCGGAGAGCATAACTCAAGGAAGCCGATGAGCCCTTTAAGAGCTTGTAGTTTTTTAAACCCTACCACCTAAATGCAAATCCTAACATGAACATACATGGTAGTCAGTGAGGACTTTTGACCATATGACAACAATGAATGACAATGTGAATCGAATGAGACAAATACATCCATTGTCAAAGTATTCTCTAAATATTACGGTCTTTTTTGTACATCTACCTTTATTTCAAATAATTGATAGCTTTTTAGATGCACACACTAGAGAAGAAGAATACCTCTCTCTTATGTATACTATGTATGCTAATGCCTCCAATAATACCCCTTCTTACATTCATGTTTGTTTGTATGTGGTATAAAGAGTCCACTCCTTGGATCCGATGATAGAGATCCATATTATGGTGGAGGAGACTAGGGTTCCAATCCAAACTCGCCAAAGAGCCTTGCCCCCTCAATGGGCAAAGGCCCAATTAGGATTTGACATTTTGCAAGAAAATACAACTTTCCTTGTTTTTGTGCCGTTCTTCACAAATTTTGGCTTCATCTCTCCAAGCAATACAATCAATGTGTCCACATCACTATCCTTCTATTGAGAGCTTGATCCCAACACTTTCTTTCCATCTTCACCATGTCCTATAGTTGTCATTGTTGCATGTATCTTGAAGAAACTTTGTTTTTGGGAGCTAGTGCTTTAGGTTTTTTTGGTGCTACTCTTATTTTTGTGCCAAATGTTTTCTTCTTTGTTGTGCTCAAAATTTGTGTGTCCTCTTTCTCACCTACTTCTATCACATCATTTTCTACCCTGCGATTTTATTTCTCGCTTTCACCATTCGTGCCTCCAATCTCAAAAAACCTAGAATCCTCTCCTTGAAATTTAAATGGATAAAATTCATCAGATTCTCTCATAGGAGAGAAATAAGTCTCTAAAATTATGAAATCCTTTTGTCTACTCTCTAAAAAAGTGGTTTTTAAGAAAGCCCTCCATTTTGATCACAACAACCCCAATATTTCTGCAATCTGTATATCCTACACCACAAACCAAAACATACAATCATACAATAATGAAAGACAAGAAAGAAAGAAAGAAAGAAAGTGCAAGAGAGGAAGAAAAAAACATAGTAGAAGAAGAAGAAGAAGAAGAAGAAGAAGATCCACCTTCTCCACAAGCTAGGGCTAAAAATGGTTTTTTTTTTTCATGTAACGGCCCACAACTTGTTAGATCTTGGTTATTTTATGCGACATAAATTCTCGGGACTTGTGTCCAGGGTTGTCTATCCCGACGTCATGACGGTGTCGTGCCGTCATGACATGTCGTGTCGTGACGGACCCCTCCGTCACGACACAATAGGGTCCACGTAGGGTCAACCTAGGGGGCAGCTAGTAGGGTGGGTAAAATACTTACCTTCTTGCCAAGGTGGCGTCCTATGTGGCAGAAAAGGGCGACGTGGACGTGGATATGCCTAGCGCCAGGTAATCCATTTTACCATTCTGTTATCATTCTCTTAAAATCAAAGTAGTAAAATATGACTAAGGAGTGTGTGGGGCGGACAAGGGCGGACGGGGGGGGGGGGGGGGGGGGGGGAGCGGGTGTGGATGGGGAGGGAGCGGGTGCGGACGGTGGGGGAGGGGGTGCGGACGGGAAGGGAAAAAAAAAAAAAAAAAAAAAGGACGGACAGGGAGGGGGGGGGGGGGTGCGGACGGGAAGAAAAAAAAAAGAAAAAAGAAAAAAATGACGGATGGGGAGGGAGGGGGGGGGGACGGGGCGGAACGGGGGCGGAACGGGGGCGGACGGGGGCTAGTAATTTTTTCCCCACTTTACCTCTACTTTGCTGACATGTCATCACACGTGGACATCTTACATCCTACGTGTCCGAAATGGGGTAATGTAATTACACACATAATTCGGTAAAATTCAAGTCCGTCAGGATAAAGACAGCATCCGGCATAATGCCGTGACGGATACGTGTCGTGACGGCACGACATTATGCCAAGATTAGCCTCCATCACGACACAATAGACAACCCTGCTTGTGTCGAGAGTTGGGACAACGATGGATGATCAAAGATGCACCCCCATTAAACTGCACATGGTAACAACCACGATAGGGAGGTTAATAGGTGAAATTTTTTTGCAAACACAATAAACTACTCATGACTCCATTTGAAAAGAAGTTAAAGAACCACAACAATTCCAAATAATGCAGCACCTAGTGCAGAATATACTCTTTGTTCTCAGTCATGCTTGACAATATCGACCATCCTCCAACACTGACATAGGTTTTTAGTTCCCTATGCACCCTCTGAATGCACAAACACCAACCTTTATAGCGTCCATCTTCAGTATCAGGACCTGTAACTAACATACACTGAAAAACTGAGTACATTCTCAAGAACTCTATTAAGCATAATCACATTGCCACCAAGAGGTTCACCTATACAAATCCATGGCGTAGTGCTTTAATTTTGCAATATCTGGGGTGCATATTAGTGGTCCGTGAACATCAGAAAGACGACTTACTAATTACGAGGGTCATGATAATTATTATCATTGATTTTTATTGAAGAGCTTCATGTTCGTAACTGAGTATAATATTAAGAATATGGCATAAGTTTACATTTGGATACACAGATGCGTTGCGCAAGTGTTGTGCAACACATATGAAGGAGAAGCTAAGGGCCACTTCACACACGAGCCAAGAGCCGTAACCATGAAATTGTGAGAGCCCAAAAGAAAGTGTCCAAAGGCCGTCCCAAGACACCTCCCAAATCGTGCAGTGTGGTTATGGACCCTCAAGTGTAGTGTGTGAAGTCATATGTGACCGAACTCCCAACCAAATGCTATTTCCAGAATTTCTATTCATGCGGGTCCTCACACATGATAAAATGGAATAAACCAGCGGTTATGAGCGTAGTCTGGAACACTGGTCTGGAACACTGAATGACATAGTGAATGACTATGTCATTCACTATATCATTCACGTTGTTATTCATAATGACATAATGACATAGATGGACATATAATCATGGGTAATGCTCAAATGTTCAATTATTTGTAATTGTGATGTCTTTCATGATTAGAATGTCATTAATGATTGTGAAGATATTAATCTCAGGCGGATGTCATTTAGGTTCGCGTCATTCATGACATGTATTTCGTCATGCCGCAATGATCGGATATGAGATCTGAGAGTTAGGTTACACTAGGTGCTCATTTGTCATTTGTGTGTGTAAGGCTCCGTAGTTCCGTGTTGTGATCTTCTTGGTATGCGCACATACTTTTGCTAGGCGATGTGCACACACTATGGTTAATGTTGCAACACCATCTATCAAAATCCTCAGTCCTTCACGATTAGTGGTTAATTTCACTTATCTTTCTCCTGAACCATTTTTGAACTATCATTCATTGATCTAATTATTTGCACATGACGTTCATGCGTTATTTATAATGAATTACATGTCCATCTATGTCATTCAGTGTTCCAGACCAGTCATTCACTGTTTGGTTGTTTGAATAACAAACACTGATGTAATTTTGGGCCAAATGATGAAATGGCAGGTAAGTTTTTGCGTTCAAGCAAGACAACCCGAGACTTGTCATTTAGCCCAAAATTACATCGGTGTCTGTTATTCAGACAACCAAACAATGAATGATTAGTCTGGAATACTGAATGACATAGATGGACATGTAATTCATTATAGAGTGTATAGACTAAGGCAAGAACTATTGGAAGGAAATATTAAGTGATCATTAAGTAACATCCAATAACCTAATATATCAAAGCTAATGCAACTAGATAATAACACATCTCTTTAATAGGGTTCAAAACCTTATCATTCAACATTCATAGGGTTTAAAAACCATGTTATTCAACATTCATAGGGCTCATAAACCTCTTTGTCCCTCATTTCTATTCCTATTCTTCAACAACTAATTGCATCTACATACATGGAGAGGGGGCAAAGAAAAGAGTCGTGCTAACCACAAGAATGTGTGAAAGAGAAGTCTAGTCCTAACCACTAGAATGAGAGAGAAAGAAAGAAAGAAAGAATGAGCCTCTGCGCTCCCTTCGGAGGACTACCCTTTCCAACCACCAAGTCTTCTTGGCCGTAGATCAAGTCATACCTACATCTAACGGCTGGCCTTTACGGCCGCCACAACCTTAGCCGCCACTATCTAAATCCCTAGATCTAAGGGTCTTAGATCCGATTATTGCGGCATGACGAATTACATGTCCAGAATGACGCGAACCTGAATGACCTCCGCCTGTGTTATGCGTCATTCGCGATGGACGGAACAGTGACATCTGTGGGGGGGTGGGCAGCCTGTTTTTTTGATCTGACATGCCCCCTAAAAGTTCGTTGGGGGTACTTTAGTATACCCCGAGGAAGAGAGGAGAGCTCTCTTATTGTTGAGCAAGGCTGGGAGAGCCGAAGAGCAGAGATTAGCTTTGATTTAGAACTTTTGGATATATCTGCTAGTCCATTGTCTTTTGAGTGATTTTGTGAAAACTAAGTATGATCTGCAGTTATTCCAGGGTGTATGGACTGGATTACATTGACCTTGAATTGTCTTATTGAATTGTTTTGTGTGCCAGAATTCTCATATAAGGCAATCCAGTTGAGTGGCAGGATTTTCTGTAATTGAAAGATAACCTTTGAGTTGATGGTCAAGTCTATGGTCTGTCGTTTATGAATGCTTAAAGTAATCAATTTTGTTGGCAGTCTATATCTGTATTGAACTACAGAAACTGTAATATTGTTGAGCAGTTAGGAGTTGTTGTGGTAATTCTGTCTGCTAGAAGTCAATATTTGAATTGAATGGTGATGATTATGATATTGGCAAGCCCGTATGAGTTACCCTGTGAATGTGTGAGTGGGATAATATAGAAATATGTGTATTCGAGTGCAAGACTTGTAAGTAATTTGAGGCTATGGCCTGGTCTGAACTGCTTCTATAATTGTAAATTGAATTTGGTTCGGTACCAGAGTTAATACATGATATTCGGTTGACTGAATTTATTATGGATAGTATATTATGGATAATTCTCCCACGCGCAATGGTTGGATAAATCACTTACACAGTCATTGATGGAATTCAGTGAATAATGACGAGGCTATGGTCTAAGATAGATGAGCAAAGAGACTCGGATTCTGGTAATAATTTCCGAGTATTACACGAGAGTTCGGATTGGTCAGTCTATCGTCTTGTGCGTACTGAGAGTAAATTGTAGGATCTGATAGCCTACTCGAGGAATGAATGGGATCTCAGAGTGATTAGGAAGCAAGGAATTGGAGATGCATTAAGCATAGAGTTATTGACAATGGACTATCTCTACGAAGTGTGATCAGTTGGATGATTAATGTTTCCCAGCTTATAACTTAAACAAATTATTGTCGCAATTTTGAAATGATTTGTTCTCACCTTAATCAAACTGGAAATTAATATCATGAATCAAACTCGTATCCATTGATTTAACCTTTTGAGGTCATGATTCGGGAGCAAAAGGTGAAAGTTGTCGTTGCATATAATGGTTTGATTGAACAAATAAGCAAGTCGATTGTCGTTGTAGTGTAAATGGGGAAACTGTTCCTAACTTTTGATGGATGATGAAGTGTCAACGGATCAAGACCATTGACTGCGAAAGGTTAACTGGTGGAGGAGAAGATAAAAGGATGTGTCGATTGTGATACCGGTAAGTCTTGTTTGTGATTAAAAACCTTAAGGGAATTAAGGTTAACTTGAAGTTTAATCATCTTTAATAATTGAATGGCTTAAACATAATTTGCGAATAATGAAATGAATTGTTGAATTAACCGTTTGATATTTAAGAATGTGAACTTGGAATCTTAAATGAACTAAATGGATTGATGAGTGATGTGAGAATATGTTAACACGCATATGTGGTTTTGGAGTGATTGACTTGATGAAAGAGATTATGATTGCCTTGGCCAAGACCAGGTAAAAGGCGATTGTCGGACCGGATAATTAAAATTGAATCTAATAAAAGAAGACTGACCATCCCGAAGGGATTACGGCACTGTCTTTTCCAAGTTACATTAAATGGGATTAATAAATGAAAGACTATGGACTACGCCAAAGTGCCCTTGGCTTCGGTAAAGAGACCAAAAATGAGTTACTATTGCAAGACCATTGACTATGGTTGTGCCTATGCTTGTGCACCGCACTTGGTCCAATTAAAATGAACTCATTGCCAGACTATTGACTGGGAAATTAGAGTGAGGTGTGAGACTGTCACATTTGCATGTACTGACATGGAGAGGCTTTTAGAGTTTTTATCCCTTACCCATAAACCATTTGTCCATCATAATCCAAAATGAAGTGAAATAACCTTGTGTTTTCCCTAATAAACCTTATCTAAGACACCTAGATGTTGTACAAGTCACCTTTTAAGTCTTCCCTGAGTGTTTCCCTGGGTTTGTTTCTAACCAAAAAACTAACTATATACTTGTCCATAAATTCTTGTCCTCGAGATTCCTGGACCCACAAAGTGGGTCAGGAAACATTGGTCCCTGGCAATATTTAAGGATTAAGCATGACACCTTGCCCATATTCACCTCATGAATGGAATGTGTGTATTCCAACTCTGGGTGTATAAAATTGGACACTCATTTCCAAAAGCATGTAAGATTGAACAAAGTATCTAAAATAGTCCCAAAGAGGCACTAGTCAAAGACATATTACTACTAGCACTAATTCTAGATACCTAAAACATGCTCAGACCCTAATTCAAGAGCTTGAGGTGGTTAAAGTGAAGATTCTCTTTCTTTTCAAGTGTTGACAAAGGACCTCCCAATTATGTTGACAATTGAGTTTAGAATGATAAATGTTTGGAATACATAGTAATCCAAACGTTCATCATTTTTTTCATCATTGATGGACGTCTACAACCTGATTTTTTTTTTGCAAATTCTCATAACATTTACCATATATGCTCACCCAAAGTGATTCTAACATTATGTCAATCTTAAATGATCACACATTCCAATGATCTCAATCAATACATATTGGACGCCCTCCTATTGATTTAAGGTGGCAATTTCTACATCCCACGTGTTGATAACCCCCTCTGGCCTCTTCCTCTAGCAATGTCCACTCATGAACATTCAAAACGGCCCTACATGAGATGGTGGCCACATTCCAACTTGCACATTTGACAAGGGGCGCAAGCATGGTCAAGTGCACAACTTCATTCCCTTGCACAGGTTTAAGTGAAAGCGATTCAAAAGTATATACTAACATTGAATTTTTAAAGGAGAAAATCATAAACATTTGAATAAAACATTGATCTACAAAGCCAAGCAATTTATGTTTATATATATATATATATTTAAAGTTCAAGAAAAGTCTACATATTTTAGAAGACGGTGCAAATAGTGTGCAAGTAGATATATTGAACACGTAATTTTCTAGAATTTGTTTAAAACATGATAAAATTACGTTAAATTTATGTTTTTCTACAAATTTTGTAATGGTGCCCTCAAGTTTATAATTCAAGAAAAAAAAATCGAACTTCAAATTATTTCAGGTCATGAAATCTATGTCCAAAACCAAATTTAGCCATTATGTTTTGAGCACTACTTTTAATGATAAGTTTTGAACATCTCATCTTAATATTTTATATTTGAGTGCTAAACATAACAATATAAGGGCATCGTGAAAACAATTCAAATTGAAACAACACTTTGCTACGACTTTTAAGCGTTTGACCAAAAAAAAAATGGTTTTAGTATATTGGAGTATTTTTCCCGTAAACTTGACCGTGCTTGCTCCCCAAGACAAATCTACTCTTTCATATGTTGGCCCTCCCTATTCTTTAGGGAAATGCTCATACAACAAGTTCCTTGAAGATACCACATACACCAAGGGTTTGCCAACATCGATAAAGTCTATTTTCCTTCTCCGGAACCTCTTGCACATGGAAACATGTTCCAAGAGTATCTTAGACATTTGAATAACTTATTCCACTCACTTTGAAAATAAAATTAAAACCCTGCCTCGTGTGCTGTGTAAACGAATCCATTGACTCCACTAAGATATTTTGCCATGTTGCCCTCCTATGGGCATTGTCAACTCCAAAGACAATTTTGGCCATTTGATCATATTGGTAGGTGTCTTAGCAATCGCAAATCACAAAAGACCATCATTTCAAATTTCTAACCTCAAAGTTGAGATGTGAAAGTTACAAGAAGTCTAAATGAAGCTTTTCTTCTCCTTAAACAAGTACTTTAAGAAGAAAGTCTAATCTCATTGAGATTTGGTTACGTGTGTTTCTTTTTGGTGTTCGTTAATCTCATACATGCCTTGCCATATACCACTGAAATGTCGGTGCCTGACCCGTGTCACTGAGGCGCTGTGACCGCCCTCCCATCAACTCGTGTGCTAGGAAGATCCGGCCGTCGATTTCCATTTGAGAGATCTAAAGGCTCCTATGTTGCCCCAACTTCTGGCTCCTCTTCCCCTCAGGTAGAGCTTGAAAAACTGCACATTGGACGAAGTCTCCACCTCCATCCACTTATGAATCCAGGATGAAAGTTTTCATTAAAAGGACTTATGGAAAAGATGATGCTCACAGGGGGAACTCCATTGGGAACTTTGGGAACCTTCAAAACCCCACACAAATGATCTCATACAACCGGATGAACAATCAACCCCTTCATCTTGCATACATTGATTTTTCATCCACTGGAATTTCATATGTCGAAAGTTCTTCTTTCGGGCTGCCGAAGAAGTTTCACATACCGTAGGATGCATTGGGGTGTTGTGAATGGATGCCTTGGATGTGGTCTGCCCACGAAACCACACCTTCCATTCACAACACCTCAATGACATGGGTGCCCGACTAAGGAGACTGTTCCACATGTCAACTAACTCCAGGTATCTGGTGCTTGAATTCCAAAGTCAAATTAGCTGTGAAAACACACGGGCACCTTGTGGCCTCCCATTGAATACGGGCATATCCTACTTTGGGTATATGGGCCATGAACAGGTCTACGAGTTACCAACTTGATAAAGAAGAGGTCCCACTGCCCACACAACTTTAAATTGATAGGTTCGTACCATTGTGTATATATGCAGGCGCTTTTGGTTGAATTTCCAAAAATTGAATCATCAGATTCCCAGGGACCTTGAGAGGCTGAGAGCGCATCTATTTTGATGTCTCCTGATGATTCTGCCTGCATAATTACTGATTCCAGCAAGTCCATAACACTACTAAGGGCAAGGTTCCATGTATCGGTTTCCAGTCCGTTTTTTGAAAAATAAATGGGTGGGCAGGTGGGAAAAGGGTGGTGCCATGTGCCCATCCACCCTCACCCAAGGACTGGTACCCCCCCATGGATGGGTGTCCCACATCAATGATCGGGGAGAACCGGCAGTTAGTTACAAATGAACCGGTTGAGTTTGAGAATTAACCAGTTGAAGTTCAAGACTATAGGAAAATTACCCATCATTTTAGAGGAATTTATAGAATACACCCCAATTTAATTAAGGAAACCCGGAGGTTGTCAACATGTAACCGGTTGGACTTGCAAACACTAGGATCTCAACTGGTTGTGCCCACAAATCTCCCCGGTCGTTGTCCCACATTGTATGTTGTGCAAGGACTTGTGCCAAAGGACCAGCGGTCCTAATGGTCACAAGAAGGACATGTGCCGGTTAGAGAGCTCCAGTGACCGGATCGGCCGGTCACCTTGGATACACCCTTGGGTACTGAAGGCCACTTTGTTCTTCAAGTCCTTTCTTTTGAGGGGTACTCCTAGGGCTCCTTGCGGTGCTGTGGTACTCCTTTGAGAAGGGCAAGGGTACACATCAATCACCTACATGAGATTTTGCAAATGTGATGTTATATTGGTATTAATTACTACTCTCTTGAGCTTATTACTATGCACGAACAATCATTTAGTTACTATTCATATGTATGAGTAATTTGTATATTCATTGAACTAGAGATCTTAATTGTAAAAAAAACATTAACATAATGCAATATGATAATAAGTGTTAGGCTTAATATGAAAAATCAAAGTCTACACAAATGTATCAAAAATCACTTATAAACAACGTATAATCACGATTTCAACCAAAAGTAAAATATATAAATATTTATATATTTCCATAGATGACATCCGTACCACCTATGGACACCAAGAACACATAATTTGGAATCATTCAATAAATATACAAAAATGATTCTGCAAGTCAAATATCAAAAGTTAAATGATGATGACCTTCATTACCAAAATGACCTTCGTAAAATGTGACATCTTATTACTCACCAAATTTGGTGAGAAAGTAGGAAATTGGAATAAAGTGGCACCCCACATACCCGGGTACGCAACTCGAGTCCCGTATTATATGGTCCTGATTATAATCACTTATAATGCGTTTTAGTCCAATATTGAGTGATACAATTTGTTTTAATGTAGGAAACCCTTGTAGCCCTTCTAACAAGGAATCTAGAAACGTACTTATATATAGGAAATGAATATATTTTGAAGCATATAATTGCATTAAAAACCTAATTATATGATTTTTTTAATACATGTAACATAGGTCAAACTACCCAACTTTTTGGACTTTTTAATAAAATTTCAACATTGTGAATGACTTATAATTTTGATGGGAGGCAACTATTCGTGGCTTATAATTCTAATTGGAGGCAAATATTCGTGTAGATTTTTTTAAATTATGTATAGGCAACTTAGTGGTCTAACTGTTGGGATAGAAAACTAATGATTTGTGTTAGGATATAGTTGAGGTATGTATTTTTAAGACCATATACATCATATGGTGCCCCAACTACTCAAGGGTATCATGGGGTATTTCAAAATATCATGGGTTCCCGGTTTAGGGTTAGGGCTTAGGGTTTGAGGCTTCTATATATTCGCTTTGAAGCTTTTGTGTTCGGTTTTGGAGCCTTTGTGTCTTTGCTTTGGAGCCTTTGTGTCGTCGCTTTGGAGTGTGCTTGTGCTCATTTGGGAGGGTCATCCTTGGCTTAAACAAACACATGGATTGTGAGATGAAGCGTAGAGGCTCATGTAGTGGAGGTAGAGATAGGGAGAAGGAATATGTTACACCTGTAATTGCCACAACTCCTTCCAAAAGAGGGAGACCTCGAAAGGACCCTCTATCATTTGTGAATACTAATCCGACATCTACATTGAATACCCCTCTTAGACGCTCTACAAGGTTAAAAAACTAGGTGTTTCAATTGTTTATATACGTTGGAGTTTTTTTTTAATAAATATGCAACCCAACTTTTTTTTCATCTCATTTATTTAATTAGGTCTTCACCCAACTTTTTTTCCATCTCATTTTATTTAATTTGGTCTTTACCCAACTTTTTTTCCATCTCATTTTATTGAATTTGGTCTTCACCCAACTTTTTGATCATTTTAATTTGATATAATTTGATATAATTTTTTAAAAAGCCGTCCTCTAAGCCGTTTTTAATACGATGCCCCCTGCCTATAATATGGGAGTTGCGTACCCGGGCCCTTGAAATTCATTTTGACATGAAGACTTGGTAATTTATGGGGCAAGTTCAAGAGGGCAAGCCATGTGTCAAAGTCACTCAAGCAAACATTTCATAATAGGAATAGGAAGACCATTTTTTGACATATTCTAGTGGGATCTAGCTCAAGATGGACGTTTTGGTACAAAACCCTTCTTCTACCTTGGAACTACATATTCCTGCAAGGTTTGAAAATTATGCCACAAATGGCACATGACGCTATATAGAGAGAGACGATGTCATCTCTAGGGTTGATATGAATGAGGGACGCTTCACCTTGAGCATAGCCGTGAGCTCATATTTAAACGCAGGTAGGTTTAATGAACATGGCTATAAGACAAGTGCATATTGGTATTCGTGTTGGAGGTGGTCCCTATTGGTATGCGGGATAAAAATGGGGGGAGGGGGTTTAAAGTTAATTTAAGGGGGTAGTGTGGGGAGTTGATGGTTTTCTAGATTTTTTATTTATAATTAAATTAGTCAAGGGTGTTGTATAAAAAGAAAATCCTTTATTACATTTCTTAAATTTATGAATTTCTTTACTGCGATAAATTTTACGAGGCTCCAATAATTGTGGTTCCACTAATAGAATATATGACCTTCCATTTTTTTTAATCTAATTTTGACCTAATTTTTGTTGTGACATTTACCAATGGAAACATGTTGCATATTAGTGAGACTTATCCTTAACCTTTAATTTCGGGTGACAACTCCAAGTGGGAGTTATTTAAGCACATTGTCTTTGTCTTAAGGGAGAGTTCATGAGTACATATCCCAAACTTGGCTCCTTTCCTATGATGGGAACATGTATTGTTCTCTATAACGAAGCATAATGTCTTCGGAGTGTCTTCCGCATACAAATTCTATAAAAATTACTTAATGCTTTGATCCTAGATACCATAAACCAGCAGCATCCAAAGAGCATCCAATGAAATGAAACTTCTATTTGCTCTCTCATACTCAACTTTCGAGAAAGAAAGAACCATGTGTTTCATATAATGCTTAGAGTTTTGCTGAGACTCATCTTGGTATAATGTAGATAGACTCTATGATCTTGCTCACATCGTTTTCTAATACAATGATGTACCTCTCCCAGTGTTCATGGTGTTTCGTGTAAGAAGAACTCGATAGAAAGGTTTCAAAGTGGCACCCAACTTCTTGTTTGGGTCGGGCTTCTTGAAGGACTTTACAAAGAAATTTAACAACACGTCTTGAACAATGCTTGGAAAAAGCTCGACAGGCTCACTCACTCATGAGAACAACATTTTAATAAACAATGCACACAAATATAATTTCACGTTGACATAGGTACCAGTACGCTTGCACCCACCTATGTCCAATACACTCCAAAACTACTTTCAATCACATCCCAAACCATATAAACCACCAAGGACATGTCCAATGTCACCAAGACAATTTAAACCCTGAACCTTCTATGTCAACAAACGAGGTCAATAGACTATCCACAAATCGGTCCTTTGGATTGTCAATGGACTTACAGAACGACATGTCTTGTCTAATTCCTCCAAGGAAAGAAGACGACCCAAAAAAGAAAAGGAGAATAAATCAGGACATTTCCAAGTGATGTAGGTTTCCTCCATGAGGAATTGAATGTCACCCCGAGTGTCAAGCTTCTCTACTATCCCCATGGCCCAAGCACCTTGCTACATGAACGAACGCACTGGAAGTCTACACTATCTCGGCCTTAACGTGGTAAGCTCATAAGCCGAATTCACTTGACTGTAGGGAAAGGATGCCCTTGAACTTGACTCCGCCTCGATGAGAGGTGGCTCTGTGAAGCCTTGGAGGTTGCTGTCTTCTTCTATAACGTTCATGGTGACATTAAGATCTGACTGGAGTGTCTTTAAAAATGGTGTATATCGTGGACCTGAACCGTACGACTCTCTGATGACAACCTCCATCTCCACCTCCCCCTTCAACAAGGAGACCACTCTTGCCATGGATGGACGTTTTTGTCCAGTGCCTTGAAGGCACAAAAGCGCAATATTGATCACGCGTTCCACTTCTGCCTCATAGCCTTGGATGTTCAATGTGTTGTCCACAATATCAAGTAGCCTTCCTGCCTCATGACATCTCCAAGCCTACATATGATGAACGCAGTAGGTTAGGTTCCATTATTTGAATCTCAAATTAGCGTGTGTTAGATAATCACAACCTCATAGTTTACACTGATAGGTTTAATTGCAAGGGATTTTTGTTCTTATTGTGAATTAACTTGAAAATCAGTTTCCAAATTTATCCTTCCTGAGCCAAACAACATAAGTCATGCCTTACACTTATGTTGTCTAACAATATTACATGATGCATGTCTACACCATACATCATATTTTTGCACAATCTCAAATCGAATGTATACTTACATGTTCGATGAGGTAGACATCTTCAACGGGTAATTTGGGTTCGATGTTTTTTCTTCTACTCACAATTTCAAGCATCACCACTCCATAGCTATATACATCAACTTTCTCTGTAAGTTGGCCTCGGGAAGCATATTCGGGAGCCAGATAACCTCTGATGAACAGAAAATGGAAGTTAGGGTGTTTTAGCCAATATCAACTTCATTCATTGTTATGAAAACGACAAGTCAATTAGGCCATTGAAATAATGATCATGTGAACCTTCTTCCAACCCACATTTGGATGCATGACATGCACAAATTGATTGAAAAATGGATCACAATATGCCCTTCATCAAACTTATCAATTGAAATAAGTCTATTCAACCATCATTGTGTTTATTTTTGAATGACATGTGAACAAGTAAAATAGAATGAGAGTGCAAAGTTTCTCATTTAGCTATTTAATATTGGAACCTCAAATTGAAAATGCACGTGCCATGCATAAATTATGGATGTCAAGATTCAATACTCACGTGGTCCCAGCAATGTGTAAGGTAGTGATGTGACTTTCTTCATCAGGAAATAGCCGGGCCAAACCAAAGTCAGCAATCTTTGCACTCAAATTCTTGTCAAGTAAAATATTTGGAGCTTTGATGTCTCTGTGTATTATCCGTGGTTGAGCAGTTTCATGGAGATAACGAAGACCTTGAGCAACTCCAAGGCATATATTGTATCGTACTCCCCAATTCAAGTCATGATCGCCCTTACCCTCTGTCCAACTCAACACATAGGTAAGCACATAAGTATACATATTATTCATGACTCTCCAAGATGTACATGTACATCAAATAACACTTTTGGAAGCTCATATAATACACTATTGCCACAAAAAAAAAACTGGACAAATTTTTTCAAAATGTGGTACAATGAGGTTGACTTAACCCACCAAAGAGAACCTCTGCAAGGTTGTTATTCTCAACAAACTCGTACACTAGAAGCCGTTTATCATCTCGAAGGCAACAACCCTTCAATTTCACCAAGTTTCTGTGGCGGACACCTGTGATGAGCACAACTTCATTGAGAAACTCATCCATCCCTTGTTGTGACCTGCCCAATAGGTGTTTCACAGCCAATTCGCTTCCATCCGGTTGCACCCCCTATCATAAAATCAAGGCCGATACACTTTAAAATGATATGTCACTGTGCTGTCATCATAATTCAAATTGAGATGGCGATCATGCATTTTGATGTAGCTACACATAGAGTTCCAAAACCAAATCTTGGTTTGTACCTTGTAAACAACTCCAAAGGCTCCCGCTCCCACCTTCATTTCTGGATGGAAGTCCCTGGTTGCTGCCCTCAATTCGCTATAGGAATAAAGCGTGGGTTGTACATCTGACTTTGCAAACTCTATATTCAAGACACCGCGAAAACACCAAGATATGAAAGAGATTTTGAGTTAGTTATCAAACAATTCTTGTGAATGTTGGTACTTTCACCTTTAAGGCTCCAACTTCTAATGGGTTGCCAACAATATTATAAGGGTGCAATCCTATTGGGGGTGATTCACACCAAGACCATGCAAAGTGATCATTCTATCATCTAAGTGCCACACTTTGTTGGATGTGGCCATGGATACCGGGAGGGTGATGCAAAAATTTAACTTTGCATGATCTCAAGGGTCACATCCACTTATTTTTGACTCAATGTGATCACATGATCAATCAAATAAAATGAATGTATGATTGGAGATTTCACATGACGTTCTCTTTGGAATTTCACTAGACACACATTGTAGAGCTAAAAAAAGGTGGTCAAGAAAGAATGATTCCCTAGAAACCTAATAAACATTGTGGACAACTTTGACCACATAGGATTCCAAATAGACTTGTCATCCATAGAAATTGACATAGGCCTTGACCTAAGTGTAAATCTATAGACTTTAAGAATTCAAATATAGTCACTTGCTTTGGTCTTGGTATTGTAAACCACCTTGGGGTTGTCTAGGTAGGAGCTCTAAAGTTTTTTGTTATGACACCCAAAGAGGACCACATTCTTGTGACATCTAACTTATATATACATCATTGGCCTCGAAGTTACATGGGTTTGTGAGAATTTCGATAAATATTAGGTCCTTAATCTTGTTGTGTCATGTATCTATACATATGACACCTAAAGATGAATTCATGGGATACATGTAGATCACGTGGACCATGTGGAGTTCTAATTGAATGGACGTAATCTATACATGATTCGTCATGACTTCTATAAAGGAAAATGAATCCTGAGATCCCTAGACCATCTACTACTGGCAATAATGTATGTGAAGTGCTTAAGGTTTAAAAGATATAGAATTTCACCTTTTTGAATCTGAGTTCGTAGTCTCTTTTTGTCTTGACTATTTTTCCAACAAAAGAGGAGGGCGATTACCGTGATGAACAGACACGCCAAGGAGAGGGTGACTGAACTTGTTATCACAACCTTGCGATATCGATCATTAACTAAAATCGCTGTGGATCATAACATACGTCTCAGTACTTGATGCCATAGAGAAACTCTAGATAATATGTTAGATTGCAAGCATGAGCCTATATTAAGTACAATCATATTCAAACATTCAAGTTAACTAGAATTTTCAACTTTTAAGAGGTATTCTTTAAGAAATTTAGTGGTCCAACTCCACACATCCTTGAGAACTTTCAGTAGAGACAAGGACATGAACTAAACAACCTCTTAGACCGGCCAGAATGTCAGGAGGTAAAGTTGCTGTACTAATTTCATCCACTGATGAAGCCAATTTTATTGAGGTTTGGGTTGTGTATTATTGCCTGCTAATGGGGTTGTGGAGTTGCGGCAAAAGTAGTGCTTCGCAGCTGTATCATTTTCTCTTTCCACTTCAGTACAGAATGGATTGTCTTCAAGCCTAATATGCAGAAATAACAAAACCATTGACTGTTAAACTTCACATTAACACAAGATAATGCAAGCAGAGCTACATTGAATGGGGATTGGATGTCAGTTTCCTTAATAATATCAACCTCGCCGCAGATTGCATGAAACAAAGGGGGAAAATGGGCGTCTTCCGTACTACCAGAGATCTTGAATTCAAAACTAAAATTGACGTTTTCTCAAACCTGTGATGCAAATCCTTGCTTTAGAACATTATAAACACAGTGTGCACCTGTTTACCGTGCACGGATAGGATGCTTTGATACTGACAACTCACATATAGTGGACAGTGGCCACTCCACTGGTAGACAACAGCATAGAAGGGTCATAAAGGACATCTGTGATGTTGTTTGCAGTTAGATTTACAGACTTCAACACCGGCAATGGGTCTGTGGCAGTTAGAGGAACTGCTCGTAGGTCAAGTGTCCCATTAAACGTGTTGCACTCCAGATTTCTGCATAATTTTCTCAAGTGGTTAGGCTAAGTGAGTGAATATTCGACATCTCTATGAGCACTACATCACAAACCTCATGACAGGACATCAAGTGACTAATGTATTTCAAGATTAACCTTCAATGGCAGTGGAGTATTTTTCCATATCTAGCACTCCATAATAGAAACACATCTGTAATCAAGAACGAAACTTTTTGCACTCATAGATCGTGACTTTACTGAAATAGAATGGATTCGAATATTTCTGTAGAAATTGAAGTTGCTTACAGATATTCTAGCTGTTGAAGTTGTTGAGTATTAACTAGAAATGCGGGAACAGGACCATGAAGAGAGTTGTTGGCCATCCCTCTGCACCGGTCAACGCATACTCACAATGTCAATGCCATGTTTAAAATATCCCGTCCAATTAATAAATCAACCGACATTTAAATGCATAGCCTTTGACAAGCAGTTGATCTAAGTAATGACGATGACACAGCAATTACAGAGATGATGTTCACATGGCTGTGTGTGCTTACAGAATTCTCAATTGCTTGAAGTTTATCAGCCAGGATGGAATTGTTGATGGATCAAAAGAGTTATCACTAAAAGCCCTGCACATGAATGAAATGAGGTTACTTTGGTTATGGACCGATTTGTTTCCACACACGCCAAAACCTCAAAGCAACAAAGAGTAGGGCAGGTCGTAAGTCATTTGAGCTCAAAAAGTTAGGTGAATAAGTCTGGAGTGATGGTCAATACTATACTTGTAAAAGTACCAAATCGTGCACTTTTTGTTACGAATCATTACATGACTGGTAACAACCAGGAAAATGACATCTAACAATTTTTGTTTATAAATTATATGTGTAGACGCAACTCGACTTTGCGTCTTAGAGTCATTATTTCATTATTGCCAAATTTATTGTGCCCTCAAATTTCTGGCTAGACTGAAGGAGAGGGGACAGCACCCCCTCATGTGAACACGCATTGTACATTTCAAGTGCTGCAGAAAGGATGGGTGGCCCCTCTCTATTAGAAGGGAAGTCAACCAAAAGACTGAAACAACAGTTCGGGGATAGTTAGGAATTACTCACAAATGTACCGCGCTGTTCGACAGGTTGCTGAAATCTGGAAAAGCTCCACTGAAATTATTTGATGAGATATCTACGCTAGTTACATTAGTAGTTACATTGAGAATTGCATCAAGAACCACGGAGCCACTCAGCTGGTTATGGCTCATATTCCTGCAGACATCATGTGGTGCCCCGTAAATATATCGTACAACGTGTTAATCTTGATAGAATTGATTGAAAGTGTCAAACAATATTGCAGATGAATCTAAACAGTTCTTAGCCCTATTCCTGTAATAGATTATTGGGAGAAGATTTGATGTATATATGCAATAAAATAAATTTTAAGAATTCGAGATATCTAAGGAATAAGTTAGTCTCTGAAGACTCACACACTCGTCAAGATTGACAAGTTCCGGAGATCGGGCAGAGGGCCAGTCAGAGAGTTTTCCATCAGTTCTCTGTTGTACGCACAAAACAAGAATAAGTCAACCTACATTTGATATATTTAGATGAATCGGGTAATTTCAAACGATCACATGCAGGTAGCAGAGTCATGAGCAACAAATTCATCTGGGGTGGAGGAGCCATCTCAATGACTAAAATAATATAATATTTCATTTTATTGCACAATATGGACGTGCTATTTATCAGGTGAAGTAAACCCTTACATGGAGATCAAATTTTGCAAGTCATTCAAGCCAGGACCATCAGTTCCGGTTGCTCCCGGTATACTTCCGTTGAGCTTATTTTGAGACAGATTCAGAGAAAACAAATTGATTGCGTTTGTCAAGTTACTTGGAATATTTCCGGTGAGCTGGTTGTTGCTTAAATCTCTGAAAAAGGTGGCAAGTATACAACATCTATCAGTGCTCAAAATTGTCAAACAAGCCTGTTATAAAGTAAAACAGGAGGTTATGCTTTAAGAATTCATTTGTTTAACAGCACGATGGTGATGATTATTAAAGTTATTGTAGAATTAAAGAGACCAGTACAGTTAAATAAAATAAGTTTGAAACTACCTACTACTGTAACGAAAGAATTTTCTAGCTGATTGTTGATGTATTGTTAATGAGATATCAGTCAGAATGCACACCAATCGTGATGTACATGCAAATGTATATACATTTGAACAGGGAAGACTGACATTTACATCTCTTCAATACACAGTAATACTGCATCTGCCACCACAATTAAGAAACCATAATGATGTGACAACATAAGAGAGTAATATCAAGGATCAGACAGATGGTCAAAAATTCTCAGTCTTCATATAGGACAACGCTGTAACAAGTACGGACCACATCATTCCCCGGAAATTGGGAAAAAGAATTTGGTTTGTTTTGAGGGAAATGTAACCTTTTATTTCATTGCCAAAAAACAGACAAGGCCACCGACAACATCAGAAGATTCAATGAATTTAGGGGAAAAACTTACAATTCCATAATTAATGATAAATTTCCGAATAATTCGTATGGTATGCTCCCAGTGTGGTTATTGCCGTGAAGATCTCTGACATGTACACAAGAACATGAGTCTTGTGTATCTTCAAATAATACCACCAAAATGTTTAAAAAGATGTCAGACGTTCATGACCGAGAAGGATGTAGAAGGTCCACGAACTTCGTTTCTAGAAGTTTCAAGTTCGATTGTAGTACTTCTAAAGTCTTATGTCTGAAGAGATTACGCAAATGGAGAAGTTGGAAACATTTCAATCAGGGTACTCACAGTGCCTCAAGAGAAGTGAGGTTTCCAAGTTCCTTTGGAATAGGCCCTCCCAATTTAGGATTTTCTGTAATATATCTGCGTTCCTCACAAAAAGCTGAAGTCAGTGATCAACTAAGAGACTTGTCGGACAAACTTCGCTCAACGTCATTGTGCTGGTGCATATTACACGACTAACTTCCTTTACCAGATCTTTTCTTGGAGGAGGCATGCATACTTTGGATACAAGTAATTAAGGTTTCAATGCATCGAACCAGATGGGAACCAGATCAGGAGGTAAATTATTAACAATACTCAAATATCAAATAGAGGAATTGAACTCACAAGAAATTTAAATATGTTAGATTTCCAAAAGCCGGAGGCAGCCCACCCGCCAAATCTGTGTTGCTAATAGTTCTGTACATGCAACATGAGCAACACAGAGAAGTTGAAAATCCTTCGTCTTACCACGTTGTTTGATATATCCTCAATTATAGAAGTCGGCAAGGACTTGTTACAGGCGGCTGGTGCTGAATTAGGTACACTGCATTATTCTATCCTGCTTGACGTTTCCTACTGAAATTTATTGACGAATAATTGGACTTCCATATCTGAGAATTCAGGAACATGCAATTCTATTGTCACATGCAGCTGCCAGGGGAGTCATTCGAGGACAGAAGTGGAAATGCATTACAAATAGTGGAGGTTACTCACATGCCGATAACAAATACTTGGATATAACGGATGGTACCGTCACTTGAGATGTTATAAGGCGTTGAATAATAGTCAAAATAACATAAGACTCCTAGCCAACCAGTACTAATGCAGGGCTCAATCTTGTCCGAGGACCAGCCTGGCAGCAGGCTATTAAAAGTTGGATTGTTCGCCTTCCAGGAACCTATGATATTCTTCAGCGCTGCCACTGTGCAATAAGACAACAAAGAGGACACGATAAAATGCTCATCAGATGAAGTAACATAGACTGCTGTTCGGACGGAGGTCCTTGTCTTCTTTAAGGTCTCTACTCCAAACAAAGCGGAAGGGAACCATCAGATTCCAGAGAATTTAAGCACACTGGAGCTTATATAGAAACTAAAGATCATGAATAAAGAAGGCATTGACTTAGGACTTACATTAAGGACCGTTCTCTTAATCCATTTGTAGACTTTCAATATTGACGTGGGATTTTGAGTTTAGATGCCTATACTACACATAGCGTGCAGGCTCTTTCGCGGTGAGTCCGGCACAGATCAGTTTCTTCAACTCGTAATATAGATCTGTTGGATACGAGAACTTAAGAGTACATGAATCAGACTACACGTCACCTCTTAACAGGATTGGCTCTAAAACTCTAACATAATTAGCTGATGATTCCGGGAACGTTTCTTGTTATGTCAACATCGCCTGCGAGGTAGCAACACCGAGGTGCATGCCAGCAACTACTTGCCAAAACATATACCAAATTCACAAATCATTACTATAATTTGTAAATATCTACAGATAATATTATTGATTATCAGTGGAAGAATTAAGATCATACAGGACGTTTAGGAACCAATTTGAAATGCAGGGAGTACAGACCATCTGCGTCATAATTATAATAAGATATATTAGTATAGTCCAATGCAGGGGCTGGGGCCGGGGCGTATCCAGCTGTGCGCGCGCTCCAGATTAAAAGAAACGAGACAGTTGCCGCCACTCCAAACGCCATCCTCGCTAAATTATGAACAACCATCCCCGATCTCCACCTGAACACCTCAAGCTTAAGCTAAGTATCTCACTCAGAGAAGCTTGCAAATAGTACACCACGTTCTCAATCCTACCACAGCTAGCTACTCCTCCACGGCACGCATTAGCCGAGCACGCTCCTGTGAGGACTCGGGAGTGGCCAGTTCCATCCTCCCAATTCACCTCAACCTCCGAAGCACTCGTACTCAACATACACGATGGCTGTCCAACCCGCCCGCGGCGTCGAGACTCCCTTGAATTCAGCAGTCGAACTCCCCGGCCTCTGATCAAGCACGATGAGAAAGGAATGAGGAACAATTGGCCTGCGTCCGTTGTAATAAAGATATGTTGGATGTACACCATGTCACGTGTGCACCATACTATTGGTGAAAACTTCGGGTAGAGGAGGCTGAGAGCTTCGACTGTGCTTCTCGATCTCGATCAAGATGCCGATCGAGCCTCGGACCTGGCTGCTCGCCTTGCAAGAACAATCGGTATCGAATGATTCCGGATTCCGACGACTTTGCGTCCCCGCGCCAGAACCTACAAGGGAGCCACTGGGCAGCTGGACGTGCCCATAGTCGGTCTACCGAATCCCGGGTTCCCGTCCACGCTCCCGGCACACCTGGGGAAGGGACTTTGGGGAAAGAAGAAAAACAATACTCCATTGGGAACGTGGGAACGCATATGTCGGAACCCATCCTTGGGAACGTACCATAGGGAACTCATCGTCGGCAAACGTAGGCACTCCACTAGGTAAGTGTGTACGCATGATTGGGGACGTGGGCACATGCTATTAGGAACATGGGAACATGGGGACAAATTTGTGTAAAGTCACAACTTGTAGCAAGGTTTCATTAATATGCAAACCACAGTCCACATAATACAAACACGTGTAATCATGTGTGATTTTGGTGGCCCGATTTACTTGATATTGCATAGAATTGTATGTTAAGTTGTACAATCATGTATTAGTTTGTTTTGATTCACACCCTAATTTTAGCTTATACCTTCATTCAGAAAACTATGTTCATTTCGATAAATGAATTGTTTCATGACATGATTGTTTTTTCTAGGGGAAACGACTAAAGATGAAGTTATTCATATTAAGAAAATTTCAATTTTATTCTTGATAATGACCCGTTAGAGTTTAAGTGATGTTTATTTCCTAAATTTGAAAGCCAACGTTGTTGTGGAAATCCGCCTTAAATGTCATGGCTCACTTTGGAATTATTTGGAGGGTGATTGGAGAGTGAGGGATAAATGAACCGAATAGATTTGAGTATGATCACTCCAGGGATGGCCTCACATATTTTTCAACTGTCCATTTGTAATTTTAAGGATATTATAGAGTGTATGTAGGTGGTGGTATGGTCGGGCAATGGATTTGAGAAAACTTTAACCTTAAAATTTCCCTTCAAACAGGTGACATGATGATGTCCAATCTAAATGAAATTTAGTGCATCGTGACCTTATCAATTGACTAATATGTGGAACTTCAAGTGCTAGATGCACCACTTTAATCCCAAGCGTTGACCTAAGTCTCAAACTAATTCCAACATCATTAAGATTAACATCTCCAAAAGAAAAGAAAAGAAATTGGATATCATTAAATGTCGAATTAGTTGGAAGGCAAAACTAAAGGATCAATACCATATGATCATGAACGCAAAAAAAAAAAAACTACTCCTAGTCCTATCCTACGACAAGACCATGAAGAAGAATATGTTCTGTGAAAGAATTGACATGAAATTTGGTAAGAGACTAAATTATGGCCTTCAGTTTCACTAAATATATTTTCATTGTAGATATTATAGATACATGGTTGCCAAAAAAGCGTTTTTCAAATTTATTCTCATTTCATAAGAATTCAGATACAAAATTTGAATAAAATCTCTACAAACCATATTGTAGCACAATGTTGCAAATCTTTTCGGTTCACTACATTATATGGTAGAACCGATTACAAAAATCATTATGTTAACATCAGATTATCATCAGAATTTCTTTTGAAATGCTATTATTGGTTAGCAATGTACAAAGTCTTCCACCAATGAGAAACATTAGGAATCCTAGAGACAGCTTTGTCCATGTTTGTATCTCTTTTTACACTACTTTTAGCTACTTCAAATATTGGCGGTTTTGATTAAAGTCCGGTTCACACATGGTCCTCAAATCCCAACTTGGAGGCAAAGTCCCAACTTTTGTGCCTCAAGAGGCCATTAAAATATAATCTACATGGAACTTGGCACTTGCTCTTGGAAAGTGCAAAGTCCCATGTACTAGCCCCATCTCCAATACAAAGTCTCGAGAGATTTCTTGAATATTTCTATCATCATGGAAGTACATGTTAACCATCTTTTCAAATTTTATAGTCATGGATAAAAGATGACAAAACATTTTTCATCTTACGTAATCAACAATTAAAGAGATGCGAGCATTACAAAGAGAGTTGTGCAAGATAACTATGTTGAAGGAGAGGAAGGCCTTAGGAAGGTGTAGAACAAAAATCAATATGAAGAAAAAACCAAAAAACAACAAGAAGAGAGAGTAAAAAAATGATGCATGAAACAACTCGAATATATAAGATTTTGGCCATAAACTTCTATGAAGTTAAATTGACTATAATATCAACAATACAGTTTGAGTGATCATCAAATTTTGACTAGTAAAAAATACTGTAACTTATTGATGAGTCTATCCATTTGAAAATCAACTCTTTCCAACAATGCATTTGTTTTTTTTTTCATTTGAACCACATTATTCTCTACCATCTTTCAAAAAATTCCATTGAATTTCTAATGAAAAATTTGCTTACTTTTTTTGTTTGAAAGAAAATTTGATTATTGTGCGTAAACAATTATTTACGCACAATAATTGTTTTAACTTTGACTTGATGGTAAATCTACGTCGTTTCTTAATGCAACTGCATGCTTTATGAGTTGACATGCTTGATGCCACCACTAGTTCATAGATTCATAAAAAAATCATTTATGTCTTTCATTCTCCGAGACCCTATTGGCTAATTTGGCCTCTCTGTAGTGCTTGGAAATGGGAAAAAACACTTCTTGCAAGTTACACAAGATCTTGAGAATCCAAATATTTAGTTTATAATCAAATAAATAAAGATGTCAACACACAATGATAGAAATGGCGGGAATCTTAAGGTGAAGCAAGGAAAGATAGTATGGTTTGATGCCTGAGGGTGGACTTTTCATTGGAAATCCAAATGACATGCATGGATCATTATGAAATTAAATCCTGTATATACGAGAAGATCATAGTGAAAGACAAATGTATACGTATTAGCATCATGCGAGGAAATTGACTCATGTATTAATACTAAAGGCATTTCAATTTAATATGATAAATATCTTCAATACATAAAAATATTTATATATCATAAATTAAATAGGTCTTTATTACACATGAAATCCACCTTCATTTTCCTATGAAAAAGTCATTTTCATCTATAACATGTAACTCAACGATCATGTACAATCAAATAAAGGCAAGAGCACAATTACAACTTTGCCACAAACCGGAGAGCATAACTCAAGGAAGCCGATGAGCCCTTTAAGAGCTTGTAGTTTTTAAAAACCTACAACCTAAATGCAAATCCTAACATGAACATAGATGGTAGTCAGTGAGGACTTTTGACCATATGACAACAATGAATGACAATGTGAATCGAATGAGACAAATACATCCATTGTCAAAGTATTCTCTAAATATTACGGTCTTTTTTGTACATCTACCTTTATTTCAAATAATTTAGATGCACACACTAGAGAAGAAGAATACCTCTCCCTTATGTATACTATGTATACATATGCCTCCAATAATACCCCTTCTTATATTCATGTACGCTTGTATGTGGTATAAAGAGTCCACTCCTTGGATCCGATGATAGAGATCCATATTATGATGGAGGAGACTAGGGTTCCAATCCAAACTTGCCAAAGAGCCTTGCCCCCTCAATGGGCATGGGCAAAGGCCAAGGCCTTTAAAAAGGCCCAATTAGGATTTGACATTTTGCAAGAAAATACAACTTTCCTTGTTTTTGTGCCGTTCTTCACAAATTTTAGCTTCATCTCTCCATGCAATACAATCAATGTGTCCACATCACTATCCTTCTATTGAGAGCTTGATCCCAACACTTTCTTTCCATCTCCACCATGTCCTATAGTTGTCATTGTTGCATGTATCTTGAAGAAACTTTGTTTTTGGGAGCTAGTGCTTTAGGGTTTTTTGGTGCTACTCTTATTTTTGTGCCAAATGTTTTCTTCTTTGTTGCGCTCAAAATTTGTGTGTCTTCTTTCTCACCTACTTCTATCACATCATTTTCTACCCTACATTTTTATTTCTCGCTTTCACCATTCGTGCCTCCAATCTCAAAAAACCTAGAATCCTCTCCTCTCCTTGAAATGGATAAAATTCACCAGATGATCACTTAGGAGAGAAATAAGTCTCTAAAATTATAAAATCCTTTTGTCTACTCTCTAAAAAATTGGTTTTGAGGAAAGCCCTCCATTTTGATCACAACAACCCCAATATTTCAGCAATTTGTATACCCTACACCACAAACTAGAACATACAATCATACAATAATGAAAGACAAGAAAGAAAGAAAGAAAGAAAGAAACTGCAAGAGAGGAAGAAAAAAACAAAGTAGGAGAAGAAGAAGAAGAAGAAGATCCACCTTCTCCACAAGCTAGGGCTAAAATGGTTTGTCACTTCACACACGGGACTAAGAGCCCGTGGCCATTACACTTCAAGCACTCTCATTGGTGAAAAAGGCGGAGCCGGTCCAAGTTCGCTTCACACTACGCTTGAGGGACCAACGGAATATGTGAGTGCAAGATGGATGTAAAATCTACATGGACTCTTTACATGGACCCGCATGAATAGACATTCATGGAAATAGCATTTGATTAAGGGCCCGGTCACATATGACTTCACACAGTACACTTGAGAGTCCGTGACCACACTGCATGACTTATTTAGGTGTCTTGGAATGGCCTTTGGACACATTCTTTTGGGCTCTCACAATTTCACAGTCACGGCTCTTGGCTCGTGTGTGAAGTGGCCCTTATTAGCCAGGACATCCATATATACACAAAGACATAGAAAATTGGTTCGAAGGGAAAAATAGTTAAAAAAGAAAGAAAAGGGAATTGACATTTTGTGTCTGCTAATAAGGCTACATATTCTAATCAACCCCTGCAGGTTAAAATTGGTGCCAAATGTGAGCGCCTGTTGAAATTGTTGATGTGTTGTACTGTTTATCACAGTACGAGGTGATCGTGCACCATATCTAATATGAGAAATAATTGCAAAAGTGACTTTTATTAGTAGGATGTGTTGTCTTAATAGAATCCTGGGAGACTTTTAGGCATAAGCTTAATCGGGTTGAGATGCTAGTGTTTCCATGCAGAGTTCGGGAAGTTTTTGAAGCCCTAGTGGCTAATTGCCGGTAGTTGCTACGAAGGGTCGGATTTTTTCCAATTTACATCGGCAAGAGCCGGTCTTTTGTAAAATCAATCGGCCAATTGCCTATATTTTCATATTTTCATTGGCCAATATCCGATTAAATGGAATTCATATCGGCACTAATTTTTTTTTAAATGTATGAAAAGTTATTAGAATTCATTTCTTAGTACAAAATCTTGAATAAGTGAAAAGAAAGGCATGTTCAAAACTTTAAATTTGAAGAGTCAATATCCTTGGCAGGAATTGAACCTAGCAATGCCTTCACCGCTTGAAGGCCAAGGGTCCCCCAATTCTTCCTAGAAGCAATTGGATTTGGTCATGGAAAGGTTGCATAATTCAAGAAGTTTAAGGTTTAGGGTACTTCCTCAAGTGCATCATCAGATGCCCCAGACAAATAGCACTTTGGATGCTTCCGGCTGAAATCCAGTAACTCACAAGAAGAATCGGCTACATTTCCGGGACATTTTCTGGTCCATCGGCTAATTGCCGGAGGAGTGAAATTACAGTCGGATTGCCATCTGATGGTTGGAAGTTTGGACCGGACATGGGGGGAAATCCATCGGCTGATAATGAACTAGCCGTCGGTTTTCCCCGAACATAGTTTCCATGTTCAACTGGTTGCATCATGTTGATGTCATGTTTCGGTTTTTCTTTATTCATGTGAGGTGTATTCTCTAAATTGTTAATTGTAAGCCGAACTTTTGGTCAATAGTTAAACTATGGATAGATAGGGAGCAACTAGATAAAGCAACATCCAAGTAGATAACAATGATTAACTATAAGCTATGAAGAGTAGTGAAAACTATAGGTGTGGGCTTAGGGCCACTTCACACACGAGCCAAGAGCCGTGACCATGAAATTGTGAGAGCCCAAAAGAAAGTGTCCAAAGGCGTCCCAACACACCTCCAAAATCGTGCAACGTGGTCACGGACCCTCAAGTGTAGTGCGTGAAGTCATATGTGACCGAACTCCCAACTAAATGCTATTTCCATTAATTTCTATTCATGCGGGTCCTCACACATGATAAAATGCAATAAACCAACGGTTATGAGCATTCGGAGTGCCATTGTCTCCCGGTTTAGTGTTAGACCTACCTCCAAGAGGTGGTTTTTGAATACAGTCCAAGTGACCATGAAACATGATCCATGTGATGCCATGTAGGAATCCATGTAGACTTTACGTCCATCTTGCTGTCACATATTCCGTTGGTCCCTTTAGCATAGTGTGAAGCGAACTTGGACCGGCTCCGCCTTTTCCACCAACGAGAGTGCTTGAAGAGTAATGGTCACGGCCTCTCAGTCTCGTGTGTGAAGTGGCCCTTAGGTGCCCATGGTTGGTTATAGAAACTATCATCGTCTCTACCGAGCCAAAAGGGCTAGCGGGAGAGAGATAGGCAAGCATTTCGTAGACAGCTTGAGCACAGAGTAAAACCAAGCAGTTTTGTCTCCCTCAACACCTGTAGTGGGCGAGGCCATTGTATTTTACAATGTAAATTATATTTTGTAAATGGGTAATCACCGTAGTGATTGCAAGATTACCAATTCCTACTGAAGTACATTGTAAATTTGAATTCTAAGATAAGATGAATGACCAAATGTAGTTGAACTATCTTCTATTTTTGATTGCATGAATGCAAGATTGGAAAAACATTGTTGATTGAGCTGATTGCTATTGACGAAGGTTGTAGTGTGAGAGAAATTAAGCAGGTCATAATTGCGAGAGTGAGTGTTTGAGAGTTGATACAGGTAAAATAATGTGGATAGAGACTTGAACAATCTCTAAGATAATAGATTATGAAATTGTGAGAGAAAAGTAAATCTTGGAGGATTGAACAGAAGAGGAAGGAGTGAGAATGTATGAGGTATCAATGAGTGAACTCACGAGAGAAGATTATTGTTGCAAGAAAATTGAATATTGTGTAACAATTGTCCAGGTGTTAAGACCCTGTTGAAGTTCAGCTTGTGAAAGAAGGTTAACCTAAGTAGAGAAAGCGAGAAAACCCGACTATCAACTTAGAGTGATGAAATGATAGTTACTAGAGAGGGAACGAAGCAAAGCTAGGATCTTGTAGCGTCACAAGAGGAGTACCCATGAGCGACAGAGAATGAGGGAGTAAAACAATCGTTTGATGAAGTAGATGAATAAACGAAGAGTATTGTTGAGTGCGAGCAAGAGCAACCCTATGAGAGGGAGGAAGCCGAAAGGCCTAGTGTTAACCTGAGAGGGGAACTATAGCCCATTGTTTAAGCCCATGAGAGGTAGTGAGAAAAGAAAGAAGGAGTAGAGTAAACCGTTCAGCCAAGTGTGATTATAGTTAAAGCAAACACCATAGGCTAGTAGAAGTAAAATTTGTCGAGTTTGTTAACGAGAGAACCCCCGATCAACTAATAGTGATGAGAAAATACCTCTGAGCAGTTGATTTATATTGTAAGTGAGAAATTAAAATCAATTAAGTAACTTTGAGTTAGGATGAACTTTGGATTATCAAGGAGATTTACTCATAAGTTGTCCCAGACTTAATTAGAAGTTTTATATTTACATATAATCTAGAGAATTAGGTCTTTGAGTATGAAATGCAAGTTAACCAAATCAACTATTGTCTTGTGTGTTACCCTTGTTGTTGTTGCAGGTTGTGCAAGCCAATCAAGACTATAGCTTGACCTTGATAATCATTGTTAGTTACATAAGTTATGAGTAATAACACTATATTCGTTAAATTGAGACTTTTTGGGCATTTTGAGACATTCACATAAATAAGAACAAGGATAAATGGAACACATATTGGAGAAAGTTGTAAGATGCGAACACTTTGAAGCATGTGTTTAGACCAAGAACCCCATAAATAACTCATATTTGTGATGGTTTAGGGTGGGCAATCCAAATCTTAGACCACATTTAAGGGGAAACCTTAAAACATTCATATTATTGCACACAAAATATTAGAGCTTGTATGAATATGGTTTAGGTAGGGCAATCCAAACCATAGATCTTATTGAAGGGTTAATATGTTAACCAATATAATATTGCATACAAAATATTCCAAACTCATATTTGTGATGGTTTAGGTAGGGCAATCCAAACCTTAGACCATATGGAAGGGGAAATCATGTCTAACTTGTATTATTGCAAAAAAAAACATACAAAGTGTGGCATGTAAAATGCATATCATGCTAACACCACACATGCATTGGATAGTGCGACCCAAAATGTTCTTGCCTATGGCCCAAAACCCTACGCCTACTATGGCCTATCTAGCCTCGGATACTACCTCTTTTTCTTTTGCTTCATTTTCTTTTGCTTTTTTTTCTTTTGCTTTTTTTTCTTTTGCCTCTTTTTCTTTTGCTGCAGCTTCTTTTGCTCGCATTGCTTCAACATTCCTAAAAATCTCCGCCCCGCGACTATAGCCATTCTTGGGGTGAACGCCATCAATAACACATTTTGTATTCCGTCGGCCGCCCGAATTATACGACGAAGAATTCGAATACGATGAAGTGGACTGTCTTGCATTTCTGGTCATGGAGTAGAAACGCTCCAACTCGATGGACGCACTAGACCGCATAGGTTTACGGGTGGGAGCAACCTGCAACGCGTCAACGCAAGAACACATGTGTTAGTTTAGGGAGGAAGACCCAAACGTGTCACACGTTCATTTTTTAAGTGCAAAATGATTGTAATGCGCGGATAACCATGTTTTTTGGGGGGGTTGGGGGGGGTTCACCTTGTCACCGGGGGCGTTCCCGTCGGAGTTGGCGAGGAGGGGCAAGGCATCCCGCAAAGGAATAGGAAGGGTTCCACTCTTCGTAGGCCGAGCGTCCATCCGCAGCCGCCGTTGAGGTGTACTACTGCCGCCGGGCCGAGAGGGGGATGTCCGGACGCATTTGCGATTTATGCCTTTGAGCGGTGACGGGGACGCAGATCGCCGGAAGATTTGCTTGGGTGGGGGGCTATCGACGACGCCGGCGTCAAGAGGCTCCTTGGAGTAGTCGATGGTTGACGCGGCGTCGTAAACGGTCTCGTAGAAGAAGCTCCCCAAGTCTGACTCGCTGACGACGTCAATCGAGGGCTCCAAACGCTGGAGCCAAAATTGGAACAAAGCAAAACCCAAGGAAAAGGGGGGAGATAGAGCGCGTGAAAATCAAGATACATATGAAGCGTAAATTACACAAAATGGGCAGGCGCATATACACACACACACATACAAACACACGTACTGTCTCAAATGAGCTTGTTAAATTTCGCGTGAGATAACAACTCTCTGTACAAATGGTCTCGTGGATCCAAGTATCTCTCGCCTATGGGATTATTCCTAACAAAATTGTTTACGGGAAGTCCGCTTCCCCAGAGCGCCTGGAGGTATTTACTAAGGTCTAACAAAAATCGGTCCCGGACCTTCTCGACCGTCCACGTAGGGCACACTATGAAGTTGGCCGTCGGGTTCAACATGTTCTTTGCGGCGCTGTCGTCCACCATGAGCGTGTTCTCGCGGGTGGGGCGGACGTCGTAGGGGACGCCTATCAAGGACGGTCGCTGGTCCCAAAAAATGGGCTTCAAGACCTTGAGGTATTGGGGGGAAGCGGGGTTGTTTGGTTTTTTGACGACTTTGCCGTCCTGTGTGTACAATATTCTACAGGCTTCCTGTGCTAGGACCATGCAGGGGGGCTCGATGCCCTTGAAGATGAACTCCACGACCGCATTGGTGTTCTCGGCCGTCATGGAGCTCCACACGACCACCCACCATCGTTGTTGGGCGATCTGGAGGAAGGTCCCAAGCCACGGGCGGAGGTGAACTAGCTTGCTCTTTATGAACGTGGGCGGCCCGTCGTAATTAGCGTCCTCGGGCTTGCAAAAGGGCACTGTGGGGGCCCTAGGGCAATGAACGCACTGCACGAGGACACCGTTCAGGTCTAACACCAGGAATCGTTTCTTCGGCAGCGTGGGCGGGGCGGGTAAAACCGGGGGGGCCGCCGTGCTGCCCTCTGCGCTCCTTGGAGAAGAGCGTCGGGGAGCCGCTACGCTATGCTCCGAGCCCTGCGGATACGATCGAGAGAAAACGGTGGGCGACTTATGTCATGCTATGTCCAAACGAAGCATTAAGGAAACGAGTGTTCTTGGTGCAAACACAAAACCAATTGATTCATTTTGGAGGGGGTGCAACAAGGGATACAAGAGAGACAAGAGCATACAAAATACATTCAAACACAATATACAAGTATATAGGAGTCAAAAATGGTGATTGTATTGTATACAATGCTCTATGTACATTTTGATTGGGGGGAGCCGCGTTGAACGATGCGTTCAAACTAGCCTACTTCTAAATCTAGGAAAATTTGAAGAGACGGGCCGCCGTGATGAAGACTTCGTCGCAAGCCGGGGTAGGTGGACGAACGAATGGTCGGGGGGATGTGGCGAAGGGCGCGAGTGCCAGGGGGGCGACGTGTGTGTGAGTTTAGGGTAGCTAGGGGACACGACCAAGGCAAGAAGACAAAGACCCATGGAGTTTGGGTCGACCGACCCAAACTGAGTGGGGTCAGTGCATTACCTCGCCTTGGTCGTGCCTTGACGACGTTGATGCCGGCATCGCCTGCGCTGCCCCACCTCTGTCACCGCCGCCTCCGACGACGACGTCAGCCGCAACCTGCTCCTGCAAAGGCTGACTGTCAGGCCTTTGTCCCAACCCAACCTCCGCATGCGCATCATGCATTGGTTCATCGACTGGGTTAGGAGTAGAGGTATCACCAGGCCCTTGCGGGCCTTCAACGTCTAACATGCCCTCGTCCACCGGGGTCTGGTCGGGGACGGGGTTTGGGTCGGCCGACCCAAACCCTGCTGCTTGGCGAGCGTCGCTCTGGGACGCTGCAACGTCGGCACTGTTTGGGTCGGACGACCCAAACATGTGGGGGTCGTCCCGCTGGTGGTGTGGGGGCGAGAGGATGGGAGGCCGGAGCGGCGGGGGCGCCAACGAGCTGGACGCTCCGGGGACGCGCCAAAGGTTGGGGTCGTCCACCTGCTGGACGGGCGCGTAAGGACGGGCGTGCGGCTGCAGCAACTGTGCGAAGCTGAAGGAATGCTGCAGCGTGGGCCGCGGGGCGATATCCTGTGGCGGGAAGCCTGCGGGCAAGTGCGGGAATGAACTCGGGGGAGCCATCACCAATCCCTGCGCCAGCATGCCCTGGATCACTTGCGTGATGAGCTCCGCTTGGGACGGAGTTTGGGCCATCGCCCTTTGCCGCTCCTGCTCCAACAGGAGAGCCCTCAACTCCGCCACTTCGTTGCGGACCGAGGGTTCCTCGGCGGCAGCCCTCTGCAGTCGCCCACGCTGCTCCTCGTCTCGGAGCATTTTTGCGTTCGCCTCCTCCACGGTGAGGACCTCCGGTTTCACCCTCACATTCCCGGCGAACGCTCTGGGGGAGGCAGGATCCGACCTCAGCCTCTTGGCGAGTTCCATGTCGTCCTCGTCCTCTGAGCTTATTGCGATTGTCTCCTCCACCGCATAGTCCCCGTACAGCTTCTTGCCCTTCAGCATTCGCCGCTCCCTGAAGGTGGCCGTCGCGTCCCTCGAATACATGTCCTTCACGTCGGCCACCGTGAGGACGGGCACTAGCTTGCTCTGCGGCGTTGCAGCCCGCATGGCCTTCTTCCGCTGAGGGGCCTCGGATTCTTGAGTGAATCCTGTTGCCCCTTCCTCCACCTCCCCCTCCACTTTCTCTGCTTCCTCCTCCTCCTCCTCCTCCTCCTCCTCCCCCCCCTCCTCCCCAACCTCGCCACCTGCTCCCATCGACGGATTGCCCGGATGCAACCCGATGAGCGGCTCTGGCAATTGAACGGGGGCACGCATGGCGAATTCACCCGGGTTGATTCGCCTCGCCATATCCAAAGGATTCTCGCCCCCCTCGACTATCTCTTCAACGTAGGATCCGGGTATCCAGTCAAGGATGTCCATTTTCTTGGCCAGTGCCTTCTGGGTCCTGTAAAATTGAACATCGGCATCCTCCACATAGGAGTAGATGTGCAACCCAGACATCTGCACAATCCAAATCAATAGTATTAGTATAAACTAATGAAAAGTAAGGAAAAATGACATCCAAAATAAAATAAGAATAGTTAGTTTGGGTCGAGCGACCCAAACTATGGGCATACCCAGTTTGGGTCGCTCGACCCAAACTAGGGCATGCACAGTTTGGGTCGCTCGACCCAAACTAGGGGCAAACATAGTTTGGATCGCTCGACCCAAACCGTCCGTATAGGGCTTTCAGGGTTCTTTGCTTACCATTGCTGCAAAAATCGGTTTGGATCCCCCGAAAACGTTGAAGATGCAGTCCCCTCTCTTGGTGAGGGTCCTCATCATCCGCAGGTAGAACTCCATGCGCAGCTCATCCGCAGGGTAGTTGGCGTACTTCGCCTCGTCATACAAGCTCCTGCTGGTACCCAACCCTTCTTGGACTTGGAAGAGCTTTTCCATCCTGGCTATAGGATGGTTGGGCACCTTAAGTAGATCAGCTTTGTACACGAAGTACAAGCACAACACGTTGACGATCTTCGTCTTCTTGTCTTTCAACGTGCTGTACGCCCCCTCCGCCGGTGCAGCAACGTAGTGAGATTTCGAGACGGCATACTCCGGCTGCAATTTGCGCACGATCTCGTAAACCTGCTCTGCCCTCCTGTCCTCGACAATCCAGAGCCAGACGTCGACCTCCCTGAATTTGGGGCTAGCGTAGTCCACGAACTTCGACAAGAAAGGATCGTAAAAAGGGGTGCTCATAGTCCCCTCGAATGAGGCTCCAGGGATATTCCTGAAGTCTATCATTCCGAAGGGGAAGCGGTCCCCGGCTTTAGTCCTGATCGCGTTCCTGGACTCAGAGCCCGGCCAACCTTGGATCCTGAGAGGCTCGACGGTGACCATGTTGAATTGCGCATCGCCTTCGAAACTGACAATCTTCTTCTCCTTTATGAAGTTGGAGAAGGCCCGCGCTGAGTGTTCGGGAAGCACCCGGTTCCTCCCCCCCTTCACGAGCTTGGATCTGAGGAAGTCGTCTCCCGCCTCCCTCATGAGTGCCGCCATGGACGCACTGGTGAACTTATATTCGGCTTTGAAGGCCCTCCAGTGCGCCTCGTCGACCTCTCCGTCCACGATGAGCTTCTTCTCAGGCACCAGCTTGTGCAGCTCTTGGACGATGGTCGTCTTCTTCTTCCTGTTCTCCGTCCATTCCTTCATGGTGTAGCATGAAGGGACGAAGATCTTGGGTTTGGTGAAGACGATCTTGGGGTGGACCCAGCATCTCTTTGCCGTCGTCTCCACGTGTAGGATGTGGGACGCCGCTTTTCCCATCTCTGTCTCGGAAAGACCTTGAAGCGCTCTGAAGAACTCCCTCACCAGAGGCTTCATTTGCTTGAAGCGCGTAGTCTGGTTGAAGAGCATGCCGGTGTCGGGGTCCATAAGGTCCCCCGTCTCGTGTTTTTCAAAAACACTCCTCCATTTTCCCCACACGGAGTCGGACGCGGTGATCAAATATATTTCTCCTCGCAACTCGTTATACTTTTTTTGCTTGTGGCTAGCATTGTCTATCGAGGAGAATTTATTGATCATCTGATATTTGAAGTCCTGCACACGTAGCCAACAATTCATGTTAGAGAACATCTCATGGAATAACAAATGTAACAGCAGTTTGGGTCGATCGACCCAAACTAAAAACCTAGTAAAGACAACAAAGCCATGCAAGAGTTTGGGTCGAGCGACCCAAACTATGAATTTGTTGAAGACACTAAAACAATGAAAGAGTTTGGGTCGGTCGACCCAAACATACTCACCTCCCATTTGGGGTTCTTATCTTTAGCATTCTCCCTTTCCCTGGGAGGCCTGCCATAAAACTCCCACACCTCCCTCGAGGCCATGATGTTTCTGATCCATGATGCCTGATAGGCCCTCTTTTTGTTCCCCATGTTGAAGAACCTGGAGATGTCGCTGAGGACCGTCTCGTTGTCCGACCAAACCACCAAAGCCTTCCAAACTTTTAGTTTCTCCTTCTGGTTGTTCGGGTCGTTCCACTCGGTCATCAGCTGGATTTTTTTTGATGCCTCCACACTGTGCTGCCCGTCAATCAACCAGAAGTCTCCTTTGGAGATTGTCGGCCACATATCAGGCGTCGGCATTCTCTTCAACCCTTGTGGCATGACAACAATCGTCTGCCTGTCGTTCTTGAACTGCCCGCCCAAGATTTGAGCGACCATCTAGTCGACGTAGGCGTCCTCCTTGGCTCGGACACATTTCTCGGGTGGCGCAAGGTGGCACTGCGCAATGTTGACCTCGAACTTGAAGTCCCTGCCCATGAAGAAGCAGTGCAGGCATTTTGTTTCGAAGTTGGTGTTTATTTTTTGTATTTCGCCTGCATCCACCTCCTGGCCAAGCTTCGGCATCCGGAGCTCCGGGGAAACAGGCTCGTCAGTCATCACCGATGACTCTCTTCCCCTTTTGGAAGGGGTCGTTTGACGGCTTGTTGATGGCGTTGGCGTCTCGCTGTCAGCCGGCGTTGTTGTAGTACTTGTCCGTCTCGACTCCACAGGGACCGCCCGCGGTTTCCTCACAGTTTGTGGTCTTGAGGACCCTGCGCCTTCTTCCGTCGTTGCCTTCCGCCTCACAGGCTGCTGTGTCTTGGGTTTGCTTTGCAGCGCCTTGTTTAGAACCGTGATGGCCTGTTTTAACTTCGTGAACCTGCTCGCAACCTTCGTGTTGGTTACACTGCCATCTATGAATATGGCCTCCGGTTGTATGGTTTCAGGGTCGACGCAGGTCTCCTTGGCGTACAGGGGGTCGAAGGGCTCGGAGAACTGGTGCATGAACATGTGGACGTTCTGCACGGCGGAGTTCTCCAGTATGACGTCTACATAGTCCCCGAGAGACTGGACAAACGCAACCTCCCGTCCCGTCAGCGTTGCCCAGGTGTGCTGCTCGTGGGTCCCCACCTTCACCACGAATAGCAGCTTGAACATGGATGCCTTCACCACCTGAACGGACCATGCCAGAACGACGCCATCTTTTGGGACGTAAGAATCGTCCTGTGGAGTTTCATACTCCTGCCAAAGGTGGTCTGGCGCGAGCATGAACCACCTTTCACCTGGTCTCTTTTTAGGGGCCATCTGCAACCCAAGAAATCGAAACTGTGAGTTTCGGTCGATCGACCCAAAGTATTGCAATGTGCATTTAACATTTGGAGGATTGACTCAAACATTACTTAATTTTCAAAGTCGTTTTAAAAGATCTTTTAGAATTTAAATTGTGGTTTAGGTGGTCACCCTGCAATGTTTGAGTCGAGCGACCCAAACATGATGAGGCTGCAAATTTAGGTAGTTTAACCCATTCATTTCAGAGTGCAATGTTTGGGTCGAACGACCCAAACATTTACTTAATTTTCAAAGTTCTTTTATATTTTACAATGTGTTTTAGTTCTTCTCCGTGTAATGTTTAGGTCGACCGACCGAAACATGTTAGGCTGTAAACTTAGGTAGCTCAACCCAATCATTTCAGACTGCATTGTTTGGATCGCACGACCCAAACATTTACTTCATTTTGAATGTTCTTTTATATTTTACAATGTGGTTTGTTCTTCTGCCTGTAATGTTTGGGTCGAGCGACCCAAACATGATGAGGCTGCAAATTTAGGAAGCTCAACCCATTTATTTCAGACTGCAATGTTTGGGTCGAACGACCCAAACATGATGAGGCTGCAAATTTAGGAAGCTCAACCCATTCATTTCAGACTGCAATGTTTGGGTCGAACGACCCAAACATTTACTTCATTTTCAAAGTTCTTTTATATTTTACAATGTGGTTTGTTCTTCTCCCTGTAATGTTTGGGTCGAGCGACCCAAACATGATGAGGCTGCAAATTTAGGAAGCTCAACCCATTCATTTCAGACTGCAATGTTTGGGTCGAACGACCCAAACATTTACTTAATTTTCAAAGTTCTTTTATATTTTACAATGTGGTTTAGTTCTTCTCCCTATAATGTTTGGGTCGCTCGACCCAAACAAGACGCTACAATGTTTGGGTCGAACGACCCAAACATTTAGTTCATTTTAGGCTGCAATTCAAATATTTATTATATTTTAATATGAGTTTGGGTCGTCTCCCCAAACTACTGTGTTTCCAGATGCATGTTTAATGCTTGGGCAACATATACAATGCTTATGCATTGTATATGTAACAGGAACCTAAAGGGAATGATGCAAATTGTGTGCACTGATGCAAATTGCTTACCTTGTCTTTCAAACTCTTGAAAGTTGCTCTCACAATCTGCTTCTTACAACCAGACTCAGAAACTCTGTTGTGGCACTAAAGAACAACTCTCACAAAGACCTCAGAAACACAATGAATCTCTCAAGCACCCTAAAACTTTCTCACAAACCCCCTGATTCTTGCAAACTCAGGCCTAATTTGAAAGACCTCTACCTTTCTATCACACTCGACCGTGCTCACTTCTACTCAACCTAAAATCACTCCATGCATGAAATTTACAAAACAAGTAAGGAGTTCAACACAATAAACCGCTCCGAACTCACTCAAAGCTAACACTCTGGACCAAGAAGAGAGAATAACAAGAGGAAGACAATAACAAGAGGAATATAATGAGAGAAGAGGAGGAGAAGCATCAGAGAGGAGGACAGGAATGAAGGAGAAAGAAGAATGAAAGGAAGCGGCGCGACCAAGACAAAAGCAAAAGGTGCGAAAGGAAGCGCTTGGCGCGGCGCTATGGAAAGCGGCGGCGGCGTTTCCAAGAGCGGCGCTTGGCGCGGAGGAAGAGAGGAAGAAAAAGAGAGAAAGAAAAAAGAGGAGGGGAGAGAAGGAGAGAGCGGAAGGGGTCACCCTAAACCCTCGAATCCGGGCCATTAGATTGCGCCGGGCCCATCAACGGCTCAGAAGCCTCGCGGGCCAACACCCTGCCAGGTGTCGACACCTCCTTGGTTAAGGTGGTTGCCCGCGAGGCTTGTGGTGTTGGCACCTGCCACCCTAGGCAGATTGCCTTCCTGGTTGTCCTTGCCCCTAGGTGCGGGACATAGGAGGGCCGGCGCCTCTCTTGGCCGCCCGGCCCCGGCCTTCTAACCCGCTATTCATTAGCGGCAATTCAATACCACTCAAAAACCTACGTGGACTAAGGTATTCCACAAAATTAACACCATCGCCAACTCATATTTTAATGGTGTTCAATTGAATGATCACCCGTTGGAATTGATAACATCGTAGAATGTAGCCATTATCGTTTTGGTGTATGAATAATGTAATTTATGGAATCATATGAGAGTGTTACAAAGTCTAAGAGGAGTAAGTCATAATTATATTGCAATCCACAAAGGCAATTACACGGTGCAATAATATAAATATGGTAACCATTCACATGGTTAACAGTTTAGGATTATGTATTGTAATTTATATGATGGTTGTTGGTAGAGGACAATGCTCTAGTCTATAATGGATACCCTAACAAGTAGCATTAGAGTGAACATTAATATATGTACTTAGAAGTTCACATTTGAAGTACATGGGAGAAACAAATGATTACAAATGTATCTACTGCAACCCCATGGAGTTCACATATCATATGAAGTCATTTAAACATTCAATTTGATGTTTGATGATGCCTAAACCCTAAACCCTAAACCCTAAACAACACAAACCATAACTGGATGGCACATAGGTCAAATGACATGGGCCTTGGTGCTTGTAGTTTCCAATACAAATGTATAATGTCATCACAACATCCTAATTCACAAACGTGAAAGATGGATGTGTGGTTTTTCACGAATGAACGCACTAAAGGAAATAAATGATATTGTGCTCACAAGTAGGTGATACAATATTAACCTATAACCTTGTCACCTGGTAAGAAGAGCATAAGAACTAGATTATAATAGATAGGATGTTGTTCATGTTAACATGTTATTTGGAATAGTGAAATATTATATATTAATTTAAGGTAGATTTCATGTTGTGAATGATATGAGGACATACCTTTTGAACTTTGCATGTTTTGCTCACACACATTGCTAGAGTTCAAGGGACTTCACGATAGGTTCAAACATCATTGAAACATTGAATGTGCCAAATGTCATTTGTGGTTTATGGTTCCATTAATGACTTCCACATAGGTACTAGGTTATTGTCACACTTGGAGCCTTGAGGATGAAGCAATATTGGGTGCACACATTACAACACAACAGATGTTCTTTTAACTAGCGGAAATTGAAAGTTGGCCAAATTATTCAAGTTTGTCATGGCATTAATTATTTGTTTTCAAAATATAAGTCCTCATGTGAGAGTGTAAGTAATTGCATTAACTATTATATTTAGTGACTTTTAGTGACTTTTAGTATATGAAGTTTTGTAATACATGCACATCTTTTGTCAATATATTGTTTGAAATATACCATAATGTTTGACTAAAAGTAGAGTAAAACCCCTTAATAGATATAATCTTACATATTGTCACAGGGTTATTGGTATTCAGTGTATGCGTTCATATGTAGTGTATCAAAATCTTTATATCCTTTTTAGTTATATGATAGTTAGTGTTTGATACACTTAAAACGAACGCATACACTTCCTATTACTAACCCTATGAGAGTAAGTAACATTAAATGTAAACTCAAACACTAAATATCCACTGTGGTGATATATGGAAGTTACATATAGGAATTTAGTATTAGTAAGGATGTGAGAAAAAAATACAACAATGATAAAAGGAGAAAGGAGATGGCAATAGGGAAGGTGGTGGTGTATTCATGTATAAAACTAATTATGAAAGAGTTGAAGAATAGTGTTGACCAAGTTAGGGTGGTAACAACTTTAAATAATATATGTTGAATTATTCATTTGATGGTTGGGGCAACGAAAAGCCAAGCTAAATATACATTGTCTATTATTGACAAGAAGCGGGAAATTGAGTCAGAAGGTTTGAATTAACGTCCAAAGGAGACCAGGCGGGAAAGGCATCCAAAGAGGATGCCCAAAGCGGAGGCGGGTAGTATAAAGAGCCCAACCCCCCCAAATGCTGGTTCTTTCTTTCATGTCCCAATCTTGAGATTGCTGCAAGCTCTCTAAGTTGGAGCTGTAATACACGGTTTGTGTACGTTTCCATTCATGAGCAACTAATTACAACAAATATCTACGAGTTCAGTTGTTTCAAATAGGTTATATATAGATTAATAGAGAATCACCCGAATAAATAGGCGGATTTTGCGGAATTGTTTGGGTCGGTCGACCCAAACCCAGCCTTACAGTGTGGGTGCTCTCTGTTGTGAGCCTGAACCCATCCTGCCTCAAGGTTTGGGTCGATCGACCCAAACCCAGCCCTACAGTGTGGGTGCTCACTGATGTGAGCCTGAACCCATCCTGCCTCAAGGTTTGGGTCGATCGACCCAAACCCAGCCCTACAGTGTGGGTGCTCATTGTTGTGAGCCTGAACCCATCCTGCCTCAAGGTTTGGGTCGATCGACCCAAACCCAGCCCTACAGTGTGGGTGCTCACTGTTGTGAGCCTGAACCCATCCTGCCAAAAGGTTTGGGTCGATCGACCCAAACCCAGCCCTACAGTGTGGGTGCTCACTGTTGTGAGCCTGAACCCATCCTGCCAAAAGGTTTGGGTCGGTCGACCCAAACCCAGCCCTACAGTGTGGGTGCTCACTGTTGTGAGCCTGAACCCATCCTGCCAAAAGGTTTGGGTCGGTCGACCCAAACCCAGCCCTACAGTGTGGGTGCTCACTGTTGTGAGCCTGAACCCATCCTGCCAAAAGGTTTGGGTCGGTCGACCCAAACCCAGCCCTACAGTGTGGGTGCTCACTGTTGTGAGCCTGAACCCATCCTGCCAAAAGGTTTGGGTCGGTCGACCCAAACCCAGCCCTACAGTGTGGGTGCTCACTGTTGTGAGCCTGAACCCATCCTGCCAAAAGGTTTGGGTCGGTCGACCCAAACCCAGCCCTACAGTGTGGGTGCTCACTGTTGTGAGCCTGAACCCATCCTGCCAAAAGGTTTGGGTCGGTCGACCCAAACCCAACCCTACAGTGTGGGTGCTCACTGTTGTGAGCCTGAACCCATCCTGCCAAAAGGTTTGGGTCGGTCGACCCAAACCCAGCCCCAAAGTGTGGATGCTGTGTATAGTGAGCCTGAACTCATCCTGCCTCGAGGTTTGGGTCGCTCGACCCAAACCCAGCCCTCTAAGTGTGGGTGTTGTCTTTAGTGAGCCTGAACCCATCCTGCCAGAAGGTTTGGGTCGATCGACCCAAACCCAGCCCTCTAAGTGTGGGTGCTCTCTGGAGTGACTCTAAACTCATCCTGCCAAAAAGTTTGGGTCGCTCGACCCAAACCCAGCCCCCTAAGTATGGGTGCTCATTATCGTGACCTTAAACCCATCCTGCCAAAAGGTTTGGGTCGCTCGACCCAAACCCAGCCCCCTAAGTATGGGTGCTCCTTGTCGTGACCTTAAACCCATCCTCCCAAAAGGTTTGGGTCGGTCGACCCAAACCCAGCCTCTAAGTGTGGATGGGATCTGGATGACAGTGTGGCCACTGGCCATCCAAAACCTTTACGAACCCAATGGCATATTAGTCATATGAACTTGTATGAGCACTGAGTATTTGCAATTTTGTTTATATATGATGGTTTTTGTGGTCTTCGATTTGAACCTACAATTTTTGTGATTTTTTGACAATGTTCAATGTTCATGTGTGTAGGCAGAATGGATGGGTTTAGTGAAATTGGGGATTGGTCATCTGATGACATGGCCACTTGGCCATCTGCATCTGATGATGACTTAGACATTGTCGGGGAGGCTACTATGGCTGACAGTGCGGATGAAGATCATTTGGATTTACCTTCGTCTTCCGTACCGCAGTGTCCCATTGTTGAATGTACGGGACTTTCAAGGGCTTCGTGGGTGAATTTGGAGGTGATACTTCTTAACGATAGTGGAGTTGTTGTGGCGGAGGGGATTTGCCGTAACACCCATCCGCAAGATTGCATTGATGAAAACCCGCTTGGCACCGAGGACGTTGGGGTTGTCATATTGGAGTCGGTCGTTCATTCCGAGGTGGATCCCACTCATAGGTTCTCCCTCCGCAGGTGGCCGTTGAGGAATGTCACAATTGATGGAGTTAGCTTGCGTGAACATGAGCAACGACACATTCAAATCAAAAAGGAGGTGCAAGCAAACATGCGGCCGCGCAAGGGTCAAAGAAAGTACGATACATTGGCACGTCCTGCTCCGTCTGCAACTGATTGTAAACGTCAAAGGTTGTTCGGGGAGGAGTCCATTAGAGAAGTTGCCACAAAGGATTGTTGTGTGCATCGTTGTTGCCAATTGTTTCCAAGGGATAAATTGAAGGCCATCCGCAAAGAAATGTGGCTTGGAGATTTCCGTCTAAGATCCACAAGAAAACTTGATGTCCATAGGGCGATACATGTGAATGGGATGGGTCGCAAGGTCATCACCATTGAAAGCATGGACGTGTGTTGTAAGGCATGGTACACCATTCACGGTATGTCGAAAGCGGACTTTTATCGACAAGCTACTTATGCCAAGGAAGGCCGCCGGTCCCGTCACCATGGTAATGTGGGTTTAAAGAAGCCTAGGGAAGCAACAAGGCAAGCAACGGCCACTCTAGCAACCATCATTGTCCCCCTTGCCGATGCAATGCCGCATAAAACACGCACGCTCACAACCGGTGAAAAGGTTGTGGAGAAAGTTCTTCCCACATGCACAAAATGAAAAGACATATTGTTGGACGTGAATGCAGTTGGCGAGAAGATTGGGTTGGAGCCAATTTCATTGTCAAAATTGAGTGCAATTAAGAAACAAAACTTTAGCGAATACATTACAAAAAGACGAGGGGACAAATTTGCCAGGTGCTCTAATTGCGAGAAGTTGAAGCGCCTCCGGGATGCACACACGATGGGTACCGAGTCATATGTAGCGCATCAATTGAACTATTTCAAGCACGTAAACATGCAAGAGGCACACCGTAATGATTATTACACAAATAGAGCTTTGTCCATCTCCAGGCCCTTGGAGGTTCTTACGGTCATCCATGACAAAATGGACCATGCCAAAACAGCCTCTCCATGTTTTGCAAATCGAATCAAGGCCACGGATGGGTTTTTTAAGTTGCATGTATCGGTTACAGGTGAACTTCGAAACAATGTCATGACATACCCTAAATGTTGTGGTTTTTTATTCCGTGATGTACTTGAGAACATGGATTCACTCAAAATGGTTTAATTATATCTAATCACGTTGGGTTGGCATTACAAGAATGATTGCACATGGACACGGTGATGTCAAGTTTGCTCATTATGCTCTTGATTTGTATCCAGCGGATTCAAACCACACAATAGGATCATTTGCAAGGCTTTTACGTGATTTAGAGAAACCGCCAGCCTATTCTTCAGGATTGTTATTTGAAAACACGGGTTCAACACCTCTATATGAAGCGTTGTTGGATGGAAAAGATGTATGCTTTCATTCGTTGCCAGAGCCACCCAGTGATCCCGTGATTGCCAAAAAGTTGCCTCCCACTTTGCGTGTCCAATTGGACAATTGTGCCAAGGACAATAAAAGTAGATATGTTTTTGCATATTGGTCGTTGTTGGTTGCGAAAGGCATTTTCAAGGAGGTTTTTGTGTCCTTCCTATTGGTAGGCCACACGCACGATGATATTGATGCATCTTTTGGGCGGTGGAGCATGAAGTTGCGGGAGGAGGATTTCCCTACAATCCCGTTATTAATGAAGTCGTACATGGATTTGGATAACGTTCCGGTCATCCCCCATATGATTGAGGAGGTGCCAGACTTCAAGGCATTTATAGAACCTTATATTCGAAGTGGAGCTCACCGATTGATCGGGCATACGAAGGCACAACAATTCCGCTTCTATATGCGTGACGATGGTGTCCCGGCCATGCAATACAAGTTGTTGTGCACGACACAAGACTGGAGCCCGCCGGAGGGTCTTCTTGTGTGGCGCGTGGATGCGGATGGAAAGACCATGTTACCGGATGGGGAGCCTAGGCCTTGCAAGCCAATAGCCATGAAGAATTTGGAGGATATTTTGAAAGGTATATCAGGCTTCATACAATATTGGGAGAGTTTGAAAATAGCGGATGTTGGCGGATCATGTTGGCATCGTTATGGGAGTTGGATACATTATTGGACACGTGTTCGTGCCGCCTTGGCAGACCTCCACCAAGATAGCCCTCATACTTTGAGGCATGGATTTTGGCCACAAACACGAGTCGATGTACAAGCTTCGGAGCCTAGTCTTTTGGGAAATGGAGAGGTTCGAGAGGAGTTTGATGTGGACGACCATTACGTGGGGCCGGCTAGTAGTCGTCCGCCACCATCTTTCCGCATTGCAGTGGATTGTCATGAAGGTTATATGCTCATTTTACGTCCTGGAGACGAGACATATGCAAAGCCAGTGTGGGTGGCAAGAGCTTTGTCCAAACCCAATTTTGTAACTTCCAGCCCTCATTTTCGACAGATACAAGTGGAGTACTATCGACCGACAGCAAGGAATGAAGATGTGATTCGGCATTATACATGCTGGGATACAAACCCTAACTTTCGGTGGAAGGTGGATTCTGAGCACGGTCCATCTTGGGTAGATACAGATTCCATATTCATAGCATGGAAACCACGGAAAAACCATAGTGGATCAGTGTCCATCCCTCAAAAGTACATAACTTTTGCAAAAGACAACCTTGCTCGGATTGCACAAGAAGCAACCCACGTTGAATGAGAAGTTGGTAGGATTGTGTTAGCATGATTATAATTTAATACGTAATTATAGCAATATAAATTACACATATGTGTGCTCTTCAAAATTGGGGCAGAGTTTGGGTAGAACTTACGAATACTATATTGTTTGGAGTTGGATGAATATCCATTTACTATATTTAAAAAAAAAATGAAGTTCATCTTATTATTATGTTTGGGACTATATTGTCGAATGAAGAAATATGCATTTATTACATGCACTTTGTATGTTGCAATGTCTATATTCTATTGTGTATGCTAATAATAGAAATCAGTTTATATGTTTTTTGGGTGAAACTTGTTTGGAGTGCTCTACCCAATGTGTTTTTGTTGATGAAGTTGGTGTCGAATGCTCTACCATATGTGCTTATGTCCGCACATCATAGATTTGGGATATTAGAACATATAATATAATTGAGATTGTTGACAATATAGTTTCGGGCCTCTTCAAGTTCTTTTATCCATATATTAATTTGAGACTAGAGAAAGTCTCAATTTAACGAATATAGTGTTTAATGATTAAATATTGGAAATAATAAATCATCACTTTGTCTTGTATTGGAATTAACATTGACCAATTAATGAAAGTATTGTTGAGAATTGAAGATGCATTGGCCAATGGTTACGAAGACAATTGTGATACTCAAAGACTATTGTTCTCAAAATACTATTGTTCTACAATCTCATGACGAGATGGAAACTTACAACCACTGTCACACATGCAATATTGAATGAGAAATATTGAGAGGAAACCTTGAGAGAAATGAGAGTAAAAGATGATTGAATGATGTTTTAGAGTGAAGATAGCAACCCTATTGTCTGATTAATGAACTATAATGTGAAAAATGCTTGTAAGAGACACTAATCAAGCCTTCATTGAAAATTTGTACTATGGGTTTTGGTTTATTTCAGTCATAGCAAAAACGCTAACTACAGTCATGATTGGCAATTTTCATGGAGTCTTGAACTTCAATTGGTTATTTCTCAAACTCAACCAATTCATCCATAACCAACCTTTAGTTCTCCACTTTAATTGGTACCAACTTATAGTTCACTTAAAGAAGACATTGCACTAAAAATTTCGTGTACTTGTGAGCCCAAAATGGTGCCCACATGGGGTGGTTAACTCTTCAAAACCAATTTTAGTTTGACTTTGAGGTGTTATGATTATTCACAAAACATAAAAAGAGTGAAGTGTGGTGTGGATTTAAGTTTAGGCATTAGAATGTGTTGTGTAGTTATTTCAAGGTTTGATTTCAATAAGAGGATGCCTTGATGATGTGAGTAGGGGGTAAGGTGAGGCAAGGTGAGCTCCACGGGTTAAATGCCCACTTTTGGATCCACATTGTTAGTTTAGGAAGAAGGAAGCTTGGTGGATGGGGATTAGTCCCTACTTTGGAGGAGAGGGTTAAAGGATTGTGATTGGAGGTGCTAATCCTCTCACCCTATCCTCACCTCTCTCTCCCTCTCTCCCTCTCTCCCTCTTTGCTACTTAAGGTGTTTTTTCTCTCATTTGCCTCTCTCTCCATCGAGCGCTCTCAAGGGAGCAAGTTCTTAAAGAACTTGAGCCACGTGTATGGGTTGATTAGTTCTTAGTGTAGTTAATAAGTTTAGTCTTTTTCTAAACACCTCCCAAGGGGAGGGAGTTCTTAGAGTGCATCCTTACATATGGAGATTAGGTAGGGCTAGTGAATTTAGAGTGTTAAGGATTAGTTTTAACCACTAAGTAATAGGCTTCATTATTAGGATTAGCGGATGTAGTTAGTTAATTAAGAGGTTTAGATAGGGTGGACCAAGGCCCACGAAGAAGGAGTCAAGCTAAAAGCTTGATTAGTGTGGGGAAGACTATCCACGGCCTAGCTGCATCACATTCTGGTTTCCAGCAGACTGAGAGCCCGAGGCTGAGCTGCATCACATTCTGGTCTCCAGCAGACTGAGAGCCCGAGGCTGAGCTGCATCACATTCTGGTCTCCAGCAGACTGAGAGCCGAGGCCTAGCTGCATCACATTCTGGTCTCCAGCAGACTGAGAGCCGAGGCCTAGCTGCATCACATTCTGGTCTCCAGCAGACTGAGAGCCCGAGGCTGAGCCGAGGCCTAGCTGTATCACATTCTGGTCTCCAGTAGACTGAGAGCCCGAGAGGCTGAGCCAAGGCCTAGCGTGGGGCGTATACAACGAATATATTTGGGGGCTGGTAGTTAGCTAAGGTTTAGCTTAAATTGAATGGTGGAACCAACCGAATCATAGACCATGTTATGCCATTTTAGACTAGATTAGTTAGTGTGCGAGTGTGGAGTTATTAGGCTAGTTAGAATCAAGTGTGGCCTTAAGGGCAACTGTGTTGGAGTGTGTTAAACCATTGAGGATAGTGTTTTTAAACACTTGAACCTCGTGGCCAAAATAAATCACTTGCATTATTAATGGAGGAAGTGGAGGATATCCACACTAACAAGACAAAGGAGGTCAGACCAACGGAGGAAGCCGAAGACTCTAGCAATGGTCGAATAACAAAGAGAATACTCAAAGGCCAAAGAGGAATATCCTTGAGAGCTTGTGTTGCCAAGGCCGCCGGTTGGACCCTTGAAAAGGCCAACGCGACCAAAGCCAAGAGGCTACCACTAATAAATAAAGTGATTAAAAAATGACATAAACACCTTGGTACGCGAATAGATCATTCTTTTGATACAAACAATACATGTGATTCTCAACACCATCACCCGGACTAGGACGCTTAAGGGGGGTGGTTTTGGCCTCACAGTACTTGACCATAAATTCTTGTCCTTGAGACTCCTTGACCCACAAAGTGGCTCAGGAGACATTGGTCCCTAAAAGTATTTAAGGATTAAGCATGACACCTTGCCCATATTCATCTCATGAATGGAAAGTGTGTGATCCAACTCTGGGTGTATAAAATTGGACACTTATTTCCAAAAGCATGTAAGATTGAACAAAGTATCTAAAATAGTCCCAAAGAGGCACTAGTTGTTAAGACTAGGCAATAGTCGGGTAGAGTCAATACTGCAAGTGACCAGCAAGGGCCATGTGTTGGTATATATATTCTTTGTATTAATTACAGTAATGGGGCTTAGCCGCCACTTAGCCACCTACGGCCTAATTTGTATAGCCTGCCTGTACTATCTTTAATTACCTTGATTATACCCTGGACCCACTGCCTTGGGGGCAGTGCAGTCACCTGGCCGGTACTACAGCTACTTACAGAGTCATCTATAGGTCGTCCAGGCTATGTAGCTACATGCTACCTTAACACTCCTCCTCGAGCTATAGCGACTACCTCATTAAAAACTTCACTGTATAAAAACCCAAAGGGAAAACCAGCAATGAAGAAAATAATGTAGTCTAGGTAGAGGTAAGTTTGTGTAAGGTTTTCATTCCTGCTTCTTCCACTAGCTTTCTATGCTTGTAGGCTGGTAAGGCTTTAGTAAGCATGTCTATTATGTTGTTTTCGGATTCGATCTTCTTTATCTCAATCTGACATGTTTTTATAAGGTCTTGAGCAAATCCAAATATGTATGGGTTGATATGCTTTACCCTATCAGCCTTAATGAACCCGGTGTTCATTTGGGTGACACACGCTGCATTATCCTCAAATATGACCGTTGGTTTGAAACTCTGATTCATCTTGCATTGTTTGGCTAAAATCTCTTGCATCGTTCTGAGCCACACTGCTTCCCTGGATGCTTCATGAAAGGCTAGAAGTTCAGTGTGATTTGTGGATGTAGCAGTCACGGTTTGCTCGGCCAATTTCTACGATATCAGTGCTCCATTTTTTATGAATATGTAACCGGTTTGAGATTTGCATGTCACTTTGTCTGTTTTGAAGCCGGAGTCGGCATATCCCGTGATTTTTCCTTTTGTGTCATTTTTGTAGTACAGTCCGAGGTCTTCCGTTCTTCGTAAGTATCGGAGTAGGTGTTTGACACCATTCCAGTGGTGGGCAGTCGGTTTTTGACTGTGTTTCGCAAATATGTTTGTGGCGAATGCGATGTCTGGTCTTGTGTGCGTGGTCAGGTACGTGAATGCTTCAACCGCTGTGAGTTATTTTGACCTGTCCACTATCCCCTCCTCCTTCGAGCAAGGTTGGTACGAGTCATCGTCACTGTGGCTCCTCCCGGTCATTGGCGCAGCCAATGCATGGGCTTCGTCCATCTGGAAGAACTTGAGGAGCTTGCGGGTGTAAGCTTGTTGGTGTAGGAGGACGCCATTCGGAAAGTGTTGGATTTGTAAACCAAAACAAAATAAAGTCTTTCCGAGCAATTTCATATCAAACTGGGCCGTGAGTAAGGTTTCGGTGTGCTTATACAATGATGGGGATCCGATCAGATTTAGATCGTCCACATACACGGCCATAATCAGATATTCTGAATTCTGAGTCAAAGTGAAAATGCATGGTAGAGCCGGGTCATGCAAAAATCCATGTAAAATCAGAAAGTCTTGGAGTAGATGATACCACATTTTACCGTCTTGCTTTAAGCCGTATAGTGCCTTACATATGCGTAGGCCGAGAAATTTTCCGGGTGAGGGGGTGAGCAACCTGGGTAGAAAATCTGGAGGGCGTGAGATATACAAGAGCATATCCAAGTTCCCGTACAAGTACGTTGTTACAAAATCCATGAGAAATATTTCAAGGCCGAAATGGACTGCGAATGCTAACAAGTACTTAAATGATGTGATATCCAAGACGGGGAAATAAGTTTGGTCGAAGTCCTCTCCCGGTCGCAGTAAGAAACCTTGAGCAACAAGGCGGACCTTGAATCTGAGCAATTTGTCATTTGCATCAATTTTCCTGGAAAATATTAGTTTGTGGCCCACTGGTGGTTTTGTGAGTTCAGTAGATACCTCTCTGAATACTTGGTGTTTCCTGAGAGAAGCGTATTCGGTCTCAAGAGCTTTGCTCCAGTCTGGCCATTCAAGTGAGGCCTTAGCCTCGGTAAGTGAGGTTGGATCCGGTGCAACTTCGGTATTGAAAGTCGTTCAGTGTACCTTTGTGGACTTGGAGGTTAGTGGAGCTAACCTTTTACTGGGTAGTACATTGTCTATCCCGGGTAGTGGGTTCCGAAGTACTCTAGGGTCCGAATAGAAACCATCAGGAATTTGTTCCGCTAGGTCTTTAAGGTTGATGAATTTGGTGACTTCCGTGTCGGCCAAAGAGGTTCGGGGATTCGGGTTTAAGGTCAATGTTTCTCGAGCCTGAAAGTTTAGTGGTGTCGGCTTGACGGTTCGGTCAACCGGTGGGGTGGGGAATATGTATTCAATGAACTTACAGTTGGCTAGCCGAGCTTTGAGGATGGCCCCGGTCTTGGGATCCATATATCTGATGATGCTGGGGGAGTCATATCCGAGGTTGTCGAGGTCACCTTCAAACCCTCAGCAAACTTAGACGGTGTAACCCGCTGCTGACCGGTTTACATGGAAGTTACTCCCACCAAAATTAGATTCTCTTAGTTTCCAAAACTTGTGAAGGTGTCCGTTAATTCTTTGTTGACTAATTCTTGTGATCTTTAATTTATCGCTTTTGAAATCCTCTTGGAATCGTTGACCTGAGGTTACAAGTTTATGTTCCCCGAAATCTAATATTAAAGTGCTCTCTAAAAAACTACTTTCCCTAGTTCTTAATCATCTATTCGCTCTTGCATCTTTCATGGTTTGAAAGATCTCGTAAGATAATCTTATTTCTTCAATTCCGGAATGTTGTATTTGAAGATCCATTTTTATAAATCTCCAAGGAGAAAGTGCCTTAGGTTTTCGAGATTATGTTCCCCGAAATCCTAATGTCGAGGTTAAGTGTTTCAAGGGAAACTCTAAATGTTGCAAACAATATCTTTCATGGTTCGAATGCATCTAATCTTCATTACTTTCTAAGAATATTCCGAGAATGTCTTCATAAAGAGTTTCTAGTTCAAAACATATTCTTTAACATTATGAAAATCTTGAGAATCATCTTGCCTCTTTAACCTTGATTATATTGTTCTGATGGTATCCTTGGTCCTTCAACATTCCAAATTCACTTGAGAATATTTGAGGGATTAGAATCCTTGTTGATTCTAATTGTATATGGTAAACCGATTTCCACTTAAAGATGTTTGATTACTATCACCCTCATTTATGAGGTATTAAACTCATGGCCTAAATTTCCCCAAGTGTTCCCCTTAGATGCTTTGAAATCCCCTTAAGCTAATTCCCTTTGAATTGGATTTGGCACCGCGTAATAATTTAGTATCTAGTCATACCCGGTATGACGTGATGGTAAGCCGGTAAGCCCACAACTTACCTTCCTCAAATATGAGTGACTTGTGCTTTTACTGTAATAATTTATCTTACTTGGCCGGCTTGAGGTCGGGGATTAACTCGAGTGTACCGCCGAATGAGATTTCCTCCTCTCTGTAATTATTTCCCTTCGGGTCTTTCGGCTCGAAATTCTCCTTCGTCAAAGGTCTTAGTTACCGGAGCAAACTTAATCCGAAGCTTTGACTAATTTGCCTTAGTGTAGTAACATGTGCTAATATCCTCCGAGTTAGGATTTGAGAACCTCAGCTAAATATTTTAACACTTTAGAATGCCCTCCGAGTTAGGGTATGTATTTGCCTTGGCTAGCTATCTTCGTGCATGATTGTCTTCAATGCCCTCCGAGTTAGGGCTCAAGTATGCCTCGGCTATTCGCATTAATATTCCAATGCCCTCCGAGTTAGGGCTCGAATACCTCGGCTAATAGCATTAGTATTCTAATGCCCTCCGAGTTAGGGCTCGAATGCCTCGGCTAATTGCGATGCTAGCTCGATTGCCCTCCGAGTTAGGGCACGAAAACCTCGGCTAAATATACTAGCTTGAGAGAGTGCTAGAGGCTCCGACACTCATGTAGAGTTTGCGTGTTCAAATGAAGTGTATTAGGTGCCTTAAGTTTGGCCTCTTATATAGTGTTCAACATCTATGTTTAATTGGATGTGGCGGTTAGGTCTAACTTCCCCTAATGCCACATGTTCATTTTCGGCTATTTTTAGCCCTGTATCCGGTTACCGTCTAATTTTAGCCTGCCCGGATCTATTTACAGCAGTTATAATATCCGAATGTAAAATGTACTTGTGAAGTTCATTCGTTGGATTTCTTGGCTTATCCTAGATGTGCCTCGTGGTTCGGTTATCATCCATGGGCCTTATTCATCCGGAATGCCACTATTCATTGAAAGGGAATAGTTTATGTTCATCTAAAAAGGACTTTCATCCCTTTTTAGGCATGTCTTTCATCTACCCTTGCTTAGGTGTTCACTAGCAACTAACTATCTATCCTACTTAGTTGCTCGTTCGTTCTCAAGTATGGTGACGGCGTTCCCGGCTTGATGTGAGTCCCCGGCGCGTTCCCGGTGCGTTCCCGAGCCGTCTCGTGCGTTCCCGTACGCTCCCCGAGTTCCCGAGCCGCCTTGACGCGTTCCCGGGCCGCTACATAACCGGGAGGCCGGTCCTCGTCCGGTCTTCAAGGCCTTCGCTTCCTGGCTTGCCACCTGTCCTCTCTTCTCTCTCCCGGGTATCCGGTTGTCTCCTACGTCCTCTGCTTGCCCCGCTGCTCTCTCCCGCGGTCCTCGACCGTTGCTCCTCCCAGTGTTCAACCTTCGTGGTTCTTCGATTGCTGCTCCTCAGTGCTCGTCTCTTGTAATCCTCGACCTTTGCTCTTCTCTTCTCCTTTCTGTCTGCTGGGGCTGGGAGGGTGTACAGAGGTATATGGCCTCGGATCGGTGAGTGCCTAAGGTTCTACGCTGCGGTTTAGGAACAGGTGCTCAAACCTGGCAGCCAAATACGCGTAGATGGGTGATGTTGGGTGGCCGGCCGGCAAGGAGTTCATATGGGGTCTGCTGGTTGAATAAGGTTGGTCTCAACCGTAGGAGGGTTGCGGCATGAAGGATTGCGTGGCCCCATAATGAATTTGGGAACTTAGCGTGGATGAGGAGAGGTCTGGTTACTAACTGTATTTTCTTAATGAAGGCTTCCGCAAGACCATTTTGTGAGTGTTCGTAAGGTACAGCATAGGTAAGGGTGAAACCTGATGCGGTACAATAATCCTCAAATGCATGTGACCTGTATTCCAATACATTATCTATTCGGAGGAACTTGACAGGGTGTTCGGGAAAGTGGTTTTTATAGCGTATCATAATTGCAAAAATTCTGGAAAATACAAGGTTCCTAGTGGTCAAGAGGGCTACCTCTAGATGGCTTCCCGAAGCATCTATGAGCACTAGAAAATATCGAAATGAATTTGAAGGTGGGTTGATGGGTCCACAGATATCACCTTGAATTCGATGAAGCAGCGGTGGTAATTCGGTGGGGAGTTGCCACTGGGACGGCCTCTTGATCATCTTGCCTTAAATGCATGTCTCGCAGGGGGTTATTTTGCTAGCATCCGCAGTGGTAAGGTTATGGCCAGCCAGGAGGGGGAGCATCCTCCGAAATATAATAGTGCCAGGGTGCCCAAGCCTTTTATGCCATATATCTGAGAGGGCGGCCGCCATGAGATATAGGCCAGTTTTCCGGGCTAAGTTGCGGGCTCTTGCACCAGGACCTTTATCCCGTGCAGCCAGGCTAACTTCTTTCTCAGCCCTAGGGGTGGGGCTAATCGCTTTGATAGCGATCTCATATAGGCCATTGACTCCCGCTATGGCGGTAGCGAGGGTCCTCTGTCCCTGCCGGAGTTCAAGCGCCTCTTCATCATTCTCTATCTTGGTAGAGACGTAGATACCATTTGTCCTTAGGTTCCGGTAGCTGATCAGGTTCCGGGGGGCATCGGAAGCATACATAGCGTCCCGACATGTCATCGGGTGATTTTCGGGCAGCAAAACAGTTGTTGTACCTTCTTTGAAAGTTATGTTTTTTTGTCCTACTATTGTGGTAACGTGGCTAGTCCGCCAACCTATGTTACCAGTCGGGAATGAGAAAAACGTCAGACTCCTCAAGATGGTATGTGTGGAGGCACTGTCCAAGAGGGCAGTCTCCATACCTTGAGTCATTGGAGTTGTGACAGTCATGTAATTCTCTACATCCATATCTGAGATAGATGGAAGTAAGACTGCATGAGACTCTCTGTTTTGGCTACGTAACTTCTGTAGCTCTTTATACATCTCAATTATGTATGTTGATGCTTGGTAATCCCTAGCATAATGGCTTGGACGGCCACACTTGTCGCATGAAGATGAATTTTGCTTTGAAGCTTTGTGTTTTGGCGGGACATACCTCGGTTTTTGGTCTCTAGGCTTAAATTTGAATGGCCTAGGTGGAGGCCAACGCTTGGCGATTGGCGTGGAGCCTCCGAGAGGTGGACAGCTGGTACTCCATTTGATGATCTAGCAGCTATCATGGTGTGGATCTCACGTGCGGGCCTCGACTCTGCATTTTTAAATAACAAAGCCTGATGTTTCTCTGCAAGAAGGAGGTGAGACATCAACGTGCTATGTTTGGTAAAATTCATATTTCGGTATTGCTGTGCAAGGATTGCAGAAGCAAGTGGAAAGGTGAAGAGAGTCTTATCGATCAACTGTGCATCGGTGACTTGTTTGCCACATAAACGAAGTTGAGCATAAATGCAGATTGTTTGCTCATGATGGAATTTGTCATGTAGTTGAGTCCACAAATCAGCAGGGTGATCTACTTGGATGTACTGCTCTCTCAAAGATGGATGTATGTGCCTTCGTAGAATAAGCAATGTTTGACACTTGAGAACATATGGCCGACCCTCGGTCGTTGTTTTGTCTAGGTATATTGTTAGTTCCTCGACACCTAGAACTATCTTAGCATCATTTGCCCATTCTAGGAAGTTCAATCCCTCTGCAGCAAGAGGGCTGAACCTAAAGGCTTTAAGGAATGGACCAGAATCTACTGGAGGTCTACTTATTGTGGCCATGGTTACAACCTGATCCGAAGAAGATGCCATATCGGGGCAACTTTGTAATCTGGTTGTAACGGGTGAACTACATTTGTGTATTCTGATGCAATGCTTATACTAGAGTGATGATATTTTTTGGTTTCGGCCTATTACAGTCTGTTATGATTAGTTGTATCAGCTTAAGTATACAAATATACTTCTGATCTAGCAAAAATGGGGTTATATAGACCCTGGTCTAATCTGATAATGATTCAGACTTCAAAACAAACGAAACCGAAAGTTGAATCAAGTGTGTATCCTACTACTTGTGTAGATGTGGCCTGATCTAGGAGTTTAGGTTCGGTACAACAGTTCTAAGTTCGCAAATCAGTTTAGAACCGGACCTAAAACTTATGAAAAAAAAATAAAAAATTGTAATATCTTATCCGGAGTTAGAGTGCGGCAGTCTGCTGCTGTCTGAGGTTGAGAAGACTTTAGGTGGTCTTGGCAGCTGGAACTTGATTGTGTTGTTGCTTTAGTAGCAGCGATAGTCGGCAGCTCCGGGCGATCATCGGTCCATTGGCTGCATCAGCTAGGGAGTGGCTGCAGTAGCTACATCGATTTCATGCGATCGAGGCGATGGCGGCAGCGATCGAAGTGTTGCAGTTGAAAGGTGTTGCGGCGGCAGCAGCAAGCAAGCAAGCAACCTAAACAATATGAGTTTTCATCTAAGTATCTCTCGGTTTGCTGTCTAAGCTGGTTTCTAGTGTTCTGGTGCTAGGAGCGACTTGATCTAAGGTAAATTAGAGACAAGATTGATGCTCGATTAGAGCTTCCGCATGGTGTTGCGGAGAAAGAAACTAGACAGCAAGTAGAAGGCGAGAGAGAGAGAGAGAACTAAGCAGGAATGAGAGGGGATTTTTTTTTAAACTAGGCAGGTGTATTGAGCAATCGTGATTGATAACGTGTTAAGACTAGGCAATAGTCGGGTAGAGTCAATACTGCAAGTGACCAGCAAGGGCCATGTGTTGGTATATATATTCTTTGTATTAATTACAATAATGGGGCTTAGCCGCCACTTAGCCACCACTTAGCCGCCTATGGTCTAATCTGTATAGCCTGCCTATACTATCTTTAATTACCTTGATTATACCCTGGACCCACTGCCTTGGGGGCAGTGCAGTTACCTCGCCGGTACTGCAGCTACCTACATAGTCGTCTATACGTCGTCCAGGCTATGTAGCTACAGGCTACCTTAACACTAGTCAAAGATATATTACTACTAGCACTAATTCTAGATACCTAGAACATGCTCAGACCCTAATTCAAGAGTTTGAGGTGGTTAAAGTGAAGATTCTTTTTTTTTTAAGTGTTGACAAAGGACCTCCCAATTATGTTGACAATTGACTTTAGAATGATGAATATTTGGAATACATAGTAATCCAAACGTTCATCATTTTTTTCATCCTTGATGGACGTCTACAACCTGATTTTTTTTTGCAAATTCTCATAACATTTACCATATATGCTCACCCAAAGTAATTCTAACATTATGTCAATCTTAAATGATCACACATTCCAATGATCTCAATCAATACATATTGGACGCCCTCCTATTGATTTAAGGTGGCAATTTCAACATCCCACGTGTTGATAACCCCCTCTGGCCTCTTCCTCTAGCAATGTCCACTCATGAACATTCAAAACGGCCTTACATGAGATGGTGGCCACATTCCAACTTGCACATTTGACAAGGGGCGCAAGCATGGTCAAGTACACAACTCCATTACCTTGCACAGGTTTAAGTGAAAGAGATTCAAAACTATAAACTAACATTGAATTTTTTAAGGAGAAAATCATAAACATTTGAATAACACATTGATCTACAAAGCCAAGCAATTTATGTTGACAACTTTTTTTTTTTTAGAAGTTCAAGAAAAGTCTACATATTTTAGAAGACGGTGCAAATAGTGTGCAACTAGATATAATGAACACGTAATTTTCTAGAATTTGTTTAAAAAATGATGAAATTACGTTAAATTTATATTTTTCTACAAATTTTGTAATGGTGCCCTCAAGTTTATAATTCAAGAAAAAAAAATCCAACTTCAAATTATTTAAGGTCATGAAATCTATGTCCAAAACCAAATTTATCCATTATGTTTTGAGCACTACTTTTAATGATAAGTTTTGGACATCTCATCTTGATATTTTATATTTGAGTGCTAAACACAACAATATAAGGGCATCATGAAAACAATTCAAATTGAAACAACATTTTGCTAATACTTTTAAGCGTTTGACCCCCCAAAAAAAATGGTTTTAGTATATTGGAGTATTTTTTCTGTAAACTTGACCGTGCTTGCTCCCCAAGACAAATCTACTCTTTCATATGTTGGCCCTCCCTATTCTTTATGAAAGTGCTCATACAACAAGTTCCTTGAAGATACCACACCAAGGGTTTGCCAACATCGATAAAGTCAATTTTCCTTCTCCGGAACCTCTTGCACATGGAAACATGTTCCAAGAGTATCTTTTACATTTGAATAACTTATTCCACTCACTATGAAAATAAAAATAAAACTCCGCCTTGTGTGCTGTATAAACGAATCCATTGACTCCACTAAGATATTTTGCCATGTTGCCCTCCTATGGGCATTGTCAACTCCAAAGACAATTTTGGCCATTTGATCATATTGGGAGGTGTCTTAGCAATCGCAAATCACAAAAGACCATCATTTCAAATTTCTTACCTCAAAGTTGAGATGTGAAAGTTACAAGAAGTCTAAATGAAGCTTTTCTTCTCCTTAAACAAGTACTTTAAGAAGAAAGTCTAATCTCATTGAGATTTGGTTACATGTGTTTCTTTTTGGTGTTCGTTAATCTCATACATGTCTTGCCATATACCACTGAAATGTCGGTGCCTAACCCGTGTCACTGAGGCGCTGTGAACGCCCTCCCATCAACTCGTGCGCTAGGAAGATCCAGCTGTCGATTTCCATTTGAGAGATCTAAAGGCTCCTATGCTGCCCCAACTTATGGCTTCTCTTCCCCTTAGGTAGAGCTTGAAAAACTGCACGTTGGACGAAGTATCCACCTCCATCCACTTATGAATCTAGGATGAAAATTTTCAAACTCAATCCTTCATTAAAAGGACTTATGAAAGAGATGATGCTCACGGGGGGAACTCCATTGGGAACTTTGGGAACCCTTTGGTAACCTTCAAAATCCCACACAAATGCTCTCATACAACCGGATGAACAATCAACCCCTTCATCTTGCAAACATTGATTTTTCATCCATTGGAATTTCATTTGTCGGAAGTTCTTCTTTCGGGTTGCCCGAGAAGTTTCACATACCGTAGGATGGGGCGCTCTGAATGGATGGCTTGGATGTAGTCTACCCACGAAACCACGCCTTCCATTCACAACGCCTCAATGACATGGGTGCTCAACTAAGGAGACTGTTCCACATGTCAACTAACTCCGGGTATCTGATGCTTGAATTCCAAAGTCAAATATGGTGTGAAAACACACGGGCACCTTGAATTTATGCAAAGGCTTTCACTTGTGGCCCCCCATTAAATACCGACATATCCTACTTTGGGTATATGGGCCATGAACAGGTCTACGAGTTACCGACTTGATAAAGAAGAGGTCCCACTGCCCACACAGCTTTAAATTGATAGGTTCGTACCATTGTGTATATATGCAGGCCCTTTTGGTTGAATTTCCAAAAATTGAATCATCAGATGCCCAGGGACCTTGAGAGCGCATCTATTTTGATGTCTCCTGATGATTCTGCCTGCATAATTACAGATTCCAGCAAGTCCATAACACTACTAAGGGCAAGGTTCCATGTATCGGTTTTCAGTCCATTTTTTGAAAAATAAATGGGTGGGCAGGTCAGAAAAGGGTGGTGCCATGTGCCCATCCACCCTCACACAAGGACTGGTACCCCCATGGATGGGTGTCCTACATCAATGATCGGGGAGAACTGGTAGTTAATTACAAATGAACCGGTTGAGTTTGAGAATTAACCAGTTGAAGTTCAAGACTGCAGGAAAATTACCCATCATTTTAGACGAATTTATAGAATACGCCCCAATTTAATTAAGGAAAACCGGAGGTTGCCAACATGTAACTGGTTGGACTTGCAAACACTAGGATCTCAACCGGTTATGCCCAAAAATCTCCTCGATCATTGTCCCACATTGTATGTTGTGCAAGGTCTGGTGCCAAAGGACCGGCGGTCCTAATGGTCACAAGAAGGACTTGTGCCGGTTAGAGAGCTCCAGTGACCGGATCGGCCGGTCACCTTGGATACACCCTTGGGTACTGAAGGCCACTTTGTTCTTCAAGTCCTTTCTTTTGAGGGGTACTCCTAGGGATCCTTGTGGTGCAGTGGTACTCCTTTGAGAAGGGCAAGGGTACACATCAATCACCTACATGAGATTTTGCAAATGTGATGTTATATTAGTATTAATTACTACTCTATTGAGCCTATTACTATGCACGAACAATCATTTAGTTTCTATTCAAGTGTATGAGTAATTTGTATATTCATTGAACTAGAGATCTTAATAGTAAAAAAATATGTATACAAAATGCAATACGATAATAAGTGTCTGGTTTAATATGAAAAATCAAAGTCTACACAAAATTAATGTATCAAAAATCACTTATAAACAGTGTACAATCACGATTTCAACCGAAAGTAAAATATATAAATATTTATATATTTCCATAGATGACATCTGTGCCACCTATGGACAACAAGAACACATAATTTGGAATCATTCAATAAATGTACAAAAATTATTCTGCAAGTCAAATATCAAAAGTTAAATGACGATGACCTTCATTACCGGTCACCTTCGTAAAATGTGATATCTTATGACTCACCAAATTTGGTGAGAAAGTAGGAAATCGGAATAAACCGGCACCCCACATAGAAGTACCTATCCATTAAATGGGTGACATCACCCACTTTTTGGATGATGTCACCCATTTCTCACCCACTTAAAAATGGACCGGCACCGGCACATGAAACTTGGCCCTAAATAATGTGCATTTGTTCTGTAGGCCATGAGAATATAACCATGGGATTCATAAACCTTGCGCAAGGAGACTTAGGTTAAGAGTGAGTTCCTAGCATCCCACGGTTGTTATATTCCCAGGACCCACTATTGCTAAGTGATGTTGAGTGTGATATCTACTACCCATCCTTCATTGTCATTAGCCCAAAATATGTGTATTACCGTATGTATGATTAGTTTGAAACAATCACAAGGTTTTATAGAAATAATCATCTCTACAAAGTCAAATTTGCCTTGGCTTGTCAAATGACTTGGCTTCTTTTTGTCCACATCCTGGTTCTTGATGCTAAGGCTTGTGAGTTGGTCATTTTGTCTGAAGACACAATTTACGTCAAAATTACCATGAATGTCAATTTAAGTCAAAATTCCTATATTTTGATAAATGGTATAGTTTACAAACAAAATAGAGTTTATAAAATAAAATTATGTTGTAAATTATATATAATACCTATAGGGTCTTGAAAAATACCTCAAAGTATCATTTAATTTACTGCCAAGGTGCCAATTATTCAAGAAATTTAAATAGCCCATCTTAAATTGATAAAGAAACACTCAAGGAAGACTTAAAACATGATTGGATAATATCTAGGTGTCTCAATAAGTTTGATTAAGGTAGAAACATGTTTACTGTAGGTTATTTAGGGTTTTATTTGACAACAATGAAGATTATTTCTCAATTAGAGACTCAAACTTAAGGTTCTTAGGCAACATGACATACATTTGTGGTTTTCGCTTATTCTCCCTACAATAGTCTGTCAATGAGTTCATCTTATTTAATCCTTGTACGATGTGCAAACATAGGCAAAACCATCGTCGATCCTCTTGCAATTCAATAACCCATGTTAAATCTCAGAAATCAACTCATAAGCTCATTTCTTACTTAGCAACACTTTTGAGCATTCATTTCAATTATTATAATTTCATGACTATGTACTAGTGCATTTAGTAATCATAGTGGTCCAATTGAGTTTCACAGGCAAATGGGATCAAGTTAAAATTTTGTATTACAATATTAACAATATACTTGGGGACTTCTTAACGGTTAGCACCTAGACACATTACTACTTGGGCTTTGATGTAGTTTGGGTCTAGTACCCAACTATGTTGTGTTGGTTCAAGGCAATGAAGGTGGGGGTCCTCATCATATGCAAGGTTGCCATACACGGGACCTATGGATTGGTTTAAGGAAGCTAATAGTTTTGACTTTGAATATTCATCAAATATTCAATTGAGATTATTATTTTTTTCTTTCTTGATACCTATGTTTACTCCAAAGGCTAATATGAATTTATTTACTTATTTATATCAACCACATAGCCATATGTGTGTGCAGTAGCTTAAAGTGTTGGTTTAAGCACCCTCAACCTTAGCTATTATATGTTCGGAGTGCCTTGTCTCCTTCTCAGCCGATAGTCTCCTCCAATTGTCCTTTTGGTTTCAAGCTTGCCAATGGTTAAAGAAAGCAACCCAAGATTCACAACTTATTATTCGTTAATTTGGGACTTTTTTGGCATTTTGAGACAGTTACAAATATAAGAACATGGATAAAATCACACAGATATTGGAGAATGTTGTAAGATGCAAATACTTTGAAGCGGGTGTTCATATCAAGAACCCAATTAAGAACTCATATCAAGATGGTTTAGGTAGGACGACCCAAACATTAGACCATGTTGTTGTGATCCATATATTCATTTGAGACAAGAGAAAGTCTCAAATTAACGAATATAGTGATCAATGGCCTCAACTTCTCAAATTGCAAGGTAGAGGTGGAACATCTCAGCCTATGGACTGCGGTCTTTTACACCACGTGAGATCCTAAACCAAGACTGAGATAATTTTTAGTCTCGGGGAAATTTTGTTGATTGCTGTTTTTCTCATGGACATCAACTTGTTTTTTTGAAAGGAGTGCACTTGCTCCACGGCTTGCAAGGTTCACTCAAGCAGCAGCCTGGTTTGCTGCTCTCACAACACAAACAACTTTACTTACATGTGCTTCTCTTGAATGACAACAGAGCGCTAAGTTTTTTGAGAAATAATGTCTCACTTTGAGACGTTAGTTGCATTGTGAGGAGTTTAGACAAGACATTGCCGAGACATTCACTATAAGAATGTCTAGATTGAGACATTTTCATGTATTAACATTAACATGTCATAATAACATGCAAGATGACTGTTTCTCTCCATTAAACTCATCCACCTCCCTCGCAAATGATAGGCTTGGAAGAAGTAGTTCAACAACTCAATCCAAGGTCTGATCTGCTCACACACTTTATAATACACAAGGAGCATTTGGGGAACTCCCACATGGGAAAAGGGATGCATGCATGGTTTTCCCACTATGAACATTCCCACTTTGGAACACTTCCCTCCTTTTGAAGGGAATTCTTACATTTTTCCCACATGCAAGAGGGAATTGTGTCAAGAGGGAATGTCGTAAACCCTCCTTGTGAATCATCATCAGACAATTGACTCACGATCCAACTCCCATACAAGTCTGCTTATACATACAAGAGAGAGAAAACTGGAGGACAGTACTCGCCGCGACTTGATCCTCAATCAGCTTGCCACCAGTACAAATCCTTGATGCTGCACAATGCAAGTTTGCAAGTTTGCATGCAATCTACTCATTCCGTAGGACGAATATATATCAGATCATTCTTTACTCAACGTAGACCATTGATTTTCAGAATGTAGCTCGTCAAGCCCACAATTTTAACCATCAATTTACTGGAAGTACATAAAAGACAATGGTATGAGGAATCACTCCTCCACATTCAACTAGCATCTATAGTTTAGTGAGGAAATAACGCAGACAATATTATCAAGGATCAATCAGTGATCCGACAACGCCATATTATTTGCTGAAAAGACAATTGAAATTTCAATACAGTTGAGTTCATGAAAAATTAGTATCTAGCTCTATCCCTTGTCTAAAAATGAAGCCTATATATATATCTGAAAGGAATGACATATGTTAATTTCATATATAAATATGATGAAAGCCCTTGCACAATAATTATCTTAGTATCAATAATTGATGTTGACTTCAAAATAAAGCGCATAGCCAATTTCAAAATTGGGGATGCTCCAATCTAGTCGGCATTTGAAAAGATGGCGGTTAGTCAACGGGCAGTGCGACAACTCCCCGTGACAATGCTCACTTAATATATTAGATCTTTACATGATCTAGATATTCAGGGCATCCACAGTCCTTTCTCCAAAACTAATTCATATCCCAAACTTTGATATTACAATTTACGACATTCTATCATACGAACCATCATGGAAATGTACAAGGTTATCAAGGATGCACAATCTTAGTCCCAAGCTTGTGCAATAAATATACAGTTGAACGTGTCTAGAGTCTGCCTTTCAATAACTGATGGGTGGGATACAAATCCAACTCCTTACTGGACAATTGCAATCCAAGGAAAGAGGTTGATTCGTAGAAAGGTTTCCTACAAAAAATGAAAGAAATGTCCACCTTTTCTACCTATACAGATGAATAATTCACTGCTGCTTATTGTAATTTTATCTTGGTGTTAACGAGGTAAGCTCGACAAAGCTGGAATTACCAAGACTGGAAGGAAAGGATTCCTTCGAACTTGATTCACCTTGGAGGAGGGGTTTGTTCTCAAAGTCTTTGAGGTTCTGGTCTTGTCTTACGTCGATGGTGACATCAGGATCTGATGATTGGACTGTCTTTAAAATTGATGCATATAATTGTGGACGTGGACTGTATGCCTCTCTGATGACAACCTCCATCTCCACCTTCCCCTTCAACAAGGAGACCGCTCTTGTCATGGATGGACGTTTTTGTCCGACGCCGTGTAGGCACAAAAGAGCAATATGGATCACTCGTTCCACTTCTGCCTCATGGCCTTGAATGTCCAATGTGTTGTCAACAAGATCAAGTAGCCTTCCTTCCTCGTGACATCTCCAAGCCTACAATATTAATGTAAGATAAGGTCAATGACTGCAGTCTCATATAAATTGTAGAGCTGAATTGATATAATATATTAAGAGACGAAAATTTTGAGGGAATTAAGTTCCTATTGTGCAATGTCTGAAATGTGCTCTACACCCCCACTCAAATTGGTGCAATATGAATCTAGTCTTAGCCAACAAAATGTTCAGTTTGCAAATTATCTGAACGACTCATTATTGGTAAATTCTAATTATGGTTTTGATGATACTTACATGTTCAATGAGGTATATTTCTTCAACTGGTGATTTGTTGTCAATGTTTCGTCTACCGCTCACGATCTCGAGAACCAACACTCCATAGCTAAAGACATCAGCTTTTTCTGTGAGTTGGCCTTGGCAAGCATATTCAGGAGCCAAATAACCGCTAATAAACATGAAACACAAGTTAAAGACATGCTTAAGTCAACATGAACATTTCAATGAACATAAAATAGTTAAAATGTTCATACAATAATGAAGCATGCATCTCCTTCATCTAAGCTCTTGAAGTATGTCTACTCTCCCACTACACCACATGTGAGCAATCATGCTAAATAAAGCTACCAACATCCCAACACAAATGAGCTAATAAAATTAAAGTTGAAGAAATTTTCAGGATCCAAATAGGCATGGTTAGGGATTTCAAGGCTCAAGATTAAATACTCACGTGGTCCCAGCAATGTGCAAGGTTGAGATGTGACTTTCTTCGTCAGGAAATAAGCGGGCTAAACCAAAATCGGCAATCTTTGCATTCAGTTCTTTGTCAAGTAGAATATTTGGAGCTTTAATGTCTCTGTGTATTATCCGTGGTTGAGCATTTTCATGGAGGTACTGGAGACCTAGAGCAACTCCAAGGCATATATTGTAGCGTACTCCCCAATTCAAATCATGATCGCCCTTTCCCTCTGTTGAATTCAAGACAGATGAACAACTCATATAAGTTTGATTTATTTGTTTGACTAATCACAAAGAGAAAACCTACCTCTCATTTGATTCATGCAAGTAGCAGAACTTAAATCCTTCAATTATAGTTTGTGCAAAAGTATTGTTGTAATAAGTTTCTATCAACCTACCGAAGAGAACCTCCGCAAGATTGTTGTTCTCAACAAACTCGTATACCAGCAACCGTTTATCATCTCGGAGGCAACAGCCCTTCAATTTCACCAAGTTCCTGTGTCGCACGCCTGTGATGAGCACGACTTCATTCAGAAACTCATCAATTCCTTGTTGTGACGTACCCACTAGGTGTTTCACAGCCAATTCTCCTCCATCAGGTTGCACTCCCTGTTGTTAGGCCATGGACACTACATTAGTTCATTTTCGTATCACTTGAACTCATATTACTACCACCAAGAATAACAAGTAATGTAAAAATAACTCTAACAACAACTAGAATGATGAAACAATCTTGATTGATACCTTGTAAACAACTCCAAACGCTCCTTCTCCCACTTTTAACTCCGGACTGAAGTCTCTCGTTGCTGCTCGAAGTTCGCTATAGGCATAAAGCGTTGGTTGTACATCCGACTTCGCAAATTCTAGAATCATGCGCAGCAAGACATGAAGGAGAAATCAGCCAAGTTGCCCAAAATCTTATCATCTACAGATGTTGGTGCACACTTAACTGACATTAAAAAAGTTACCTTGCTGAATCTGCATCCGTAATCTCTTCTTGTCCCGCCTGTTCCTCCAGCACAAGACGAGGGCCATTCCTGCGACCAGTAGGCATGCGGTACAGAGGATGACTGCAACTGATATGATGGCCTTGCGATATCGGTCAGCAAGATAAATCACTGTCGATGATGAGGACATTGAAAGCAACAGTTCAGATCAGTCTAACTTGTCTTGCCTGTTCATAATCATTATCTCTGTGATATGCCTTCCCAGACATAATGGAAAACCATCATAACCCCCTTACAACAGATTTGCAGTATGTCCATGTAGAATCCCTATTAGTATGCTAAACAATGCAATCATATTATAAGATGCCCCTATCTCCAAAGTCTACTGAATTGCAAGCATGCTAGACTAACTTCACATTGCATCAGCACATTCTATGTAGAGGTTTAAGAAGTTTGCAAAGATATCCGTAGAGAAAATGGTCTTTGAACACACTCTAAATACAAATCCTACAAAACTTTCAAATGTACAGCTTCTTGGACTGGCAGTGCATGATTTTGCAACTATCATGCATTGGTGAAGCAGAAGTTTGGGTCTCAGGAGCGCATTCTTGCCTGCTTTTTCGGTTGTGGAGTTGCGGCAGAAGTAGTTTATTGCAGCTTGCATATTTTGTCTTTCCAAATCAGTACAGAAGGGGTTGCCGTTGAGCCTAGTAGACAAAACAAACTGTACAAAGTCATTGCCTGTTCGATGATCTTCAAGTCCTTTCAAGAGACTAAAGGACCTGAGGGCTAGATCCGTATATAGTAAAACTGGTTCAGGTTCACCTACAGGACGTTTACTTTTAGCTTCGAGCCCCGACAATCATGCGGTTATGTAGTATTTCTAGTTAGGCATGAAAATAAGTCATCCAGAAACGCTTGCAGTTATCAAGAAGACATGATAATATGACCTGGTAGAATTATCAAGGAAAATAATATCGCTCTAGGAAAGAAAATGGGCATGTAAGATGTTTACTCTTAGGATCTTGATCCTATGGCTTAAACACCAGATACTGTGATTCAGAACTTCTTTTGAACGTAAGATTACTTGGTAACTTAGACACATATGAATCGAGTCCTGAATTTAGTTGGTCTCCTTTCCTACCAGAATCATGGTTTCAAAGAAGATATAAACTAATTGGTCTTCTCTTCTAAATTGTGATACAGCCCATTGTTTTACAAGATGGGTTTAGGTTTGCTATAGGTAATCATTGACTCACATGACCCGTACATCGGAACTGCCATTCAGTATCATATAAGGGTCGTAATTGACAGTTGTGATGTTGTTTGTGGTTAAGTTTACAGACTGCAATGTTGGTGGTCCTGTGGAACGGGGATATACTTCGCTCAGGTCAAGGGTACCATTTAAGCTGTTGCGGTCCAGATTTCTGCACGAAATTAAGATGATGTGATCAGCTAAGGTGAGTCTAGATTCTGAAGATCTCGTGCATATATGACAAAAGTTCATCACAAAATATCAGCTGACTGAACTCACTGGAGAATTTATACAGAATCAACAGAATTGTTTTTTTGTTGTCAAGCCCTACATAAAGTGCTGTAAAAATCTGCAGATTCACGTCACGTCATAAATTATGAACACACAGAAATCACTAGATAATACATTTTTACAAGATAATGTAAACTATGCGAGTGAAATTGTAGTGCTTACAGATATTGGAGCTGCGGAAGAGAGTGAGTATCAACTAGAAACATCGGAACAGACCCATAAAGGGAGTTGTTTGCCATCTGCCTGAAAACCACCAACAGTGACTAAGAATCTCAATACTGTATGCCAAAGGTAGTTCCCAAATCAATTTCAACATTCAAATGCAAAGCTCTGGAGTGTTTGAAGGTGAAGAACAGATGACACATGAAGTCCAAAACTGATTTTGAATTGGCTGTGCGTGCTTACAAAGTTTTCAAGCCCTTGAAGTTAGACAGCCATGAGGGAATAGCTGATGCGTCAAAAGAGTTATCACTTAAACCCCTGCATTTTGAATAAAATGAGGCTAATTAATTTAGTTAGATTCTGATACAACAACAAAGGAAACTGGAACAGGGCAGATATCGTGGCCAGTGATTTCTGTAAGAAATTTGCAATCTCAAATTGGACCCTCGAGTCTGGAGCGATGGATAGAAGCTTAGAATCATCTACTTGTGAAATAAATTTGTATATCAAATACTTACATAGGAGGATGACATATATCGATTATTTAAATAGGACAAACCAAGTCCAGCTTTGTGCCATGGCTGAATTTGTCCCGGTGCCACATCTATCTCTCTTTGTGTCAATCAAATTGGGTAATTAGAACCTACTGCAATAAATGAAAGCGCCGGTAAATGAAAATCATTGCCAAAATTTAATTTTCTACTTAATTTCTCCCGTTGAGTGGGAGATTTATTTACCAACATCTGGATACTTCTGACGCCGGTATTGGCAGCAATAAAGGACAATGACAGCCGCTTGTCACAAATCCCTTTCAGCACAGCCGGAATCCGTTTGTACACAATTGATTTCAATTACGTTGGATAACCATTTGGAATAATGCAGCGCTATAAATTTTTACATAGAGTGTAATTATATATCATCATACTTCTGTTATGTTCTTCAAAGTACATAATATGTGTTAATGCTGTACCTGTATTAGTAAAGAAAAAAAAACTTGAAGCACTACGTAACTCCAAATGGTAAACCAATGGTAACTCTAGCTATTTGAAATAACTAGACTTCTAGCAGACTCAAAAAACTTTAGAAAGGAGAACGCTCATTCAAAAAAATGGATCATTAATCTAGTTCAAAACTCACAATTGTATTGCGCTATTCGAAAGCTTGCTCAAGTCTGGAAAGGCGCCACCAAGATTATTTGATGAGAGATCTAAGGTAGTTATATTATAAGCACTCAAATTGAAAATAGTATCAATAACCACAGCGCCGCTCAGTTGGTTATGGCTCACGTTCCTGCAGGCATCAGGCAAAGACAACGTAATTATATCATTCACTGATTTATGTTCATGATTGAAACGAGGATGTACAGTGGTCACATTGCATAGGCAGTGATATGATAACAGTTCTATACGAATTTTTTATGCGTTGGAATCATATTTGATATCAAGACTGAGGGATTTCTGAACTTCAATACATCTCACTATGTACTGCAGAGGACTTACAAGAGAGTCAATATTGTCAAATTCCGGAGATCGGGAAGAGGTCCAGTCAGAAGATTTTCCATGAGTTCTCTGGTTTAACATATTACAAAATATATCAATACACTTCTTTAAACTAGATGCAGTCTGAAGATCGATCCGGATGTTTCAAGCAACTACAATCAGGGGCGCTGAAGTTAATCACCACTGTTCCATTGTCTACAATGAGGCAAGATGTACCATTTTCACCAATGATACCATCTACCCCGTTCCTTTAGAGGTGATCAATTTCAGGGCCCTTGTCTCCTCGCAAGGAGACAACTCAAGATCTAGCAAATCTGCTCGTTATCAGGTGAAGTGCATACTTACATAGACATTAAATGTTGCAAATTACTTAAGCCCGGACCATCGCCAGCACTACTGAACGTAGCTGGTATACTTCCACTGAGAAAGTTTTTAGACAGTTTCAGAGTGAACAAGTTAGTTGCATTTCCCAGGTTCCCTGGAATGTTTCCGGTCAGCTGATTCCCACTCAAATCCCTGAAGAAATAAAAAAACAATTTTGCATGGTCAGCTAATGCTGATGCCACTGACACAATCTATTGCAAGTCTAAACAGGGCGTTCAAGGCAACATAGTCCCAGACGCTTTATTCCGATAACAGCGCCTGATTGAAATGACATTGAATTCCATATGTATATGCATTTGCATACATATCATCAAAAAGGAGAAGAACAGACTGTTCTCATCTCCTCAATGAACAGCATCTTTCGTATGTGTCACCGCAGATATGTTGAGTAACCAGGATGACGAGAGGAGTGAACGGAGCAAATCACCCGAACTATCAGACACATAGCCAAGAGTTCTCATAATCCACATGCCATCCAGGCCGATGATGAAAATAATTCTACCTCCATGTACTGCAAACCACTTCATTCTCGAATTTGGAAGACATTGCTTTCAGAAAACTTACAGTTCAGTAAGATCCGTTATTTTTCCCAGTTCGGGTGGTATGCTCCCGTTGAAGTTATTGTCGTGAAGATCTCTGAAGTTGATACAATCACTATGCATAAGAATTATGACATAAGATACATATGCCTACAAAAGAACTAACCTGGATGCATCCAGAAATCTAATGTTAAGCTGGCAAATCACAATGGGGTCAGCATGATAGAAAGAATCAATGTTTCACTTGTCGTCAAAAAAGAAAGGAAAAATAGATTTCAGAAATTGAGGTAAATACTGAAGGTTTTAAGGCACTCACAGCGCTTCAAGATATACGAGTTGTCCAAGTTCCTTTGGAATAGGCCCTGTCAGTTTAGAGTTTCCTGTAACGTACCTGCGTTCCTCACAAATCTATCGTCAGTGATGAAATAAGAGACCTCCCTATTCAAATTTCTCTTTAGAAGAAGACATGAATTGGTCCAAAGTGAATGCGACCTCCTTGAATTTAACCAAATCAGGAAGTAGACCAAGTCTACTTAAAATGATTACAGAGAATTGAACTCACAGGAAACGTATCCCTGACAGATTCCCAAACGCTGGTGGCAGATCACCCGCTAAATCTGTGTTACTTATGGTTCTGTACATATAACACGTGGCAGGTCCAACACAGGAAAAAGAGTGAGAATCGGTGTTCATGTCACCCTCCTCTCTTTACGTTGCCTGCAATCTTTGGAACATCAATAAACTACAATCATTATCTTTAGAAGTATAGGTCGGAAAGGACTCAAGTAACGCAGATGCTCCTCATCGTGTTTTATATTTCACGCTGAGGAATTTTGACCAAATGCACTCATTTTTACTCTCTATTTTGGTATTTACGAACATGCCACTTCGTCCAAGAACCGCTTCTAGAGTTCAAGTAGATGTTTTTGTGACTCACATGCCCACGATATATAACGCCACTCTGGTGACGTTCTTTCCTTGCTTATTTACGGTCTGGTTGGAAGAGTCTACGGAACAAAAAACCCCCAGCCAAACCTTCTTAACGCAGGGTGTCACATCCACCAACGACCAGCCCGGCAACAGGCTATTGAGATTTGTGTTGGTTTTTGTCCAGCTTTCCAAGATACTTTTCAGCGCATCCACTGCAATAACACAACACAGGAGTACTTATTAGTTAGAAAAACCACTATCGACTCCTGCATACTTATCTTCTGCAAAGACAGGAAAATCTCAATTTCAAGAGGAACTGAACTAGAGAAAGTTCCAACAGAAAGTAACCGAAATTTGACAGGGGGAGTCAGAACTACCGGAACCACCGTAGTGTATAACTCTATTGAAATCTAGCTAAATAGAGGCTGAAGACGGTTCTTATATAGGCTTAATTACGCTACATATCATTTCTTCGCTGATCTTGAGCCGATTACGAAGGATTTTGGAGCTAATTGGTAGCCTATACTAAAGATTCCGTGGCTCTTTGATCGTGAAATCGATTTTCTAGGACTTCATATATAATATGGATCTAGTTATTATCTCCAAGAATTCAAGAGGACTAGACAGGAAGCTCTGAACTACAGAGAATCGGTAAACGTTTCAAATATTGTAAATAAGTTTCGTTGTTATCTTTATCGATTTCTTGCTTTAAGGTAACAACACTGACTCGGTGCATGCGTGCGGGCAACTAATCAGTTGTTTTGACCATGATCATAGCTGTTTAATTCTAGCCTCCAAGAATTGGCCTGTCCGAGAATTGATAAGTAATTCCAGATGATGCATGCACGAACTCGATCGGTATCCAGAGATTTATACAGACCATCTGATTGCAAATTATAATACTCGTAAAGCGTAGTCGAATTTGATGCATCAGGTCCTGGCGCCGGGGCGGAAGCAGGAGATTGTGCCATAACTGCACGCACGCCGCATATGAAAATCAAAGCCACTGCTATGGTCCCTCCCAACGCCATCTTCATTATTCCGCCGACCTTCACCGCAGTTACTCAAGCTTAAGCAGCTCCCTTCATGTCGACTCGCTTGAAACATAACAATTTATCCCACACACTTACACTAAGTCACACTTCTTCTCCACGGCCATGGAAGTCCTTCAAAACATTGCTTCAGAGCACGGTCCTGTGTCAATAAAATGGCCAGCTCCATCAACCGGTCTGTTAAAAGGCCACCTCCATCTCTTCAAAGACCGCAAGAAAACCCGCAAGAGTCTGATCACTTTACTCCCCCGCCTCTCAACCACGGTAACAAGTTGCTAAGCATGCAAATTAAACGCGAATATGAATGATCCCTCGGGGTTGGATCGGAGCGCGCGTAGGCGGCATTATTCTGTGTGAATTCCTTGGTGTCACTGTCTTTGATCTGTGCGCGTTCGTTCGGAGTCGGGGACCACTTCCGGTCTACTGTTGGCAGGCGGGAGAGCTTCCGGATGGCCTGCACGATATTCATCCGTGAGTGCTGGTCAATATGGATATTATAAGTTTCGGGGAGAGCACCTTTTGTGACTAAGGATTTAATATCTTTTTATTCCCAAGACCAGGTGGTCAATCCCAGGGGGCTGGTGCAGTGTTCAGGGAGATTTTTGGGCATAATGGGTTGAGATCCTAGTCATACATAACATTATTCAAATCCATAATGGAGGTATGTGTGATTGACAATATTCCACAAAATATTCTAAAATATTTCCCACATTCCGACTGAATGTGGGGAATATTTCCTGAAGAATACCATCAGCCCCACAAAACATTGTTATGGATCCGAATAATGTTGTGTGTTTGCAAGTCCAACCGGTTACATGTTGACATCCTTCGGTTTTCCTTTATTGAATTGGGGTATGTTCTGTAAATTCCTCTCAAATGATCTGTAATTTTCCTGCAATCTTGAACTTCAACCGATTATTTTTCAAATTCAACCGGTTCATCTGTAACTAACTGCCGGTTCTCCCTGATCATAGGTTGGTGTCATCCCTTCCGTTGTCATTAAGGACACATTCTGTTAGATTGACTTGTCATTTAACCACACCGGTTAGGGTATTTAACGTCACTAACTATTCAGAGTGACATTGTGCTATAACTTTCTACTGTAGATCTCATTTTTTGGCCCAAAAAAAAATTACAAAAAAAGGTCAAATTGGTTGTTTGAACTCTATAGAACATTAACATCTTCACTTGGTAAAAAATGAAGTTCCATTAAAATGCCATAGCAATGTGTAACTCCGACTAATAAGTGACTAAATATCATACATGGTGTACCACATTCCTACTACACTAAACATTGTATATAGTGCTACCAACTCTATTTGTCTTGCTCAATGCTAATTATAAACCGTCCACACAGTGCCACTAACACTAAACTTACACGTAATATAATCTGTCATTCCTTGTAAAAAAAAAAAGTAGGGCTTTACGGATTTACAATGTTGCAATATTGTCAAGTTTACTGAGTGACTTTTCATATATTAGATCTCAATCATTCATGTCAATGTCCATTACAAAAAAATTAGGATGCAGAATGCACCAATTTCTTTTCTTCAATAGTTGGCATTTAGGTTACCTGAAAATAAGTTGGGTCGATAATGCATACTATAAACTTATCCGTAAGCCTAGGAGGGTCAGTAGGAAAGTTACCACAGTGACATATTAAAAATACCATATGACACTACATATAATATCTAGTGTAGTGTCATGCGTTCGTGGCGGTCACAATGGTTTCTCATAAGTCAATTTGCACGACTCTTTTCGCGACTTCCCAAGTTCCGATGCAGTGACATGTAAAGTTCCTTAATCCAAGGCCCATTTTTGACAAATTATTTTGATTTTAAAAACATTTTTTTTTTGTAGTTGGCACATTCCTGGCCCTACCACGTGGGAATGAGCATCATGATATCCTCCCGAGTGTTGGTTAATCCTTAAAGCTAGGAGTTCTTCTGAATTGAGCACCTTCAGTTCCGCTCTCGTGACCATTATTTAGCTACCATAAACTATTCCATTCTAATAATATCAATGATACTGCTTCACTTGAGTTTATCAAGTTGAACATGCCAGTGTAATGTTATGCTGAGAGAATGAATAGAGAATAATTCCAAAGAGAACTTGGCTTATTCCCGGCCTCGTCCATCGTGCAAATTCAGCTAGATTATGTAATGTTCATGAGATTAAAATGCTTGAGATTTGGATAATGAAGGTTTATGCTTCGTTGGTGCACTTTGAATAGTTTTGAATTTACAAGTTGAGAAAGTGGAGCTTCTAAAGTACTGTGAGGTAAAAGTTACATCAGACAACATCAAGGTATGTGGGCCTTGTGTGGCCATGACTTTTCTTAATTGGACATCTATACCTTAGTAGTATGTGGCAAGGACCTAAATTTAGAATGGAGACAATAGTGACATGTGGTATGATGAGATTGGAATATGTGCTCAACATATATATTATACACCATTCTAGATAATACAATGGGGAACGTTTATATGATCACTACAAAAGGGGGAAGGGTGGGGGGGTGGGGGGTAAGGGAATCTTCACTTTAACCTCCCCTAACTTTTGTTGCCCCAATTTTGAAACTTAACAATCACCATGATTTGTGATTGCTAAATACATGAAATAAATTTTTATCTAATCAATTAGGGAAAAATCGTATGTGAAGTTGGAAGTGCTCACAACATGGCCCACATACCTTAGAGTTCAATGTGTGTACTAGTGAGCTAATGCATTTCTTCAAATCTTCCGGAACCCGCATAAATAAATACGTCATTTATGGTATTTAGTATCACATGGGAAATAAACACGCCATTTATGGTATTCACCTAGGAAATGCCAAGCGGAATACTTCAGTGATCCACTAGATGGGGACAGCTCAATAGTTGAACACCTCCACAAATTCTCATGGGAAAATTTGCAAACCATAATATGCCAGCCACCTTGCGTTTGGATATGTAAACTATCCCACATTTTCAACCACGTATATTTTGATTGGGGATGATGAGCCATATGGCTTAATGTAAGGAAGAAAGCATCCATCATTTGAAAATGGGGTGCTTGGGAAGTTAGGGATTAGGACCCAATGCTAGGTTACACGAGTGGCCAACATCTTGACCAATAGTGTAGCCTCATGTCACTTGGCATTAGTGTCCTTACTAATATCTTTGGCATGAGTATGCTCAATAGTATCTTTCTCTTTCATACTAAAACGTGACACATGATAATTGCCATGAGTATGTTCAACAATATCTTGCTCTTGCTTGTCAAAGTTTTAATTTATCATCTCATAACTCCAATGTGCTACACTAAATAAGGTTTCAACAAACTGAAAATAGTTACGCACTTCAAAAACTATTGTATCACCCATATTCTTACATGTTACTTATATTAATTTCTATTATTTAATACTTAAACTAGTTTTGAGGTAATTTAATTATTTAAGTTACTTATGTTGACAAATAGTGCCATCATGTCGATTATTAATGGACATGACATTAGTAGACACTTAGACATCTACATTAAATACTCGTATTACTACGAGGCATAATAATTCTCTAGAGCCCAGGCTCATTCTCATATCGAGAAATAATGTGGGCCACATTACTTTTCAACCCACGCTAAATTTTTGGTAGAAAGTTCGTATAGGCCACATCAATCGTTCTTCTAGAATATTAACGTTGGGCAATTCTTTCTTTCTTTTTGCTACGATTGTCCTTGACCTAATAATCAATGTGTTGATCGGAGGTCTCCATGTAGACTTTGAGGGGAAGACCTGGGGCCTTGGAAGGTGGAGTCGACACACAATAATTCCACGTTGATTAGAAAATTAGTGTGTCCACGGCCCACACTAATTATTTCCACACTAATTTTGCACTTACAGGAATATGATTATTTAATATAGTTGACATGGCTAATGCGACTTTTTTTCCCTTATGATAGCAGGCCACCAATAACATAGTGAAGTACCATTTTATGTCATAACATTAATCAACCATGGGGATTTGGGAAGGGTTCCATGACTAAAAATAGCTTGATGGAGTCTTACCACATCTTGCGGTCACTACCCTAAACCCTTTATGAGGGAAAGGGGAGTAATATTTATGACCGGGATGATGTTAATGTGCCAGGATGACACTATAGCATCTTCCAGTTTATACCCAAATCATTCAGCTGGCATTCCATGGCCCAATTGTATTTAAGTTATGGGTCTCAATTTTATCTCAACTTGCTTCAAAAAATCTGGAAAAGTTTAATATGTCGATGTTCAGGTCAAATGCTTGTGCCTAGTCTAGTTCTAGAATAGGTAGTTTCAAAAATGATTCTAATGGGAATTGAGGGCCGGTTTACTTCATGGACCATGAAGTTGGACCATGAAAGATGGCCTTTTCCCATATCCAACTTCATGGTCCAACTTTCATGGTCCAATTTCTTAAGAGATTAATTTACAAAGCCTTTGGGCCCCTCACTAGGTGTAAACCAAATGTGGACCAAGAGGAATTATGACCATGCACCAAAGAATGACTGTGATGACTTTTTTTAACACATGTTCAAAAAGGGCAATTTTGAAAAAATAAAATATTCAAGTTTGACCATTCTCTTATCTTCTCTTGTCTTCTCTTGTCTTCATATTCTCTTCCCCACAAAAAAAATCATTCAAAATTTATTCTAACAACATTTTTCTCGCCATGGGCCCCTTGCCTTTTTCTACCAGAGCACCTCTTTTGCCTCTCCAGCCACAAGACCCGTTGCATCATGTCAGTGGATAATGTAGGCCTTTAAATATATGTTTTGGGGACCTCGAACTCCATGATCATTCTGACATTTTTTTCCTCGGTGTAAACCGAAACCATCCCAAGACGATTTCAACGATCAATCATAGATTTTAAAGGGCCTTAGGACGACTTCATGGTCCATGGTGTAAACGACCCCTCAGTACCTCTCTTTTGTCCTTGTGATGAATCGAGTGATGTAAGAAGTGATTTCCAACACCCTCCTTCACTTTATACTCACCCATTTTCTTATGTGTCATTTCGGTGTATCATGACAAAAAAATTTAGATCGTCTTCTTTTGGATGGGATGACTTCAATTTTTTCAGCGACCGTAATGAAGAATCACAAGCCTATATATGATAGGAACTATGTAAATAAATTCCTAATGAACAATGGTTCATTATATAGAAGTGAGATCAACTTTGAGCTTGACTAACTAACGTAGAAGACTAGTATTCCTAATTAAATTCCCACTTAGTGGGTCACTAATGCTAATGATCCTAACAAATTCTCCAATGTGACTATTGACTCTCAACAACAATGAAGATTGTGCCGTGTATATCGAGCATTGAAATACAAACATTCAAAGTTGTAGTTGTTGTGTTGTTGTTTTTGTTGTTCTCATTTTATGCTTTTGTCCTCACAAGTGCACATGCCTTGTTATTTTGAACAAGTGCTTTGTCCAAATATACTTAAATGTCATTTCAAGAATGTTTAATGTGTATGTTACATTCAATATTTTCCATGAAAACATTCTCTTATGAAGTTAAATGCCTTTTAAATGTTGTAACCATATCTTAAGAAATATAATGGGTTTTTCTTATGACACCAACATAATATTATGTAAACATGTTATGTGTGTATTAAAACAATTTGTATTTGAATTTGCTATTCACCTGCAATTACCCTTTGGATGCCCCGAGGATAAATTAAGAGTAACCTTAATTACCCTACCCCTGGTAAAGTAATATGGCCCAATTTAGGAGTAGATACAGGGTTTGAGGTAGGTATATTTAGGCTTCGACAAGAGTGCAATGGAAAACACCCACCCAACACTGGTTAATACCTTTGAGTTTTTCTAGAACTAGCAATTGCTACACACATTCGGTTGCCATAGAATGGCATCATGTGTGGTGTGCACTCCAAAGGTGACATTAGAAAAAGCCTATCATCTCGATTCCTTACAACAAATCCAACTCGGGGAATATCCTACAAAGGTTCTTGTCTATTTACTTTATGTGCGCTTGAAGACAAAAGTGCGCTTTTGTAGGCAAACCTTTTGGGCCAAAGGGGATTGTTTGTATTCAAAAGAATAAATGTCGTATCATTACAAGCATAAGACCTCGTGTCAATGATTCCTCCAAATTAAAAGTCCACCCAAGCCATAAATTTGTAGTAGGGGGGCATTCACAGTTGGGGTACTACTTTTGGGTGTCTCATGGAAAAAGGACTTTTTTGGATAACTTCACATGCTTGGTATGCTTGGATTTGTATTGTGAAGCATATTTTGGATCATACCTACCATTCATACTCCATATTGAGTACACCGACAAAGTTAATTTAGAAGGAATAGGGTCATCTAAGATATCATTTTGATTCCTTAAAGGACATTTAGGAGTGTTGTCTTAATTGTTCACCTTAGGATCAAGGAATGAAAAGGACAACAAGAATTAGTCGAAACGATCCCAAAATTTTTCCTCACAATCATCGTTCAAGTGTGTACCAATAGAACCAAAAATGTATTCAATACCAATTGCCCAACTTTACATGTGGCACCAAACATGGCCAAAAATACATATGTACACGGCCACACGTAAAAGGAACGTCTAGTATAAGAATTGGACAAAAAAAATTATATGAATGGACACATGACACTTATGCCAAGGTACCAAGATGCAAAACATTAAATAATTGACCACCAATGCACACCTAAATAACAAAAAATGCCATTGATGTCGCCAAATTGTCAATTTTTATTTTGGATTCATGCTGCTCTAGAAATCCCGTCACCTTCCCGCTGACGCTTACCCGAGAAGATCCCGGCCGTTGGTTCTCCCCGATTTTTTGGTAATTAATAAAAATACCCTAAACGTACCCAAATATTGCGAAGTCCTTAAGTCCTTTGTCCCAAAAGTAGTACCTCAATCGTGAATGGACCCATAGATTCACCCCAATTGGATCCCATTGGAGTGGATTTCATTGTCAAATACTCCCCCCCAAAGACTCTAGTCTAAACCTCGCTCCCAACTTTTTCATTCATTATCTGATGACCTTTATTAACTATTCCAAAAATGAATAGTCAAGACATTTAGGCTTAAGAAGAAAGAGAATCTTCACTTGATGATAAATATTCATAGGAGCTCCAGTAATGAAAAAAATGCATACGACCTGTGGGCATGTACAATCTTGTACTAATTGTGTGTTTAGTATCCTAGGAGAAGTAGGCTAGTAAGTGGAAAAAAAAATTGTGCTCACTTGTCTTATAGAATAATTCCACTTGACTTAAACTTTGTTACCAATATTGTAGAACATGCAGTAACTTAAGCACATGGCAAACTTAGGTGTTCTCGAATCTATAAGAGTCACTAGGCCACATGCCCTATAATAGATATCTATATGCTCAAAGCATTGATTGGAAATCCGTGTACCGTGACGTAACTCGATCCAACATGTGAGACAAAAGTATAAATATTATATGATGAGTTTGGAATCTATAGTAACATAACGGCCTTGAACAATATATAGGTAATAGCTATATTAGTATGTAAGATTATGCTATGTGCTCAATTGAATAAATATATGTGTACTTATTTGCCCAACTTCTTAGAAATGTTTTTACAAATCGCCTAAACCCTTTTCAAAAAAGATAATTAATTATTAGACAAAATATGCCCAACATGCTATCAACCTACAGTATTCTTCAAACTTCAAAGTCATTGATTCAATTTGAAGTTTCAACTGGCAAGATTGACGTGACACCATTGTTTGGCAACACTTGATTGACTTTCAGTTAGACTCTACTCCTTGGCAGAGTAGTATGTTGTTTCATGTCAAGAAAACCTTTCTTAAAAAACTGATGGTTGACTTCTAGACCAGTTTGGCAAAAATTAAAAGGGAGGCAATAAAATGCATTGCATATAGAACGTTTTACAAAGAGAAAGAGCCCGAGTCGGCCATGGGCCTGTACGGATCAACCAACAATAAAACTAGTCAATATCGTTCCAAGCTACTGTGACGCGAGATGCGTCCTTACATAAATGATGTAAACTTCGTACCCCAAGTACAATCAAATATATTGAAAGAAACATGCATGATATCGGATCACATCCGAAGCTTTCTTAGAAACTTTCAAGGGGCCCATTCTCTTGAATCACACCAAAGTCAACAAGTCGATTCCAAAGAGTCCTCGGAACCTTGGTCTCCGCCCAACGCTCATTAATTCCCAAAGACCATTTTTTTTATTTTTTTATTTTTGAGACAGAAGGTTGATAGGCCAACGTCAAAGCACAGGAGGCAGTTGACCACCTGGCAAGTTTTTCGTCATGTGGAGAGGAGATTTCACAGCCGGGATTCGAACCGCCAACCTCTTCCTTGAGATTTGAGTATCTCTCCACCATCATCCGGTAGTTTAAGGTCATCTCGGACCAGTTCCCAAAGACCATTTGATCGCATTCCTTCCACCCAGTCCAAGGTTAACTTGGGTTTCGTGAGGTCTTATATATGGACACACAATGGTGGTAAGGTTATTTGATAGGATTCTCGGCTCGCCTTTGAAGGCGTTAAGCTAGAGAGGCTTTGCCTTTCACAGCTTTACATTTGTTTGTCTTGGCTTCGTAGCCAATTGCCAAATAAGGTTAACCCTTGATTGTCTAGACAAGCAAGAAGCTTGACTACTTGGTTTCTTGGATGTGTTGAGTTCTTTTTCGTGGTTTGTAGCATGACATCCCCCTTGAACACGAATCTTTCATGGGGTTCAATGTCTTGTTGTTAAATCAAATTTGTGTTTATGATTCAATGACATAAAAAACCTTTGCTTATATGTAAAATACACAACCTTTGACTTCTTGGTTAAGGGTGTTATAGTGGACACAAAGCATGTATTAAGTGTGATAAACTTGGAGTGCAGATGATGACATTGATCTTTGGGATGTTTAGAATGAGTAGAGAAGATGAGTTGAGTTCAACTTTGATATGTGCATGTAACCATGATTTATGTCCATAATAATCTCATTAACATCGATTCCATTTTAAAATAAATTCAATTTGGAACTTGTACTTATATCAAAATAAATAAGTTGACCTTGGTTCAAAACCGTTGGAATTCGCAAGCTTCATCTCCAACCATCAACACAATACATCACTAACTTAGCGTGAAAAATCCTCATAACCCTGACTTTTGAAATCCACCCAATGAGCTTTTGGACTCAATGTTTGAGTGGAGCCTCATAGGTTGGGCACATGGCCTAAGCTTCCACATCCCAAGTGGCCCTTGGAGGACGTGGGCCACAACTATGAAAAGTAAAAATATGAACGCAACAATAAAAATTACAACAAAATGTTTAGTTTTATCTTTTACATTTGGGTAAAACACATGTAATACATTTGAAGTAAAATGCATGCTGCATTTTATTGCAATTTGCAACACGTGTGGTGCTTACCTTTTGGCTGCAACATGGATTTAGTTGCACAGTACCGCAACCTAGCTAGCTACGTGACCTCGCAAGTGACTGCATAAAGCTAAAGTGACTCCTTTTTGAGCCAAGTGCCTAGTGCCCCCTTCCCACCTGACTTTAGCTAATAACCAAAGTATCTCCTAAAAACCGGGTAAAGCTCCCTCGGTTATAGCGGAGGCATCCGGCTATCCCAATGCACTTACAAGAACTTGCACTAGAGATTTTCAAGTAGGTTTTAGTTAAGTAGCTTTCACACATGGTCAGTGTTTTATCTACCAAGCAATGAATGTTGGGTAGTTTTTGTCCCATCCCCAAATGCCTTACTACTCATCTATCTTACCGTTGGTTTTTGTTGATGAAGTTCCTCATGCCCTCATAGCTAAGACTAAAAAACAACCAATCATAAAGGAGACACTTTTAAAGGTCCTATATTCTTGCCTAATGTGTTAGGTACCGATGGCAGGGTCGGTGCTTGAGGCTTAAATCCTCCACTCTTAAACCATGCCACATCATTTGCCAACTAGGCTCGGCACTAGATAATGTCGATGGTGTGAAGGTCGGGTTGTTAGAACCAACTTTTAGTCTTAGCTAAAGTCAGGTGGGAAGGGGGCATATTAAGCCTTCTCTCTCCCGGCCTCCCCATGCTTCAAGCCCTGCCAAACCCCACACCTCATGCTGCAACCCCTGCCCCATGGCTGCCCGACTATAAAAAGCCCAAAAAGTGCCCGTAAATCCACACCATCCACGATGATGGACGGCCAAGATCCCAAGCGCATCCCTGCATTGCCTTGGCTTGGGTAGGAGCCCCAGGAACTTGGGTGGGTATGCTACCTTATCTTCTGGCCATTACCTTCAACAATTTTCCTGGATGCTGTGAATCCTGGGTTAAATAATATCCTTGTGTTATACTATGGCACGCCCCCTCTTGCCGGGAATCGGTAGCCCAACTCGTGCCCCTATCAAACGAAACTTTCCATCCGGCTCCGCCCATAAAATTGCTGGGGAATATGTTGACAAATACATGTCGGTCCACCGCTTTTCGCATTATTATAGTCGGAGATGCTGGCACATGGTGCTAGAAGTGGTTGGTGTGATTAGCCCCTCACCCGTGCCTGATCCACTTCCAGGATTCCACCCTCTGGGTCGAAGCACTCGCTCACTACACCATTTATGGTATTTAGTGTCACGTACACTAGTTGCGAAGGGCATAAACTAGATGCCTAGTGGTCTCGAAGTGTCACGCCTGCTAATTGCCGATATGAATACATTCATCAACACAAGTACTAACTGCTTCAAGTGAAAAAAATATCTTCATTATGACATTTAGAGTTGCCCATTGGGAAACGTTAGACAATAGTGTTATGTTTTAGTATCCAAGGGGAAGACATTTTTATGCTTACTAATGCCAAGTGTCATGCATTTACATTTTAGTATCCAAGGGGAGGATATTTAAACTTCCTAATGACAAGTGTCATGCGTTTACATTTTTAGTATGCAAGAGGTAGATATTCTTGAGCATATTAATGGCAAGTGTCATTTGTGTACACTTTAGTCAATTTGTAGACTACTGTGGAACATAGACATCCACCTCATAACACTATTGAACATCCTCATCGCAAGATAGCAGTTTACGCACTCAAACGCCAAGTGTCATGAGACGACACTAATGGTGAAGTTGCAAATCATCAATTTAACCTAGCATACGCCTAAAAATAGGGCAAGACACACTATTTCCTATGTGACACTAAATACCATAAACGGTGTACTAGACTTCTATTGTGGTCCCCAGACTCGGAACGCAGCTCCCATGCATTACAACTTCATATAGAATGTGGTCCTCGTCGACCCAAGATTGGACACTATGATTCAGGGATCAAGTCGTTTACTTGCGAGTATGCATGTTCATCAGACACAGTGCAGGTTCTTGAGTCGATCGAGGCCTGGAAGTTGGACTCCTGAATCCAATTTTAGTGAAGCTGGGCCGGGATGAGGTTGGGAACTAGTTTCAGGTGCTTCGGAGGTGAAGGTTCGCAGAATGATGGGATTGCCGGGCCACTGAATGGAGCGTAGTGTGAGGCAATGATGGTGGAGTGCCCATGGCGGTGTTATTATTTCATGAGTATGCCTGAGGTTTCGAGGTCACGCACATCATTGGACAATATGAGCGTGTTCGTTCTGACGAGGATGGCGCTCAGGGTGATGGGAGTGGGGGTTCTAAGTCTCATGTGGAGCGCGCTCACAGTTGTGGCACAATTCTCTCCGGCATCCGCCTGGGCCCAGGACAATTACGATTACGCTCCAGCCCCGGCTCCTACAAAAGACATCAACTACTCGTTCTATAATGCGCTATCAGATGGCGTGTGCTCTTTTCGATTATGTATATTCGGTGGACAGCTGTCAATCCTTGAGTTACGTACCCATGATCAGTTTGATTGAAACACTCGTATATAATTAGTTGCTGGCAAGCAACCTTAGTACTACCACCTCACAGGCGCAAGTAAACTATGCTGATATATCAAGATGTTTTAGAATTCTCTTCTGATCAAGCTGGGTTGCGATACCCAAAACATGAAAACTGAACATCTGGCAAGAGCACTATTTTCCACAAAGGAAAAGGGCACTAGTTTTCTAAGGAGTTTGACAACTCATGGGATGCTAGGGGAAGTGTTTGAGAGGAGATCGTTACTTGACTCTACTCTTGCCCTTCCTTCGACGGATTTTTTCATGAAGCAGTCTATTGAAGTAAATATAGTCGTTCGTCCAACTAATTAACCAGTGCTTCAATGTTCCACAATAAAAGCGATGAGCAGTATAATGGGAAGCTGGAACCAAACCAATCCCAACCTCGCAAGCCTGATGCCAGCCTGGTCGGTTAACGACGTACAGCCCTGCGTTAGTGGTGTTTGGATGGGAATTTTCTGCTTATTTGACTGTTCAAGTGGTCGCACCAACATCGTCGACGGAAATAACGTCACCGAGGTCCCTGTATGGGTCACTGGCTTGTGAGTGCCCTTCACATTATTTATTCCTCTACTACTTGTCAAGATTGTTTATCGATGATGATAGATAGGAAGTACCAACGTTGAGGTGGGTTTTTCTCTAATGGGGAACTAAAAGCAGATGGTTGGCGGTTCATGTAACCATGTGAAACTATGGGGAGGAAGCACCACTTGCAAATTAACTTGAACAGACATGTTAATAGCTGTCCAGTAATTCTATTGACTTTTGTCTTTAGCTTTTTGATTCTACAGCTGATAGGTAACATATGCCATCCTCCAGAGTAAACCTGATAAGCCCCTATCGTGATTCTTCTGTCTCCGGATTGATGTTTACCTCAATAATGTGCAGTTAATGAGGCTTAAATGGCGTAACGGGATAAACTTGAAAAAACATTGGAAAAAATCTGATAGACTTCATGCTCTCCCAGTTGCCTCTATAACATACAACATGGTGAAAAATGTAGAAACATCACAATAAGGGATGTGTTAGGTAACCCAGCACTATATACAGCCAAATTTCGTGAGCACAAGTTTCTTCAGTGAGTGGCCAAATTTCCTAGAGAACAACGGATTAAATTGAAAGTTATTTACCTCGAGATATATCAGCGAATCATCACGCTTCACGATGGCCGATGGTGAGTCACATCGCCAGTGGCTTGACGCGCGACGCCGTTTGTGACAAACATGAGAAAAGAGCATCGGACACACGATCTGTGATCCTACTGTTATTGTCTTGGAAGAAACCATGTTCCTGTGCATAAGCAAATGAAACCCGTTTTAATTTTATGCAGGGGCCTAAGTAATAACCGTACTGATGCATCACCTATACCCTCCTAGCCTGGCTGAAGCAATTCAAAGGCTTGATTATTCTGTGAGCACGCACATCCATTTTAAGATTTTCTTTTGTACTCGATCACTTATTAAACCATTTAAATAAAGTACCTGCTAGTTAGATCTAGTTTCTTCTAGACTGGCAGTACTCTGCATTCGAATACGTGATGCATGATTCTGCAAGGGAGATATTTTGTCCGGCGTTAATGAGGATGTCAGTATGTATTGGCTGGTGCAGACAGATGGAAAATAGCTCCCTTACCGGTGCCGTAGACCCATATCTTATTGGCAATTCGACTCTTCCACGACTCCAATATCTGTAAGCATTTCAATCTTGTCACAATGCTCTTGATTGCGTTCTCCTTAGAGTCACTATGTAGCATCGCCACAGTGTGCCCTACTTTGGAACTTCATTTTCTTGATCGATAAGAATCAATTTGTATGAATATTGGAATCCCTGAAACAAGAATAATCAATATTGCCCTCCACTTTTGCTGGAGGAAGAGGAGGGACAAAAAGAGATTGCGAATGCAGATTGAAAAAGGTAAACTCTTATCTCAAATAAGCTACCAACATATGCATTAATTAATCTTGTTGTCATGACAACCAAGCTGATTGTTCCTGTTTCGGATGATTTGACTCCAGAATTTGAGAAATCAGATGTACAACCGACTCTTTATTCTTACAGAGAACTAAAGGCAGTAACCAGGGATTTCAATCCAAGAGATGAAGGTGGGAAAGGCAGAGTTATTTACAAGGTACAAGTCAAGATGTATTCAGCTTGTAACGTCTCAGTGTTGCATCCAATGGACTATAGATTGATTGTCAGTAGAGTAGACAGATCCATTACTGATAACCCCCAAATCTTAATACATAGAGTCTCCTAAAGTCGTAAAGTTCCACACATGTAGCCATCATTTTCTAATGTGATGGAAAAGACTGAAGTTTCGCCATCACGTTCAGAGTGATGGAAAAAGTAAGCACGGATTTGGGTTCCTTGGAAAGGGCACTAATTGTATTCAAGTCTTCATCTCCCAATTATCATAAACTCATGATGTGAATATTGGTTGGGAGAGAATCATGCCTTTGAAAATTTATAGTGATTTTAAAACTTGGAAATAAATTGTGATTTTCTTTTCAACATTGTGATATCGATTTCCAGACGTGTGAAAAATCACTCCAATATCACACTTGTACTACGCTGATGGGAAATTGCTTAAGCTATCGGAAATGGGTATTTTTACTGTACACCGTATTTCAACTTAAACAAATGTGGTCATCCCGATAGACTTGTAGCCATGGCTTTTCAACAAGGGGTGCACCCTGATGGCACTGAATTGGCTGTGAAACACCTATTGAGTAGGTCACAAGGGATTGATGAGTTTCTTAATGAAGTAGTGCTCATCATAGGTGTCCGGCATAGAAACTTGGTGAAATTGAAGGGATTGTTGTCTCTGAGATGATAAACGTCTATAGGTGTACGAGTTTGTCAAAAACACCAATCTTGCGGAGGCTCTCTTCGGTATGTTGATGTGCCCCCATTGTAGTGCAAATTAACAATGTTCAAGTGAGTAACTCAAAGTGTTGAATTGTTGATTTTCTTTCCTCAAAGGCCTATAACCATAATGCATGCTACTCAAGACTATGATTTTTTGGGTCCTTGTTTGAAAGTATTAGGTTCAAGCATTTGAATTTGCTGATGTGTTTGAGGTTAACAGAGGGAAAAGGTGAACATGACATGCATTGAGGAGTATGATAGAGTATATGTCTTAGCATTGCTCAAGGTCTTCATCACCTCCATGAAAATGCCCTACCACGGATAATACAGAGACGTCAAAGCTCCAAATATTATGTTGGACAAAAACTTGAATGCGAAGATTGCCAACTTTGATTTGGCCCAATTGTTTCCGATGATGAGAGTCACATCACTACCTTATACGTCGCTAGAACCACGTGACTTTTCTATTTTTGAGTCTTGGCATCCATAGCCATCATATTAAGTAGTAATGCTAGCACTTAACCTTTTGATTTCATGCATTTTGTGTTCAGTAACAACTGTAACTATATATGCTTGTCGAGTAATCATGGTGATTCAAGGTGGACCTTGCTTTGTGAATCTTGCTTGACATATGTTTTCGAACTTGCTACTTAATGTTAATATGATGCTTGCACATATTTTGACAGTTCAGTTTGTAATATAGTCATTTTCTTTATGAGGTTAAATGCCATTTTTTTCTACTAGATGTCGGTCACATGTTCAACATGGCTCAATATACAAAGCTTAACTTGGTAGTAAAAACTATTAACTATTTCATTTTAAATATTGTGAAACTAGTTAAACAAGTTCTAATGTTTCATAATCAATTTGAACATGTACATAAATTTTTATGATATTGATTGAATCACGCAACTCGTGTTCGAATGTTCCATAGTAATCAACAACTATATGGCTCTTGACTTATATGCTTCCCAATGCCAATTTACTGAAAAAGTTGACATATTTAACTTTGGAGTGGTGGTGCTCAAGATTGTGAGTGGTAGAAGAAACATTGACCCCAAATTATCAGTCAAAGTCTACTTCATTGAACACAGAAGTTCATTTGCTACTTCAGTTTATGCTTAGGAGGACGTCAAATACTTTTTGGATTCTGTTTTTTGCATCCACCAATATATCCTATACTATGCCCCTTTTCTTTTTTTATTCCAACCGAATTATAGTACATTCTATAATGACTAAAAAAATCCTTTGCTTTTTTGTAATTCAATATTATATGAGGTTGTGAGGATTAAACAATATCTACTTTGGGGATTCAAATGGTAACTTGGCTCTCTGTTATGTACATGATGTAAGCATGGAGATGTCACGAGGAAGAAAGGCTACTCGCTATTATGGATAATTCATTGAACTTCCAAGGCTATGAGGCCGAAGTGGAACGAAATTACGATCAGTGGTGCTCTATTGTGCCTGCAATTGCAACTGGACAAAAACAACCATCCACTGCCAGAGTGGTCTTGTTGTTAAAAAGCCTAGAGAGTCATTCAGTTCGCATCAACAGTATGGATCCTTTATGAAGACGGCGGAATCAAATTCTGGAGTAACTGCAATCAACTTCAAAGACTTTGAAAACAAACCTCTTCTCCATTTCCAGGACAGATTCGATCCCTTCCAGTTCAAGGACACCGTGCTTTCCTCCAACTCAGGGAAATTCCACTTACATCGAGCTTACCACAGTAACTCCAAGATGGTGGAGATGTACAATTGTGAGGTAAAACCAGTGTGCAATATAATGCAAGTCATGTCCTAACTTTAAATAATATCAATGATATGAAATGTAACTTGGTACTGCATAACATTATTCAGATCCATTACAATGTTTTGTGGGATTGCCAGTTTCCATGGAATATTCCACATTCAAACTAAACGTGGAGAATATCTAGGAATATTCCATGAAATATTGTCAGTCACACAGATCATTGTTATGGGTCTGAATAATGTTAAGTGGTTATACTAAATATTGCTAGTTTGGCATCAATATGAATTTATTAACAACTTGGGGTAATCGTTGAACAACCATGTTAGGCCAAGTGGCTCATATCTTCATTGGTGTTGAAATATAGACATCTTCTCTTCTTTTGTCGTCTTGTCTTTTTCCTAATTTTATAGCATCCTAGCAATATTATAGTGGGTTCATTCCATGTAAGAAATGCACTGTGGGTTGACCATATTAGTAAGTGCATTCTGAACCAATTGTTTCCTATAAAATGAGATCATGACATGTATATCTAGAATTCACACTCAATCAAGGTTGGAATTGATTGATTTAACACGGTTTGAGTACCCAAAAGGATTTTCACTCATCGCCTTCATTTAATACCCTATATACTATTTTTTGGTGGATGAAGATAGACTTGCAATAAGTAAGCCTCCAATATTTTTACATATAAATGCTTCAACACTGGTCAATGAAGTCATGGAAGATTGTTTCATTTGTTGTATGTCTTTCATACAAATTGCTTCCTACAATAAACGTCATTTTAGTCAACGACTCAACGCAATTACCCTTTCAAGTCTACCATGGTGTGATTGGTTAAAGAGTCATAAGTCAACATTGAGCCACTTGAATTTTTATACCAACGTGAATTTCTTTTTGCATATTTGAAAGCCAATTTATGAGCCCGCGTACTTCATTATCTTGTAGTTTATCTACATACGTGCATCGAAGCTTTGAGAGAAGGGTGGCAAGGGGGGCTATTTATCTAATAATTTTTCTTTTCTAATACCCTATTTTTTTCTACTTCTACTTTGACCCATTTTCTTACACCCTTTGGTAATTTGAGCTTAATTTTTTCTGTTTAAACTTAACCCTATGTTAATTCCCAAAATGCCACTTTTGTCTTGTTTAAAATCACCTAAACCACTTGCAACTAGTTTGGATTGTACGGGAGATTTTGAATTGGATGACATGCCACATGAGTACCTAGGTATAAATGTTCATCCACATTGTCTACATCCAAGGGAAGACTCTCTACAAGGTTCGTACCATCCTAAGCTCAATACCCTAAATGTAGTTCTAGGAAAAAAATATATTACTTGACATTAGAGGCTACCATATAGTATTTAAAATGCAATATGTGAATAGAATAGATGTTATATCACATTGAATTTTTTTTAAATGCTTGCACAAATGAAGAGTACCCTATATCAAGTCTCACCATATTTCTCATAATTCGATAATGAAGTACCTAGGATCTCATTTCAAATTTCCAAAAGTATAATTTAGCTTTTATAATATATCTCGTTCAGTACACGCACGCATGATGACATGGATGTCCATGTTCAAACATATTATACCAAACTGCAACCTTGTTTGGGACATGCGCTTGTCCCAAAACATGACCTTGTTCTTGTTGTACAGAACATATGTGTTGCAATTCCTATCTTTGAATCACATGACATGGATACGGGACGCGAGACAGACTCATAGTGGATGACATGTTAGCCTCCCATCTCCCGGGTTGGGGTTGATAGTACACACCGTTGTTATTCCATATATTCAAGTTGGGCCCCGCCACCTGCCACAATTGGCAATAGATGCTTTACCCTTGTTGATTTACAAACCTTAGCTCAATTAATGTGAGTGGGGCAGCAGGCACGACGAGGTCCACACACCACAACCCCACTGCAACCCATCTTGGAAGACCAAGCCACTACTCATATGCTCAGCCCAAGAGCCTTTCCAAAAAAATAAAACTCAAAATAAAATATAAATAGGTAGATGCATAACATTATTCAACCATGTGGGTCAGTTCCAAGACCCATGAATTCACATATTATTTTGTTATGCACATACAGTTGATTAATCATCATATTCCATGGGCCCCATTTTAGGAATATTCATAGGAATTATTGTTCCTCCCTAGAATATTTGAAGGAAACATTGTTCATCCTAGTAGTACTCCCTATAATTATTATTAATAATAGCATTATGAAAATACTTCCATTATTCATAATATTCTTATTACTCAAACCAGCACTATTCATTATTCATACCGTCGTTAATTTCTTCTTATTTTCTAGATTTCTTCATGTATAGATAAGATAGTGAAGGCCCATGTCACATGCTATATATAGAATGGAACACACCCATGCAGCTGAATAATGTTATGTGGCATTTCATATGAAATACCCAAAAAAACAACATCCCAATGACAAGAAGGTGTGAGGTTACCAATTGACTCAAGCCTTTTCTACTATGTTCAAGGGTACCTATAGGATTAAGGACTCAACATTTAATATCTCTAATTTTGTCTCACACTGTGCACTGTGTAGACTACCTGTTTATGATGATTTTTAGCACATTATCTGTTGTACTGGCACTACAAATACACAAGTTACAGTGCACTTCGAGAACATCTTTGCCATGTGCTAAAGCTACAGCAGCTTCAGCAATATCGGTAACAAATCTAAGGTCAATGGACACATTGTAAATTACTTTATAGGGGTCCTTATGAAAGAAAAACTTTTTCCAATGAGCCCACACCCCTTAGGAAATTAAACTTTAAATTTGTTTGAGATTATTAGCAAGTCCAAATCCAGCCCATTCTGTAGTCATTTTCTCAAAATTTCTAAGCTCATACAGTATGCATATCCTGTACATTGTCAAAGTGAACATTCCTTTTCTTGATAGTATCAAGAAAAGATTGATTTGGAGAAACCATTTGTTCTGCCTTTAAAGTTCTCACTCTGAATAGGGTTATTTTATGGGCTTCACCTTGCATATCTGCTTTTTATAAGAAATTAGATTACTACATATTTTCAAGAGAGAGTCCAATGGTTAACAACTACCGTGCCTTTGGTTAAGTGGCCAATATGGTCAGTCAACAAATTTCAATATTTGATCAGGAATATCGTAGATGCAACCAAAAGATTATCTTATCATGTATTTGATGCCCATAGTTCACTGCTAATTACACGTAAGTCCATATTCATGCCTCCAAAAGAGTAATTGAGATGTCAGTTTTCTCATTCATTGTCCCCTTGCTGCAATGCTTGCTGAAGTTCCAGATACCCATGTTCATTTGGATTGATAAATCTGCAAGGTAAGAATAGTTCAGTTCAAAAATCCTTCATAACAGCTGTTCTCACTTCAGTATACGCATTCCGCAGTAAGCTGGTCCAAAAAATGTGCATCGTTGTTATTTCTGAGGAAAGTTGTGGGATAGGATGATAAAAAACAAACCCATGTCTGTACAGGAAATCGATGACAACAAGAGCTGAATTCGGTTTATAGCTTCCAGTGGAGGAGCGAATCATCTTCGCAACATCCACGACTCGCAAAATTTTGAAAGCATCAATTTCACCATCTGACCATAGCCATCAGAACACACATGCTCTTGGTTTCAAGCTTTGAAGTTCTTCAGTAAGAATCTGACAAGCTAGTATGGAAGCAACCAGATGTCCATCAAAGCTGTAATTTTAGCTCTAAAGTCAAATGTTGCTAAAGGTTCAGATTATCAGACCATTATTTGTAGGTTGCCAGTCGAATGGAACTTCAAGATCGTAGCAAAAGATGACATCTCGCTTGCACATTTCACCATTGATCTGTTCGTAGCTAATGCTTCTCACAGGTATAGCCCTGTAGACCTTGCCAGTCAGTGCAACAGGTGCCTTTGAAATCGATCCATTATAGTACATTGAGTCCTCTATCCTTAGTATGGCCCTTATTAGCCTTTCAAGGTCAAGGCCGTCCTATAAGTGCGTCTTTGAAAATTGAGATGACTTGTGTTGAGAGAAACATAAATTATGCTAAAATAATGGGCATCCTAGTAATCCATATATAAGATTTTGATAGCAAATAGTTGCAATCAATTCGTAGCAAGGTATGATTTGATGAAATTGGGTCCCAATGCTGAAAACTAAGTACAACAAAGCTTGAAAGACACAACAAGTACATAGAAATGATGGCTCAAATTATTCAAATTGTACATTGAAATCCTTCGCATACTTGACTGACATTGCACCCTAATTCCAACTGATTTCTTCAAGCGGAGAACCTCATTAGAAGAAAAAACACTATTTCAAGAAGGCTAACATTTCTAAGAAATGGTTAAAGGTGAAGTCATCAAGAACCAACTTTCAATTTTCTTATGTCCAGGGCCAGTCAAGGCTTAGTTGATGTCTAGGACCAATGGTGCTTGCGAGACCAGGGAAGAGCAATTGGGCTTACTTTTCTGCCATGGATGCAGGTATGTTAGCTCTTGCAGCAGCATACTTGATAAGGTTCTCCTTTGGGGTGAGGTTCACAGCCTGTTGTATATGAAAAACAACGGACAATATACATGTGCAATTATAAGTAACTCTATGAACAGGAAATGATATAAACATCAAACAAGATACCTAAAAGAAAAGACTACAATACACGCCCAAATCAGAGTGGGGTATGATATTGTGGATGGGTTTAGTAATAAGAACTTGGTTGTCATCACATCGCACAGTCAATGTATAAAGAACTTGTATCAATTTTATCTGTGGCCCAAGAGTCTCTGCATAAATAAGAACAGATGACGGTCTTTGCAGAAACCATAACATTCTTAAGTAGCCAATTTAAGTTCCAATACAAATGTAATAATTCTTAGGTAATCTGGATAACCTACGAATAAAAATCCATTGGGGACCCGTGCCTTCAATTGAATAGTGGCAGGTGGAAGAAGGCTTTGTATTCAAACATAGACAACAATAAGGTGCCACCTAATGAGAGCTTGCCACTTGACTATGCTCGATGGCATTTATGCACGTACTCAAGGACCTTCATTAATTTTTTAATCGTTCTTGAAGCTGGAATAGAACGAGCACGTCCTTGGACATGCTTGAGAATACTATGACTGCAGTAATGAAGGTCGTCAGCATAGGCATCTAAATACACGCAAATTGGAGTGAGGTGGCAGGCAGAAGAAAGCCTGACCTGGCCACCAGCAACCAGATGGTCAAATCTACCAGGAAAGTCCTGGTGAAGCTTGTTTTCATCCCGAATGCTTACCCACAAAAACCACTCTCCTTCAATGATTGTGAAACCATTCAAATGAGTGTGGTATGCCTGCAGACCGGTCCAAGTCGAATTGTATCAGATCAAATCAGATCAAATCAACTTAAACGCTAAAATACAGTAGGATGTGTGAATATTGAAGACCACTAAGGGGCACTTCACTCTGGAGCTTGAGGGGCCGTGGCCATTGAAATCCAAAACCTGTCATGGGTGGAAACTGCCGACATTGTCCCATTTCACTTTACATTAGAACTTGGGGGCTTAAGGGACCAAGGAAGTTTGAATGGTTGAAGAAACCTACATAGTCCTACAATGCATGCAATGGATAATGTATCATGGTCTACTGAATTGTGGGCCACGCCTACTTCTTCGAGGTGGGTAACCAAACCAATAGACTATGACACTTCAAAATCAGATAGGCCTTGGATCATCATAACTTGCTGTGTAGAAGAGCTCACATGAACAGGATGGTAATGAAATGACCGAATGCTGAGAGCAAGGTCACATATGTCTTTACACTACATTGGAAGGCCCATGACCACACAAAATTCAATGTCACTTCTGCACGGTACGGCCTTTGTATGAATTTCAAATGCCTTTACAATTTCATGCTCACAGCCCTTATACATATTGTAAAGTGCCCCTAAAAGCAGTATTTTGGCATTTGGGTAACAACCATTGATGTCTTTTGCAATGCATTTCATGACATGAAATTTGCGGCTGCGATCTGTAATGTCAGGATGACATTACTCTCAACTTGACAAGGAAAAAGCATAGAACCCGGTTGTAAGTCAGTCTACAGAAAACTTACTTTGGTGCCCATATATGGAACACACGCTCGTTCCAACCAAAAAAGAGATGGTGCGCCAAAGCTTGACACCACTGGATATCGCTGTGTGCATATACCCAATATCATGTGATCAATTTCCATACCTAGACATTGAAGCATGTAATCAGAGTTCAACACATGCTACAAAACATTCCTCAGTTGCCCCTAGAAATTTCGCTTGCCAGAGTAAGCACTATTAGCCAGGTCATAATTAAGGCAACTCCTATGGTCACTGGAAAATGATTCTCTCAATAATCAGCTTTCTAGATTTCTTTTTTTTCCTTTTTCCTTTTTTTTTTTGGGCGGGGGCGTTAAAGACCACATGCTCATTCCACCCACAAAACCTACATGTTTTCCAAAACCTTATTGCCCACCGAATTTTGAGACTAACCCTCTAAACCCCTTCCCACCCTCAAAAATTGAAGGTCAAAGAACTTTAGAAGGTCTTCTCTCTCTCAATAATCGGTGGGCAATGAAATTTTTTGATACATGAACTCTATGTGTGAGGTGAGCATGTGGTATTGGCCCAAAATGCTTTGAAAGCCAATTTTCAAGAGGATAGTCTTACAGCGACCATAGGCGTAAGGATTGGTGTGGGATTTTGGCACCTCATTGCGCCAACTATGGATCTTCCCTTCCTTTCTCAGAATTTCCATTACTCCTTCAACAGCAGCTGTGCAGTCCTTTTCCCTTTGCAATGTCCGATTCAGTGTGATAATTTGCCCTCGGCTGTCTTCACTGAATATAAAAATTCCTGGGAAGCGCCTCAAATGTGCTGCAAATCTGAAGCAACAGATCTTCAGCTACAAATACCTTTTATAATACACAGAAACTATAACCAGCTAAAACAAGAAAGTGTAGCTAAAGAACTCGTGTATTTTTAGATTACAAAGTCGGAAGGGGGATCATTTGTGTGGTGGAAATGTTCTTGTCTGTAACCATGTTGACCCTTCTTGCATATGATGAGCAGACAAAAAATTCATTTCATAGACTTACTTCGGATGCACATAGCCAACGTGGAGCCCTTGACCAGCAACAAATTTGAGGAAGTTCTTGAGCTGACTCTGTAACATTCAAACAAGTTGTATTGTCAAAAGTTTCACCTATCCAAATGCCAGCTCCTTTGCACATGATCCACACAAAGTAATGTCCGTTGCAAAACAAATATCATCATTCCCAGTTCACTCTATCATCTAATAAACACTACTTAAGGTGATGTAACTATATGTAGATACATTTATGTGGTGTGTACCCGATTGGAGTTGCAAACATTGACATGAATCCAGTAGCCCTCCAGACCTTCAATCTCAAGGGCATATCGGGATGGGGTGTTATGCGTTGTCATGGAAGAGAAATTTCCCACCTGATCGATGGGGAAATCTGAGTAGGCTGTGCCAGGATATCTATTTGGTTTAGGCAACATTGTATTGCTCAATAAGCCCCCTTAAAATTTCTACAGATCCTCCACAGGCTGCAGTCACCAAAAGCAAATTCTTCTGTAACCACCTTTTGTTCTGTGATTACGTCCCACCAACCCTGGGAAAAACCAGCGTCCTGCTACTTTTCTGAAAAAACATCAACCTAGGTTCACTTAGTTCAGGACCAAGGCTCTGACATCTGAACTGTATGTCACGATCTTTCTCTGGAAGTGGTTTCTAACTGCAGCTCTTCGTATCTCCAATCAGGATTTATCATCCTTTCAATTCTGCAACTGGAGGTACAACTCTTGAACAACCCTAAAACACTTCTATCACCTTTTTTATTTAACACAAGACTGCATTGTGCATTGACCAGTTCAGAAATCCTACCATCTTGACAATAAAGCACCAATTGAAAGCAATCCCAGTGCCACTTGATTTGCAGAGGACAGAATGTAATGCACCTACAGTTCTTGAGGACGTGGTGCCCAGTCATGGCGATAAGAAAATCGAAGTAATTGCTGAAGCCTACAATGCTGAAAGAGACTAAGACACCTGCGGTCTTTTTCTTGACAAATTTGAGGTATGGATGCTCAAAGCCCATCTCCCATTGACAGAAAAGCAAGGACCAAAGTATAGCAGACACTAGCTGTCCATTGATATAGCATAGTATGACATTCAAACAACCACTTCACTTGCATTTACAAAAATTGATGCGAGATGTCAACATGTGATACATTGCATTAATTTGGCAACTATCCAGGAGCCTCCAGAAAGTGTCTGGAACATTCAAATATTTAACAAACTGCAGTCCTTGATATCAAGATATAAATACATGCAAGGAACCAATTCCCGGCTCTTCCCATGTTCGGACTCAAGAGTGGTATGAATAAAGGGACTGACGATAGTACAATAACATTGACATCTATCATTACATGCACTATGTGAAATCTACGTCAGAAGTCCATTATTTTTACCATAGATAATTGAATTCATCTCTTATTGTGGAAAAACATCAAATTATGCTCGAGTAAGGAGCCAAAATTTTATGATACAGATGGTAAGAGTGGCAATCTTACATATGCCATATCTTACACTTGGACAATCCACAAAGCCAGATAATGGCTAACATTGAGCCAATGACAATGATCGTATCAACTTCAAGAGTAAATCTTGCCCTGCTAAAAAGCCATTGCCAAGACAAAACTGCTGCCCAGAAAAAGAAGTATCCATTTAGCTCCCAGCTGCACCATACAATTAATTATGTGTTAGTCACCCCTGATTTCACCAGATGTGCGAAACCCACCCAAAAGTTTTAAAAGAAAAAGATTTTACTCACGATGCTTGTCTGGAAGATCCACGTGGACAAAGAAGCTAGCCCCAACAATCAAGTAACATAGCACCAGCATAAGCCCCTTGAAGTAGTTGGCAGTACCTTCCTGTTTCACATAGTTGCAACAACATGAAAAGAAGTGAATATAAAATAATCAGCTTACTAAATCTTAATATTTGTTGAATCAAGTTACTGCAATATAGATGCACAGATGACAAGAGCAATTCAATCTGATCACTTCGTGAAATGCCTTTTACCTCTCAAATCTCGTCAGAAAAAGCCCATAGACACACAAAATATAATCTGATGGGAGTTAGAATTAAATGAAATCATTAGAAGTGCTCCACAGTACATTCAGCTCAAGTTTCACATCCAAATAACTTGTAGAGCCCCAAAACATTACACCCTCAGAAAACAAACATGTAAGTGAACTCAAGTTATAATGACCAAGTTCAGCTTTTGCAGCTAACTCTTCCAAAGCACTCCCTTTTGTTGCTGATTACCTTTGGGGGTAAACATAAATAAACTATATAGACATAGCAAAATATATAGGTGGATAGATACATATTTGAGTGAGTCCTCACCTTGAGCATGAAAGCAACCACCAGAACAGTGATGAAAAGGGATGCAGTCTCATAGAGTTCAAAATTGAGGTCCATGTGAGTTCCCATAGGCCATCCAATGACAACACAAAACGGAATCTGCACAAGCAAGCTTTTAAATCAACTCAAAGTCTCAATTCACGCAAATGATCATTGCTGTACCACTTGAACTATCCATTTTCACGAAGGCCTTTTTTCTACTCACCACAAACATTGAAATTTGCGTGGACGAACCAATGGCCACACCCAAAGATATATCCTGCCAAAGAGATGGAACAACTCCAATGAGTGAGATACAGTACCATCAGAAGATTTTAAAGATGAGTGCAGACTGTGTTTACACATGTGAAATAAGTTTAGGTGGGGTTTTAGGTCCTGGCTACATGCACGGATCTGCACCATGCCAACATGAAAAGAAAATTGCAAAAACCAAATCAAATGCTGCTAAGTCCAGTGCAAGTATGAATAGAAGACTCAGCATACATTATGGTATCACTTACCAGTTTATCTTTCAAAGCAAACATTATTGCACTTGTATGTTCTGCTGCATTCCCAACAATTGGTAGGATGATAACACTTATGAACGCAATAGGTATGTTCCACGAAGCTGAAGCTCCCTAAGCATCACAAAGAACACACAATGTAAGAACATGATTAGACACTACCTAATTTAACTACCACAGGGTTTCATCAAAATCAAACCTGAGATTGTGCTTACTTTAGAGTTACCCATAAGGTTTCCAATTCAATCTCCGGGTGAGTTGGCTAAGAAGTGAGTTTGAAACTTATGTGTACAATCACCCCAGGGTTTCTTAAAGCTTCACATGCTAGAAGAGCAGGGCCGGGCTATAAGTGGATTGGTGGGCCAAACTAGCCTTGCATAGGCCAAGCCAGGATTTAGGGTGGCAGGGCCAATGGGTTAGACCCTATAATTTTAGATCCTAAAGTTCTCTCTAAATATTTTGAACTGAAAGAGGGCCAAGAGTCTCACCCAACTTTGAAAATCAGGCTCCAACAAAAGATGCTCTTACAAGCTCTTAATAGAAAAGTGCCTCAAAGAGTGACCAACTTCCTAGTTTGGTCCCTCTTTTGAGAGACTTTGCAGATAACTCTAGCTCCAGCCAATATATCAAGAACAAAAATAAGTGATGTACCTCAATTGCACCAACTAGATATTCAGAGAGGATGGATATAAAAATTGTCAAGGCAGCCAACCAGCCGATGGAGGTCCAGAAACCTAGTAAAATCTCCTCTGAATCCAAGGGACCCGCATCGTCTCCTGTCTCCTAGAAAACATAGCCAGAAACTTGTTGAAGCTTTCAATCTATTTTACAAATATTGTATTGTTCTAAGAGAATGAAATAAATCAGAAGCGCAGCTTAAGTCATGACAAGAATTTCTGCCTGATACTAGAGATAACTCAACATGACTTTTGGTCGGGAGTTGGTTATTTTGCATACATCACCTACCAAGTTTGGTTAAGTTTTTGGTGCATAAATGAAGGTAGTGTGGAGGTTCGACCAAACAACATTCTATATCGGTTCAATAAGGGTCAAACTCATTTTGGCATGCCAAGAGGTGCTAAAATGAGTTTGACCCTCAATGAACAGAAATAGGTTGCTCTTTATTCAAATTCAAACACTACCTCCGAGCATGCACCCCAAGTGAAAGGAAATTATTGATTTTGTATGCAAAACAACCAATGGAAAATCATAGGGAACTGACTCCTAACACAAAGTCCATTGAGTTAAACAATAACTCTACTTGATGGCTTTAATAATTCCAAGAAGCTCCTAGATGATTCTTCACCTCTTCTGAGTCATATAGATCTCGGTGACTTTTGAGCTGGAAATATAGGTAGGCTGTGTATGCCACCAACATTACAATGCTGCTGAACCTTGACAAAACAAGCTCAGATTTTCCAATTTGCAGTTCAGTTCCAGTAGCATGGAGAGCTGCTGGGAAAAGAAGGCCCATGACTGCCATTAACAACAGGCTTGAACTAACTTGAGCTGTCACCTGCATAGTGGGACAACAGTAAAGTATAAACAAGATAGAAACCTTACCCTAAAAAAGAAGGTGCTATAACCATTAAGTGTTGAGTATAGCTAATATTATTAGATTGATACGACTTTAAATATTCTTTAAATATGCAAGTTACCAATCAAAAGGGATTCCAACGCACCAAAACAAACCTTATTTGAATTTGGTATGCAGAACCTATAAAGATTTAAAGTGCTGTTAGCCTAAGATCCAAAACCATCACAAGAGCTTAATGTTAAGGGGGTGGAGCTTCCCAAAATCAATATGTACTTAATATGCAAGATTTTGGGGTGTGGTTTTGAGTGGGGTATGCTTTACCTACACATCAACTCCTCCCATTGCAATGTATTTTGAAGATAAATATTGGAGTATACTGTTCATGGGATTCTAGATTGATAAAAGCAACAGATAGATGTGGATCCATACAGATATTCAGCACAATCATCTTCTATCATGATAAGAGACCTAAGGGTTATTACAGCAAGGAAGTATAACCTGGAAAGAAAACAGTTGAGAACTTGAAGAGACTTTCAGTTAAAAACAATTCATAGAATTTCAGGATAGGAAGGCACGTTTCGGGATACTAACCTTGTTGAATTTCTGATCTTTTCTGGGGTGTGCAAGGCCTCCAAAGAGAAAAGCACATCCTAGCACTAGAAGCATGTTGGATAAGATGGAGCCAAGAAGTGACAATTGTACAACCCGGATCATATTCTTGCGCAATGCCATGATGCAAATTATCATTTCAGTCGCATTGCCAAATGTAGCATTCAACAGACCTCCAACTGCCAACAGGACCAATTTTTAGTTAGTGAAAGAGATCTCACTTCAATACTGGACAAGAGAATACATTCTAACGTTTGAATCGTCTACTGGAAAAGTGCATAAACATGAAGTCAACATTTTTTGAAACAATCTCTAATCACTTTACCCTATACTGCCGTTCAGAACCTAGAATTTAGCATGTACTGTTCACCCTAAACAGTAAACCGCAACATGGACACTGAATCTTACCTGTTGATCCAGTGAAAAATGACAATTGCCTGCAGAGAGGAATACGCGCATATATAAGTTGACCACAAGTAAAAGCTGTAATTATTTAACAAACCTGCTAAATTCGTGCAAATAGGTTCACACGTACAGATACATGCCACTGAGCTTTTAATTCACAAGCATAGCTAATTTTGCTCGATTTTACTCGATCAAGATAATTGAAAGCAAGCTTTTAAACCGCCTAACAAAGTTCCTAACCAGTGAAAGTAGATGGCAACTCACTCCGTTACAAATCCAAGCCGCTCAGCTAGCGGCGCCATACCTAGTAAACTCAACAAAAATACCCAGCCCTGCATAAAGACAAATTGCAAGCTTTTGAGTTTGGCCATGTTGCACAAAAACCTCAAAAACCATAACATTTTGTGAAGCCCTTAATGTCTCCCTCCATTAGAAACAAGTCATTAAGGCTCTGTTATTTTTTTTTTTTAAAAAGGATGTACATAAGGTCGTAGAGAAGAAGCTTACATGTCCAACATTGAGCTGCGCAGCAATTATTGCTACTGGGACACATAGAAGTAAACAATTCAGCTTCGTTCCACAAACCACATGATACATACTCCAATAGAGATAAGTTGGCAACTTATTAACCCAATTTCCACCCCTAGCCCTGCTTTCACAACGGGTCTCCATTGGTGAAAACTCATGGTCCTCTGAAAAGCTGGAGTCACGGTGTAACCTCGAATCTGACATGAGTGGAGCTTCCTCCACTAGGGCAATCAGCTGTCCAACAATAAAAATTGAGTTAATTGTCACACTGGAGGACTCTCTTTCCAATATTTGAATAAGCTAGGTCTACATGTTGAAGGAAATTCAACGACATTTCTCACTGGAATTACTAATGAACAGGTGATACAGCACATAAATAACTCAACTTCATGAGAGAAAAAAAAAACAAAGATTCCTAGCCATTCCAAAGGATAGTGAGCGGCCTACACAAGCTACAACAGTACAAGAAAACAACATTGGAGCCACATGTCCTCAAACGCCTGGCCAATGTCTCAAGCATCCAGATATTGTTTGATTTCATCTTGATCTTCACCCAATTTCATGATCGCTCTATCATGAATTCTGTTGATGTATTTGTGGATAGTTTTTGAAAGCAGCAGATTTTATTTTTAAATATATAATTATTTTAAAAATAAAAATAAAACTCTTCATTCAAGGTTGTCTGGAAAAATCACCTCGAGATCTCTACCATCACTTTGAAAAGAGTCTCTCTTCAAGTCGCCTTCGTGATTGTCCAGGGCAGAATTCCCAGGTCCTCCCATTTCCTCGAACCCAAAAACCCAAATTACCAGCTTGGCTGGCCCCTGTATCAGGTGAAATATCCAATGACGCACACACACTTTTCTATGAGCAGATTTGAGCCGCCCTTGATCTACATTGATGACTAAAATGTGGCCATCCTCAGTTCATTCTTAGCCCTTGTATACCTTGGAACGCCAATATTCACGGTTATGGTCCGCACATTGATAGGATCCACTCGAAAACAATACTGACCTAAAGGTCATTGTTATTCTCTCATCCCCGACCGCCCTGATAAGCTCTCTTTCAATTCCAGAAGGACAACCAAAAAAACCAAAAAAAAGGAAACTCATTCACTGTGCCCTACTAAATCTCCCAGCTGCTGCACAGAAAAATTCCACAAATGACCCAAAATTAGTTCTCCCTATAGATATCCAAAATATTAAACCTAACCCACCTCACCCACTTGCCAAAGCCCGCTGAATTAGACACTCCGGACACAATAGAGGTCGAATCAAGCTCGAATCAAGCTCGAATTAAGGTAAGCGGGCCTTATTCAGTTACTTTTTCCTAATCAGACCCCTTGACATAGTTGAGTGGTGTGTGGTTAGGTGTGGATCCAAGAACAACGGACACCAACGAGGGCACCATCATCATATTTTTGAAAGAAATTGGACTACGTGGTCATCAAAACTTCTTAACCATTCCAGTAAGCTCAATAATCAATCAACACCATAATCGGGAAGACTTATATGACCGTTTCATAAGCTCGAGAATCGTCACTTTATGAAAGAGAATGAATAAGATATTCATATAACCTCCGAAAATTATGAGAAAAATCACTACGGAAAATAATTGGAGTTCTCAATCATCTCATCTCGGACTAATTTGCGTTATGTGTTTCATATCCTGCGAGAAGTGGACGCAGAGCTAAAAGTGTCCATTTAAAGCCCACCTACCATTTTTCCGAAGTAGACAATCCAGAAGGCTGAGCAACCCAAGAACTCCACTTCATCTTAAGTTAAACACCAAACATTTTGGAACACACTTGCCACAGTTCGTCAACAAATCAGAGGTGGTGACACACATACACAAAGCTCTATTGTGAGATTGCAAAAAGAGATCTAGAAGAGACGCAATAATAATCAGCTGTGACGGAATGTTGAAGCAATACCAACGAGTCACCGGGATGCAAGGCAATGCGGGGATGAGTGAATTGAAGAGGACGATGAAGCGTCGCCGGAATTGCGTGGAGTTTGCTGTAATTGCACACCAAACAACTCCAGGGAACGGCACGGAGAGTCTTCATGAGTGTGCCGGGCCTTGACGGGGTGGGAGAAAGGTGGGTGGGGCCCGGTGGGGCCCACGGTAATACAAACTACCCTGTCCGAATTCAGAGCCTTTTCACATGTGAGTATGAGAGTTCCCCCTCCAAACCAGGCTCTTTAATAATGTAGTTTTTTTTTTTTTTTGGGTCCGAGATGACCTTAAACTACGGGTTGATGGTGGAGAGATACCCAAATCTCAAGGAAGAGGTTGGCGGTTCGAATCCCGGCTGTGAAATCTCCTCTCTACTTGACGGAAAACTTGCCAGGTGGTCAACTGCCTCCTGTGCTTTGGCGCTGGCTTGTCGGCTTTCTGTCTCAAAAAATAATAATAATAATGTAGTTTTGACATTCACTTTATTAGATTTGTCATGTGGGAAGAGACCTAGGGTTTGGTGTCTAAAACTAGTCAAAGTTTCACAGCCAACCAAAACCAGCCACATGTAACATTAGTAACTCGCTTTTCAAGTGAAGTCCAATTATAAGTGATTGTTGATGCAAAAATAGTCTCCCAAATGAGTCAAAGTTTGGTCTTGGTTGAACAACCAACCATAATTGGCCACATGTCCAAGATAATACTAGGGCACGATACTCTTGTGACTAGTTGCTTTGTTCAAGGGAAGGCTAATTGTTGGATTGAAAGAAACTAGATACATGCTCATGACATGTTGCTCAATTATTTCCATCCCTCCACTTTTGGCAATTGCTTGTTGCACTACTCCTGCAATCTTATGAAAGTCCCAACTATCTCATGTGTAAAAGTTCCACAACTCATCATCAACTCATATACATGTGAGGGATGAGTTATATGGAGTTGAGGAGCGTCCTAATCTTGAGTGGCTTTTGGACCTGGAGCCCTAATGTGTTTTTCAACGGTCATTTTACAATTAAATTCTTTCATTTGAGTTCATATAGGGTAATATCACAAAACTTGATATTTTTTTATTAAAGTCTTCAAAGTGAACATATAGGGGTAGTATTCAACCCCCCCCCCTTTCATGGTACGTGTTAATACGCAAATGAAAACTTATAAACAATCTCAATAAAAAAAATTGAATTTAAACATATTTGACAATAAAAATCATAAATTCTAAATAAATATACCAATATTATTGGGGTTTTTTTGGCTATCTAAACTATTTACCATCCTCAATGGTTGGGTGGAGCTCGCAAAGCCTTTAATTTATAGTGTAGTTCTTACATCCAAGCTATTCTCAAGTTTTTCCAGGCTACCATAAGTAGATGGCGTTGTACTTCATCTTTCCTAGTGCTTACATGTAGTTTCTAGATGGGATACAAGTGTGTCATAGCCTATGTAAGCACGACATGTGACAAAATTTGAAGAAAGAATAACCATTTACAGTCGGAATGAAGAACCCTCTATGGTAATCAAAGGAAATTTTTCATTGAGAGTTGGTCAAATAGGTATTTTTTTTTAGTGGTTGTGTGACATGCAAAACCAATAATTTCTTTCCACTTGTGATGGAGGCTTGGAGGTGGTGTTTGAATTTAAATAAAGAGCAAGCTATTTCAATTCATTGAGTGCCACACTTGTTTTAGCACCTCTAGGCATGGCTCACTAGGGCCTTGCCGGGAGGTAGGGCCCAGTGGGATCCATCAACAGGTTGTCCAAATTCAATGCCTTTTCACATGTCAATATGTTTACCTCCTTCAAACCATGCAGTTTTTATTATATAGTTTTTACATCCATAAAATTGTTTTTCAAAGATGATTAACTTGAGACAATTTCGATATAAAAATAAGGAATATCGAAATTGTCTCAAGTTAATCATCTTTGAAAAACAACATTTATGGTGGCATGGCCTTTGGTTTTTTCTTTTCTTTTCTTGCACCAACTCCTAAATGCCTAAGAAACCCAAATGTGTTATGTCCATGTTGTTGAAAGTTATGTTAACTTATAACACCCAATTTTACAACATTTAATTTTTTATTGCATATATTCTCAAGCAATTGAATAGGAAAATCTTGTTTAATAAAATAATGACAAAAGACTTAAAACTAAATTCTTCACAAGATGCTTTGAAAGAGAGTTAAAAGTACGATCATACGTACCAATGTTGAAATGTACATATATGAAATGAAACCACAATAAGTCAATTATAAGTTATATTTTAAGAATTCAACATGCAGTTGCATGGACAAAATCTCTTAAATCACATGCATACAATTGAAAAATAACTTCAACATCTTCAAATGCCAAAACACTATGTAAAAAGTTTGATTTAAAGTATTTATAAACAATTCATAGAGACATGTAAGATAATAAATTTATGTCATGAGGCTCCAAGAAAATTAAATTCTTTACAACATAGGTTATAGGATTTCAAATCTACAAAAAAGAAAAAGTTGAAATGACGACAAAAAAAAATGCCAAATGTTGCATAGAATTGAACCCTATTTTCTTCATGTGGTTGCACCCCAATCTAAGCCCATTTCTTCCACCTGAGAATGTCATTAGCCCAATAAAGCTACTTTAATAAGGGTTGCTATTCCAAGACACGACTAACGATTAAACTATCAACAAACAAATAATCAAAATCAAGATCACTCCTCTTGTCTTCAAAGCAAAACAAAACCTTGCTCAACGTACTTGTAAAGTTTACTATATCATTGGCTCACTATGTTATGATGAGCAGTAGCCTTGCTAGATGTACAAGGAACTAATGACTAGCTAGTAAGTTCACCATGGAATGGAACTCACTAGGGCTAAGGACAGAATGCTAAGGGAGACTCACTAATATGAATACAATGACTTGCCTTTAACGCATGGCCCAAAAAATAACATCAAAATTATCACTTATTTTAGTTTGATCATGTTGGCCCTATCCTATTCAGAGTCCCCTTGGTACATGAGCAGCTTGACTGCTTACCTTATAGTAGGTGGGTTCTATTTAAGCGTTATGCTATAACATCAAATACCCCTATGTGGAGGGGAACATCCTAGTACGTTTACTATGTACTTTTTGTTTCTTTAGAACAAGATAAGTGAGATGCTTATGGCGATTTGGTGTATTGCTAAGACTTGGATATTTTTATATAGTATTGGTGGGGGAATGTGAAGATTACTGGCGGTTTTCATTGACTTTACGGTTGTGACTGAGATTGCACATGAAGTAAGAGCACATTCATCGTAAGCTGCAATAGGAAGTCTTCCTGTTACATTTGCAAGGCACTTTCCATGTAAGACCAAGTTGTGGCACTTGCAACAAGTCAAGGAACACATTCATCCTACATAAGAGCATGGTGGTTATATTCTGTTTGTGCACTCTAACAGGTAGAATGTTTGTAGATTATTGTAGTTTGGCACAGATTTTTACTAACATGAAATGTACAAAAATTGTATCGAGGCAAACAAGGGATTTTCCAAACCTTGCAGTACAGAATCTGGGGAGATTTTTGGGTATAATCGGTCAAAATCCTAGTCTTTCCAAGTCCAACCAGTACTGATCTTTCAGTTTTTCTTTACTAATTTGAGGTAGATTTAATAGATTCCTCTAAAATGATCAGTAATTCCCCTGGAGTCTTCAAACTCAACCAGTTGTTTCTCAAACTCAACTGGTTCATCTCTAACTAGCACTTGGTTCTTCCTGTTCATTGTTGTAGTAGGTGCGTCTTGGTTGACAACTTGGATAAAATTTTCACAGGGGAGGTGCACATATTATTGTACTCAAAGTATTCCTTGTATCCACGCGAGTGTCACATTCTTGGCTATAAGAAAGTGCATGATGTGATGAATAAAATGCTTCCAATTGAGTAGGTACATAAGTAGCTGCGTATCACACCTGCTAGTATACAATAAAAAAGTTTACTACCAAGGACAGTTCACATCTGATGTTAATCAAAACTTTAGATAGTCTTGTGGCAACTTCGGATCTTAATCTGTATCAAGCAAGTGGAGAAAGAATTTTGTCTAAGATCCCTCTCAACCAACATATGTTATGCAACCCCAATTGCGTTGATGCTACCTTAGGTACCCATAAAATCTGATATTTAAAGGGAAGCAGAACAATTTGTACACGTGTGCCATCCAGAACATCAAATACACACTCGCAAAAATTACATAGGTATATCACAAATACATCAGAAACAGGGGAAATTGGAAGCTTGGCGAATCTTAAGTTATGCCAACTATTCACTGCCACAACCTTCACACTGTCAACATCCTGCTCAAATTTGAGAATCTCGCAAATGAAATACAATCCACTTTCTTCTATTTTCTTCTTTTTAAACAAAAGAATTTTGGATATGGGGAACTTCCAACCGACCATACTAACACCCAGTACCGGGAGGGTTGTCAACCCATCATTGTTTACCAAAGAGTCTGTCAATAGAGAGTCACAAAGGGAGGGAAACAATGCCCTACTTAAGGGGAAGAGAGAATCTCTATGTAGTTACTGTTTTCTCACTTCAAAAACTGTAACTCCCCCATGGTTAGCTTTTGACAGGCTGACATGCCTTTAGGTGATTAGCCAAAATTCCTATACAATCAAATGACTTGAACTCACTGCCCAACCACTTCCTGAGATGAGCTGCTGATTTCGAATTGCGCAATCCAGAGCAATACACAACGAGCACTTACACTGTCTTTTCATGGTGTTGACACAAAATGTGTACCTGCTTTTTCTCAAATGGAATAATATCTCCAGAAGATGGATAAACTAAATGTTGATCTTTTTCAAAACAGCACGGAGGTGAGGCTGTTGTTCATGACCGTGTATTGCCATCTCCACTGTGTATCTCAATTCCTCTCCATCTACTTCGAACAGACGCCCTATGTCTTTGACCTGCAACAGGGTAACCATGTTAGTTGTTTCCTTGTGAATTCACTGCTGACTTAACAAGTGTGTGAGGGCCCTCGTTAACACACTTTTGTGCCATGGCCCTCGCTAATTTTAGAATAGAGCTCACTAGGCATAGGACACTTAGAGGGATCGTTGGATAAGAGCGTACCTATCATCCATCCAACATAAAAACTTGACCCCCTCTAAAGTTGTGGATGATTCATCTCAATCCACTTTGACTAGACTAATTCAGGGTCTTTGAAGATAATTCTAGTATTAAATCAACTTCAAATAGTAACCTCCAGACTGCATACCGTTTCAGGGCTTTCATATTGGATAAATGAGAAGTACACTCATGCAATAATTCCCTTTTGCCACTAAGGGGCAACCACCAAAGTGGATGCAATAGCCTGTCTGAAGGCATGGCCCAACAAATCGCATGTAATGGACTTGCACTTCAAAAGAGGCAGGACCCTCCACCATGTACATGGTCTTCAAAAGTCCATGATTCTAACAAACGACTGCTATGAAACTTCTATTATGTATTGGCAAAATAAGACCTCTTTGACTTGACCAAGTTTGATCACTGACCTTTGAAGCATTGCCAACAAGAGAGCTCTGGAGTTGCACTGTTTTCTTTTCTGCATCAAATGATCCTTTCTGCATACACAAAATGACAACACTCCAGATACTTTAGGTCTTCCACCAAACGCTAATTCAATAGGAAAGTATGTTCAACTACATGAATCAGCAACAACCCATCTCATGAGGACATATGTATAAGTGTGAAAAATCAATCAATCTTCTTCTGTAACCGTAACTGGTAATTGCTGCGAGCATGTCAAGATGACATCAATTATGGTGGCTTGAGGACTGGATGAACTCAATATCATAGGTGATAAGCAGGTTCAAAACTTTGGTGCCGAATAATAAATTTTAATATGACACATGGATTTTTGTGGAGGTTTTGAATCATAGAAAAATGGCACATGACACTTAGCTCATAAGTTGAAATAATTTGTGCCAAACCTGCTTATCACCTACAGTGCTGTAGAGCCATCTTTACAGACAAAATGTGGTATGACTTGTTAACTCACTCATCATCATCATGAAAGGAGTTGATAATTGCATACCTGAACTTCAGCCAGGCCAGTGCTTTGCGCAATGACCACTTCTATCGTACCATCTGGTTTTGGACGCCAGTATCCGCTCTCTGCATGCATAGGCTCTCCTGAAGCCGCTTTCCATGTCCTTTGTGAATATGCTATCACAGGCTGCATCCATAGCCACCCAAACTCCGGTTACTATGCTATTCACATGTTCCATATTGTTGAAACATTTGAGGGAGCCCAACGCATATTATAATATAAGACAATAGCAGATTGGGGGACAGAGGGACGTGATGGGCAGATTTTGTCGATCATGGCTTACCCTTGATATCAATAATTCTATTTGACATATTTTCAATTCAAAAGTATTCAACACAAAGAACCACAATTTTAGATTCTGACCAGCTCAACAGCCATCAAAGCTATTTGAATGACTTGATTACTCAGACTAGAATGATCCAACCTCTTTAGGGCCTCCTTGATAATTTTGCATTCACCAAGCATTAAGAAGACTCCCCATCCAGAACGAGCACAACCCTAAAATGGAAAAGGAACCAGCTCCAAGGTAGAGAGAATCGGTGCGATTCTTACTAAGTCTACAATTACGCATTGTGGTTTAAGTGCTTCATCTGCAAATTTTGCTTTGAGGTTTATGCTAACTAAAGGCCGCTGTTCTACAAACTCCATAATTTCCGTACCGAAGAGATTATGCCCTCCAACCACACACTCGAACACATCCACCTCGTCAATAAACTGACACATGGTCCTCAGATTGTTCAGGGCTCTTTAATGATGTGCATAACCTTTTTCCAATGGAAATTATGTTAGATAATGGCTTTTGGAAGAACCCGGCTCATGGCCACCCCGCCGCTCAGTCAAGTCTACCCATTATCCATTATCTGGAACCTCGTTCCCTTGATGCATCAAACGCACTAGATAGTGGCAATTGGGCGAACAGGGTCCATCCATGGGCCATTATTCAACGTAATTCCCATCAGAAAATGATTATGCACATCAACCAAAAATCTGTAAAAATATCTCAGACCATATGACTGACATGTTCTGAGTGAGGTGGATGTGCTTGAAAATGTGGTTCACCCTAAAAAACTTCAGGTGGAGGTCATAATCTCTTCCCTACGGAAATCGCGTCAAACACCGAGCTCATCATTCAAGACAAACATCACCAAAAATTGAAGAAATACCATCCCAAGGCTGAACCCACAATGCTGCTTCACCAGAATAAAGCATACCATACCCATCCCACGATCAACCCAAAACTCCCAAATCTTCAAACAACAAAGGTAGGTATCAACAATACAGGTGATAAATTCTCTCCTATTTGATCCAAGCTGTTGAACACACCTTGGTGCCCGTTGTGCCCAGAGCTTAATCTCCTCGCCGTACTTGAAAGTCAATATCTAAGGTAGTGTAATTTCCTTTCTAAAATATTATCCAAATCATCCAAAAAGACTATCTGTTGGAACATGCGACAAATTTTGAGTGAGGAAAATACATGACACTTTGGAGACAATCTGTTGGACCATGTGACAATGTCTGAGTGAGGTGGATGTGCTTGAATGTGTGGTTCCCCCTAATCAACTTCAGGTGGAGGGCATACCGCTCTCTTCCTGATGGAAATTAAGTCCAAAAACAAACAAAAAAAATCCCAGAGATTCAATCAACACAGACAGGTGATACAATAGAGGCAGGTGATGAATTCCTTCCTAAAATGAGGCGAGCTGGTTCAACAAACCTTGCCGGTGTGCCACAGCTTAATCTCCTCGCCGTACTTGAAGGACTGGATAGTAGGGAATCCGCCCTCGCCTTCCCCGCGCCATGTGCCCAGGAGGAAGGCGATGGGCTGCACCAGCGGGTGCACTGGCGGGCTTTCCGCCATATCTGAGGAGGATGATGAAGCTCACTCGTGAGCTTGAGCTCTGTTAAGTTCGCCATCGCCATGGCAGTCTTTTCGCTCTTCGCTCTTCAACGTCCAGCAGACGGCACGAATACCCGGCGGATATCGCACATATCCGAAGCTGAGGAGGCAATAGAGTTATCCGTAAAGTTAGGCAGATGAAAACATGCGTTTAGTCCCAAACCTTAGAGTTTATGAGAGTTAACACAAAGTCACCCAAGTTTTTCTTAATGCTTAAATTACAATACATAAAGTGTGGTATCAGGCTTTTATCTTGTTCTATAAGGATAGGTGGGCCAAGTTAGCCTTGGATAGGTTGATCTAAGATTGAAGATAATGGGTCCCATGCGCATACTTTATTTTAGACTTTAAAATTCTCTCAGAGTTTTTGAGGTGGAAAAAGAAGGTCCCAAAAGTTTCACCCAACTTTCAAAATAGGCTTCCATGCACAATGAGCTAACAAGCTCTTAATAAAAAAAAAATTCTCAAAGAAGGATCAAATCCACGGTTTCACTCTTTGAGGGACTTTACACATAACTCTAATGAGGATGAAATGTTGACTGAAAGTTATTGTACAAGAGTTTGGATTGAGTCAATACCACGCTAATTATTGCATGTAGTGTCACCGTTCCTATTTGTCTTGCTCAATACTAATTGCAACCCGCATATGTAATGTCACCAATACTACATATAAACCTAACGTTATTTGTCATTCCTTGTATAAAAAAAATTGGGCATTATAGAAATAAAAAATCTTGCAATTTTTCATCCATCTTTCAATCATCCGTGACAATATTTCATTACAAAATGGTACGATGCATAATGTACCAAACTTTGTGTAGAAAATTGGCATGAGTTTCATCCAAATTTCAATCATCCATGACTGTACTTGTAAATTTATTCATAAGAAGTTTTGTTAGACAGTTACCATAACGACACTATATACAGTATTTAATGTACTGCTATGGTAAGCCTGCAAAAACATTGCATTTCAATTCATTGTCTCTATTCTTTTCTTTTTATTTAAATATGTGATTGTCAATCAGTAACACACACTTATTCAAATGGACATCTGGAATATTCTGGAATTATCCCTTGGATGCTATAAGTGATTATTATGCTACCTTCACCCTTGCAGTAACTTATCCCAATGTGTCCAAACATAATACACCTTAAACTCCGTAAAATCAACCTCCATAATGTCACACACTCTCTAATATCCCAAAACTCTAGGGAACGGATGTTTGTAGTTCAAATCTCACTCCTTATTGTCACATTTCTTTCCCTTATATCATGAAATTTGTCATTAATACAAATCACCAAAGAAGTCAACCCACACCCTCGCATTGCATCATGTGTCAACATGTGGAGTGTCACCTTCTTATTCTTATTCTTCTTTTTATACCACTCGTTGAATGTTGGTGCATGCGTCCACCACATTGCCCGGGAAGGCCACGTGGAGTGGATTACACTAGTGTAGGTGATAGGAGAACGAATTCAAATTGTCCTTAGACCTCCTTTGTGTTATTCCATAATGTCACATGCTACACTAATTCTATAGTATCACGCATCCATGTTAACACTACAAAACTCCATAATATCTCGTGCACTTTGATCACCACACATGTTATAATACGGAGTTTAGAGTGTAATGTATATGTGGATTTACTTTGCAACGTCAAGATTGCACATTGCAAAACAAGTTATTTGGGGGGGGGGGGAACTAAACAAATATAATAGAAATCCTAATTATACATATTTTGAGAAGCAATGTGGTCTAATAATTGCTATAGATTTTTATTTTCATAACTAATACAATGTGCGTGTAACATAAAGTGTATATAACAAGAGATTCAATCCACATCTAAGACTACAATAGTTTTGACAATTCTATGATAGGATCTGCCCATAGAGAATGCATTTATACAATTTCGTCATGTTCACAATCCATGCTAATATGATGAGTATCGTCATCTCTAGATGTACTTGAAACCACGATATTATTCTAAATATGCATATATATCCTCATAGGATATTTCAATCAACATTGTCCATTCTTTTCAATGAACATGTATGCATCATGGGCAATAAATGGGGAGTGCCGGCAATTAGTTACAAGCTAGCCAGTTGATTTTGAGAACTTCTTAATGAAATAGAAATGCTCATGAAGGGGTTCCGGAAGAAAATTTGAGGTTTTTGGAAACATGCCGATTAGGAAAAAAAAATGTCGACATTTAGGCAAGTTGCCCAAAGTACCCATGGCAAATCACTGATTGAAAGGCATTTTTCACGGTGGGTAGCTACCCATACATATACTTTTTAGGGGAAAAAAATTAATACTATGCATAGTTGGAGTTACCGCTCACATAAAAGGCTTCAAACTCCCTCCTCTTGTGGACCAAACCACATGTAAGTGTTAAATTTTAGCCTTTAAACTTAAGTGCACTCCAAAATGGGGGGATTAGAATTTTAGGGATTTGTGGGGCATGAAAACTTGGAATCATGCTTTGCAAGCACGGTACCCCAACCTCTTCATTCTTGCAGAGTTAACTCATGTGCAATGTGTTTCTACATCGACGTGTGAGCGTGCTTTTAGTGTGCATAATGATCAAGACTAAGGTTAGAAATAGGTTGGGCAGTAAGAATCTTGAGGCAATGCTACTAATTGCCTTGGAAGGGCCAAATGAGGGGGTAAATGACATTATCAGTGACGTTGTCCCACTTTGGAAGAATAACAGTAAATACCATTTTTTGTATACTAACCCCTCTTCTTATTTGAATTCTCCTAATACACTGAGTGTGAGTGATGTGCCTTGTTCGTTTGGGGTAGTTGATACTGACAACAATGGTATGCAAATTTCGTGACTTTCAATACTAACCAACCTCTGGAAAATACTTGGACCCTTTGTGAATCTTGTATTTTCTGAAGGCTACATCCTTGGCCCTAAGACGGTAGGGGCTTTGCTAGGTTCAACTCTCAATAAGGATACTATTTAGACCAAAAAAGAAAGAAAGATAGTGAATGCCAACATTCTTCAACCTTTAATACTTGAAAAAAAGAAAAGGGAATGAAAGACAATGGAACTTAAGGGGGAAAAAAATGGAGAGGGAATAAACATCCACCACCAAATTACAAAACCGGTCCCATTTTAAACATTTAGAAAAATAGATAAATGAAAAAAGAAATGTCGACTAGTTGCCTGAATACATTAAGAAATGGGGGATATTAAGGCACTTTATATTAGGGCCCATTTCTAGGGCCTATTTCCAAACCCTAGGCATCAACCAATGAGAGTGCTTAGATTGCCCAAATGGGCCCTAATATGGGCCCAAGGGCTTTATATTGAGAGTCAGCCCACTTCTCCTAAAGCTTACGTGGCGGGTGACATGGCATCTTTTTGGAGGGAAAGAAATGGGCCAATGCCAAAAAATTGGGTCGAGGGTTTATGGAGACCCACTTCACACCTTCGGCCCACTTCACCCAACTTCCGTCATATAGTCATTTATGACTTTATGACTTTATGACTTTATGACTTTAGTTCAAGCAAGGGCATAATTCATTTAAGCCCAAGTGGGCCGTGGATTGGGCCTTACAATATAAAGTCCCTAGGCCCATTTGGAAGACCCACTTTAAAGTAGAATTTCCAATTTGGGTCCTACAAGTGGGCCTATGGACTTTATATTCCAAGGCCCACTCTACGGCCTGCTTTGTAAAGTAGGGCTAAAGCTAAGGCCCACTTCAAGCCCAAGTGGGCTCAAGTCAAAATGGGTCCAACTCCAAATGGGCCCTAATATAAAGTACCCCTAACCGATAAAATTTACACTCTCTAGGCCCACTTCCGGGTAAATTTTGAAAAGTCCGAGCCACCTCCTAGAAGCTAGGAAATTATGCGTTTTCTCTATAGAACTCCCCAGACTATCCTCTTCTCAAGGCCCTACCCTATACATAGTGTTGTAGACCAATGCAATTGCTTGAGTCGAGCTCAACCAATCGACACATGTTGTTTGAGCCAACTGGTTCTAGAAGGACACATCATCGTGTGGACGAAGCACCACGAGGTCACGAATTTGGACAATGCCACCTTGTCCACCTGAGAAAGTGAGAAGGCCCCACTATTTCATCCATCCACAATCCAAAATATGTTCATCCACATTCATCCTTTGACGCCGGCATATCATCTATCCTTTTCTCAAGATTCTCAGTGGAGACTCAACGATTGGGTGCGATCCCCATCCTCCTCACTTCTATTCCAGTGTTCATCCAGTATTCATCCAAGCGGGTCCTCTTCAGTGTTTGCAGAAGAGAAAGCCACCTCGCAGCTTCTTGTCCCCCCCGGACCCCCTCTCCAAAGGCTGATGCGAGATTCATCAATCCTCTCCGAGTCTCTGGCCGCCGATGTAGGCCCCGATGTAAGAGAGTCCGGGATAATCTGCTCACTCATGCAACGACGTGTGGAGCCGTGCGTTTTATTCCTTTTTAAAAAAACAAATTCTCGATTTTCGCAATCCTCCGAGCCCAGGGACGCCCTGTTTGATGTGCATTTGCGGGATTTCCTGAGTCGTTGAAAACTATATGGGAAGCCTTCAAGGAATGTGAGCCCTTCGGAGGCTTCCTCGGACTCAACGTGTGGCTCGAAGTCAACTCGCGAGGTTTGCAAGGTGAGTGAAGATTCTGCCCTGGAGAATGTTGAGGTTTGTGTTGAAACGGTTTGGACAGCTTGCGGATTGTGTGCTCTGTTTTGTGTTGTGTTTTTTTGGTGGACTGATCGCGGTTTTTGTGATTGGATGAGGCACAGACGAGGAAGGGGAAGGCTGGAGTGGAACTGAGATTGCAAGCATGTCGTTTAGGAAAGTAGGAAACAGAGGAGGACATGAGGAGCCGACATCTCTTGCTGAGGAAGATGCCAAGGTAGGCTATGTAGCACATTCATAGATGTTCTTGTTTTTTTCCTTTCTCTTCACAATATTTTGGTGTAATCATGAATTAAGTTTGCAAGTGCATAGAGTTTCATCATGTTGCCATTGTTCAGTGGTTTGAAGGCGATGATCGGTTCAGAAGCACATTTTGGCAAAAGGATGATGTCGGCGCTTTACTTGAAATCTTCCCAAATACAACTACCTTAAGGCTCCGTGTGAAAATCTACACAAGTCGCTCAAGGAACCTGTGTCTGCGAAGTTGATGAAATGCAAGTATGTTGTTTAGGAAATTAAGACTTCAGAGGGCACGATGAGCCGACCTCCCTTCCTCCTCGCCGAGGAAGATTATGCCAAGCTAGTCTATATATTTTCACAGGATTTTAGTGTACCCAGCATAGAATTTCATAATATGTCATGTTGCCTTTGTTTCGTGTTTGACGGCGGCGATTGGTTGCACAAGACTGATACCGGCACTTTACACGAGATTATCGCACTTACAAGCGGGCCAAAGGCCTGCAAACACAACCACCTTGGTCCTCCGCATGAAGATCTAAACAAGTCGGTCAAGGAACCTGTGTTAGTGAAGCCAAGGAATGGCTGAAGGCACACGGTCACCGCGCTATGTTTCATTCTTGGCTTTTCCTTGAGAAGCAAGAACCGTGAAAACGTTTACCGACCGTAGGAGTCTAGTCTTGGTAATCTTAAGTCTACATGTCTCTGAAAGGTTTGCAATCGCAGTTGATGAGAGAGATTTGTGTGTGAATTGCCAGGTTCAGGATCTTCGGGCAGCACTGGGACCACTTACTGGGCGTTCCTTAGAGTATGCAACCGATGCCTGCCTGAAACGATACCTCCGAGCTCGAAGTTGGAACCTTAAGAAAGCAGAGAAGATGATGCGAGATACTTTGCAATGGCGGGCCTCATACAAGCCAGAGGAGATCCGATGGGTTAGTTTACATGCATTGCTCATTGTCCAATTTTGGTTTTACTCAGCTTACACTATTTTAGGTCACCTGCCATCAAGCTTAGGAATTTGGAACTGTTCATGCTGTTTGGATTCACGATTTACAACAGATATATATTACCAATTTGGTATGAACAAAATGGATAACACAAGGACGGAGAGTGTGTAGCAGAGTGTAACAGGGGCTTGGCTTCCGAAGGGTGCAGGAGGATGTTGCTAAAGAATCCGAGACAGGGAAAGTGTACAGAGCTGCTTGTGTAGACAAGCAAGGGCACACTGTCCTAGTGATGCGGCCTGCAAGACAGGTAAATATTTTGACCTTAATTTTCATGTTTATGTTTGTAAGTTGTGTAATTTGATGTGGACAGGATATAAATAGTAAGTTTTATAGGGGGTTCCAGTGTGAGATGAGGTTATCTAGAATGGGGACACTGGAAGCAGGGAAAAAGCAATCTCCTATTGTTTTTTTTATCATGTGAACCATGTAGAGGTAGTGCCACTTGAAGGTGACCTTGAATCAACACGTGGATAGTTGCCCGTAGCAAGCTAGGAAAATGACTTTCAATAAGGCTACTTGCTGCAACACTTAGATGCTTGACAATGGAAGGTGGCTGGTAAGTAGGTTTGTCACTGCAATACTTTCATACTTGAGAGATGGAGTATGTTTGTGTGCACACATCTTAGAGAGCAACCTTCCTCAAGAGGAGTCCTCCTTTGCACTTCCACAATTACAAGTTAGGACAGTGACTCCCGAATAGATCAATCACCTCAACACTTAGATGCTTGAGAGATGGAAGATGGTTGTCTGCACAAATAGAAGACAAGAACCTTCTTGGAGGAGTTCTCCTTTGCACTTGAGCCATGTGACCGGGAATTACTTTTGTCATGATGTGGATTACTATTATAATTATTTTCCTTCCCCCTTTTGCTAAATGCTTTGGCATGGGAGAGGGGTACTAGTGCTAATAACGTGAATAGGGGATCCAACAAGGAAGTTTAGGGCTAGTGACTCAACTGTCCTTGCTATGTGTAATGGTAGGACTACAGGTACAACATTTCAATAGCTGGTCATGCACTACATGAAAAAGCTCTTGCTATATATTTCTGCTCAAGCCTTTGTCACTGGTGCAGAATACCACATCACGGGAAGGTCAAATCAAACAGCTCGTATACTCCATGGAGAATGCAATTCTAAATCTGCCACCTGACCAAGAACAGATGGTGTGGTTGATTGACTTCAAAAATTGGACTATGAACAAGGCGATTCCTGTTAAAACAACTCAAGAAACTGCTCATGTCTTGCAAAACCACTATCCAGAGCGTCTTGGTATTGCTATTTTGTATAATCCTCCTCACATATTTGAAACTTTCTGGCAGGTTAGTAACAATAAATTGCACCCTTTTCTTTTAGAATCTCTTTTAATACTCTTTGCAAGAGAATGTCAGTGGTGTTTATATCTCCATTTTGACATGTAGGATACATGTGTCATAAGGTTCCATGAATGTTCCTGATCCTTTCCTCTCTTAGTCTATATTGTAGTGTTGGAAGTGTGTCAGCTGTCTTTCTGTATGTAGCAGCATTGCTGCCTTTGATAGATTGTAAACTCTAGTCTTAGTGTGGTTTCTATTGAAAAAGAATTTGTTCATCAAGTGAGCAGATGCCGGACAATTTGTTCAGCTGCAAGATTGACAACTCAATTAGATGTCACGGAAGTGCTTGTTGCTACCATACCCAACAGCATTCCTCCCTCCCTATTGATAAAATGTAATCTGGTTGGCTTGCAGATTGTGAAGCCTTTCCTGGATACAAAGACTGCCCGCAAAGTGAAATTTGTGTATAGTAATGACCCAGTATCTTTGAAGCACCTAACTGACCTTTTTGAGAATGACAAAGTGGAGGCTGTGTTAAGGGATGATGACTTCAACCTGGAAGAGTATTCCAAAGTGATGCGGCTTGATGATGCAAAATTTGCTTTACGGAGAAAGCTAGCAGAGGAAGCCAGCAAATCAAGCATAGGAGTTCCAGCCCCAACTGTAGAGCCAGTAGGAGCCAGCAACTAATTTTTTTTTCCACATGTGCAATTGCACAGTAGGCTCAGCTAATTTGAGAGTAGAGCAGACAGACCTGTTTCCGATAACTTAAGCAATTTCGCATTAAGTGTAGTACAGGTATGATAATGGAGTGATTTTTCACAGGCTACTCTGGTGACCTATTTAACCAGTCCCCACATTGTATTGAAACTTGCTGTTGTCAGAATGCCTCCTGAAGTTTTTAAAATAGCAACCTCACGAGAAATACCTCATGTCTAGGTTGTCTACAACATGTGCCATAGACATCTCCAGAAAAAAAAGGATTGGCAGACCTCGCAGGTCCTGCCTAAGGTCACCTTTATGCCACTGGTCTGCAGTGATCTGAATTTTGACTTTTACAAAAATAACCCTTGTGAAGTCTCAAACCAGAGATTCTGCCCGTAAGGCCTCCAGAGCAGACAGATGCATTTTCGATACCCCCAATCCTATTATATATGTAGAGTCCCCTAAAGTCATGAAGTTCCACACATGTAGCTGTCATATTTTACCCAGAAGAGAGAAAGACTGTTTATCAATAATGGACAATAGTGAACCTCTTCCAAATGTGAAAGAAATGTGTTAACAAAGGATAGACTTGCATAAATGCAAATACATGCCTCAATAAACCAACATAGTGGCTTTGCAACATTCCAAGCCCCTTTCTCCTTGTCTAAATTGGAAGGATTCTAGTGGGGTTCAATTCGGTAACTTTTAGAGTGAAATTTTTATGCACTTATAATCTCCTAGGGTATGTGTTTGTGAACTCCTAAATACACCAACTCACCAGAAGGATCAAATTTCCACAGCATTTTGGACTAAACTACTACAAAGGTCTGAACACATCATAGAGAAACTCTACAACACATGAAAGCCAGTGGACCACCAAGTCTTATTCAACTGCCCTTCAACCAGTACCCACTATTCGCTTCAATCTTGGAGAGATATAAGTCCAACAAGAGGGACTCAACACTACAATAATATGATATTTAGTCACTTACTGATTGAAGTTACACAGTTCTATATCTTTTTACTATTGATGTAATTTGTTACCAAGGAAAGTTGTTGATGTTCTAAATTGTCCAAACTACCAATTTGACATTTGTTGGCAAAATATGAGATATACAGTAAATAGATATGGCATTGTGTAATTCCAAATAGTGACACTAAATACGATATTTAGTGTAGTCCCGATCCTTGAGAATTTAGACATATAAGAAAATCACAAGTTATAATCTTGTCATCCTGATTAATCCCCAGCATGGAAGGCTGAGAAGAAAGAATTGGCTGTTCTTAGTTGCACATAGTACAAATTCATAAATGGTGAAACAAACAGAAAGGGAGAGCACAACAGAATTGACAAACCAAGTGAGCAAAAAAATGTTTCCACATTGTGATCAAGTGATGCCCCAGCCAAAATCATAAAATAAACTCATGATTTCTGCCGTGCTTTCTCAATTAAAGGCCTCAACTGTTTCTTCTCAGCAAGGATCTTGAGGAAATTGAACAGAAACGGAATATAGTTATGTTTCCGCCGAATATTCTCTGTTTTCCACTTCCGGAACTTTTCATCCTCAAGTGCTATCTTATCATGTACCTTTGCAATTTCGGACTCCACATCTGCTAGTTTGTTCCGGAGTTCCCGAAGTGGAACTGGACCACCTCCCTCCTCTTCCCCTGAATCAACTTCCATAGCATCTTCTCCTTTTGTTTCTGCTTTTTCTATGCAAGAAGATAGATAGGCTCGCCTTTCCTCGAGCTCCATAAACTCTTCATTGTATATGTCCTTTCTGTTTTTAATCACTGCCATGAGGTTGAACCTGATTTCACTCTTGGAATACTTCTCGATTCTCTCTTGAATCACTGGTTGAACCAACTGTAGCCATTCCATCGAATCTGGACCACCTGCTCCACATTCCCCCAGACTGATGGGCCCTTCCTTTAGCCCATCAAGCTCATAGAGTACACCATCCACAGGCAAATAGCTGATAAAATGATATACATCATCATCCTTGTCTGCAACTTTTTGTTCCTCTGGGACAAATGGCTCCGGCCTAGCAAAGCTGTTGTGAGCAGAACGAATCGCTTCACTATTGTTGATTGCAAGACCTTTTAGTTCAGCAGGAAACTCCTTTGTAAATTCCTTAAGTTTTTCCAGCTCTGGTCCAATGTCAATCTCTGGACGATTCATGAGAATTGAAAGTATGGCTTGTGTGGCGCATGCGTTGTTGATAACCTGGAAGCACCCACCAGGGTGCAAGAATTTCCAAACATTTCCCAAAATCAACTTTCAACTTGGATAGACCAGATGCAATAAACTCACTGAAAGATTCCATCTCAGACATGGACAAACACCATAACACCAAGTCACTGCCAGCGTATCTAATGGACTATTTGTCTCCAAATTGCCCCACACTTTAAAAGGAGGTGCCTCACAAAAGAAACAGGACTTCCAGCCATCATACAAGACGAGATACAAGGAGACAAGCTAACCCTGTCAAAGTTTCATACCTGGCTAGCAAAAAAAAGATTAGGGTTACAGCTCTTCAACACAGGACGGACATCCTTCTCCCCAGCTCGCCACTTGAAGAGAAAGACAAGTCCATATACAGGCCTGTTATCCACAAACAAATGATGAGATTCGAAATACAGTCTTTGCCATACACTTGTATATTAATCAAGCTACCCACAGAGCAGAGAGGTGTTTGTAATTAATGGTCACCAATTCGTTCAAAATCACCAATGGTTGACCAGCAAGAAACAAATAGTCAGTGCAGGTTTAGGTAGGGACAAACAGCCCACATATATACCCTAAACATTAACCACTTTGGGTTAAGAGAGATCTTTGACCTGAGCTGTGCAAGGGAGTCAAGGTCTAGACTGTAGAGTTCTTCCACCTAATTAGCATCCAACATTCAGAAACAATTAGTTACCTGCAACAGGAAGCTCACCAGAAAGATGTCATGGAAATTAGGTGGTGATCGAAGTACATTCATATCTTTTTGTGTTGAACATTAAGTATACTATTATTGTCTCCGTAATAGCAAAGGGAACTAATGTGTAAACTGGATATATCTACATTTGAGTTCACCATCTCACATATACATTTAATTGATCGCCTAGTACCTCCAATTCCAACATACAGTCCCAGGTACTAAGTGTCACATCCCTCTAGCATTGCATTACAAGACTCATTGCAGGAATATTATGCTCTAAGATGCCTCAGAGCACCATGCAAACATACCTGAACCCCTTTGACTTGCATTTGTTGTATTAGCTCCGTAAATACCCCTGCATTAGATAAGGGCACCAAAAAGTAAGTTATGCTCAAGCACGATAAAGAATTAAGGCTCCCAAAGACCACTGATTCATCAAAACACATCGCTTCACATGTGCTACACATAGATAATGGTAAAACTGTCGTTTTGGCATCAAAAGTGGCAGAGAGAGACATATGAAACTCAAGAACAATCGCCAGAACCTAATCTGAGGCCAGGACTCAACCCGATATTTTTCTGGCTCGAACCACATATTCCTTTTAAGAAAAGCAGTACAGACACTAAATCTTCCTCCCTTATCCTGTGATACCTCAAACCCTAGCTCAAGATCTTATTGAAAGGGCACACTCATGTATAATTTGGTCAGGGAACTACAAGAGTTGAAACAAGGCTAAATACTAGCAAGGATTTGAGAAACCCAATACAGCCCTCGTGATAAGTGTGCCACGAAACTTGACTGCACCCATGCTATAGTTCTGTGTGGTCCATTTCTGCTCCATGTTACAGGACCGCCCATGAGAAAATTTATTAACCTTCATAATTTCACATGATGCTTTTGGGGCAACCTTATTACTAAGAATGCCCCCACCTGTGTAGCTCATATCGCAACAACAATTATTCCTGAGATGTGAGCTGCCAATGCACTGTGCAAAAACTTCAAAGGGCCCTGTCATACAGGCGAAAATCATACGGATAACCTTCCCCGAGGCAGGCAACTCCCGCATGCCTTAACATGCCATGCGAACATGCACAGGATTGTGTTCTGATGTAAAAATCCTTCATTGTAAAATGTACTTGAAGAATCATAATTGGAGGAAGGTTCTCCAACTCCATAACCATCCACAATTTAAGAAAAATTCACATGATAATTTCAGGGCAACCTCGTTGCTAAGGATGTCCCCCACCTGTGTAGCTCACATCCCAGTAATAATTATTCCCAGGATGCGAGCTACGAATGCACTCAGCAACAATTACAGAGGCCCCTATCACGCAAGAAAAAATCATATGGATAACCTTCCCACGGACAGGCAACTTTCCGCATACTCTAACATGCCATACGAGCATGCAATGGACTGTCTTCTGATGTAAAAGTCCTTCAACATAAAATCTACTTGAAGATTCATAATTAAAGGAAGGTTCTCCAACTCCTGACCATCTGACCTATTTCAAGATGCTACCGTTCAATCTCACTAAACCACGCAGACATAACGCTGGCATCAACTGAACCCTAAAATCAACACAGTAGCTGGAAATGCACGAAAATCCACAGCAGAAAGGCCATACCTGGATCCGACTCAATCGTACACCACGACATCTCGCCTCCGCCTTGGTGGCCAACCCTAACCTCAACAAATTGCACCCTCCAAAGCGCTTAGAACCAAATCTGGCAGAGTCCACAAACCGGTCTACGGCCCGAGTTCCTGTGGACAATCCCGGAGAAAGAACCTACGCCACTCGAACTCAAAGGCACAAAGAACAACCTCACACAGGAGACGCAACGCAAAACTCCACCAAAGGAAGGGTTTGGAAGTGAAGTGAAGTTACGACCCGATCGTTTTGGCTATGGCGATGGCGGAGTGTTGAAGGTCTTGCTTGCGAGACCTGACAATAGGGGGGCTTCACAAGAGTGACGGTGGTGGCCATGGCATCCCCATCAGTCCCTTTAAACATAGCCCTGTATCCTAGGGTGGGGTGTTATTTACGCACTCCAACTACACTTAACATGCGATTAGCTAGTGTGGCATTTAAGTCGGTGTGCCATGTTAATTAGAGTGGTCTTCATTAATTTTCATGTAGAATCAAGTGTTTTAGGACACCCTCTCCAGTTGTTTTCTAGTGATTACAAGATAATCGATGTTTGTCGACGTTGATTAGTGTGGAATAGCTATATACAAAAACGGTTTGATTACAACACCTTCATGAGGGAAGTATATGCCCTCGTGACATCTAGTTGTTTTGTGTGCTCAATTTGCTAATTAATTTCAGCACGTGTGTGTTAAATACATCTAGAAGATGTGGAAGGTCAATATTTGAAATTCAATGATTGCAATGGATATGTGAGGTGTCCTTAGGTTGGCTTGAAAAAAAATGTAGTTGACTATTGGTTAGGGTCTTTCATTTTATTTTTAGTTTATTTCCTATAGTAGAATTCTTATCAAAAACATGATCATTCATTAGCAATATTATCCTTCTCCCATGCCTATAAATATAACGGGAAAACATCAAGGGATACTCATGTCACGACAAAAGTAGAATATTACCAAGCCACACAACCCAAGTGCAATTGGTGATCTAGCACGCAATGCTCTGATAACAATGACAATAAATTTGAGCTTACACTAAGAGTTACAATGTAACATAAGGTTGTGCTAGAAAAATAAATAAAATAAATATAATGCTTCTTTCAAATAAGACTTATAACCAAAATGATGAGTAATTGATTTGATATGAGGTTTCTATATGTGCCCAAACCCTGTACGGATCCTTTTATTCCATAAAATGTGCACCCCATCTATACAAATAAATTATAGAATCTAGAAGAAATAAATGATTAGATCTTAAGACAAGATAGTGCCTCATACCTTAGGTAAGTATGACTAGCTTATCTTTCCAAGGATAAATACCATTATGAATAAGAGGTCTCACGTATAGTATCTAGGGTTCCTATAGAGCACCTTCAACCTATACTTCACTAGGTGGATTTGGCCTTTCTTCATAGGTTCATGTTGATTGGTCAAAATGAGAGGATTTTCCAATATGAATTCTCATTTTGTCAATGATTCTAGAATGCAGTGAGAATGTACCTATTGGCACATAAGGTCCCTCGAATATCTCAAAAACTCTCCATTGCATTAGGTAACCAAGTATGCAATCCTATTTGTGCAGATTTCCAACAACACCAATAAAAAGTAGAATATATAATTCGTTATGGCATGAAATCTCATATTGTAGGAATGTATAATGACATGTTGCCCTCTTAAATACATGTGCTCCTTTTTCTCAAGCATTGAAGTGTTGCAATAACTAACCTACTTTGGAGGTATTGTCCTTATGTGTTGTGGACAACTATCCACATGTCGGCCATAAGTTAAATTCCACCTAGACGTAGATTTTCCTCCCCATGGTAACTTCAAGGTCTACTATTGTATACTCTCATGCATAACATTGCTAAGCCTCATATTCCCTCAACCTAAGCATGAGAATAATACAGCCAAAGATTGAGAATAAACATGTCATGATTATTTCAAAAAAACTCACCTTTGGTCTTAGTGATGCAACAAGGTCCATAGAACATATCATCTATTTTATTTAAAAAGGGTGAGGAAGCATGAGACTAAGCAATGTTATGTGAGTAATGTCTAATCATAATGATACATTCAGTTTCAAGTTCATAACATTTTCCAGTTGAGTATGTATGATGGATGGGTTTGTGAATAAGTCAGATACTATTCAGGAACTATACCATAGTTATTCTCTTACCAACAATGTTATTTGAGATTCCACATGATAATCTTGGGTGAAGCATTGTCATTGAATAATATTGTAATGGGACAGATGATAGTAGCCAAATAGTGTTATATTTGCCAATGCTAGGCATTAAAATGAGTTGCAAAACTAGCCACTCAACTCGGTGGGTATAGACTTCTCAACATTGCATTCTCAACCCTCTACTATTTCTAATAAAATAAAAGTAACATCCGTCTTTGTGTTTACACTAACGGCAATGGTAACCCATTCTTTTTATCTTGATCATGTTTTACCAAGCTTTAAAGTAAGGGTACTTCCAACCTGTTTGGAGGGTGGGCTCCATCGAGTTAGCTTTGGTTTGGGGGCATGGGGAGGGGGGTTTCTCTAGGGTGGGTCTAGGGGAGCTTGTTTATTATCTAGATTTTCATTTGTTTAGTACTAGGTATGTGAGGTATTTTATGGCTAATCGATGAATTTGTTTCATGAGTTTCTTTATCTTGTTTGCGGAAATTTTGAGGGGTTTTAGTTCTTGTTTGAGCATTTGTGGATGGCTCTTCTTACTCCAACAATGATGGTGATGAGAGGGTCGATTTGACAACTTGCAATTCTAAAAATTCGTATTAGTGGGAGGTATTTATCTTGTTTTTCTTGGGTTGCATTAGTTGGGAATCTATCATGGCAATAGGTGAATTCAATAAATTATATTGTGGTTGGTGAGGAGGCAATGAGTGGGGATTGGCTATCACTGGGGGCGCTGAGTACGCATAGGATGTCCGGCTGCAATCATACTAGACATGTGCACGGGGTGGGGGTGCATGTGCATTGGAGTACCCATTCGCGGGCCCTATTGTCTTGGGGTCTAGAGTGGTACGTGATTTCTAATGATAATAAGGGTGTAAAATCTAGTATGTTTATGGGATTGGAGTGTGTGTGCAATTTGGTGGATTGCTTTGTTGTGTCGCGCTATGTGGAGACCTTTGATGTGTGGGTTCGAGCATGTATATAGTAGGTGTGGCCATGTGTCAACCATGTTATTTGGGCATAGTGTGTTGTTTGGGTTTTTTGGGTTTGGGTGCATGGTAAGCCAGAAGATGTTTTACATGTTATTGCCCATGTATTGAGCGTATCAAAATTTGAGTACTTGCGTTATTTGTGCATCAAAAATATTGTGGGCTATCCATAAGTGGTTTGAGAGGTTGTGGTTAATGTGGTCATTTGAAAGCCATTTGTCAATGTAGGTAAATTTGTTGATGGCTAGTGTGAGTTCAATTTTGCAATAGGGTTTTTTTCATTGATGTAGGCATGCATGTTGCAAATTTCTCCATTGTGTTCTCTTGTCGGTATTCCACATAGCCAATAAGGTGTGGTGTGTGCAATGTGGATGTGTGTTGTGGGAGTCTGTTTGGCTAGGGTGGTTCCATCATTGGTTAGTTGGTATGCCATTTCATTCCCTATTATGCCAATGTGTGCTTGGACTTTTTGGATCGTTATTTTCTGAGAGGACCATTGGATTTGATTGACTATGGTTGATATGAGTAATTTATCATGGTGGTGGTGTTGAGATGATGGGTGGCATATATGGTTGTTTATTAAGTATATCCTACTAAGACTATTTGTGAGGGTCAAAGTGTCATATGGGAGGTGTTTTGTAGTTGTTATGTTGATTAATTTAGCATTTCGTTATGCTCTAATTATATTTTGGAGGCCAAGGAGCCGAGTTGCGATTCAAAGGTTGTAGGTTGAGCTGTAAATGCCTAAGCCAACTATGTTGCCTACACCATTTTTGTTGCATGGGACGAAGGAGTAGTCTATGTAGATGCATTGTTGCGGGTCATATTTGAGGGGTTTGTGATATGGGTTGTGTTGGGTATTGAGGGTGTGGGATATTGGGGGGGTTGTTGGGGCGATCTGCCAGTTTTTTAGAATTTAAATGTTGTATTTGGGGGGTATCTCTATTATATGATTGATTTGGATGCTAACATTGTAGAGTTTTAGTATGTTAATTGTGAGTGTATTTGTGGCGTGTTGGATATTGGGAACGACTCTTCAATTGTGTGCACAAAGGATGGATAAGTAGGCGCTCTCATGTTGTTGTAAATATTTGGGCCATTCAGAGGTGGGGTTGTATTTTATAGTATTTGATGGGATGGTGGTGATTGTATGCGTGTCACGGAATTTTATTTGGTGGTTGTTCTCTTTGTGGTAGAGTTTGAATATGATTGTGGTTTTGTTGTTTTCTTTTAGCCATCCTTGCCCAATGAATGGCTTCCATATATTGTGTAAATTGTCCCCATTCTTTGTCTTCATTGGTCGGGGCTTGATGGGTCCCATTGTGAATACCTTGGAGGAGGATGTCTCTCATGATCAAGAGATGACAAGATGAAGCAATCTTAATATCTGTTGAATTTTGACTCTGAGGCTTTCATTAAGTTATTACCTTTGAGTCGTGCTTCAATTGTGATAAAAAAAATTCTATAATTTTGAAGACTTGGTTGAATAGAATCCTGGAGTTTCTCAAAACATTACTGAAAGTGCTTCTCATTACATCTCTATCTGTAACTCACTGTGTCTTCCACGTACTGTTTCTTGAAACAAGGATAGATGGCATAAAATCACACAGATCTTATTATTTATCTCATAAAACAAAAGTACACAGCAAACCTACAAGAAAATTTGTTGTCCATGATCCACTTCAGGGATAGATAACATGCAATTGCATTTAAATCAAGAGGATGCAATGGGATTGGGGCCAAATCTCCCTTATAATATATACCACAGAAAGAGCTGAAACATAGGAACATACCTTGATTTTGCATCACAGAATTACCAACCTATACCTAAAGACTTAATGTGCTAATATGTTAAATGTGTCAACAATCCCCTAGTTGAATCTGTACACATGTGATGCCACCTGGTCCTCAGCCTGGAACAATTGCACCCTCATACTACAAGAGTGATACTCCCCACCAGCAATTTTTCTATTATGTGTGGCAGTAAAGCGAACATCAACTTAAATCAGATCACTCCAAAGTGATAAGTTTGACAGAAGGAATCACTGATCTTGAGAGAAACTTCCTTTGTTTTTGTTTCTGGAATAGGTTGAAATAAGGGTTCGTGGGCTGGGATTCGCGGGCAAAAATTCAGAAGAGGTGACCAAGCCTGCAGCGACCTTCATTTGTGAAGAATCTGCAGATGTAACGGACAGTCCACCCTTCTTTGGGACAGAGCTAGTCTCAGACAATAATAGAGGTTCATATACTGAGCCATGGCTAGAGTTTGAATTGGTCACAGAAAGAGAAATGTCTGAATTCTTTTCAATTTCTTCAGAGCTCGATGGAGAATGTTGCCGCTCCTGCATTTGCAACACATTGATGGCAGTTGGTCTGTACGTGTACTGGTAGAATTTGAGTGCCGCCAAAGGACCCATGCCTGTCACAACAATGAGCTGCATCCAGAAAAAGATTAAAAAAATCAATCGAAGGTATGAGCATCCTTTCAAAATTGTACAGTACCAGTGTTGGACTGGTATATAGATAATTGCATGTTATCAATAGACAATATCTATAATTGTATCAAAGAACCTACTGAGCCAATATCAAAATTGTAAAACCAATCAGATATTGATACTTGGTGGGCATCACAAGATGAGAGATTCCTTGGTTGTCTGAGCCATTGTTTGGGTTAATACCACCCTACGACCATGTTGATACCAGGGACCTTTTTGGAGTTCTTGGATGGTATATAGACCCCAATGGTATCTGAACACAAACATCCTCAAGTACCCTTGCTCTACTGGTATCAGGAAAATGTAAAATTCTCATTATATGCATCCGAGTGATATATTGGAAAAAGGTAATACCAGTCCAACTTTTTAGACCAAGGTGAAAGAAGGCTCAGCAGGAGTAGTGCTCAATAATAACTAACAGGACCGAAGGAATGATTAGCATGATAGGAGTGGTCACATTGGGACTTGGATGAAATGCATACCAGAAGGGAGAACCAATAGGCTGGATCAACAAATACTCGGAACATTATGGTGTACATGCTGTTGTGTTTCAAAAGGCTCAGGATAAGGTTCACAATATAAAATAATACAATGTTGCCCCATACCGCAACGTGCTGGTAGACCGTGAAGGAGCTGCCAAACATGGAAATACTTATCATCAATGAAACCCTGGGTATGGACGAGCACACAATCAAGTGCTAGCATATCATGGGCTGCAAAATACTACTACCTACCAAAGAGGATGATGCTCCCCAGTATATAGGTTATGGCATGCATAGAACATATAATAGAGTTATAAAAACAACTCAATCTAGGATTATATCATTTGTAAAAAGAGAGAAGCTTCAATTGGTACAGAAATGCAGTAGAAATGAACGACCCATACTTGGTTTCAAGCAGAACAAGGAAGGCCTGTAACCAGATACACCCTGATAAGGCCAATATGGACATCTCCAGCATCTCACTTTTCTCATGAGCATATACATGGATGGTGATCAGAAAGACGATTATTGCCTGAAACCATTTTGACAATGTTTTAGTAAATGATCATAATATGATCTGGCAAGGCAGATATGAGCTGACCACCACCAACATCCTTTACTAAATTGTTTCTGTCCATCTTGACAAACCTCATGAAAAATGGCAATTCATTGGCTAGGGTTAAATATAAGCAATCCTTTAGAAGGCGAGCTCTGGATTGACAAATTCAACAAGGAATAACCTACTGTCAACTAAACCCAAATCAAACAACGTCCTGAAACATGAGATTATCACAATATTCTTTTGGGCTGAGAAATGCATTGGTAGCCTTACATGGAAAATTGCACGTCCAAACCAGCCAGCAAATGTCCTTGGATTAAACAATCTGCACAAACACAGAACAGGAAGTCATCCTTAGCTCCTAGGAATTATTCAAAAGATTGACAATGTTGTGACAACCAATGATACCTCGAAACAGTGTGGACTTACCTTGCTTGTCAATCTAAAACCCTCACACAAGACAAGACAAACATCAAAATCAAAACCTTGTAGGTTAATAAACACTTTGAGAAAGAAATTTCACAAGGCCTATTAAAATCACAAGATATATTCACAAAAATTATGAAAACAGATATTATTTACAGCAAGCTCGAATACCTTCCAGCCTGTGCGAAGTACAGAACTTCTGGATGTTGCAATACTGTTTTTTCTGATAGATCTTTGTCAAGAATTGATGTCACCATGACTGGAATGCTTGTATATACTACATTGTAAGCCATTAGGCTCAATGAATTGAAGAGGCTGGTCCCAGAAATCCCTGATACAAAAGCAAAGCTAAACCCCACCACCAACAATGTCCAACATACGATTTAGAGATGTGCATACACAACAACCAATTGAAGATCTGAAAAAAACTAAACACGATTGTCTACCTCCCAATATCCAATGATTAGATTTCAACGCACAAAGGCAACAAAATACTCTAGAAAGATATTACTGCAAAGCTCATAGTCAGAATCAAGTCCATGCTCCTTAAATGAGCTATCAAGGACAATGTTAGACAATAAAGCAACACATGCAGGGTGCTTCTTACAGAATCTGGACGAAGCAAATGACCAATGATTTGTAGATCGAATACTGAGATAAGAAAGCGCTTCGATTATATGAGTATCTTCCATGCACCAGAATCAGCCGCTTCAGGAATTTGAACTCTGCATTCAATCCATCGAAGTGACTATGCTTTAGTCCACTGAAACACTAGCACAGCATGACATCTTTCAGAGTAAACTGAGTTTCAAACAAGGGCAGACTTGTGATTAGGGCACAACATAGACACATCACTTATTAGAGTTATCCTCTACCTCAACATGACATTTGGTCAAGAGTTGCTTGTTTTGCATACAGTACCTTCCATGTTTGGTGAGTTCTTTGTGCACACTTGGAGGTAGTTAGTGTGATGTTTGAATGAAAAATATTCTATATCGGTTCATTGAGGCCAAACTCATTCTGGCATGCCAAGAGGTGCTAAATGTGTTTGGCTCTCAATGAATCGAAGTAGGTTGCTCTTCATTCAATCCCAAACACAACCTCCGAGCATACACCACAAGTGAGAAGAGATTATTGATATTGTATGCAAAACAACCAATAGAAAATCATAGGGTACCAACTCCCGACAAATGTCCCATTCAGAGGACAACTCTTATGTGCATCAGTTCTATGCACAGTACTTCAGGGCAGCTTCCAACTATATTTTTGCAAAATAAACACACATTTCTCTCAATTGGATTGTTCCTAGAGACATTTGAGGACAAGAACGGGACCATCGGACAAAATGAACACTAGGTGCCTCGACTTGATCTGGTAAATAAAAGTGACTTACTGCCAAAACTGTAGTCAGCAGCCCGGGCTGCCTGTAGGCCTTCACGGCCACTTATACCGACTCCAACATGGGCCTCCTGGATCATTTTCACATCATTGCCTCCATCCCCAATCGCTAGTGTTCTGAATTTACAACTCTTAACGAGCCCAACAAGCTGCAAACAGGCCCTATCAAGGTAAGCCCCTATGTCTCCTAGACGTTTGCAGTTCAGTGTCAACTTTACACGCATGTAGATTTATACAAACTTTACTACATTGCAACATGACCCCAGATTCACAGCAAAAGAAATCAGCAATTTGATAAGAACTCAAATAAGTAATATGTTGTCATATTCTGGACTATCATACACCACATCACAAGATGCCTATTTAAATTCGCAAGAAGATCAGCTGCACATGTATATGGAAGAGTATAGATGTATAACCTGGGCTTTCTGTGAAGGAGTAACACGACAACATATTGCAGTTTTTGCCAACATCGCCAACTGGGTAAACGCTTCATACTGATGCTTTAGTGCAAGCTCCAACGATAGTCCATCAATCACAAAGGCAACGTCCTGAAACACAGTCGATTCCAGAGTATATGTCTGCAATTAATCACCACAAAGGCAGTTCCCTATAGATGAAAATTTCTCTACAGAACATAAAAAGAATACAACTTTACCTTATCCTCTGAGCTAGGACTCCGAAGACTTTGCAACACGCGCTCTAAACTGACAGCAACCTCAGTGGGAGTAGAACCTTGTATTTGCAGTAGCTGGCCCTCTGGTTCTGTAAGCACAAAAGGCATCAGAAAATACACTTGTTGTTTCTACATTTATATTAAACTAAGATGCAAATGTAAACTATCTATTTCTTACCTACAATCCAACTACACCTTCCTTCAGACAGTTGGTTTTACAGCAAGAAACAACAATCAACCCAAATAAAGCAGAAGAAATCCCACTCTTCAATTTCATCAGCACTTTCTTTATGAAAAGTTGTTCCGCTTATTTGCTATATCCATTATTTGCTTATCAATAGTTATGATTGACTTGAATGTTCTGAATTCGTCTACCAGGCAATAAACAGGCAATCAAACCTGGCAATATGAAATTGCACGAAAGTGCTATTTGTATGGCAGTAGTGTGCTTGTCCCCAGTAAGCAGCCAGAAGTTGATGCCTGCCTGTCTTAACGTTGCTATAGTCTCTGGAACTCCATCCTACAGAGTGCACAGCCACAGAATTGAAAGTTGCGTATTGGAATCTCTTCTGCATTTATTTATCGAATGAAAATGATACACGTTGTAGGCACGTCTAATGTTTAGACAATTTGATGTTAAGTGGAAGATGAGATGATGCAGTATTTACTGTAGCCCAACCTGTAGCTTGTCCTCAATTGCAGATGCACCAAGTAACTCCAAGTCCCTCTCAAGCAACTGGCATATTTTGCCTACTTCCACCTAGAGCCATTACACACATTTAAACCATAAAAAGATCAAATTGCTGCAACCCAGAGACCAGTGTTGTACTTGCATCAGTTTCTTCTGTCAAGACAAAATATCCTATGCAAACTCTCAAGTTTCACATACTCCATGAAATAAACTGCAGAACTCGATATAAGTACTGATCCCTTTGTAGATGCTGTTAACAGAATCTTATTGAGATGTCAAAGAAGTGATCTATAGGTTTGTGATTAATTCATCTCAAAGCAGTAAAGGTTGAAAAGCTGCCTCACCTCACGATCTGTTAGAGAAGCATTTGCCTCATTGAATTTGATAGACCATGCTGCATATTCCTCTTCTTCAAGGTCACGCCAAGCAAAGCAAAGGGTTCTGAGACCTAGCTGAGAGTAATTATTAATGGCATCTGCAACTGGTTGCACAAGCTGGTCTGCAGAGGAGCACCACACAAGCAATGAGGATATGAAGCCAGAAAAAATCAGCCTAAGAAGTCCACAAGCACTTCATGGACAACTCCTAATGTCCGTGAAATTATGAGATGTACATCGTTTCCATTGATATTAATTACTGAATACAGTTATATGTTGTAATTTCAAATTTCACCTTACTACTCAATATGAAGAACCAAAATTCAGAGCTGATGAGCACAGAGATGATTGGACACATCAGAAATGTAACAGACATGGTTAGAATTCCTATAGTCTATGGAACATAGATGCTTATACCAATTTAGTGGACCAAATTTAAAGGGTGAGTCAGGAGAAATTTATTGCACACCAGTATGAAGAATGCGGAAAATGGTTTCATCTGCGCCTTTTGCAAGTAGATGGAGTCTTCCTGTATCAGGATGTCGAACCACCACTGACATACGCTTGCGCTCTGAGGTGAACTCGAGCACATTGAGAACCTCAAATTCCATCATCCTGCCCAGGTAGTTCAATTCTGCAAAACCAGAGAATCACATCAAGGAGTGGAATAGACACTTAATATCTGGTCATTCATAGATACCTAGAGCTTAACTAGTAAAACAACATTTTCCATCCCTATACACCAATCAGATTGTAGGAGGATGCAGAAGGTATTGACTAACATGATTCCAGAATCCCATCCAGTTTTGAACTAGGACAAAAAACTGTACCATATACCTTAAAATTGGCCAATAGAAGTACATCACACCTACAAAATAACAACATGGAGCAGAAGAATGCACTTTGATGACAAGGTAGGATGAATAACCCACCAACAAAGGATCCTTTCCTGGTGCAAAGCATCATTTGTAGCCTTGCAGCTGCCTGAACAAGAGCATCTTCATCTTGTGACTGTGCTTTGTACACTAAAGACCCACTTCCACTGTGCCAAAAAGATTTAGTCACAATTTATCTACTGCACTCTACAACCTCATTTAGAGCACACTAAAATCAAACTGAATTCCTATTTGAAGTTCACTAAAATGATTTCACTCTAGGAACCAAAGTCAGGTCTGCATCCCAGGCAGGCCTTACAGGCGAGTCCAGGGCAACATTAAAAAGCCATCAATGAACCAGTGCATCATGTCGGTTTCATGCTATTTCAAACCAGTGAGAGGAACACAATGAATTCAAGTGAATTCAAGTGAATTCATGAATTAGAAAATCATTTGGTATTTGTTTCAATTATGTGCTTCAAAGGCACGGGTTCCACTGGCCTATGATGTTTGCAGAGATTTGTGATCAACATGGGTGATAATTCAATGAATATACAGGGAAAATAGCTCACATGGCAGAACCCACCTTCTCTGTGGAACAACTGTGTTGCAAATAGCCATCACCATGAGATACTTAGCAACTTCAGGGACCTTTTCTGAAACAGCGTGTACTAAGTCCAGATCTGCACAAACAAATTGTCACTGCTATATCTGCAGATGATGACTACTAGGAGCAACCCCACATCCATAATAATGCCTCTCTTCTACTCATATGAGAAATATATATAAGAATCCAGATATCCACATATCTTCACTGACTGCTAGTAAATCCTCCCATTTACTGGAAGCAATTCACTAGGCCTTCATATAAACAAATGCACCTGTGCTAAGAATAGACCTATGCTATAGCACCTTGCAGGGATGTAAGCACTTGTTGAGTATGAAGAATGGCAACCAGAACTATATGTCTAGATCCACATATTTCAACAAGAACCACATCATACACAAACCTGTAAGAGCGTCGCCAGTAGCATTGCCATAATATACACCATTTATACAGCAACGTTTGAACACCATCACATTCTCGGTGAGAGTCCCCGTCTTATCTGTCAGAATAAACTCTATTTGGCCCAAATCCTCACTTATTGCTGTACTGCAATTCATCAGAAATACATTGAAACTTGATGCTCAGAATTTATTCAATGACATGGAAATTTGCAGAGAACTAATCAAAACTGAAGATCTCTTTTGGCGTTCATAAAAGAAATTAATACAATGCAGACTTCCTACCACTAATCAATTGTGAGACAGCTCCTTCCAGTATCAGACCATCTGAACATAAACATCACTAGAAACTCGAGAGGGTAATTTTAGAACAAGAAACTCACTTCGCTGCAACAGCAGGAGTCCCTGTCTTTGGATCATACATCTGAAGATCCCAGTCTATATACTTCGAGTAGACACTTTTGGCCAGGTCCAAAGAGACCTACACCATCCAAAAGCCCATATCTCAACCTTTTTGGCATTCTAGACTTAGCTTCTCACCCTCAGTTATGTTTCTACAGTGTGATAAAGGAAAAATGACGCAATCTTCCCCAACATGCCAGGGTAGAAACATGAAAACAGTGGCAAATGGAGGGCAATGCCATAAAATTATTCACAGTAGGTGCAGAAATTTCAGGGAGGACCAAATTATACATGACAAACTAAGATCGGTGGAAAAATAGAATGACAAGTATGTACTACTCTGAATCTTGCAAGAGTGCCATTGTTATACCTTGACTGAGATGGGTATCATGATTGAGCACAATAGCTCAAAGCGCAATGGGATGACTAAGAACTCATACCATGGTGAGGTTTTTGAGTACTTCAGATACCACATCTGTTACAACCCAGATCAACACGATATGAGCTTTAATATTAGCTTCTCAATCCGACACCTTTGTGCTTGCAAACAATAGAGAGCATGTTCAATAAGACATCTTCAGCATCCCCAAGTTGATGAATTTGCATGCACTGACAATGTGATGTTTAAAATTGCTAAACATGTGGTGAAAGACTCTACCAAAAAGGAATGCACAAGACCAAGAATCTAAATATATAGAAACACTCATGACTTCATACGTAAACAGGGAAAGGTATTTTCAGGCACCTTGTCAAGCTCAAAAGACTTCCATATGTTCCCAGCAGCACCTAAAGTAAGGACCACCACTATTTGGAAAGCAAAAATTGCTGCCGTTAGCTTGTCCAGCATTGCATCTGCTGCTGTCAACTTTGGCTCTGCTATGCCTTTGCTCATCCCCAGCTTCGTCTCATTACCTGCACCAGACACAATGAATTGTTCTCACCATTTGTCAGTAAATCCCTGCAAATTTAGCTTATGGAGACCACTACCCTTTAAGCTGGCTGCACCAAATCAGATATTGATAAGTTCTGTCTTTCATTACTTGGTTTTGCAGATAGAGGCCATCTCCAAAAAAGGGTAGTGGCCTTCAGAAAAATATGCTCTTTTTCACGTTAAAATCTTCAGATCTGGGATCCTAAACATATATATGTCTATGGAATGGATTCCAGAATTATTTAATTGGTCCAACAAGTAGCCACCTTACAACCAGTTGAGCAATTAATGCCTTGCTTATTTTTCAAAAATGAAGATAGCATCTAAACAAATCACAATCTGCTCATTACAACATGATTGTGCACTTCAGATAAATACCAGTGTACACAGCCACTCCACAAGCCCAGTCCGTGTTGCGCAGGTAACAAGATTGTAACAATGTATTCTTGATGGTGAGGGGACAAAATTCAGTGTCAATAAACGGTGGAAAAAGCCTTAACCTTGCATCAAACCTTAGAATGTCTTTGTCTGGCTCTGGGCATTCTATGACTCCCTGCATCAAAGATTCACCGTTTGATGTATCAAACTCCACTTGTCCCCTACTCCTCTTATTTACAACAAAAACAGTACTGAACTGCTCACTCAAATAAAAGAACCTCAATTCATATAGTGCATATGAAGTTGGCATATGTAGAACAGGGTCACCAAAGCAGCACGGTTATAAGTGAGATTGTGAAATACCTTGACCATGAGGAGTTGCTCACTTGTGAAGCCACTGCAGGACGCAGGTACAACTCTTGTCTTCAAATCCGTTTCTCCATCAAGAGCAGATGTCTATATTGACAATAAGTACAGCCACTCAGTAAGCAAACGCACTTTGATCAGTCAAATTGAGCTCACCAAGTCAAGTGTGCATTTCAGCCTCACAAAATGAAAAGTTGCAGCAGATGAGTTCACAAATCTCTGTCGCACTGCTTTGTGCAAGAACCTCAGGAAGACTACCAAACTTACATCCATCCATTAGTCTCATCAAAAAATTTCAAGTCAAGCAGTATACAGGAAGTGCTTTCAAACATACAAGCAGACGACAACAATTTACTCCTAGAAGTAATTCTGCAAGCCTTGGGGTTGGAACAGTCGCCACTTCCTACCAAAGCTCCAAAATCTAGCAACAAATAGTGCATTTTCCATTCAGCTCCCAGCTCTCACATAAGAACTACCCACGGACAAGTATACCACAGCCTCCCCACAGACAAATGCTTAAGAAAGAGATACCTCATGGCACCAATAAATTTTCTAATGCTATACACTGACAGCATATAAGACGAACAGGGCAGCATTAAAAAATCAAATCATAACAATGGAATTCCAAACATCCAGAAAAGCTTACTTCTATTTGGCAGATACCCAAGGGCTCTGATGTGCCCAATAGTACCAGATCACATGGAATCTCATCATTTTCACGCAGCCAAACTAGATCCCCAACCAGAACATCCTGGGCTTTAATCTGCAAATAATCGAGACTGTATTCAATCAAGAGCTCGTCTCACAAGCATCCATTTGCCGAGTGTTTTTCTTTTCCTGACAGAGTAGTCACCACTACTTAATTGCTTGAAAATCAGTTCTCTGGTTGAATACAGATTGTCAATGTCACTCATGCTGTAGTGACAAATAGTAATATTTGTGCAGAATAGACTTCCACATGAAAGTAAGTGTCAAACTTCACCCAGAAGGAATTGTTGTATGTTAATGGACAAAGTTAGAAGTATGATAGCAAGAAACATACACAAGTCTTGGATTCATTCTTCAAGACCCAGACATTCTTCTCATTGAATTCCTTGTCTGAGCAATATCGCCCATAATCATCCCAGGCTTCTTTAGTTGCCGAGACTGTGAATATGGCCAGGAGAGGACCCCATGTGCTCACAGGGCTAACAGGTGTAATGAGTGGCCACAATTGGAGAACTGCTATCAGCAGAAAATATTTGTTCATGAAACGGCTGCGCAACAAGTAAACAAGCAAAGAAGATGGCATTAATATGTTACTCATACACCTATCATGCACTTATCATATAGTGATGCATACTGCATGTTCAGAGACTTATCAATCTACCCTAAGGTGACGATCAATGAGGTGTTTTTTGCAGACACAAAAGAAAGTCCAGACTCAAAGGAATGGTGAATCTCTCTCAAAATTTAAATATCTAATCTCTTTTGACCTCTCACTATACTATTGATGCCAGAACCCTGCCATCTAATTGGAGCTACATATGCACAATTGACGTACATAAATGAATTTCAAAGACACTACCTATCCGCCAATCGAACCAGGATACAAGGAAGTGAATGAATTCATCTCACCTGAATTGCTCCCATACATGACATTAATATGTACTCATATACGTCATCATACTCTTATACATACAGCATGTTCAAAGACTCGTCAATCTACCCTAAGGTGATGATCAATGCAGTGCTATTTGCAGACACAAAAGAAAGTCCAGACTCTACAGAAGTAATCGAACTGAAGGAATGATGAGTAGGAAGAGAATGTCCAATCTCTGTCAATAGACTATTGATGCCAGACCCATGCCGTCTAATTGGAGCTCCAAACGCACAATTGACCTACGTGGAATGAATCCCAAAGACCCTACCTCCCAACCAATCGAATCAGGATACAAGGAAAGTGAATGGCGAATGAATTGATCGCACCTGAATTGCTCCCATAGATTCTTGGGGATGAAGTTGATAAGATTATACTTTGTATTCGAGACTTTGTTGCTGCAGTGCTGGTCATCCGTGAGACCACTGTCGTTGATGTACACAAACCTCTTCATCTTGCCCTAATTTAGTTCCTCCTCCCTCCTCATGTGAATCCTCCCCTTACCGACATGTGTTGTCCTACACCTGACTCCCAAGCTCAAATTTCCCCATGCATGGGATGGTCCCAATCGACCAATTCATTATCCCCTCCCATTTGCACACTCTTTTAGCACAAGCTCTCTACCTATCCTAAACCTTTCCTTTACCCTTCCAATCACCTCCACATCCCCTTGACTCCAATTCTCCTCCATGCGCATACATGAGCATACATGCCGCCTCTGCATCCAATTACCTTCACAAAACCCAAACCAACGCCAATTCAATCCTCCCAAACGGAATTGGCGATCAATTGAAAAACTGCAGCCCTGGAAATCCGCATAACCAGAAACCGACTCGACTCACTACAAACTCGATAAAAATGCGGAGAAAATCGGGACATCGCAAAGAATCGAAATCCTCCAAGCTCCTGTAAATCTCACACACAGCCTTACATTTGGAAATTTGCGATTGAATCCCCCCCGAAATGGAATTGGCGATCAATTCAAAAACTACAGCCTTGAAATACCACCTAACCAGAACCCGACTCAATCCAAACTAGACAAGAATGCGGAGAAAATCGGGAAATCGACAGAGAATCGAAAACCTCGAAGCTCCTGGAAAAACATTCACGCAGCTTACATGTGGACATCTGCGATTCTCCATCGCTGTTCCGAAGACCTAATAAATCGCCCTCGCTTTCGAGAGAGCACGTGAAGCGCGATAGTGCGACGACAAAACTTCGCTCACCGTCTCAATCTTTACGTGACGAACATTTCAAGATCCAGATGTACAACGTATTAGGTGTATCCCCTGGCGTTCGTTAGGCATGCTTCACGTTGGAGTCACAATGCGTAGATTTCGTAACAATAAAATGTAGATAATTGGTTTCATTATGTACCTATCAGGGTGATAGTGGAGGCTGTCCGAGGAGCGTCTTGGAGAGGACGGCGGCTACTTTTGCAACATCGTTTACCTGGCATTCAAAATCGCTGCAACGGGATAGATGAAACTCTGATGGATGAAAAATGGGGGATGATTTGGTATCTTTAGTCAAGGGTTGTCAATGCTGGAGGCCATGCAGAACGGCAGTGCGGTTGAAGTTAGTGGATATACTTATTCGAATACTTTTTGGGTGTCCTAGTACACTGTAGTAGTGATGTGGAAGGGAACATAACATCATATATACTATTCAGCCTTTCAAAGGCGTTACATGGGCCCAAGAATATTGTGTTTGGATAAGTCTTTGAAGATTCCATGGGAACATGTTTATTCGATGTTCAGTTTGATAATGAATGGAAGGAAAATCCATGACCATAACATTATTCAACGATGTGGACTCTTAGAATATAATAGTGAGATGTCGTGACTTCAGTCTGAACTTGCATAACTTGGTGCAGCTTTTTTAGCATCTCGCTGTTATATTTTTGAAAGCTTGTGAAACAAGAGCTAAACGTTGAGTAATGTGATGTCACACATTTGTGATTATGAAAGCCCTACTTTAAAGCAAGCAACCACAACAAATATAATGAGCATCCAGTTGTGTTAGCATGTGGCAATGAGAGACAAGTCATCGGTTGTTTTATCTTCCATCTATGTCGTTAAGGGCATGTTTACACAAAAGCCATTAGGCTATGGCTCTTGAGAATCCTTGAATTCTTATTGGTTGAGAGTGTCATAGGGCCCCACTTTAGGTTTACATTAGGGCAGTTTTGGATTATAACCCATAACATCTTCAATGAATGAATAATCCACATGGAATGTTACATGACAGGTGTCGACACTACTATGATAGGGGGTGGGGGTATCAATGCCAATGCACCTTAAACCAACACAAAGTGTTGAGATAACAAATATGTTGATGTGATTAGTTAAACCAACACCATTTTTTGGACATTAGTGGTCACCTAACCTATTCCCAACTTTGAGAAGCACCTTGTTTGGATTGTAGCAACCACCCAACATATATCCAATCTTCAAAGAATGCCCTATTTTGGATTCTAGTGGCCACCCAACGTGCTCTGATCTCATATCAACGCCCTATATTGGACTATAGTGGCATTCTTTTTTAAGAACAAGTCCCCTTCTCTTTCTTGATGCATAACATTAAGTAGTGATGCTAGGAGGGTACCCTTTCGAGTACCACAATATTACCTTAACGAGAAGGGAAAAGCTAGCAAAGCAAGGGTGAATGAATGGATAATTAATAATAAAAACAATAGCTTCAAAAATGTATCAAATAGGTTTCCAATGCAGGTGTCAAGAGATTTTCCCCAAAAAGTGCAACTACCTTTTTGACCTCACCAACTTTCCCATTGCTTTATAGTTATTTAGATTTGTTTGGATCATAATTTAGCCTAGATTAGAACCTTTACCATCACTTGGCATTACTTTTGTCCTAGAAACCGACATAGTTAATTCTAAGCATTGAAAGTAACTACCCAAATTATTAAAAAATAACCTAAGTAAAACTCAAAAGCAATGCCACCTTTGCTTGTGAAAGAGCATCAAAATGGCACGCGCCGGTTTTTTTTATCAAGACTCATGAGTGTGTTCTCAATCAAATATTGTAGTAACTTTACCATTGCAACTATTTTCAACATAATCAAACAATCATTCCATTTCATAACTCTAGATTTGACAAGCCCGGGTTTGAAGGAAAAATCAAAATTTTCCCATATTTTGAGATTTAGGGGAAGATTTAAATTGTATTTCAAAAATCTATTTCTAAGAAATACCTTCATGAAGACTTAGGGGGAAGACCAAGGGTCTTTGACCCACGTTAATTCCACCTAGACTAGAAAATCAGTGTGTCTCATGCTAATTGTTTCCACGCTAATATTCCACCTACACTAATAAGACTTACTTAATGTAGTTGTTTAAACCTAAAGTCAGCAAGTGGCATTCCTACATGGCGGACATTAAGTTCTCCCATACGAACTATGGGGGGTGTCAGATCCGGGCAGGGCAGCCTCCAAGAAAATTTCTGAACCCGACCGAAAACTGCTGCCCGCCCCGCCCAACTTCGAAAAAAATATTGCCCTTGCATTTTTGAAGGCCGCTTGACTACAAATCCCATATTGAGTGCACTTCGCCTTCAAGGTCCAAAATCCAATATATATGTGCACTTCCAATTAGCAAATAAGCAATTCATTAGGATTTCATTCCGGAAATGAAGCCATCAATGAAGCACGTAATTAACTTGGAGGTCAAATAAATTTACAAGATCCTCATTAAGATTGAGGTTATAATTTTTATGACTAACCATTTGAAATTTTCTTTGTCATTCTAAAATGACACTTAAATTTAGTGTGCTGATTTAGTATGTATATTTTAAAATATTTTAGTAACGCCGCCTACTTTCACAAGTATTCATACACATTCAAACCAATTAAGTGTGATTTAATGTCATTAGGTTTAATTAATTCTGATTAATACTAATAAGCCCAAATAAATCAGAAAAATATGCTTACCAAATTAAGTAAGACTAATTAATTATAAATTTTAATTACTGGAATTAAATCTAATTAATCCCAGTAATTAAATGAATGAATGAATTAATTCAATCAAGTGTGATTTAATGTCATTAAGTCTAATTAATTCTGATTGATCCTAATTAAGCCCAAATAAATCAGAAAAATGCTTATCAAATTAAGTAAGACTAATTAATTATAAAGTTTAATTAATGTAATTAAATATAATTAATACCAGTAATTAAATGAATGAATTAATGAATGAATTAATGAATTAATTCCGGTAATTACATTAATTAATTAATTGTGTATGAATACTTGTGAAAGTAGGCGGCGTTACTAAAATATTATAAAATATACATACTAAATCAGCACATTAAATTTAAGTGTCATTTTAGAATGACAAAAGACAATTTCAAAAGGTAAGTCATAAAAATTATAACCTCAATCTTAATGAGGATTTTGTAATTTTATTTGACCTCCAAGTTAATTATGTGCTTCATTGATGGTTTCATTTCCGGAATGAAATCCCAATGAATTGCTTATTTGCTAATTGGAAGTGCACATATATATTGGATTTTAGATCTTGAAGGCGAAGTGCACTCAATATGGGATTTGTAGTCAAGCGGCCTTCAAGAATGCAAGGGCAATATTTTTTTCAAAGTTGGGCGGGGCGGGCAACAGTTTTCAGTCCGGTTCAGAAATTTTTCGGAGGCTGCCCCCGCCCGGATCTGACACCCCCCATAGTTCGTATGGGAGAACTTAATGTCCGCCTTCCTACATTGGACGAGACCTTTGGGTATCCACGTGGAAACTACATTCCGCCACCACAGTAGTAAATTAGTAAAGATGGAATAGGGCGTTCTCTACTCACGGTAATAGGGAGCGGGGAGGAGCCCGGAGTGTGCTCTGCTTTCAGGCTCGCGAGTCTCTGCTCCCAGGCTTGTTTCGGAGAGTCTGTCCGCCCGTGTTGCAGGAGACAGGGGAGCTCAGACACAAAGGATTAGGGTTTGGCAGGGGAGGGATGGGCGAGATGACGAAGAGAAGCTTGTAGAACTCATCATCTCCACACAATGATGGAGGGGCTGCATATGCAGCAGGGGCACGATTACCTTCGCGCCCCGCCCGGCCCTCCTCCCTCCGCTGCCGCCGCTGCGGCAGCGGCCGCGGCTCCCGGTGCAGGGGCTGAATTCGGCCGTCCCAATGTTATCTTCGATGGTGCGTATAGCAAAATAATTGTGAAGAACAAACTCGCGCAATTTGGAAGAATTTGCTGAAGTTGTGATTACTTGTTGGCATGTTTGTCTGTTTCCGTTGTGTTGCGCATTGTGGTTTTAGGCGGAGAGAGTGTAATGATGAAAAGAAAAGAAAGTGTCGAGCCCTATGGGAGGGTGCAGGAGGCTCCTCTGTGTTGTACAAAAATGGATCATGCTGCGATGAAGAGCAGGGATGCTTTGCTCTTTGTAACTACTGCTGCTGCCAACAACCCTTTTCAGCATAATATTACGGTTACCTCTAATCAATATAAATCAGTGAATATTGTTGTACTCTCCATCCCAGACATGAGCATCCTCAATCAATTCACATAAACAGTAACATAAATCATCAAGTGAAGTGGAATGGAACGGTAATAATAATTCAGAGTGTCGCATGGCAAACATCCAAATTTAAGCATCTAATCATGGAATTTCACGAGAGCCAACTTACGTTGAATCGGGCGTCAATGAAGAATTGTGAATCAAACCTAGGGACTTTGGCGGTTGGCAGGGAAACGGATGCGGAAGCCTGTCCACCGGAGGACAGTGGACTACAGCTCCACAGTCGTGCGATATATCCAGGTTTTTTTTTTTACCATATCGCCTAATTAGGATAAATGTGACGCATAGAGCAGTTCTTTTGAATTGAGGGTCTTGGTTCTCCTTTGTATATGCAGCAAGGAGAGGAGAGACCAACTCAGTGCTGGTGGCGTCGAGAGAGTGTGAAATTCCAGTGAAAATATTTATATGGAAGGAATACTGGACCTTATTTTCTAGCTTCTCCTCTACATCCTGAGCCGGCATTTTCATTCTAGACAGAAGGTTTCGTAATCAACAGAACCTTGAACGGGATTCTCTTGAAGAATTATCATTTGATAATCAATATTTATACCACAAGGATCCTGCAAAAATATGCTGAGCTTTGGATTTGGGATTGCAGATGCGCACTTGGCAGCGTGATTGTGGAGATGCGCCTGCGTTGCAACCTACTACAGCAGCGGCTGTTGATGTTAGTGAGCCCTGAGGTTTAGGGTTTGGACCATTATATATAAAAATTGCATCTCGAGCTGGGTGCTTTATATTAGCTTTAGATTTCTGATCCTCTTAAACTTTATGAAACTGTAAGTACCGTTGAGTATTAACATTCAGAGAAATTTTGAGTTCAACCAGGTTATTGTTAGGCAAATTGGTCAAATTCTCACATGAATGGTGGCAAATTGGTTCTTTGAAGAAAGAAACCAATGTCTGTTTCTTGTGCATCATTCCTTGCTGCGCTGGGGCTCAGGGCAGATAAAGTCAAGGGTTGATACTTATGCATCTACATTTTGAAAGGAAATTTTGGTGTATGCAGGTGCTTCCAACAGTGGCATATGCTGACTGTCCCGCCACCAGCTTCACAACAAAGTTTGTGCACCCCTCGACAAACAAAGTTCGGTGCTCAATCAATCGTGTGCTGGTAGTTGCTTGGCCCATTCAAGTCTCAAATTGTTATCCCGTATAAGTGGTCCATTGCATAAGCTGTCTCAGAGTTTGACCCAATTTATCCCCTCCCCCTCTTCATAAACACACACACACACAAACAAAACAAAACAAAACAAGAAGAAATGAAAAGAAAAAATCTTGAAATGATAATTCATTGCAGATGCATAGCTACCTCCAAAGAGGGCTGTACCTCAAGAACGCAGACTGTGTATTATTTTCTGTCTCACCAGGTGCAAATGTCTCTTCAGAACAAAGTCTGGTTGAAGGTCTGCAGATTTCTCAAATGAAGACGCATGTTTGCTAGCCTTGTTTTTGTGGGGTTTAAATTGAGCATGTCTCTCTTCACAATATTACTTTTCTTCTGCCCACTGAGCTTGCTCACCTACATTGAGGTGCAACCCAAGAACAGTTAATGTGTAGATCTTTGAGCTACTTATAAGTGTGCATGAAGGCTGGAATTTAGATTGTAGACAGATGGTGTGCTGCACATTTGTTAGATGTATCTTGTTGTCAATCTTGTGTTGTATATCTTTTGTTTGAGTTTGCGTATAGATGCCTCTCACTGTATGTGCTGTGGGAGCTTAATGCACCAGAAAGTTGCATCTGGTAATTTGATGCAATTTTCTGGAAGTGATATAGTCTTTCTTATTCCTTCTAGGATTCATTTTGCATTAGAACCCAATTGTGCTGTTTTAATGGTGAAGTGGCATTGCAGTGGACACCAAATGGGAGGAGGCTGATTACAGGATCTCAAAGTGGAGAATTCACACTGTGGAATGGGCAGTCCTTTAATTTTGAGATGATTTTGCAGGTACAAATCTGATGTGCTTAATGGTGGGAACTGCTTGTACAGCTCAGTATTTGTGGGTTCCATTTTTGTCCATGATTACCATTTGATATATATCCTTGACTTGAATCCTCATGTGGGTTTCTGGGTTGGAAGGGCAGGCACATGATCTTGCAGTACGTTCAATGGTGTGGAGTCATAATGAAAACTGGATGGTGACTGGGGATGATGGGGGCTGCATCAAGTGAGTACTGCTTGATTTGATTAAGGATGAAGCTTCATCTCAACTTCACAAGCATGACATTTTCTGTTTCAGCAAGAAATTAGTTCAGCCTTCAAAAATTTAACAATGAGCTCATGTTAATAAGATGTTTTAACTTGAAGCAGTGTACTTCTCGCAGGTATTGGCAGACAAATATGAATAATGTTAAGGCCAACAAAACTGCTCACAAGGAAGCAGTTCGGGATTTGAGGTAGATTCTAGTTTATTTCAATAGAGACTAGAGTTTCTCAGCATGGTGATAGCTTTTCTCTTCAACTGATTTTTAATTGTTCCTTCATCGGTGCAGCCTCAAATGCTGAATAGGTATCGATTAGTTTGATGGAACTAATTCTGGATTGTTGCTGTTTCAGTTTCTCAAGTACAGACCTCAAATTTTGCTCTTGTTCAGACGACACCACTGTCAAAGTGTGGGATTTTGCACGCTGTCAGGAGGAGAGGTCATTAGCTGGTACAAATATCTTTACAGAAAACTTGGCTTTCAGACTTGAGCTGCAGTTATTTCAAGTTTCATCTGACTTAGAGCAGCTGTGAATTGCAATGTAACTCTTAAAATAAGTTCAATGTAGAATCATCCAATTTTACAAAATCTGGGGCTCCGTCAGCTGTATTGAGCTTCAAAAATCAATGTGATGAAGAGAAGGATGTGATTGGTGGTTGTCTGGCAGGACATGGTTGGGATGTGAAGAGTGTGGACTGGCACCCTCAAAAGGCCCTTCTTGTGTCTGGTATGTGAATTTGACTTTTTATATTTCCACCAGATTCTTGGTTTGATCAGTCACTAGAGATGTATCTAAAAGCTTTCAAAAGCAGAGATTGAGGCGATTCAGTGAGCCTTCGTTCATGTTTTGTCCCTAACTAAGATCCAGCTCTTGGAACTGTGCAGGAGCCAAGGACAATTTAGTGAAACTTTGGGATGCCAAGACTGGTCTAGAGCTTTGTACCTTGTATGTACCGATTTCTTTCCATACTGTATCTATTGCTGTCAAACCATATTTCTCCTACCTTGGAGAAGAACTTGAAGTGTGTATTCCTTGTCTTCAGCCAATTGTGTCTTTCCAATCCATCTTGCCTCAGCATTACATGTTACTGACAATGCCTGCCATTTGTTATTAGGTCTAAGATATACATTTCCTGAATGTATCTGGTGGTTTTTTGTCTTTGGTAGTTGGAATTTGCTGATTGTGATTTTCAATGTTTTGTGTGAAGTCTTCTCAATTTTGGGATGAAACCTGAGTGGAGATTCTTGCTGTCACTAGTTCATGGCTTCTTGTTCAAGTATAGAGTACTGATGAGGACTTCAACTATGTCTGGGAATGTGTTTGCACAGGCACGGCCATAAAAACACTGTTCTATCAGTTAAATGGAACAGTAATGGAAATTGGGTACTGACTGCATCTCGAGATCAAACTATAAAGGTATATTTCAATTCCTAGTTCTATATGCGGTCTATTTGACTCAAGACTTACCTATGTGAAAGGTCCTCTACTGATTTGTTTTTAATTATATTGACAGTTGTATGATATTCGAACACTGAAGGAACTTGAGTCCTACCGAGGGCACCGCAAGGAAGTTACAGGTACTTGCTCTTTTGTGATGGCAGTCTCAGTTGGGTAAATCTGTTGGTAAGTCGGTTGGACATGATTATTTATTGAAGTAATGGTACCATGATATTGAGATTTTGCTTTGCTCTTCTGCAGCGTTGGCTTGGCATCCATTTCATGAGGAGCTCTTTGTAAGTGGCAGTTATGATGGTAGCATCATCCATTGGCTTGTGGGGTATATACCTGACTCCTAATCTTCCACCCCTTTGCAAGATGCATCTGGAGTAAATAGCATGAATTTGTGAAGTGGGCATGTTTGATGGCTAGAACATTATTAGGAATTTTGAGACAGACGTGAAGGATTCATTGATTTGGGTTTGATACAGGCATGAAGGGCCACAAGCAGAAGTTGCAAATGCACATGAAAGCAGTGTGTGGGATTTGGCTTGGCATCCAATGGGACATATTCTTTGCAGGTTAGTCATACTTATCTTGATCTACATTGGAGGTTAGTGAGCCAAAGTAATCAAAGTGAGTGTTTCAAAAATATGGACATAATTTAGGAAGTAGCAGCTTTTCCTGCGTTCCATGTTCTTCGCCAGGGCAGATATGCGTTTAGAAATCTTCTTTTTGGTGGTAAAATGAAATCTAAGGAATAAACACATAATATGTAAGACCAAGCATCTTATCGGGTTGATATTTTGGACTTTTTGAACTACCCTAGAGAGTTTCTTATTGGTTGAAGTTTATTTTTAGATCAATTATAATGAGTAAAAACAATTTCTAAATTGGCAACTTCTTATTGGTTGAATATGGATACAAGTCTCACTACAAAGTTGATGATTGAGATATGCCCAACTCATAATGCAATTTATCTTTCACTGAGTGGATGAGTGATCATGTTGGATTTTTTACTTTGAAACTCCATTAAATTAACAAGAATGTGCCTCTTATAAAAAGCTGCATTCCACTGATGGAGCATTTTTGAAGCATATTTGAATCCATGTTGTCTGATGCAAGGATTGACAGCCACAAGTAAATTTTGTGCTAGGCTAGTCATAGTCCAGTTACTCATCAGTAGATCTCTGTTTCTATTTTGTGAGTAGATGTTATGTAAAAAAATGCACCTCACGAAGTGGATACTTTATTGACAGTGGGAGTAACGATCACACCACAAAGTTCTGGTGTCGGAATCGTCCTGGGGAGACTCTTCGAGATAGCCGGCAAAACAATGCTCATTCTCAAGGTATACATAAATGATGAGAGATTCTTATGAGGTGAATGTATTAGTCGAAGGCATTATCTTGAACATGATTTCTACTCCCAGAGACCTCAGTTTCTGACTTTTGGCCATGATTGGAAGCAGGAACCAATGCCAATGACCTGCAGTCACAGGGCCAAACGTCATCAGGTCCATTTACTGGTACTGGTCCCGTCCGAGGGGAGGGTGCTATTCCAGGGGTAGGCATGGCATTGGAGCCGGTTGTCGCAGGGAGACCGACTTTGCCACCCCCTCCACCGAACCAACCTCCCAGTTTTCGAGGACCTCACCCACCTTCTACACCCTACCCCAGTGGATTGCAACAGCCTCAACAACAACAGCAGCAGCAGCAGCAGCAACAACATCAATATCAACATCAACAACAACATCAACAACAACAACAGCAGCAGCAGCAGCAGCAGCAGCAGCAATCCTATCAACAGAATCACCAACAACAATATCAACAGAACCAACAACACCAGCAACAGACACAGCAACAGCAGCCACCACCACCTAGGCCAGCAGTACTTCCACCACCTCCCCAACCACGCCCTGCACAATCCCAGTCTCAGCAGCCGCAACCCCAGCCCCTCCTAAGTAGACCAGTGCCACCGAACATTATGATTCCAAATCAGCACATGCAGAATCAGATGAACTCACAAGGTCCACCTCAGCTTCGGCCAACAATGGGACCTGCTCCACCTGTAGGACCACCCCCCATGCGTGGCGACTTCATGCCAGGAGGACCGCAATCTTTTAGGCCACGCCCTCCGACCATGGCAGTGGTACCTGGTCCTTACATGGCAATGCCTGGCCAAATGATTCCTGGACCTCCACTTCCTTTTCAGGTGAGCAGAGCTTGCTTTTCAATCAAAATTGGGTACTAGGAGGCATGCTTATTGAAGGGGCATTTACACACAATCACTGTTCCAGTCATTGATGATTGTAGTTTACTTTCTTTGGTTCTATTTTTGAGGGATAAGAAGAGATAAGGTGCATTGATTACAACCATAACCACAACTATACCTTACATCTACAATACGATCACCACTATGATACAAGGTGTAGTTGGGAGTAATTGCAATGGTTGCAGTTTACTTTACCTGGTACTATTTTGTTTGTAATTACTATGTTGTACCGGGAGATAACTTCAAGGCCAAAGCATGGGAGAGAATTTGTATGAGGCAATTACTCTTGAACAAACTTCCACCAGAATCCATAAATTGTTTGTCTCCACCCTAGGTATTGCACCAATAGGGGGGAGGATCATTAAGGTCAAATCTACTCATCAACTACATGTAGTAGCTGTGTGCAAACTAAAACTATTGTAGTTGTGGTTGAAAGTGGGCCTAAACCACAAACAGTTGTGTAAATGCCCCTTGAATCAGTGTCCTTGTTGTCAGTGTTAGTGATTATTTGTCTTGTTCAGGAACTTGATGCAAAATAGCTCTCTGGATCCTGCTCAAGTTTTGTTGGTTCCTCATCAAGCAAAGACATGAAATTTTGGAACTCATCATATGGATGGCGTTGTTGCAGGGAGGTGCACCATCAAATATGGTAGACATGCGAGCACATAGTATGAATGCAACCATGGGCATGAATGTTGGGATGGGCATGGGCATGCCGCACACCCATCCACAAGGTCCTCCTTCCCATGTATAGACTCTCCATTCCTATTTCAATCTTCGGGAGGATGTGCCTAGATGTACGCCATGACTACCATACAGATTATGGAGTAGGTGCCAATTATCTGCTCACTGCATACTGGGTTGCTTTTTTTGAAATGCTTAGTGGATGTACATGAGAGAATTGGGTGCGTCCAGATTCATAATTTGGGCATTTGTGTTGATTCTGAGAATTGAGGATCCTGACAGTGCCAAGGTCTGACGGTCATGACAGTTGTTGAGGAACCTGGAAAGGCTCTAAAAAAAACTGCTTAAGATAGGTCATGATTCATACATGCCCATCTGCACATTTTTGTTCACGTGAGCAAGTTCTGTAGATTTGTATGCAAGAATGCAACATTTTAATCCCCATCAAAGACATGGGAGTGGTTTGAGAGCTTGACTTCGAAACGCTGTTTTTTAGGTGGTTGAGGATACCGATGGAAATTTTTTTATGCTAGATTTAAGTTTTTGTTTTCTTTTTTATTGTCTGATATGGAGGACCTTTATTGATGAAGATGCTTATTCTTTGAGATTCCAGGAGTACTTGCAAAACAGGTGGCATTTCGAGATTCCAAGTTCCAGTGCCTGCTTGCTTTGCTTTTGGATAACCTACTGACGGCTGTGCTATTCATTACCAATAATGGATGCTTTCGGTTGGGGTATAGTGGTTCATTAATGAAAATTCCATTACTTTTTTGATGGTTTCAGGGTGAATTTTCTATGTCCAAAATTTCTGCTTTGAAGTTTGGTCACTTGACATATGTATAATTGAGATGGCTAAGTGAACAGGAGAAATTGACATTTCTTTGGTGTGTTGGAATCCCCGTTCTTTCAATTCTAACAAGAACCATTCAATTTTCTCAAAATTTAATAATAGCAGTTATACTCAGCAATTAATGTGACAGCTTTACTCCTCGTGCCAATGATGCTATTCACGTGTGCAAGGGATTGCCAACAATTTTCTTTACCATGGAGCAATATGATAAATCTTAACTACTATACCTTCAAGACTGCAATGCTCCAAAGATATTTTCCATATCCTTTCTACACCTGATGAAATGACTTGGATATGTTGAAGTACCAAAGAGTGATCTAATTTGACAAAACGAAAAACTACAAATTCTTAATTAGTGTATACTTGCCGAAGAGTGAAACATATGTGTTTGCAATACTGAAGAGTGATGTCTAGTTTGACAAGTACTAATTCGTGTATATATGCTGTGTGTCATCGAATGTGGAAATTAGCTTTTGGCACTCAAGAGTGTTGAAGTATATAGCACTCTACGGTAGGTGCATTTGTACTTTGTAGTTGCAAATTAATATTTAGAAAACTCAAACAACCTCCAATTTTTTTTCAAACATCCTTGAAACATGTAAGGGTGTTGAGATGAACAAATGCTTCCTAGATCTTTTGTTGGCACTAATTTCGTAGTGTAAATAAATTTAGTATCACCTTCACTGATTTTGCACACTCACTATTAGCCCTCCCTCACTAATTGGGATATCAATGTAGTTACAGATGACCCAGTTGAGTTTGAGGAATAACCAGTCAAAGTTCAAGACTTTCAAAAAATCGCCAATCATTTTAAAAAAAAACCGAAAGATCACAACATGTAACTGGTGGGACTTGGAAACACTAGAATCTTAACCGATAATGCCCAAAAATCTCCGCGGACACTGAGTCAAGCTTCCACAAGCAATTAAACCTCACATTTCAAGTACTTAACGATTCAAAATCCATTGGAAAGAAGACTCGAAGTGCATCGCTCCGTTAGGTGGCAGGACTCAAGTGCAAAAGAAGGAACGTGTTTTGCAAAATTCTTAAGTTGCACCATAAGTAGGGAAACAAAAAAATGTGGTTGATTAGGCGAGGGTTAACTTGGACACGAAGAAACAACATGGCTGCAACCTTCTGAAAAGCGAAGTTACCTCCACCATGGATAGGAAACACCACTTCCTCTGCAAGCTAACATAGATACTGACTGAACATCATCGACGATCCTAGACGTGAATCATGCGACAAAATCACTCAATTCAATTTGGACATGCAAAGGCTTCAAGCCGCACCAACTGCTCGTTTTCAATCATACTAGATGATCCTAGACATAAATCATGCGACAAAATCACTCAATTCAATTTGGACATGCAAAGGCTTCAAGCCGCACCGGCTGCTCGTTTTCAATCATACTAGATGATCCTAGACATAAATCATGCGACAAAATCACTCAATTCAATTTGGACATGCAAAGGTTTCAAGCTGCACCGGCTGCTCATTTCAATCATACTGTGCATGGCAATCAAGTTCAGTTCCGCAATCAGGGTCAGGAATTCCTTCAAGACTCTCACTCTCTCTCTAGAGTGATCAACAAATGCTGGATCAATGGTATGGTTGTAACCACTCTAATTTATATGCGACGTGAAGGTATGTAGAAGGGCGTAGAAGCTACACTAAATAGTGTGGGTGGGAAATTAGCGTGGGATTTATTAACGCAGACACATTCACTTTCTCGTCAAATTGGAATTAACGTGGGTTTAAGATCTCGGGTCTTGTCTTGAGCTTTCATGAAGTTTTCCCACCAACACATTGTATGTTAATTTTAGAGTTGAAGTAACACACTTTGAACTCACCCACACGAATTTTCTAATTTTATTTATTTACATGGCGGGCTGTCCTAATTCTCTATTGGAAATTAAGCGTGGGTTGGAAGTTAAGGTGCCCCACACTAATCCTCATTATGAGCATTAGTGCGGACTCTAGAAAACTAATGTGGTTCACAATAATAGGACTATTTAGTGTAGTTTTCATTGACTTGAAAATAAACGACAACAACATTTGCATGTTTTATGTTAATAACACATTCAAGATTCCCGCTTCCAAGTTGAGTAATGAGATATTCAATTTAAAAATTATACCACAAGAATACTTGAGCGAGGCCATCCCCGTGCATGTCGAATACAAAGCAAAGCACAACCAATGTGCTTCCAACACTCATGAATTTGTTTCAATCATCATATGAACCACAAGCTCAAATTCAACACAACCAAAGAGTTCAGCATGCTTTAATGTTTGTCTCTTTGGGAGTTGGGTACTCTAGTTCCCTTGCGGTATTGATACAAAAGATATGGTTATTATGAAATACAAAACTGGCAAGAGGAGAGTGGATAACGAGTTGTTGCAATCCTAACGAGGCAAATAATCATGCATGATGTATGACTAGTTTAGTCATGGACACAAACTGAAGATTATGAATGATATCAATGTCGATACGTAATAGATTCAGAGGGAAGGGTTGATTCCTAGTCAAGGTGGTGGAGTAACATGTTGCCAATTGTTTAGTTTTCATTTGTTTAGTATTAGATACCCATTAGATCTGTGAGATGTTTTACGGTGTTTTCGTGTACTGACTCTATCAGAGCTTTTGATGGCATATTTTGCTATCATTAGGTTGTTTAATTCCTTAGTAATTGTTTGTGTATGGCTTCCCTTCCCCAAAACATGATGGTGATAATTTGGTTCACATTCTAGCCTTTGTTTTTTAGTACATCAATTAGCGGATCGTATTTTGTGTGTATTTCCTCTATGCATGTTTCCATAAATATGTCATGGCAATACGTAAAATACATGAGTTGTAAAATGTGGGTTTGGAACAAGGTGATTAGGGTGTGGCTTTCATTTGGTGCTCCAATCAATGGATAGTTTGTCACATTTGAGCCTAGCCATGCATATGCATGGCGTGGTGGTGGACGTGCAAATAATTAGCCAAGTTGGAATCGTTGCATCTAGTGGTTTGCTATTGAAGGTGCCCACATTTGCTAGTGTGAAGAATCTTGTAAATTTGTTGGGTTGCAGTGCTTGGGCTATGAGATGGACAACTTTGTTGTGTCTAGCAATTCTCAGTCCTTTGATGTGTTGGTTTATGAACTTGGATGGGAGGTGTGGCCATGTGTCCATGTTGTTACTTGGGCATTCTATGGCAGCTAGGGTTTAGAAGTGTAATTGGGTTAAAAAACAAATTCCCCCATGTATTGTGTAAATCTAAATTTTAAGGTTTGGGTATTTTGTGTGTCAGAAACGTTTTCAAGAAGGATAGTTTGTGGTTGATTTGTTTGTTGGATAGCCATTTTTCTACGTATTGGGATTTATATTTGGCTAAAATATTTTCTTTGTATTCTTTGTTGACGAATCTGTGGAGGTTTCATATGGCCCCATCGTGTGTGCCGGAGTGTACGCTTGCTAACCAGTATGGAGTGGAGTGGACTGTGTGTATGTATGGGGTTGGGGTTTCTTAGTCTTTTGTTGCTCCGTCATTTGCTAGTGCATAACACTAGTTAGCACATACCTTCAGTTGGGTGGGCCACATAATCTTAGGCCAATAATCACAACATCTTGCAAATTTTTACACTCCATGCTACAGTGTTGACTTAATGATGTAAGAGAACCTTACTCCACTGAATAATGTCATGAGATGTGCTCAATCATTTCCATCATCATAAAAGAAAACTTCTTATTAAAAGACTTGCTAAAGCTACTAATTCACGAGGGATTGTGGGAGGTACAAATGAGGAATTAACCAATCAACCAAGATATTGTTTTCTAACAAAAAAAATTAACGAGTTGTTTACAACCCGCAACGTTCTACAAAAAGAGAGATCCGACCACTAGTTACAGATGAGCTATTTGAGTTTGAGTAATAATCGGTTCAGATACAAGTCTTTTAAGACAAATCCCAATCATTTTAGAGAAATCTATAGAATACATCTTAAATCAATAAAGAAAATCTGAAAAAATCAACACATAACCGGTTGGACTTGGAAACACATGGATTTCAACCAATTTTTGCCCAAAACCTTCCCAAACACTAGCCGGTCCCCCCTAACTTCAAACCCTAAAAATCCAAGGCCATCAAAGTTCAACTTATAAATGGAAATGGAGGGAGCCGAATCATACCATGACCCATCCATCCATCTATCCATCCATCCATCGGACTGCTCGGAGCGGTACACAAGCACATGGGTGTTGGGTCATAATTGAAGACGAACATCATCACCAAACCAAGCCTACCTAGCCCACCACAAATGTCAAAATTAATATCGTCACGATCTCAATAAAAACTCACATCTCGAGCACATGTTACGGATGGCACACTATTCATCCATCCACCCATCCACCCCATCCACCCATCCACCCCATCCATCCATCCGTCCATCCGTCCGTCGCGGTGGAAGTTAATGGGAAGGGGGACATTGAAAGGCTGCAAGCCAGGAATTGAATGCGACTGAGGCCGCCTGAGGTCCAATCCCGTGAGCCCTTGGAGTCCAAAGGCGTGTCAGTGGAAGCCACCAAAGTCGCATGGGTTTTATGACACATTGTTGGCATGGTTCCTTAACTTATTAATGGCGCAGTTAACTTATCCCAACACCCGAATTCCGTTAACTTGGGCATCAAATCGTACGGTGAGCTAACCCAAAACTCTTCCACGTACACCTACGCTAACCTAAGCAGTCCGCTCCGTTAAGTTACCCGTAGCCTAACCACCTCCACTGACACGGCCAATATTTAGGTCGCCCCACTAAATGTCAAAAAGTTTAGTTTGCATGGGACACGCTAATTGCACATGGTAGTGTAGAATATATTAGTGTTTGCAAAGACTCGGTGTAGAGGTTGTTGATTGGGGTAAGGTATGTGGTCCCAGTACCGTGGGCATTTCGAATACCACAAAGTATTATGGCTGTTGGATCGGATCGGGGGTTGTGTTACCGTTCCGTTAACTTACCTATAGCCTAACCACCTCCACTAACACGGCCAATATTTAGGTCGCCCCACTAAATGTCGAAAAGTTTAGTTGGCATAGGACACGCTAATTGCACATGGTAGTGTAGAATGTATTAGTGTTTGCAAAGACTTGGTGTAGAGGTTTTTTGATTGGGGTAAGGTATGTGGTCCTAGTATTGTGGGCATTTCGAATGCCACAAAGTATTATGGTTGTTGGATTGGATCGGGGGTTGTCTTACCGTTCCGTTAACTTACCCGTAGCCTAACCACCTCCGCTGACACGGCCAATATTTAGGTCGCCCCACTAAATGTCGAAAAGTTTAGTTTGCATGGGACACGCTAATTGCACATGGTAGTGTAGAATATATTAGTGGGATCTTTCAAATGTGTTAAATTATTTGGACCTAGAATGGTGTCTACAGCTAAGCACATAGCCTACGTTCAATGTAACACGTGTGTTTTGGGTGTCCGTCATAACTCCAAGCTGTGTCATATACCAACCACTCAAGTACGGGCGTTCAATTAAGAATAGTGGCCTCCACAAACAATTTGGCAATTGGATCGAATTGGAATTTGTTTCCTTCATTAAATATAGATTCTCCCAATTGTGTTCACACTTTTAGGACAACACTCGATCCCATCATAGCATGTGTCTTTTTAATGTTGATTTTAAGCTATAGACCTTGTCATGAACCAATCAAATGTAGGTGTCCTCCGATTTAGAAAAGTAACAATATAAAGGCCACCTACCTTGATGATAGACTTCCATGTGCCAATTGTTCTAGGGAAGGAATTGGGCTTTGCAAATGTTGGCAAAGTTGGAGACACTTCCATGGGAAGTGGCGGGAGTGGGGGGTCCATTTTCGTGTTTGTTGTTGGTGAAATTCGTTTTACACATGCAACCAATGACCATGAGAAACAATGACTTAGGATTTCTTGTGCTCATGGTCAACGGTCTGAAGCCGTAACCATGAGAAATCCGACATCCTCTTTTACAAGCCTTGGTAATCAGACATAGAATAAAGTAGATCTAGACAAGGACATAGTGCTCAAAATGAAAAATAAATAGACATTGCTTATGTCTAACATAATCGACAAACCTATTCAGATTCTCTCATTGCAAAATCCAAGTGGCAACTAAACACTTCTGAACTCCATGTCACCAAATCTCGTTTTGTTCCTCCGACAGAAGCACTCTCATTTTTGGTGACCATGCATATTACACCTATTCAGATTCTCTCATTGCAAAATCCAAGTGGCAGCTAAACACTTACGAACTCCATGTCACCAAATCTCGTTTTGTTCCCCCCGACAGAAGCACTCTCATTTTTGGTGACCATGCGTATTACACCTATTCAGATTCTCTCATTGCAAAATCCAAGTGGCAGCTAAACACTTACGAACTCCATGTCACCAAATCTCGTTTTGTTCCCCCCGACAGAAGCACTCTCGTTTTCGGTGACCATGCGTATTACACCTATTCAGATTCTCTCATTGCAAAATCCAAGTGGCAACTAAACACTTCCAAACTCCATGTCACCAAATCTCGTTTTGTTCCCCCGACAGAAGCACTCTCGTTTTCGGTGACCCTGCGTATTACAATGACGTGGGAAGAACCAACACTTCATCCCTCAACCAATGAAAGAATTTAGAAAACGGTGATCATGATCCGTGGTCACTCATGCAAAATGGCCCTTCCCTCGTGATTTTGGCCGCCGACTTGGTTGGACCTTGGCACATGGAAGCATGCCCTAAAAGTTGTTTGCACGGACGTTTGGTTAGCTTAATAAGCTAGGCGGCCGTTCAAGTTCGGTTTGCCTAGACTTAACGGACTCTAGGAGCCTAGAAGGGTGTCAGCATTGGCAGAGACATGGTGGAGAGAGCCTTTTGATTGGGGTTAAAAGTTGCGGGAACTTACAACAATGTACTTTAAGTTGATGAATTAATTAAGTTTGGTGGCTTGGGTGGATTGGGGTTAAGTAAATCGCAGCCCATTTCACATGTGAATTTACATCTTGTCTTATGTGCAATAACTCATATATTTAACACATAATCTTTATTCCAAGTGCCTCTTTACAACTGGCCTTTAATTTCAAACCGCGTGTGTGTGTCAATTACACAAGAGATAATCTAGCAAACTATGCCGTTTCTTTGTTGACCGGAGCCAACAACGTGAGGAGTTCAACGTTGGTTGACTAGGAATTATGATAAGTTAGAGGCACCTTTTTCGGGTCTTAAATGACTTATTCAGCTGAGTTTGTACATTGGGTGGGACCGGGAATGAGCCAGATTCTATTCAGAATTATACTTTGTTTATCCTAATAGCAACTCCTTATATGTATGTATGCGGCTATTGAATCAACATGGACTCGAATTTATGTGACAGACAAATACTTGAGAATTCCACGGAGGAGACATTGATTATGGACCTACATTGAGTATCTTATGAACTTTTGAAGTTGAAAAACACGAGGATTTATTATAGTCACATTGGTCGTCTCGAAATCTATGGTTCCAAATCTGTTAGAATATGCAAGTGAACCCTAGCATTCGTTAATAAAGTCATGGAAGACTTTTACATCCCCTAGGTGTAGCTCATAAGCATCTAAGTCTACAATATATGTTTAAAAAGCTAATGCAATTGTTGTTATTAAATCTATCATCAAATGATTCATGAGGTCATAAGTCCACTTATTGTTGGTTCCTTTTTGATACCAACATTAACCAATCTCCATGTTCAATGGACAGTCCATCAAGTCAATTGGATCCCTATACTCCATCTCACGATTACCAAATTTTTGTGCATCCCATAAACCCTCCCAACAAACCGAACCTTACTTGGAGCTAATTTTTCTGGTCTACAACGTTTTTTTGACAATTCTAGCTTTAGGTGTGTTCAAAAAACACAATCCATAATCACAACCAAGATTTAACATAGTATCGTGATTTGCAATGGCAAGCAATATAGGCTTTATACATAAGATGCCAACCTTAATCCGAGTCAATCTATCTTTATATAAAGTTGGATTCCCATTCAATTGACTAACAAGTATACTTTTGAAATTTCTAGACTCCCCTACCTCTACGTAAGCCACGATGGACTTTACATTATATTGAGAGGGCATTTCAACATCTTCATGTTCGTCAATTAGAACATCCAAGGCATGTCGAAGCTCACTTTGCAACTGCAAATCTTCATGTAAATCACTTTCAACCTGCGACTCCATCAATCCCGTCTCTACGTCAACATTCTTGTACATGTTTGAATCATCGTCTCCAACACTACAATCTTCCTTGTCGCCACCTTGTGCACTAGAATCATCAATCAATCGATGTGTGACCATAATCAGACTCCTCGTCCTCCTTCATACTTCCAAGCAAATGATCCTCAAGGACTGACCCTACCATACGATATATAAATGTTGTATAGGTTCCAAAGGTCCTCCATACATGTACATAACCAAGAATTATAAACTGTGTAGCATATATATACGTAATACAAAAAAAGTTCAGATTAATACCCTCTTTTTATGCAGTCACCCAATATACTCATACGTGTTATGAAAGGTGCATCACCCCTGGGCTGTAACCGGGTCGGTGACATTGAGATCCATGTTTTCCGGACATGCACTTAGGTATCTACAACCATATTTAAGATTTGTAACCGGTTTCCATCATTGCCATCCGATCTTAAATGGACACATTCTCGTAGTGTTACAAAACAATCATGAAACCCCGATCCAATTGTACATAGTGGTAGTTGTGTAACTCAATTCTCCTAGACTTGGGGAAATTAGAAAGTTGCATTTCCAATTGAGCGACTTCTAGAACCTACCGCGGTAAAGTGTAGGATATAAATTATGCATACATTAATGATTGCCAATGTTATGTTGATGACCATGTCAAAGTGGACCACACTATTTCCGACGCATCGAGAATGAATGTCGGAGTTGTGGCCATCACTAGATTATGATAAGCATACATTGGTGTGCTTGAAATACAACAAAATAGATACTCACTTGTGGTATTTGAACTAGGATTCACCACGTATACTTGGGTACACTTTACATTATGTGTTGTGACCAATTTTTTTTCAAAAAGTGACGTGGAGTTCTCTTCTTCATGGTCTTTGGACCGTTGACCATGACTACGAGAAATTCTAAATATATGAATGGAGGGAGTTGTCATGTACAAACATACCTCTCCTCCATCCAACATAAAAGCCTTGGAATAATATCTTGCTCAAAGGTTACATTTTTTAGTTGATTCGACACTGAACTATCTTTAAAGATCTTGAATTATTACTCTACTCGAGGTCATTTGAAATAAATCATCAACAAACCTATAGGAGGTCAAGTTTTAACATTGGATGGATGAGAAGTGCGCTCGTATACGATAATACTCTCTTCCCCTTATATACCTACCAACACGGTGACTTTTAATCCGGCTATGCGTCGGTGATTTGCGATTCTAAACGTAGTAAATAAAATATTCTACGATCAATCCATGATTGTTGTAAATGGGATAGCCAGAAATACCCCTAAAAGTCTTAAATACCATATGAATACAACAACATGTTGGGTGAATATGTATAAAATTGAATGAAAATGTGCATAATCATCCACATGCAGCCTTGCCACTCCGATGGTTGTAGCCAATGCTCCTCAATTGAAAACTTGAAATAAAAATCACCGAAACGGACACGGTCGCAATGTGAGAAGCTTGATAAAGGAGGTGATGTTGGGGGATCTTTCAATGTAAGAGAAATCAATCTATGGTTGTTGTAAATGAGATAGCCAAAATTATCCCTAAAAGTCTTAAAAACCAAATGAAATCGACAACATGTTGGGTGAATATGGATAAAATTGAATGAAAATTTGCATAACCATCCACATGCAACTTTGCCACTCCAATGGTTGTAGCCAATGCTCCTTGATTGAAAACTTGAAATAAAAATCACCAACACAGACACGGTCGCAACGTGAGAAGCTTGATAAAGGAGGTGATGTTGGGGGATCTTTCAATGTAAGAGAAATCAATCTATGGTTGTTGTAAATGAGATAGCCAAAATTATCCCTAAAAGCCTTAATAACCATATGAAATCGACAACATGTTGGATGAATATGTATAAAATTGAATGAAATTTTGTATAATCATCCATATGCGGCTTTGCCACTTCGATGGTTGTACCCAATGCTCCTCTCTTGAAAACTTGAAATAAAAATCGCCATAAACGGACACGGTCACAGCATGAGAAGCTTGATAAAAGACAATGTTGGGGGATCTTTCAATGTAAGAGAAATCAATGTATGATTGTTGTAATTGAGATAGCCAAAATTATCCCTAAAAGCCTTAATAACCAGATGAAATCGACAACATGTTGGATGAATATGTATAAAATTGAATGAAATGTTGTATAATCATCCATATGCGGCTTTGCCACTTCGATGGTTGTACCCAATGCTCCTCTCTTGAAAACTTGAAATAAAAATCGCCATAAACGGACACGGTCACAGCGTGAGAAGCTTGATAAAGGAGGTGACGTTGGGGGATCTTTCAATGTAAGAGAAGTTGATGGCAGCCTGCCTTGAAATATCTCTGCCACGGTCCTTGGGCACAATTGCATGGAGCATCTTGGGTCTGTCATGCCATCCAAATCACATTCATTGTGGCCCCAACTTTCTCCATGCCTTCATAATCACCTCAGCTGCAACTTCAATATCATCTCATGTAATTGAAGGGCCCGTTTCCACCATGGACCATGAAGCCGGACCACGGAAGATGACCTTTTTCCATGGTCCGACTTCCATGGTCTAGTCTCTTAAAGAAATCAATTTACAAAGCTTTTGGGGCCTTCACTAGGTGTAAAGCAAATGTGGACCAAGAGGTTGACCATACATCAAAAAACGAACGTGCTGGTTTTTTTTAATGTATGTTAAAAAAAAGGGTAGTTTTGAAAGAAAGAAAAAAGTTCAACCATTTTTTTTTTGTCTTCTCTTGTCTTCATCTTCTCTCTCCCCCCCCCAAATAAAAATAAAAATAAAAATAATCATTAAATTTCTATTAAAAAAACATTTCTCTACCATGAGCCCCCTGTATTTTTCTACTGTAGCACCTCTTTTGCCTCTCCCATCGCAAAACTTGTTGGACCACTTGGCATGTCAATGGATAGCGTAGGCCTTAAAATATGTCTTTTGGGGACCTCAAACTACATGATCACTCTCACATTTTTTTTCTTCGTGTAAACCAAAGTGGTCGTGGAACGAGTTCAATAGCCAATCATGGATTTTACAGGGCCTTGGGACAACTTCATGGTCCATGATGTAAACAACCCCTTATGTAGGCTCCATCCCCAAGTTAGGCGCCCCCGCTCCTGACAAATATTTGAGAGATATTTGGAAATAGAACCCCAAGTTTGAAAGCTGTGCATGGAACGTTCTTGAAGGTACTCTAGGTTTTTTCTATTTTTTCTATTTAATTTTAATTTTTTTTACCCATATGAGACTTTGAACACCTGTTGTGAAAGCTCTTTGTATGGAGGTAAGATATGTGGGTGTTATTTGGTTTTTTTTTCCATGTTCTCAAACTTCTATTGATTAGATTTACACAACAAAACTTGTGTTGCATTAGCAAATCTACACTGAAACATTTGCAAGAAGTTGGATTGAAAATCGGACCTACCTTGATTTAGATATGGTTATCGGAAGTGCATGTTTGTTGATTTCTTAGCTGGATACATTAGTCCTCCCAATTATGTTCATCATTGAGTGTAGAGTAGTCCTTAATATTTGAAGATATACTTTAACCTCTTTAAAACATATGTCTTTAGGATGTTAGCTCTTTGATCCTCACCGAACCACGTACTGATCAATTCTAGGTGTCCAATTAAGAAGATGAGCCATTTAAGACCCATCTACCTTACGTAGGCTTCTTGTGGGCACTTTCACCCGACAAATGTTTTTTGGCTTTTCGATGGATTGGAAATTACGTAATCTTATAGCACTCATGAACCATGAAGATTATTGTTTCAAGGTTTAGAATCGAAGTTGGAATGAAAAAGTTATAAGCGCTCAAAGTAAAAATTCTCCTTCTCTTTAAATGATCACATGAGGTCTAGGTCATCTCAATTGTGTTCACTATTGAACTTATAATAATTGATATGTTTGAAGGCCATGTATTGTTACTCATAATGTAGGTGACTGCTGAAAAATTGCAAACACATACTAAGGGCCAGTTCACATGGGCTCCCAAGTCCCAGGTCCCACTCATGTTAGCAAGTCCCAACTTGTGATCCTCAAGTAATCATTAAAATATGGTTAAATATCATCAAAGTCAAATCTTGATTATTTTATGAAAAAATATTTGCAAGACTTGGGTTGAGAGTTGGGTCTAGGTTTTTGCTCGACCCAACTCTCAATACAAGTCTTGAGCCTCACCTCCAAAAAGTGTTGCCATGTAGGCATCCATGTCATAGTTGGGACTTGGGATCCCAGGTGAAGTGGTAAAGTCCCAACTTCCATGGTCTCAATGTATGAGATTGCATGGATTGACCTCAAGTGACTTGGGACTTAAAACTTGGGACCCCGTGTGAACCGGCCCTTATTGAGGTCCACTTTACACTTGAAAATTGAGCTCTCAGTTGAGAGCTTGGTTTTTTTGTTGGGCCACAATACTCGGTTGGCATCTTGATGGATCCCATGTGAAAAGACCACAATATGCTCTCAGTGATGTTTGATAAACTCTTCATTTTCTCAAGGAGGTCACTTGGGAATGTTGAGAGTTCAAGCTCTTATCATGCAAGTCCCAAGCCAATAGGATCTCAAGCATTCATTGACTTGTCATGAACTTTTCTCTTTGTTTGGTATAGTCTATGAGCTTAAAACCCTTATGTAAGAGAAGTTTATAGAAATAAAAACAAATGTACATGTACTAATGGCATACTAAAAAATGGACTCATGTATATATACTAAGCTTTTTCAATTTAATGCGATATATATGCCTCCACTACATATACAAACTGCACGTCATGAATCAAATAATCCTTTGTTACATATAAAATCCACTTTCACTTTCCAAAGAAAAAGTCATTGAATGTATATTTCATCCATAGTATGCAACTCACCGATTGTATCAAATGAACAAATATAAAAGCACGATAACTTAGCCACAATCTAGAGAGCGAAACTAAAGGAAGCTCATGAGACCTCCAAGAGCCTTTGGTTTTTAAACACCTGGAACCCAAATGCAAACCCTAACAAGAAGACACGTGGTAGTCGTTGAGGACTCTGACCATATGGAAACAATGTATGAAAATGTGAAGTGGATGAAACTAACACATCTATTTTCAATTTCTTCTCTAAACCTTAGGGCCCCTTTTGTATATTTACATTCACTTCATCAATTTTAATAGCCTTTAAAAACAATACCTCTCCCTTATATATGCTATGTACGCTATGCTTCAAATATTACCCCTTCTTGCACTCACATTAGTTTGTACATGGTATGCAGAGTCCACCCACCTCAAGAGCAACATGGATAATACAAAGATTTCAATATTTTGAGTTGACTAAGGTTAGTCAATCTTTACTTCACTTTACTACTTCCAATATACCCCCATAAAAGCGAAACATGTGAATAACTCTACATAGTATGCACATGTCACCATACATAGTAAAAAAACAAGGCAACATCATACAATACTCGTTATACTTAGTGTTGTATAACTTACTATGTTGAGCAATATATTGCATATAATGGAGGTAAAGTCACTCCCCAATGGTTTAAGTTTTGTTGTGAAGAGTTCACTCCCGGGGGTTTTAATTCATTGTTAAATTTCTAGCCACAGTCATTTACAACATTTATAACCAAAATACTTATGATCAAGGCTTGAAGTGAAGTTTCAAGTTTTAGTCCCAAGGGGATCAATATCATAATCTCATAAATATAGGAGAGTCCAAAGATAGGGTGTTTTTCTGAGGGGTCACAAAAATTGTTTGAATAACAAAGAACCTTCAAAATCCATATGAAACAACATGCTTATAATATTTGAAATATTCTAAGAATGTTTCTATTTTAATGGTGATACTTATAGTCTCTCGAAAAATAGTCTACCAAATCATACAAGAAGTGACCCCCCCCCCCCGTCCCCAACAAGGGTTTAGCACCACCAACGTTAGTGGGAAGGGGGCCTCGGTGTCCATGCCAATTGCCCACAATCTTAGAATCTACCAAAATTGTGAGAAGTTCCAAGAAACGTCATGGTTGTCACTTTTGCTACTAAAGCCATTGACATGATAGCCTATCAATACTAGTTGTGATGGGCTGAGAGAGAGAAAGAGTCCTTGTTGGACTAGTTCCACAAAATAAAGTCATTTCCAACCGCCTTGTTGTTAACCATAACCCTCGGATTCAACCACCTTCAATATTAAAAGTCACATGTCGTCAACAACTTAGAGGTTAGAACTAGTGACCGGGAAGTTTTTGGGCATAGTCGGTCAAGATATTAGTGATTCTAAATCCAACCGGTTACATGTTGACATCTTCCGGTTTTGCTTTATTCATTTGAGGTGTATTCTATAGGTTCCTCTCAAACGATCAGTAATTCTCCTGAAGTTTCTAACTTCAACCGGTCATTTCTCAAACTAAACCGGTTCATCTGTAACTAAAAGTCGGTTCTCCCCAGACAATGGTTAGAACATATGTGAAAGTAATTGAGGGACTATAGAGGATTCTCTATTCTGACAACAAATTATTAGTTTCCCTCCAAATCTTGTCACATGTCATTCTTAAATTGTGTATGAACCCTTGAATTGCATATAGAAACTATGCTCCTATCAATGTTGGCATGGTGTTGTCTTATTTTAAAACTATCGTATGGGTATTTGACAATATTTTAGTTTTCAATACCATTTGGGTTTATAAACCATACAAGGACTTCTATTTTACATAGGGAAAACCGCCCTAGTATCGATATGGTTTAGAAATGTACTGGCCGAATAATAACTTGAGTATTGAATGATTCTCTCACCTTGACATACCCACCAACTATTTCATCAGTAGTATAACTTCGAGACCAACGGATAGGTTCTTTGATACCACTGTTGATGTTGGTTATTGATGCCATGCATTCACTTGTATACTAAAGCAACATTGGAATGAAAAGAGCCCCCCCCTACAATATGTGAATTTATTTCAGACACACGGGACATTATGACGTCAATTTAGAGAGCATAAAAAACGTCCCGATCTTACCGCTAAAAAAATCTTCCAACTCCACAAACATATATGAACGTTGGATTAAATTGACTGAACCAACACAACAAGAAAAACCAATTCTTATCCATTTAGAACAACCTCAACACTAAACCCACTCCACGGAAGAAAAATCATGTATATTCATGAGTGTTTTGAGTTTATATCCCCATTTTCCATGGTCACATCCAATAAAGAGGGTACCATCAAATTCAAGTGGTCTCTCATGATGGTCTTCGTGCAACCTTTGCAAAAAAAATTTGAGAATCTCCCAATAAAATATGAGCATGTGTACGCCTCCGGGCCGTGGTGGTGGATACATCATTGCGATTGTCATGCTTTCTACTTTTGTGAGGACTTTGTACGCAACCCTTACCTCTATGATTTCCGGTTCACCACTTTTTGGTGCTAAGAAAGTGATCGAAACCTACGGTGTGTGGGCCTTATGTGGTGACACTTTTGAATCAGTTACCTATATTTGTGTGCTTCAATCCAAGGGTTGTGATTCAAGGATGGACCCCGATGATCATGTTTGTACATACAAGATTCAAATAAGACATTTTTGTGTGTTTACAAATGTCTCTTTCATATGCTACTGGGTGCAAGTATGGTAAAGTGGACCAAAAAAGTGGTTTGGTATACTAAAACCATGATTGTTTTGGTCGAAGGCCTAAAAGTAGTAGCAAAGGGTTGTTTAAACTGGATTCTTTTTGATGATGATCTTTATTGTTGTGTTAAATACTCAAATGTAGAATATCAAATTGAGATCTTCAAAACCTATTATTAAATGTGATGATAAAAAAAAATTGAATCTAGTTTTGAACGTAAATTTCATGACCTTACATATTTTGAAGGTGAAATATTTTTCGTATTCCTTGAGTTCATTATATACTTGAGGGCATCATCACAAACTTTATTGAAAATCATTAATTTAATGTACATTTTACCATATTTTGAAACATATTTATAAATAAATGCTTGTTCAATATTTCTTATTTGCCCACCACTTGCACCGTCTTCTAAAATATGTGGACTTTCTTGGAATCGGTTTTGTCATCACAAAATTGCTCAGCTTTGTAGATCAATACATTTTTAAAATGTCTATGAATTTTTTCTTTACAAAATTCAAAAGTTAGTGTATACGTTTGAATCACTTTCACTTAAACCTAGACATGGACCAAGAGTTGTCCACTTTACCACTTGGACCCTAGCAAATTCTTTAAAACATAGTATGTATATGCTCAACGCTTAAAGTGGCGATTTTCTCGGACATTGCAAGATCAATGTCATTTCCTTTTGCAAATGAATATATATGTCTGCACAACAACATCCATAACATGATGGGTTTTGTGGACCTAGGATTGTGTGTGAGGGTATCACTACATGCAAGCATATGAGACTTGGGCATCGTTGAAATAATGTGCAAATCTAAGACATCATCAAGTGGTAGACTTGCATATTCTTTCATGGACACAGGACATGTTGCCCAAATCTCATATGCTTGTAGTGATTACAACCACACAACCACACAAGTCCATTACTTTGGGTGCATCAAACTTAGTTGAATTTAGTAACTTAGCTTACGACATGCTCATGAGGTGCTTATGACATGTAGGTATTGTGAAGAGTTTCGACATGAGGGTTGACGTCACTACATGCATATTAGTCATGGGTGATTGACCCGATTCACTGAAAATTTGTCCTATGTCACTCGAAAATCTGCAAATCTATCATATGGGTAGCTTTACATATTCCTCCTAGTGATTCATGTCGATTGCCAAGGGCTCATATGTTGTCAACGTGCCTTGACATGCACACTAAATATTATATTTAATGTCATATGGTATTTTATATCACTTCGCTGACTATTTTAATGACACTTCTTATGAAAAAGTTTACGAGTATTGTCACCCCAACTCACTTTTAGTTAATCCAAATGCCATTCATTGCAACAAAGTTTGGTATATTATGCATCCTTGCCATTTATATAAATGAAATGCTGAAAGTTGGATGAAAAATCACTTCGTCAACGACAATAACCGCAACATTGTAAATCTATAATGCCCAATCCTTTTTTTTCATTCAAAGAATGTCAAGTTTACACTGAGTGCGGGTGACACCACATGGACGGTTCACGATTAGCAGCGAGCAAGACACACCGAATCGGTGACACTAAACACGACACTTAGTGCCGGTTTCGGATACAACCGGATCTCCTCCTTTGCACTCCGGTTTTGGGTTGCATTTGAAGTAACCCTAAACGCATCGAAAAACCATAGCCAAGTTGCGTCCAAGTTTTGGTGCAAAATGAGAGAATAAAATACACTTCCGAAAGAAGAGGTGTGAGCGAGGATGAGACTCAAGACGGGAGCCAAGTTAAGTGAAGAGAAGCAAAGCGAAGTTAGGTAGGAGAGCGTCACCACAATGTGTGTGCCGGCAACAACTTCCTCGTGACCCTTCCTTCCTTCCTTCCTTCCTTGCTTCCTTGGCCCATGCTTGCTTCTTACCGTCTCAACTCAACGTATTATTATTCAAAGCCCCCGGCCTACGGCCCCTGACTGTCCTGCTCCACTGCAGTGCCCTTCCCCTTCATTATTATTCCACAGTAACATCGTCGTCTTCGTCCTCATGCATAAGTGCATGCTTCATCGGACCCGCGACGGCCGATTCGTCGAGGGTGGAGAGAAGAACCCAACTTCTTCTTTTTCTTTTCCCTTTCCGGCCGATGCGTTGGGTTTTTGGTTTTGATGTAAAAAATCCAATTTCTGCGAATAAAATCATGGGTTTATTCCCGCTGTCGTCATATGTATTCCAACAGGTTGTTATCGTCAAGGTTGGAGAAAACCCAACTTCTTTTCGGCCGATGAGTTAGGTTTTTGGTTTTGATGCAAAAAAATCCGATTTCTGCAAGTAAAACCATGGGTTTATTCCAGCTGTTGCCACCTGTATTCCACCTGGCTGTTTTCATCAAGGTTGGGAAAAACCCAATTTTTTTTTCCGGCTGATGCATTGGGTGTTTTTGTTTAAATGCAAAAAAACCGATTTCTGTGAATAAAACCATGGGTTTATTCCAATTGTTGCCATATGTATTCCAGCTGGTTGTTTTCATCAAGGTTGGGGAAAGCCCAACTTTTTTTTGGCCGATGCATTGGGTTTTGGGTTTTAATGTAAAAAAACCCAATTTTTGTGAATAAAACCTTGGGTTTATTTCAAACGTCGCCATATGTGTTCTAGCCAGCAGTTATCATCAAGGTTGGGGAAACCCCAACTTTTTTTTGGCCGATGCATTGGGTTTTTGGTTTTAATGCAAAAAAACCCGATTTGTATTTGCTGCCATATGTATTTGTCCTCTGCCCTATAATCTCAACTCATATGCAATGAAACCGAATAAAACCAGATTTTGCTAGACCTCAGATGATTGGGGTTTTTTTTTTTTTTTTTTAAACTATGAAAAACCCAACTGTAAAAAATTGTGTGGTGCCAACCCTGCGATATGTTGGCCATTTGTGCAAGAACGCCCGTGTTCGGTGTCCTGGGAGATTTTGGGGCATAATGCATGTGAGTGTTATTTACATTTACACATCAAAACTCGTGTTGCATTTAGCAAATCTATGATGAAACAACTACAAAAATCGGATCTTCCTTGATTTAGATATGGATATTGGAATCGCGTGTTAGTTGATTTCTTAACAAGAAACATAGGTCCTCCCGATTGTTTTCACTATTGAGTGTAAATTAGTTATCAATATTTGAAGGCGTAGTCCGATCTCTTTTAAACATGTGTCTTTATGGTGTTTGTTCTTCGATTCTCACCAAACTCCATCCCGATCAAATATAAGGGATTAGAACGGGCCACTTAAAGATCCATCTAACTTAATCAATATCCAAGTGTTTCCAAGCCCAACTAGTTACATGTTAACATATTTTGGTTTTCTATATTAATTTTGGGTATATTATGTAGATTCCTCAAAACAATCGGTAATGTTCATTAAGTCTTGAACTTTAACCCGGTTATTTTTCAACTTAACCGGTTCATCTGTAACTAATGGGCGGTTCTCCCCGTTCATTGCACATATTGACAATCACAACCACACTAAAAAATCCTATTAGTGTGGGTGGAAAATTAGTGTGGAATTAAATAGCATGGGCCACACGAATTTTCTAGTCAGGGTGGAATTAAGCTGGGTCCAAGACCACCGGGCCTTCTCTTAAGTCTTCATGAAGACTTCATACCACCACACTAAATATTAGTTATAGGACAATTTACAAAACTAGCACAAAACAAAACTAGTTGTCATCCACGTTGAATATTTAGAAAAAGAATCAAGGTGCCTATGCTAATTTTCTACAAGAAAATTGAGTGTGGGTTGAAAATAAACATGGGCTGCAATGATTCATGCTATGAGAATTTGCGTGGGCTCTAGAGAATTATTATGGTCCACAATAATAGGATTGTTCAGTGGATTTGTATAAGCACCCACGTGGGTCCAGTGGCCTTATATCAAGGCAATGCTAACTAGGTAGGTGTTCAAGGTCTTTGAATGGTATATTGAGCCAAATGGTATGAGAAACAAAAATACCTTCATATACCGTACCCTATTTGTATAAAAAAACCCCCAACTTGTGTGCTTGCAACTTGAGTGGTGTCAATAAAAGGGATACCAATTCAACATTGGTTTGGAGTTGCTAAGAATATCTATAATAAAAACTACATGGGAGTTTCTTTTGCACTATATATACCTATTTTAAAGGATTAGTAATCATTATAACATTTAGGCATTTTTCGGGTGTCTGGATGGTAACCCCTATAACTTTAGACAAATTGCTTTATGGTTTGTGATTTAAGTATCATAGCTTCCAATTCAGACACAAAGGACATCAATAAATTCCTATCATATTATGCCCTCTTTCAAAATCATGTTGTTCCTCCTTGCATTTTAAAAAGTTGTTATTTTTATTAAAACCATTAGAATCAATGATTTAGAAAAAGATGATTTCAAAATGGGAGACTCCCCTGCCCACATACAAGTCCTTGGCAATAATTGTGTGACCCCAAAAAAAATTTGCAAATCTATCATCGTGATAGATTCGCGACTACTTTTAATGACGCATGTCAATTACCTAGGGCATATGTTTGTAAAGTAAATGTGCCTATAAATTTGGTTTTTGATCTTGAATGGACACCTTTATTTGAGTGGTGTATGGTTGGGTGTGAATATGAGAATGGGCACCAAGACGTTTGTTGAAAAGAGATTGAATTACATCCTCAAAACTTGTACCAAAATTCTAAATGCAATAATCAACATAGGGGGGGGGGGGGAGAGGGATCTCTACGATGATCATTTATGAACCCAAAGGACTCTCACTTTGACAATGAATAAAACATTCATGCGAGCTTCAAAATTTATGAGGAAGGTGGTTACGGTGGCACGATTTGTATTGGCTGATTATTTCACACTAATTGCAACGTGTTTCACATCCTACGAGAAGTGGGTGCAAAGAGGAATGTGTCCATTTAAGATCCCCAACATACCTCAGTAAACATGGGGTTTTGTACACACACACACATACTACACACAAATTACTTGTGCAAACAACATGCTAACATTCTCACACGAGATAGATAGACAAACATATAGGTTGTTTCTAGATTAAAGTAGTTGTGTGAGAGAGAGAGAGATTATCGCATATGAGTGTACATCACATTCATGTAGCATGAAAGCCCTAAAACAGTATGTAACCTGGAGGTTACTATTTTCAGTTCATTTGACACTGGAATTAGCTTCTGAGACCCCATATTAGTATAGTCCAAGCCATTTGAGATGATCCAGGGTCTTAAGTGGCTCGTTTTCTTCATCACACCCCTAGATTCAATTGGTATCTAGTTCTATGAGGGTCAAAGAGAAACATCATAAAGACACATGTTTGCAAGAGATTGTACTACGTCTTCAAAATACTAATTACTACTCTACACTCAACAACGAACATTATTGGGAGGACCTATGTATCCAGTTAAGAAATCAACAAACATCCACTTGTGAGAAACCATGACTAAAGCAAGGGAGACCTGATTTTCAATCTGAGATTTGCAAATGCTTCATCATTAATTTACTAATGCAACATGACTTTTGTTGTGTAGATCCGTTAGGAGTTGCAAAACATGAAAAACAAACCAAATAATGCCAACATACCTTCTAGGGGGTCAAGTATTTGAGGTAACAAAGATGGATGAGAGGTACATGCCTCGTGTGTGACGAGAGTTCAATTAAGAAATCAACAAACATGCACTTCCGACAACCATAACTAAATCAAGGAAGACCTTATTTTCAGTCCAATTTTTACAATGTTTCATTGTAGATTTGCTAATGCAACGTGAGATTTTTTTTTTGGTGTACATCCATTAGGGGTTGGAGAACATGAAAAACGAACCAAATAACGCCAAACATACCCTCTAGGGGGTCAAGTATTTGAGGTTGCAAGGATGGATGAGAGGTACGTGCCTCGTGTGTGATGAGAGTTCAGTTAAGAAATCAACAAACATGCACTTCCGACAACTGTAACTAAATCAAGGGAGACCTGATTTTCAATCCAATTTTTACAAATATTTCATTGTACATTTACTAATACATTTTGGTGTACATCCGTTGGGGGTTGGAGAACATTAAAAAACGAACCAAATAATGCCAAACATACCTTCTAAGGGGTCAAGCATTTGAGGTTGCAAGGATGGATGAGAGGTACGCGTGTCGTGTGTGACGAGGGTCCCGTCTCCATCTCCGTGTCTCTCTCTCTCTCTCGCACTCTCACTCGCTCTCTCCATCAAGTAGAGAGTGGTGGCATGCAGCAAGGAAGGAAAGTAAGTAAGTTAGCTAATGTAGGTAGGTCATGAGGCATTGGTGGTGATGATGCCATCAATCCATTGCAATATCGATCACAGCAGAAGCTCTCCCCACCTACAACCTACACCACACGCAGCCTGGTGCAGGCCCCTGTCAGATCATCAAGCAGTATACTAAGCCACTGCTCATCATTACTCCGCTACCCACCACCTTCTCCTTGTCCTAACAAATCAATAATTTCATAAGGATTTGCAGCAGAATCACCGGTGGTTTTATTTTGCGCTGCTTACCGCTCAACATGCTCTATGTGCATTCATTTTTGTGGAAAGGGAGGGGAATGAATACATATTCGACTATATGTCCTCTCATTTTGGGTTACGGATGGTATCGTGGAAATCATCCTAATCTTGGAAATACGTCACTCTCTTTTCAACGAAACTACGTAAATGAGGTGGATAATAATTTTCATCTATGTCTCTCTTCTTGAGTGAATCGCATGCTGGACTCCCTGCGAAGAACAAAGAGCGAAATCCTCCCTTAGGATCGCAGTTGAGGGGAGGTAGAGTAGGTTTTGGTGGATCGGATCAGTTGGCCCTACTGATTAGGGGTGATCATCCCCAGGAAGGTGAAAGTAAGCAAGCCAGAGCGGTGGGATCATCATTATCTCAAGTTACCTCATCAGAACGCAGCCTGGTCATACGCTTACATACTACAGACAGACAGACAGACATACATTCAGTTAAATAGGAGTCCATGATCACATGAGCAGTAAGTTGAGGTAGCATCGGAATGTGTGGTGGTTGGGATTCCCTCATGTGTCAGCTAATTTATTAGGTTAAACTTGGGTGACGTTTTATGTTAGTAGCTGCAGCTGCCAGGAAGCAGTAAGGAAAGGAAGGGAGGGAGGACAAGTGCTTTGTCTTGTCTTGTTTAGTTGTGGTGGGTTAAGTTAGCTACAGCTAGGCTAACTTTCCTCAGATCACGCTGCAGGTCGGCAGGCCAGGGCAGGAGGCTGCTGCTTGGCTTCATCACCTTCTTCTTCCTGCTCTTCTTCGTCACAATCATGCTTCTGCCTCCCTTGGCCTGGCTTTTGTGTAAAGTTTTGAGCTAAGTTCCAAGACAGCGTAAGGTAAGCGAAAGGAAGCTCGCCCCTAGCTAGCTGCATTCGCGACGTTAATCTTGGTGCATCGACATCCGTTGCGGGGAACTGAAGTGATCTTTGTTGGTTGCCGAGCGAGCTGAGTTAGGCTTCGTTGAGCTGAAACTGTAGGTTATGTCAAGCCCCCAACTTCGAGTGATTATGTGGAAGTCATTAGTTCTGATAGGAGTGGAAGATCACAGAGAGCGTTGGGGATAGGGACCGAGTGTCCTTAGTAACGATTTTGGGAGTGGACACCCAAGAGAGAGAGAGAGAGAGAGAGAGAGAGAGAGAAAGAGGCTATCTTGGCGATGCATGCGATTGTGTCAACATCTTCTTCCCATCAACCAACTCCTGGTGATTATCTGCGAAACTCATGCATCAGTTCGGGTGCAGTGGAGTGCATTAATGGTGACAGTCGCATTGAGGGACTGAAATGTTGTCCATGGCTGTGCATTTTCGATAGGCTCTGCATACATGGGTGTCTCTTTACTGATTTCTGGGGCCCCAGCAATGCAATCTTGACGATGTTCCTCCTGCTGGGCAATGGTTTAGAGTGTCAGGCCAGCTTCGGGTGCCAGAAAACCCATATGGTCCAACTAGGCCACCAAGCAATGCTATCTTGAGGTTCCTGGCCAATGGTTTGTGTGAAGTAGTAGTGTTTTCATGTAATCCATTGTGGTGTCATCTTCTCACCACCTAGCCTTGTGGCGATTTTGTTGAAGTCACTAGTTCTGGTAACAGAGGATCATCTCTTTGCCCAAAATCCTATATATGTGGGTCCACCTGGGCCAACAGTTAATGCTATCTTCACTTAAATTCTGGGCAGTGATTCATCTCAAGTAGAAGTGCATGCTAATGTCATGTCATCTTGAACCCATCAACCAGCAACATCTGGTGATTCTGTGGAAGTCATGATCAGCTCTGGTAGCAGTGGATCATCTCTTTGCCCCAGACCTGTATGGTGCAGCTGGGGCAACAGATATGGTATCTTGACGTTCCTGTGAAAGGTTTAGTGTCAAGTAGTAGTGCCTTTCTGTCATCTTCTCATCACCTAAACTTGTGACTATATGGAGGTTTTCATTTCTCGTAGCATTGGATCGTCTCTTTGGCCACAAAACCCATATCATATCGGTCAGCTAGGGCACCAGAGATGCTATCTTGACCTGCCTAGGCTCTATTTTGTGACAAGTAGCGCTCTTGACGTGTCATCTTCACATCAACTAACTTCAGGTGGTTAATTGAGGAAATCATCACGTCGGGTAGCAATGAACGATCCTTTTGCCAGAACACCCATATTATGGTGCAGCTGGGATACCAGAAATGCTATCTTGGCGTTCCTGGGCAATGTTTTGTGTCAAGTAGTGCGTGCTATTGTGTCATCTTCCAATCTACCAACTTCAAGTGACGATGTGGAAGTAATCAGTTTCGGTAGCAAGAGATCATCTCTTTGCTAGAAAACCCAGAAAATCTTGGGTTCAGATTGAGTTATGGGAGTGATTCGCATGCAGCTCGGGCACCGGAATTGCTGTCTTGACGTTTCTGGCAATGTTTTCTTTGTGTCAAGTGGTGGTGCCATTGTGTCATCTCCTCATCACTCAACTAACGGTGATTATGTGGGAGACTCATCAGTTTGGGTGCAATGGATCATCTCTTTTGCCAGAAAAACTTATAGGGGTTGGCAAGAACCTAACATCTCTGAACACCTCATCAGCTTGCAGACATACAAGAACTAATCACAATCATTTTCCTCGATCTTGCAGCTGCAGGGCAATTAGACACAGCGAGTACCAGTAGGAGCAGCTGGTTCCAATAAGGTTGAAGTGTTGTAAAACACAAGCCAAGTTGTGCACTTAATCCGGTTGGGAGAAAAGGCATTTGGTGCAAGAAGAGCCTCTGCATTCAGCTGCAATATGTACTTTCAAGAAGTTATACAGTTTTGGACTTGGAATATCATTCATAGAACCTGGGTGGGCGTAGATATTGCTCACTCACTTCGCCTTTGAGCTTTGTGTACTACTTCTCAGCTTGGATTAGTACCGTTAAAAGAACAGTGGCTGGCAGCACTTGTGATGTTAATAGTGGATGTGTAATAAGTGTGGGAGGAGCACTGAGAATTTGACCATCGTTGGTCGGTGGTAGTCACAACATCTGGATGAAGTGCTCAGCACTACATTGAGCTCCGGAAGCCAATCTTGAAAGCACTTTCTTTTCAAGTGCGAGCTAAATCAAGGACAGGAAAAAGAGGTCTTCTGACCCCCATGAGACACTGGGAAAGCATTGTCACTCCAAAGGTCAAGGGCACCATATCCTTGACCTAAGTGATAAAATTCCGGAGCCGGTAACTTTTCTATACTCCAGCAGCAATGGGCTTCAGATGTGCCTTTCTTTGGGCTTGCACCTTTTTTGCAGTCACAGCAGCTCAGACCACCCAAGCACAACTCTCTGTGAGCTCCAGGAGCTACATCATTCAGATGTCCAAGGAAACCATGCCCTCCATCTTCACAACCAGCCATGGATGGTACTCCTCGGTTTTGCAATCTGCGAAAGCGCAGTCGCGTCAAGGGTTGAAAGTATCGACATATGCGGAGGTTTCCACTCCATGGACCCAAGGTCCCCTCCATCTTTACCAAACTGTGTTCCATGGATTCTCCGCCGTGCTGACGGAGGAGCAAGCGCGCGTAATGGAGGGAATGCCTGGAGTGATGGGTCTTTTCGCGGACTCTCCGAAGCAGCTGCACACAACTCACACGCCTGAGTTTTTGGGGTTGAACGCATCTCAGGGGTTGTGGCCCGATAGTGGCTTTGGGGAGGATGTGATTGTTGCTGTTCTGGATACTGGAATCTGGCCCGAGAGCTTTAGTTTTGCAGACCATAGCGTCGGCCCCGTGCCTGCTAAGTGGAAAGGGATCTGTGAGCTTGGCATTGGATTCAACGCAACCTCGTGCAACAGGAAGTTAATTGGAGCAAGGTGAATTCTCCTCTTCTGTATGTCAAAAGAAGAGAAAAGAATGTGATCATTTTGGTGCTTGTTGACATAAGAATTAAGAAACCTCTGAGCAGATCTCTGAGCAGATCTCTGTACAGTTGCAATTGGTGGTAGCAGCCAAATCACATCGTGGTTTAATTTTCTCCATGTACGTCTGATTTCTTGTTGGTGAGTCTTGAATGATGAAAGACTAATTCTGCACTAATCAAGGAAGACTCAAGACCCCGTTAGTAGGTTAATGTTCTCTAGGAATAAACGACTGTCTCAACATTTCATCCTATATTTCACAGCCCGCAACTGCCAACAGGACTGTGGGGTATTCATGTGAATTCGAGTCTTTAGGTATTTTCTACACAGATGCATAGTAACTGTAGTTCTCCTAAACATCTCAATTCAGCTTCAAAGTAGAGGCACTACTGATCTGAACTGTAGAATCAACTTATACTGTAGATCTTGCTGTTCGTTGCAGCCTAGATCCATTTTCCGTGTCAAAATTCAATGCAACTTGCTAGCCCTCCATTAAATTTCTGATGTCTGCCATCCTGATTGGTATCTTGATTAGCAGCTGCAGGTGAGATATAGTATGCAAGGCAAAACCATGATGTCAAACCATTGATGTAGTTAAGGTGAAATTGCCAAATAATGATCGAATCTGATGTGATTGTCCATGTCTAATTGGTGTGATTCCCAATTTCTGAAGTCAAATGTTTGCTCCATGCACAATTGTTTCAGGTCCTTTTCAAAGGGATATGAAGCAATGACGGGGCCCATAAACGAGACAGTGGAGCTGCGATCGGCACGAGATTCGGATGGCCACGGCACCCACACAGCTTCCACGGCGGCAGGGCACTTTGCCTACAAGGCTAGCCTACTGGGCTATGCGGAAGGAATAGCCCGCGGAATGGCTCCCAGAGCACGCATCGCAGCCTACAAAGTGTGCTGGACACAGGGATGTTTTGATTCCGACATCCTTGCTGCGTTCGACCAAGCCATCATGGACAACGTAGATGTCATTTCCCTCTCTGTGGGAGGGGGTGTGGTCCCATACTACCTCGACAGCATCGCCATTGGTGCGTTTGCTGCAATGAAAAAAGGGATTTTCGTTGCGAGTTCTGCAGGAAATGCCGGCCCAGGCCCCCTCACGGTTGCGAATGTGGCACCATGGATTACCACTGTTGGCGCGACGACCCTTGACCGTGATTTCCCAGCGGACGTAGTCCTCGACAGTGGAGCTACCATCAAGGGGGTGTCGCTCTACAGTGGAAAAGGCCTCGGAACGGTACCTTACCCTTTAATCTTCTCGGGTGATGCAGGTTTTAAAGGAAACGGAACTGATACTTACAGCTCCAGCCTCTGCCTGGCTGGATCCCTGGACCCTGCCCTTGTGAAGGGGAAGATAGTCCTTTGCGAACGGGGCAACAACCCCCGTGTTGCAAAGGGCGCTGTTGTTCTTGCTGCTGGAGGGGTTGGGATGATCCTGGCCAACACGGCAACTGATGGAGAGGGGCTAATTGCTGACAGCCATGTCCTCCCTGCCACTGCAGTGGGCGCCACCGAGGGGGAGACTATTAAAGCTCACATTACAGCGTCGAAAGCCCCTACAGCTGTCATAAACTTCCAAGGAACACAGTTCGACACCCGGGCGTACCCTGTTGTTGCATCATTTTCAGCACGAGGACCTAACCCTGAGAATCCTGAAATTTTGAAGCCTGATTTATTAGGTCCTGGGGTGAACATCCTTGCTGCCTGGACGAATGATGTGGGGCCAACTGGGTTACCCCTTGACGAACGGAGGGTGAGGTTTAACATAATCTCTGGGACTTCCATGTCTTGTCCACATGTCAGTGGGCTGGGAGCATTACTGAAAGGGGCACACCCCAAGTGGAGTCCCGCTGCTATTAAATCCGCACTCATGACGACGGCATCGATTTTTGACAACAAGGGTAACGTTATGTTTGACGAAGCGACTGGAAACATGTCGTCGCCCTTTGATTTTGGTGCGGGGCATGTGCAACCTGCTAAAGCACTTGACCCAGGATTGATTTACGATCTCGGTGCGCAAGACTATGTGAACTTTCTTTGTGGGTTAAATTATTCTGTGAAGGCGATCCAAGCCATCAGCCATGACTTGAGCACATGTCCTACAGGCTCACTAATTCCAAAACTGCAAGATCTGAACTACCCAACACTATCGACGGTTTTTGACCAATCCGTATCAAAAGTCCTCACCACAACGTTAAAGAGAACAGTGACGAATGTTGGACCTGCAAAATCGACCTACACAGCCACTGTGGTGGCACCACGAGGTGTGACCATTAATGTCAAACCCGCAACCTTGACATTCAATACTGTGAATGAAAAACAATCTTTCACCGTGGACATCACTACTTCACCTGCAGGTCTTCTGCCAGGTGAATCGTTGACGGTTTTTGGGTTCTTGACATGGTCTGATGACACCCGATTAGTACAAAGTCCTATAGCAATCACAAGAGCAGAGGCTTATTGATGAGCTAGGTCCAACACTTTTTATAAATGTTTACATAAGACTCATTATTACGTTGTTTTTGACATCCCGGCTGGCCAGTGCTGTCATTGAAGTCCGTAAAGGAGACTCGGATAGATAGGACACCCCCAACATAGAGTAAGAGGGAGAGGGAGATAGGTTTATGATGGGAGGTGTATGTCCAGGGGGGCATGTTCATGAGGTCATATTCAAAGAGATCAACAGGTAGTGTGTACACTAGTATTGATGAATAGTCTAGGAATCAAGAAAAGGAATTTGTCTTAGTATTTGAGACAAAGTATGGGGGATAGTGCTGCCAATGCAACACTCTTCTGACTTTGTTCATCAACTTTGGAAATCCTACGTTTTAACACTATGTGTTGCTGCTTTGTGTTTGATGCACCATCCACTAGGAGGCCAAATTGCAAATGTATTTGGGGTTGTGCTACCACATTAATCCGTATCTTACAAATACTCTGCATATAGGAAGTTCACATGTTAAAAAAAAAAAAAACAGAATTAAGGCATGGATCACTAGAAGGTTAGTTCCCTGTAGTTTGATGGGATTCATGGCAGGTTATCTATTATGTAAACACATACTTGATGTTCATTCCATCTGTGCTCGTTTACAACTGTACAACTGTGAAGTTTATAACAAGGTGCATGTCAATAGTGGCATATCTATAACATTGTGTTAAGCTGGATTGTCGACACCATTTATTTCAATAGTTCAACCTCTCCTACATCTATTGCCCTTTCATGCTAATCTTAATATACCTTCCACCATTGTGATGTAAGTTGCTAGATGAACAATGAATATAAGTGCTTTTAGATATATTAGGAACACTAACTTCCGACTTTCCAAGGAAGAACCCTCTCCAATTTGATAATCAAGGATTTGAGGACAATATATTTGAAACTGGTTGCACTTTTGGACACATGTGGAAAAAAGCTCTCTAGAATTGAAATTTCTCTTGTTTTGGAATGGAGAGTCACATGCGTTCCCTAAAATTTTTAGAGAGTGTCTCTTGTTGAAAGTGGGAATTGTTCCCTCAAATGGGGACATGAGATGAAAGTTTAGTGCAAGTACATGTTCTACAACATCTCTTATTGAATGTGATTCCTCAATCTGAACTTTTGTCTCATAACATGAACATCCCGCACGTTCATGTTATGAGACAAAAGTTTAGATTGAGGAATCACATTCAATAAGAGATGTTGTAGAGCATGTACTTGCACTAAACTTATACATCATATCTGAAGAGCTCACTACTTCGTACTTGATATGTACAAAGGTGAATGGATATTCTTTGAGCTTGTCGAACAGTAGATGGATTCATGAACCCATTTCAAATGTCCTCTTTGATTTATTGCAGGCAACCACAATTCTCAGGGACAACCTCTTGAGGTTGATATAGGTATTTGCATAGAAATGGCCGACAATTTGAAGACATAGTCCAGTCATAAGTGTTTTCATGGTGTTTGTACTTTAATCCTAACCTAACCACACACCAATCAAATATAGGTGTCTAATTAAGAATAGTAGCCAAAAAAAACCTATATACCTTACAACAAACTGCTCTTCAAATTTCCCTTGAGTTAAACTCAAGATTTCCCACAATTTCCATATATATGTTGAATTGGCAGAAGTATTTGATTAAGCACTACAAACCTTAGTCAAGCTTTATTGAATGGCATTTATTCAATTGAAAAATGACTTGGACTTTCCAGTGCCCCAAAATTATTGTATACAAACATTCATAAATCGCACTTACTGTAAATGACTTTATGTTATATTTACACAAATTATCTTTCTGTTGATGTCATGCAACAGGGGCGCAAATAGGTTCATAGCCCCAACTAAAACCTTTGGCCCTGCTTCCACCCCCTCCATGAATAGAAATATATCCAGATCATCCAAAACACCTTGCGAATTGCTGAAGAAACCCAGACCAAGACTCTGTAGATAAGGTGAAATGTACAAATTATCTTTTGAACAGGACATTTACACATACTCAAGGAGGAAGCATTGGCAACTCCTGATCCCTACAGGAACCTGCCAATCCTGAAAATTACCAGAATACGCAAACAAGTTATCACCAGGTGCATTTAAATTTTTGCTGCAAAGCTAAGGCCGGCAGCAAGAAGATCCTCAGTGCTACCCACAGATGGCTGCTCCCGTGCAACCTTTGCGAGCAACTTGTTCTCCTCTGCTGACCCGCCCTCCAAAAATGCGCCCATCACTTTACCATCCTTCACCCAGTAGGCACCAAACTTTGAGCCTGGAGCTTCGGCCCCATCTCGGCCCCATACTACAGACTCCCCAACATTGTCACCGTAAAACTGCCACGAGAGGTTGAAAGAACGCGAGTAGAAGAAGGGAAGGTAGTCATATTCATCAATAGTTTCTCCTTTCTCTGCAGCTTTGATTGCCTGTCATCATTGGACAATTCAAGTGTGCACCATATAAGTGACCAGTACCTTCAACTCCAAACTTAAAAGGATCAAGGGACTCAATCCTATACACCAGATCTCCAATGTGCATCTTAACAGTTAACCATCATGAATCTCAATACCAGATCGAAAAGGTTAAGAAAATTAACTTACTAACAAATGTGATCTAATTATCACCCATAAGACATCTCAAATAACAAAATGCTTCTATTTATCAGCCATACAACCCATTCTTGTTACCATACTTGGGGTCATTGACCATCTTGTGAGCTGGAACACTATCCTCAAGCAATCCCCATATAACAACAGGATGACCTTATCCTTTTGACACAGAGACCCACTATTACAAACCTCAACAAATAAAACACCTGTAATCCTTTTTGAGGTTTAGAAGATTCAAGAGTACAAGCAAACAAACCTGGACAGCTTGCATGGCAGATTTGCGTGCATGGTCAACATGCTCAACCCGCCTCATGTCACCATACATTTTCATTGGGAATGTTGCAACATCACCGATGGCGTACACATCCTTTGCACTTGTCTTGAAAGAACCATCGACCTGAAAAGACGTTAAACCTCGTTAAACACATATATTAGTGTGAAACACCTTTCCCCAAACTATCAAAAGTACCAGGAGATTGCTACCATGATACACAATACATAGGGTCAACTTCGAAATCCACTAACTTCACTACACTGTACATCTGATTTAGTGTGGCCCACACTAATTGTCTTGCAAAGACTGAGTGGCAACTAGAGAGGATGTCATATGACACTTCGTGCTACATGACCGGTCATGAAGACCACTCTAATTAACGTGGCAGGCCAATTTTAATGCCACACTAATTCTGATGTTTAGGGTCAAACAATTGATTGCACTCTCCTTTCAATTCAAATGAGAGTAAAATACTAAAATTCTATATTCTTCATGAATTTATAACATTCGGAGGTGTTTATAGACAAAAATATACGCACCTTGAAGCCACCCTTCTCCTCCTCCAACAGGCCTTTGAATGGGCCCAACATTGGTTTAGCACCAACACCCACTACCACAAGTTTGCTATCCAATGTTCGACCATCTTTCAAAACCACTTTGGAAACCTGTAGCAACAAGAGACACTTACAGTGTGAATACAAGAGTTGAAGACTGTAAAAAAGACTACGTATTACTGCCAAATTTTCTGAATTGATTCTGCACAAGCTGTAAATTGAGATTTGAGGGTAAGATCAATACTTCTAGCTAAGATCATGGAGCTGTCAATCTATAATCTTATCTACGTGAAGTGCATATGCGAATGAAGTTGATTACTTAAGCATTTTTGAGATAGTAAGAGAGTTGATGATTCATTCATCATTAGAAAGAACTCACATGGCCCTGACCATCTTTCTCAAATGCGGTCACCGTTGTTCCCTTGATGATATTCACTCCCTTTCCCTGGTAGTACCCCTCGTAGAAGGAGGCCAGTTCAGGTGTGAACAAACGGGGCACTGTGTACATTCAATTATACACAACTTAGCCACCCGACCAAACCATCTGAGGCATTACAAAATGGGTAATGTAGAAACTTGTCTTCAACAACACTACAATCAATACACATTAGCTGACATACTACATGCCAGTCCTAGATAACAGAGCATCAATTAGTAGAATAGTCACATAGATGTGGTGTCCATTTAGAATGGGTGCCAGTTTTAGGGAGTTTAATTCACGTTCTTGTGTGATGGGTGATTGGTACCTCATCAAACTAATATATTTCAAAGATCTGTTGTTTGTGGGATTCTATTGATAAAATCCAAGACAATAAGGTCTTCCATGAAGTCCCTCAAAGAAAGACCAAACTAGGAAGTCAGTGCCTTTTCGGAGGGACTTCTCTATTAATAGCTCATAAGACTGTGTAGTGTCAGAGCCTGATTTTGAAAGTTGGGTGAAACTCCTCTTGGACCTCTTCTTTCAATCTAAGAAACATTGAGAAAACATTAGGATCTAAAACAGGGTCTCTCCATGATAACCACCACCCTAATCCTAGATCAGCCTATGAAAGGCTAGCTTGGCCCACTGATCCTAGTATGAGAACTTAGAACACAGTATTTAATAGCCTGACCCCAATCTCTTAGCATGTTAATTTGAGCCTTAAGAAAACTTGGATGACTTTACGCATTACATCAAACTTAACTGCTAGCCATCTCACCCATAACTTGACTGAGAGACTTCACAAAAAAACTCTAATACAAGAAATTTCAAGATTTCTTTATAGGTGACAAATACTAGGGAGTTCCCAATTTCAAAGGGTGAAGACTTACTGAAGGATGGATCTGGGAAGACCATGTTAACTTTGATGTCATTAACGGTAAGGCATGCAGCCAATTCTATGCCAATGTAACCACCCCCAACAACAACCGCTTCACCTCCTTTGTTGGCTTTGATAGCCTCAATAAGTTTGTCGGCATCGTGTATTTCTCTCAAGTAATAAATGCCAGTGGCATCTGCTCCCGCTGTTTTAAAGTCAGCAAGGTTGAGGAACTGCACGTTGCAAGTACTATGATGGGTAAGAAAGGCTATAGGATTGAGTATTGAAATAATAATTTACATGGTCTATGATTAGAATCCATATTTAGCACAACCTACTAGAAAGTGGAATTGATAATCAAGTCATGTGTGATAACAGTGATTAGATATACATGGTATGTATGTAGAATTTAATGCATCTGATAAATGGGCTAATTTTAGAAAGGACCACTTTCAACACTTTAAACTAAAAATATCAAGAAATATCCTTAATAACTCTCAGTATGTCATCTTGTGGCCCAGATTAAGCCTCTTAGACCTTTAAAGGTTAACATAGAGAAAAAGTTAAAATATAGACTCACTGTTGACCCTGTTGCGACAAGCAGAGTTCCATATTGGTAAACTTCGCCTGTTGAGGTTGTCACTGTCTTCTTCTCCAGATCAGCCTTCACGATTTCAGATTCCAAGTGTAGATCAATGCCTGTTTCAATGACAATGCCAACGTCAATTAATGATGAGATTAACTCTTTGATCCCAAACGTTTTTTGAGTAATGCCACTGCCACACCAAAAAAGAGATTCGTGCATGTTTGCTCCTAAAAACAAATTCCATAATGACATATGCTCTAAGGAAATGGAGCGTAATGATCAAACTGCAGGTTGATGGAAGGGTAACCATGTCTGTGTGAAATTATTGACTCTTTGAATAGGTTGGAAAATCCTTCTTTTTGGACTCAAACCTTACTTACAATGACTTAAAATTACGAAGACCTGAAGTATTCTGAGATCTATTTCATATAAAAATTTCTGCATAAGAAACCTATACTTCTCTGCATGATTTTTGAAATAATGAAGAGATTAAGCTAAGCCATCACAGTGACCACAAGCAAAAAACAATTGTAATTTCCAAAAAACTCACAAATAGACATGAATATAGGAATCTCATTACTGACCTTTCTCAGCATACCACTCAGGGAGTTGTTTCTCTCCTCCACTTCCAACACAGGTATGGAAACCCGGTAGCCTTGCAGGCGCTGCCACAAAAACAATCAACTTCCTTATAAGAACAAAATCATCAATGTTGATTAAATTCTTTCATTTAAAAATGAACAAAGGAGGCTGCTGCCATCAAGAGCTCAAGCAGGCCTTGTTGTAATTTATTGCCATATTGTAATTATATTCATTAAGATTGTCGAAAATGTGATTAAATTATATCCACGTTACAGGCAACTTTTTCACAACCATATAGTGCTACAATGCTGTCACTTGGCAATTCTGGCAATGTAAAAAAAATTATATAAGTATAAGATCAGTGGTTACATTCAGGGAACAGGTATGCTTTGCTTAGTGCAGGACGTTCGTATGGTGCAACCTGCACAACAAGGTAACCTCAAAATCAAACTTCGGGTCAACATCCTGAATTGCACATTTTTGGGAAAAAAATACCCTCTATTTACAGTTCTAAGATAGACATTCCTGATTCAGTTACTTATCATACCAAGGAAACCTGTATTTGAGTAACATGTGGCTAGGTTAGGTTCCAAGAATGGAGCCCAAAAAGACATGTGCTTAAAAGAGAATAGACTATGTGCTTGAAATGTGATAACTATTCTAGACTCAATAGTCAACACAATTGAGGAGGGCCTACATGACCATTTAATGAGCACAAGAATCCTTACTTTGATAACGAACAAGGTATTTATATGACTCCAGAAGCTATGAGGAAATTATCTCTAGCCTCAATTTGGATTTGCTAATTGACTCGTACTAATCACGCGTTTCATATCCTATGAGAAGAATGCTAGTTGGACAAAAGTAACTATTCAAGACCCTTCTACCTTATACCAACAAGACACTAGGCAATCAGCAAGAACTCGTAACCCAGTTGAACTGTGTGAAATCAGATTGCCAGTAGTATACAAAGATGGACTCTAAAAACTAAGAAATATGTAAAAATCCAGCTGTAATGATTGGTCCAAGAACTTACAGCTTCTTTGGAGAAAATGGCAAGCTCTCCTGGCTGCAAGCCAAGCTTCACAAACTCCCGTGCTGCATACCCCTGCAGGCATCAACTTTTCCACTTGAGAATCAAGTTTTCACAAGTGAAAAGGAATTATTGATATTGTATGTAAAACAACCAATGGAAAACCATAGGGGACCAAATCCTGAAGAAAAGTCTCATTAACTTGACTATGACTTATTCTTCCTCACATGGGCATGTACACTTAACTTACTAGCAAATGTGGTTAGCTATAAAATCCTACACTATGGTGCTGAGTTACTCTCACAAAAACATAGATTCTCACATGTGCTTCATTAAACACACTCAAACCTTTGCACTTACCCCAGCAACACCCCCTCCAACCAGAACGTATTTACGCAGGATCGCAGCCATTTAGACACTCGCCTTGACCTACCTCCACAAAGGCAATCCATGAGACACAGGTCAATACCAGATGGCAATGATTCCAAAACCTACAACAATAAGTCCCTAACCCTTGAGTTTTGCACTATCTATATCCAAGACTGCACACTGAACAGAATTAAGGGTGGCAGAATCTAGGCAAATACTACAAAGACCAAAAAACTCTTTCATGATACAATAAATTAAAATAAAGAATGGCATTTACTCATATCGGCTGTAAAATTGAATTTGCACAATCAAAACATGTGACAGCAACTATTAAGCTCATCGGATATGCTGCCCACTGATGTAAGATTTTCACACACATGATTCAGAGCAGATCTTACAGGTACATTACTTAGTAATGCCTATTGAGAAATTTAATATGTTAAACTAGCCTCAGTACAAAGCAAAGCATCAGGAAACAGAGGATCACACATGCGAAATGTAAGACTAACACCTTCAGGGATTCCAATGTGAGATGAGGGTTTTCAAAATGGGAGCATCAGAAGCTGAGAAAAAAAAACCATCTCATATTGGTTATCAGTTCATTTAAGGTAGACATGCCTAAATTGAACACAACAATAATATGGACACCTATATTTGAGTGGTCCTGTAAATCTAAGAACTGGCACCAAAAGGCATCACATGTTTATAAATGATTGGACTACATGATCAATATATGCTAACCATTCTAGGCTCAATAGTCAACACGATTGGGGGAACCTATATGGCCACTTGATGAGCACAAGAATCTTCAGTGTGGTAAGATATTCATATGAGCTCCAAGAATTATGAGGCAAATTGCTATGGGTGCAATTTGAATTCACTAATCATCTTGCACTGGTTGCGTTCACATGCTTAAGTGTCCATCTAAGGCCCGTCTATCTTAAGCATGTGAACACGGAGGGGTACACAACTTGCAGATGAACTTGCAGTGACATGAGATGTGGACACGCCACTTGTTGTGTTGTAGGTGAAACTTGAACAAACATGTGGATAGTTTACCCATGGCCGTGTGAGTAAATTAGGGGAAATGACTCCCAAGAAATTTAGTCACTTCAACAACAATTAGTTATTGCAAAATGATATCAAGAACAGTAGGCGGCTGCCAAGTAGGCTCATCACCACAATACATTGATGTTTAGGACATGAAAGTGGTTATGGACACACATATGAGAGAAGAACCTTCTTCATGAGGATTCACACATTTGTACTTGAAAGCCATGTCATTGATGACGTGGATTCCCATGGTTTAATTGGTTTTATTTTTCATTGGCTAAATCCTTTCGGGCATGCGAGAGGGGTACTATGTAGTGCTCATGGCTCAAGATTCGATAAAGGAACCCAATTCCAACCACTAGGAGCTCTCTACCAAGTCAAGCTGCCAGCTGTAGAAGAAAAACAATCAAACAGTCTCAAACTTCACTTAAATGATACAAGAGGCCAACGTTTGCGACTTGATGATGAAAATGGTCAAAAAAGTAATGTCGATCGGAAAGCAGAAAATCTACATTATGCAAGATCACAAAACACCCTTATGACAAATAGACTAAAACTCGGCAAGAATTCGGCCACTACTCAGTCCGAGCGAGAGGACCTCAATCTTATACCCCCAAAACCCAAAACCAAAGATAAACGGTTCCCACCACACAACCTCAAACACCATCTCCGTAGACAAAACACATTTCCACTCACTCTTGCCTTGGCAACACATACACTTGGTGTCACTTGAAAGCTCAAATTTCTAGAAATTTCTGGAACTTTCTGAGCTCCCGAAACCTCCGATCCACAGCAACCTGGGTCGCAAAAACTTTAAAGAAAGCAAGGAACACATCAAAAACGGCGTGGAAGATCGGGATTGAAAGCAAACCTGAATGGAATGCTGAGAATGTTGTGTTGTGCGATGCGGAAACGAAATCTGGCGTGCGATTAGGAATGGGAGGAATTGTGCGAGCGCGAGGCGCTTTTGGAAGTGAAAAAGGACAGGGGTGTTGACGGGAGGTGACGTGGGCCTCGGAGGGCCGTGCCTCAGAAGCTCGCCGCGAAGGTTCGAATCCTGCCATGACTGCTCACCTCCGGCACTTTTTCCCCTACAAAGAGAACACAACCAACTCTAGGGCTACAGTAGATGGGTCTTAAATGGTTACTTTTTCCAGCTAGCCCACTTCTCCTAGGATATGAATCACAAGATAGTTATCAAAATCCAAATTGAGGCCTTAGCCACTTTCCTCATGATTTTCGGAGCTCATATGAATATCTTATTCAATGTCAAAGTGAGGATTGTTGTGCTCACTAAATGGTCAAATAGGATCCTCCAATTAAATTGACTTATTAAACCTAGATTGATATCACATTCTGAGCACACACTCCAGTCTTTTTGTTATATGTGCTTGGAACCACACCTAACCATATATCACTCATATATACGTGCCCGATTAAGACTGTTGAATCAGGCACGTCTATCTTACCTACCTGGAATATTGGACACTTCAAGTGTGGAAACATCTTAAATTTCCACGTAGGAGTTTGGAGAGTCCTAACCAATGTGATAACGGTGTATGGAATATTGTTTCTAAGAAATTTTGTAATAGCGTTAAGCAAAAGGGAAGCTTACTCTTCCTCCTTAAAGGGAACCAAGGTTTGGGCAGTAGGTTCGACCTTCATCTTGAGGCGAATGGTGGATGGTCACGTCTGTTTTCACCCATTTATAGCATTATTAGTTGAGGCAAGGTAGGGTGCAAACCAATGTTATGTTGTTTTGTGTCAAATTACGTAGTTGGTTGCCATATGCAGCTCGTTAATCCCTAAAGGTCTATGAGGACATGAGGGTAAAATAATCTTTAAGATGTGCTATAAAATAATAATAAATAAAATCTAAATGTTTCTTGAGCATTGTTACAAAAGAGAAGTTGTGAGGCAACATCAAAGGATCCCATCCATATGGTAATATACACACAAAAAAATCAGTTTTTTTAGAATGAATTTAGAAGTGATTTAGTTTGAAAATTAATGATAATAAGAAATCTTATTATTTTGATGAGAAACTTGATATGATTGGTTGAAATTATAGATATTATAAATCAGTGGAGAGTTGTAGGCATAATATGATCTTGAAGAGATCGAATTGTCTCCAGATGCACCCTTCAAAAAAAACATATGTCACGTGCATGTGTCACCTTCAATTTAATACCCTTATATATGATTTTTGGGCTGACAAGGAAAAGGGATAGGTATACACATGAAGCTATAGATAAGAAATAACCCCAACTTATAGCTAAATATATACCACACCAAAGTCAATAAAAATGTAATACCACACCATATGTATACAAAAAACAAAAACTTTGTAAAAAATAAATTAGACCTCCAATATTTGTAGGCAAAAATACTTCATTATTGCTTGATGAAGTCATGAAAGACTCTTTCAATCATTGGATGTAACTCATATAGATTAGTTTCAACTTTGGATGTCATTATAGCCAGTGCAATTGCCATTTCAAGACTACCACGATGTGGTTAGACAAATCAAGTGTACACTGAGCCACTTGACATTTAATACCAAAAAAAACCCTAGTTTCATATTTGAAGGTTAATTCATGAGGGCGATTAGATGTCTATATCCTAGTCACGTATTCGCTATCTTCCAACACATTTTATATACCCTATTCATGTATTTGTTATCTTCCGATACATTTTATGTACCCTTCCAATACACAAACTCTTGGTGGCTATTTAATGGCTTTGATGATTTGTTAAGTCTTCCTCTAGCTTTCTTGGCCTTCTCCACTATTGGGTTAGTGACAATTGCTTTAGCACATCCTAACCTTGGTGCATTGTCACTTTCCCTAACCCTTAAAAGTCTCGCCATAGGTTTTACAAAGAGAATACTGTTCTCCCTCTTTAGTATCACATGTTTGGGAAACACCCAAAAAGTCGTATTTTCAAGGTGTCGTCTTCTCATTAATATGACAAATGGCATAAAGTAATACGAACACATAAGTAATACGAACACATAAGTAGTATGAGCTTAAAAATATATATATAAGGAGTTTAAGCAATATAGATGGTATGAAATAATAACTTATAACTTCAAACAAATACAAATCTTTTAAAAGAACTCTTGAAATAGGAGTCCAAAGATTTTTGGTGTTTCTTACCCAAGTTAGCAATTGTCATTTTATCTAAATTTCCTATTCACCTTTGAAAATTAATAATTCCATCAACACCAAAATATAAGAGTTCTCTAATAAGAAACTAAATAATAATGATGCATGACGTTTAGCATCAACATAGTGGTAATACTATATCACCAAAGTACAAGGCAACATTGTAGGCAGGAGGCCACTCTAACCCTAACCATGTCCATTCTACATTAGTAACCCTAATTATCATCAAGTTCCCAATGATAAGTAAAGTTCCCAAGTAGTTCCCAAGTGAAAATGGATGTATTTTAGATGTACATAACAAAGATGGAAAGAATTTTAGCATTAACTACCTCTTTAATATGACAAAACGGAGATTCTAAATGTCGCATTATAGAGTGTCGTATAAACGAGTGTCCTATTAACGAGGTTAGACTGTACCATAATTTACTCTAATCAAACCTATTCTTGCTTAATGTGAGATTCCCATTCAATTTTGGGACTCGTGGATGACGGTGGGATAAGGTAAGGGGATTTTTTAAGCAAGATTTACGGAATGTAGAGGCCAAAGACGCAAAATGTCCTCATAGACTTTATAGGAGTCGAGGTGATTGGGCCTAAAACACACACTTATGGTCTCAAACCCTAAACCCTAAACCCTACACTTGGCTGCATTGTTGGATTCAACACTTTGAGGGCCAAAACAGAAATTCCGCTTGGGAATTGAAAGGGTCTTACCCAATGTGATCCAACGTGTGGGAAGTTCTTCCAAGAGAATATGTTTGTGATAATCTAGGTTGGCTATTGTGGTATGTAGAGTATGTAGCCTAAGGCATGTGGGCCGGCTTTGGATTCATGGCGTCTATGTGAACTCATCCATCATGGATGAAAGGACTCTAGTGAAAACAAGTCTTGTACAAGGTTAGGGGTTGCTTTATTCCAACATGACTCCTTCATACTAATTCATGATCTTTGATTTTATTTATGGAGTCAATTCATTGTAGTCTTTTACATGTTATAATATGATCCATTGTGTTCTCACCTTCGCAATAGATGAGTTTACGTCGATATCACAAATCCCTTGCCATGTGGGTTGGACCACTAACATCTAGTCGTTTCGCCCAATCATCCTATGACCTTATACATGTGATTAGCACAAGATAATCATCAAGTCCAAATTAGGGTTGTAGCTAAAATTCCTTTCTAATATTAGAGAATTTCATTAATATCTCATTCATTTGGAATAAGCATGAAGATTTTCTTTCTTCTTAAATGAACATATTACCCCTCCCCAAAAGCCACCCTTCCCCTTCCCTCTCCCCCCCCCTCCCATTTATGCTTACTAAACTCTAAACAACAAACGTTTCTTAGCACTATGTTCAATCTCATTTAAACACATGTTTTTTTTGGGGGGCGTTTGTTCTTAGATTCCACACTCAACGCAAATCCTCTCAAATGTTTGTGTCCGATTAAGACAAGTAACTGAATTAGGTCAACTTATCTTAGGTGGCAAGCCCTACATTCCATTAGTTGTTCATCACATTAAACTCCGTAGGTTTTGACTTTGAATGATTTCATCACAACACTCGGAACATATTGTATTCTAGCACTGAAAGCGATGAATGGAACATGTTTTAACGATGCCAAGGAAATTTTGTAGCAAATATGAAGTCCAACGGCACAACAACATGGACAACATTATTCAATTGTTATCAACCGTTCCATTCTAAAAATATCAAAACAATGCTTCACCCGAGTTTTTCAAGCTTAATATACCAGTGTCGTGTTATGATGTGAGGATAAACATAATATGATTCCCTACAAAATTTAACTTATTCCATGCCCCTCCACCCAACGTACAAACTCAACTGAATAATGTATCAATGATGATGTGGATGCCCATAACATTCCTCAACCATGATGGCACCTTTATTTCTTTCTTTCTCTCCTTGGTTTTGGAGTCACCCTTCATCATCGTGAGTAGAAGAGAATTGTACCCTACCCCCTTGAAAGGTGATCAATCCGTAGATGATCCCAAGAATGAAGGAGACTTCAAAGAGATATATTGACTTCAACACGAGCCTTGAGATGTCTTGAGAATCTTGAGGTTTCGAGCAACCTTGGAATCCAACCTCGGGCCCATATGTGGAGGCCACACATGTTCAAAAATGCAACTTTTGAAACGGAGGTTTGGTAAGCTAAGGTGAAAGAATTTAGTCTTGAGACATGTGTCTACTGACTTTGAGGAGTTTGGTTTCAAGGTCGGTCCCTCTTTTATTGGGTATAAACACTCATTTAAAAAATAGAAAATGAAAGATGAATTATTTTATTTGTATTTCAAAAAAAAATTGATCATAATATCGCTCAACGTTATGGGCCATGGGAATGTGGTTATGGGATGCTTGGTTTGGAATCTAAGTTTCCCTGCCAAAGTTTTGCATCCCAAGGTTATGTTCCCAAGGCCCACATAATGGACGCACGTTGTTGAGTAATGTTATGATCCAAGAGGGCGGTTTTGCAAGGCTAAAACCTTTGGTTTCAATCAGAGTTGGAAACAAGACCTTGAAACCAACCTCCTCGAAGTTAAGCACATGTCAAGGCTGAAATTCTTTTACCTTGGCTTACTAGACTCCGTTTCTAGACCGGCGTTTTTGAAAGTGTGTGGCCTTCCCTATAGAGTACATTTTATGACCAAGTTATAATATGCTTTTAAGCACAAACTTTATTGACCATTATCAAGCAATTACATGATGGTCATTTTCCAAAGAAAGAGGTTGCAAACAAAAAACAACTATGATAATTTACAACTACTTGTTGAGAAGTTCGGAGCACATAGCAGCCTAAGGCTCCCCATAAATGGGACATCCCATAACTAAAAGAGAATTATGCTCATGTGATACCTGGTCTCGTGGAACGCAACCAAGGAGTTGTGTAATGTTATGAAATGAATGAATGTGTTTAATAGGATGATTATTTTGTTTCAAAACCTTCAATCTTTCTATTCCCACCTCCTACAGAGTGTGTCCATGACGCCATCGTCAAACTCTTGATGAGGAGTGCACAATTCACCATGGCAGTCTCTTATTATTCTAATAGGTCGAATACAAAATTTATGCTATTTGGGATTAAAATTTATCAAGTTGAAAATTCATTTAGGATTTTATTATATGAATAGTTGAGTTCTATGTTAAGTCATTTGATTAAGATACACATGTATAATTTGGAAATTGGTCTTAATCAAACACCTATATTTGAGTCGTATGTGGTTTGATGTGACTCCAATAACGGACTACGTGCTCAAAATATGATAACCATTTGAAGCTCAATAGTCAACATACTTGGAAGGATTTGTGTGACCACTTAACGAGCATGAGAATCTTTACTTTGATGATATATAAGATATTCATATGAGTTCCACAATTTTGAGGAAAGTGGTTATGGCGTTGATTTGGATTGCTAACCATGTTCTTGTACTATTTGCTCATTTCCTTAGGAGAAGAGGGTTACACTAATTATCCCAATTACAATGTGTGATATTAATTCCTGCAACACACACTATTTTGTCAAGTCTCCAAATAAGTGAGGGTTGAACTTTTTACCGAGTGATACTATATTCATGAGTACATGTACCATCGAGATGAACAATACTTCCTAGATATTTGAGTGGCATTAATTTCATAGCGTAACAAAAGTCAATGTCACCTTCACTATTTTCCCACACTCACTACCAATCCCTCCCTCACCACATTGTTTATCATATTTAGTGTCACTTACTATTCGGAATCACATAATTCAATAACTACTTACTATAGACTCCAATGTTTACTTTCAAAGGTTGTATGGGTTGTTCATACACTACAAAACATGAATGACTTTGCTTGGTAAAACATTACATTCTCAATAGATAGTTATAGCATTGCGTAACATTGAATAGTAAATGACCCTAAATACCATACATGGTGTAGTTGGGATAAGCCAATGTACTAGTGATAGTCAAGCATCAAATAGACGTAACTTTACCAACTAAGCCTTGGCCTGCCAAGTAAGTTAAAGTACATAACTGGAAGCACACCAACCATTCAAACTAGAAATTCATTGAACATTACTCAACACCCATTGTTTGTTTAATGGACCCTCGGAGGATAACAATTGGATGTTGGGTAATGTTATGAATGTTTTTTGTTATTTATTTATTGATATCTTCCAAAGGTAGGATAATTGAAGTCGGGCTGGGACAAGTGTACGGGAAGTTTTGCATAAGATAGAAGAAGAAGAAGAACTCCGGTCCCGGCTAGGGGGGCCGGAGTGAATAAAGTGTTTGTTCGTAGGACATCCGTGGCCATACCCCAATTGCATAAGATACATACAATGAGAGCAGTGGCAACCAGATAACTGAAGTAAGTTCCAAATGAAACATATGAAAAATGTAGAACTCCATTCCCATCCACCACTTACTCATTCTCCTTGACCAAGATATTATCTTTTTGTCACCCAACTTCGCTTCCCTTTATTGGCTCTGTCTGTAGGACAAAGACTATGCATCAACTTCTTCGATTCAAGAGCAAATTTCCTAACCACTTTGTGTTCACACTTGGACGCTACTTGTTCTTGTTATTTTTGGTCCACTTTATGTAATGTGGATGTTAACTATAGTTTTTATATATATACACAAGTGCTCCCTAAAATGCATTGAAAGAAATCTAGTTAACTATAGTTATTTCGGCAATTCTTGATTATTTATTTTAAAACTTTTGGGTGATAAACGAGTAGCTTCAATCCTTGACCCGTATTTGAGAAGAAGGTGCACAAAATCCAAGAAAGGTTTGGTATAGTGAATAGCCATGGATTGGCATGAGCAAAGTGGACATCTACAATTATAGTCTTTCATAGCAAAGGACAGAGCCTCACGGTTCTACCGTTTTCTTGATTATTTATGGAGGCTCTGATGCACTTTGTTCCACCTACCATTCCCAAGCGACCTTCGACGTCGAAATCGAACATCAAGTGATAAAATCGAACATCAAGTCAGGAAATTGAACATCAAGTGATGTAATTAAACATCAACTGATGAAATTGAACATCAACTGATGTAATTGAACATCAACTGATGAAATCAAACATCAACTGATGTAGAGTTGTAAACTACACTAAATATGATATTTAGTGTCACTTACTTTTTGGAATTAGGCAATGTTATGTCTTTCTTACTGTTGATGTCAATTTTCACCGAGTAAATTTGTTGAGGTTTTTTTAATGTCCAGACAATCATTTCAACATTTGTTGGTAAGATATGAGATATATAATAAAAAGATATAACGTTGTATAAATCCAAATAGAGTGTGACACTAAATATCATTTTTAGTGTACCTTTCGAAGCACATCTAAGGTGAGTGGTCCCAATTTGTTTACTTATCTTCATGAGTCATTGGACACCTCTATTCGAGTCATGTGTGGTTAGGTGCGAATCTCATAGTATGCCCACAATAGGATCAATGACTACACTATATTTAGTGTCACTTACTATTCGGACTTACGCAATGCTATAACTATACATTGTATATCAACAAAGGTCGAATTGGTTGTTTGGTCATTATAGAACATTAACAACTTTACTTAGTAAAAAATAATACATCAATAGTAAAAGAAATAGCATTGTGTAACTCCGAATAAAAAATGACACTAAATATCATATTCAGTGTAGCTTAGTCCACAACAATGGGAGAGTTCCATCTTGCATGAGAGTTTATGTCTTGTATGCACCGAAGTGAACGGCCGAAATTGCAATACATTACATCCAACGAGGGTTTTTATTGTGAGTAGAACAAACAAATCCTTACTAATAGCAATAGATTTTGGAAAGAGATGAGCTTCCCCTATCAAGAGGGACTCCTCTTACTTGCTGAGGAGTAGCGACTTGTCCTTGTGCGGGCATGCTATAAGAACAGACACCAAGAAGAAATTGGAATACTTTCAAAACTCAAAGTTATAATCTCGAAAGCTCAAAATTATCGAAAATTCTAACTTTTCAAGTTTTGCGAGAGGATTTCGATCTTGAAAGTCAAAAATATGCAAATACAAGTTGGAACCCAACTCAGGAGCCTCGGTTTCAATCCCACAACCAACATAATAACTTGTTTTGGGACATTCTTAGTTGGGCTTGGCAGCGATTCATTCACAGGGCAATTATTGGGGGGGGCTTGAGCAATCACAACTCCGCTTGCTGACATGAAAAGCTCCCAAACTCGTCGTCATATTTGCCGAGTTCGAAGGCTGTGTAGCAGTGTTTGGGGAGGATTTTGAGCATAACCGGTCGAGATCCTAGTGTTTCCAAGTCCAACTGGTTACATGTTGACATCTTTCGGTTTTTCTTCATTAATTTGAGGCATGTTCTATAAATTCCTCTAAACTGATCAGTAAATTTCCTGAAGTCTTGATGAACTTCAACCGGTTAATTCTCAAACTCAACCAGTTCAGCTGAAACTAGCGGTCGATTCTCCCTGTTCATTGCCGTGTAGTAGAAGAGACCTTGGGGAGTGGACGTTTCCCTTCAGAGTGGAGATGCTTTTAGCAAGCCCGAGAGTTTCGAAACGCGGCTCCAACATAACTCCCAACCAGTGCCCAGGAAGTTGTTGGGCATAGTCAGTCAAGATCCTGGTGATTCTAAACCCAAGCGGTTACATGTTGACATCTTCCGGTGGTGCTTTATTCATTCGAGGTATAATATTCTATAGATTCCTCTAACATGATCGGTAATTCTCCTGAAGTCTCCAACTTCAACCGGTTATTTCTCAAGCTCAACAATTTCATCTGTAAGTAGTGGCCGGTTCTCCCCAAGGAGTGCTCCCAATCCACGCAATTAGCGCACCCAGCCCGAGGTTTTGACCCCAATGGGTCCACTGACTGGTTGGAAGTGGTGACGCATCAAACTATGGGCGGAGACGTAACAAAGTGGAGAGAGAGCCATGGGTGAGCTCTTTATTGGCAACTCGAGGCGAGCCTCCTTCATAGATTCGTAGCTTAAGATTCAAGCGAGAGCACTGGCCCAACACACACCACTAAGATGAATCCGAGCGCCATGATTGTCCACCCACCTCAAAAGTTTCGTTTCAAAATAAAGAGCTCAGAGTGAGTGGACCCAGGCACACGAGCTGCATGGATGCAAAGATAAGGACTTGAGAGCTCCGTGGCACTTTGTGGATTTCATTCAGCTAGAGTATACGAGACCCTAACCCTAAACCCTAAATCCTAAACCTATTATGGGCACTTTGAATACCACAGAGAGAGTGAATTATTGCACACGAGTGTATCTTCCATCCATTCAACATAATAGCTTGTGAGGAGGTCGAACCAGCCCATACACTGGTTTGTTGTTGGATGACTGCAATCCTGCCTCCAAGGTATTGGTTTAGGGTTGTTTCGCCTTAGCCGTAACTTGCCCCTTAGAGTTTTGTGATCAATGAGTAATCTCAAGTGACTTTGGACTAGACTAATTTGGGGTCTTTAAAACTACTTCCGGTGAGAAATCAAAGTAAAAAAAAGGAAAAATCCTGGGTTGCGTACTAGTTCAGGGCTTGTGTGTTGGATGAATGAGAGGTACGCTCATATGAGATGATTCCCTCTCTCCCAATACCACAAAGCATTTGGGTCGTTCGATCAGATCGGGAGTTGTCACGTGATCCAGTTAGCAGTTGTGATCCGGTCACGAAGATTGTCATTTCAAGTTTCAAAATCTGAATTGAAGTGCAAAAAGTCATTTGAATGATCACCAGGGCCCTCCCCATATTTTTAAACCAAAGAACCTACAGTGGTTAACATATTTTGAATGCAATCTCGAATCTCATCATATCACGTGTCTTCGTGGTGTCCGCTTCTAGTCACAAGCTGTGCCATATACCACTCAAATATAGTTGGCTGTTGTAGAGGAGCAACCACATAAGGCCCTCGACACTCCATTGCGATGACTTTGGTGAGAGTTTGAGCCTTTGAGTGCATTCAAACACCAAGGAGAAGTAATTGGCGATCGCCCAAATATGCGAGTAACAAGTCACGAATGATGAATTATAGAGAAAACCCGAGTTGAGTTCGTCACAGACACAAAAATGGCGCCGATGGCAGTGGCCTGTTTGTTGAACTCAATTCAATTCAAGCACTACTAGTTTACAGAGAGTTAGTAATCATCCTAGCTAACAGTTATCAATTCCAGGTCTGTTTCAACACAAGTCTCAAAAATCTGGGTACAAAGTTAAGTGTGATCCCTATATCAATTTCCCCCAGATCAAATTGCTTAGCATGTACAAATGTCCGGGCTTCGTGTTGTTCTTCGAAGGCTCTCCACATCATGGTTGTGGACGCTCCCTTTTTTCCATTTTGTTGTGATGCCCGTGATACCAAGGAATACAAAAGACCACAAATATACACAGGATTCGCGTTCGGACGCACCTCTCTGAGAAATTGCTCTTTCGTTTTGACGGCCTTCTGACATAAGGTGACCAACATATGAAACCATCACCCACATGTTCGTCAATTATGTGACTAAATCCAATGTAGCAATAGTTTTGAGTGGTATATTTGGTTAGGTGTGTATCTAAGAATGGACACCAAAAAGGTATCATGTGTTGAAAAGAGGTTGAACTACATGCTCCAAAATGTGCTAACCATTCTAGGCTCCATGGTCAACATGTTTGGGGGGACATGTATGACCACTTAATGAGCATGAGAATCTTCACTTTGACAATGAGTAAGATGTTCATATGAGCTCTAAAAAGCTTGTGGGCACCATTTGGGATTTGCTAATTATCTTGCACTAATTGCGTGTTTCATATTTTATGAGAAGTGGGTGCAGAGCTAGAAGTGTCCGTTTGAAACCTGCTTACTTTCTTAAGCAGACACCTCCATTCAAGGGCCTAATTCGGTTGCTCATCTTAGACGAACACCTATATTAGAGGGGTGTATGGTTAGGTGTGAATGTAAGAAAAGACACGTGTTCAAAAGGGATTGGACTACGTGCTCAAAATTTGTCAAGCATTCTAGGTTCAATAGTTGATATAATTTGGGGGGGGGGGGGCCTATACAATCAATTAATGAGAATGAGAAACTTCATTTTTGTCATGAATAAGATATCTATTCGAGCTACAAAAACTATGAGGAAAAATAGCTACATGCACGACTTGGATCTGCTAATCATCTCACACTAACGGCGTGTTTCATATCCTATGAGAAGTGGGTGCAGAGCTAAAAGTGTCCGTGATACCCACTTCCTTTTCTTGAGCAGACACCTCCATTTGACTGTAAGCGTGGTTAGGTGTGGATCTAAGAACGGACACCAAAAAGACATGTGTTCAGAAAAGATCAGACTACATGCTCACAATGTGTTAACCATCCTAGACTCCATAATCAACATAATTGAAGGGCACCTCTATGACCACTTAGTGAGAAAGAAAATCTTCACTTTGAGCATGAATAGGAAACTCATGTGAGCTCCAAACATTATGAGGAAAAACGAGTACGAGCACGATTTGGAATTGCGAATCATCGTGCACTAATTGCATGTTTCATATTCTACAAGAAGTGGGTGCAGAGACAAAAAGTGTCCATTTAAGGACCTGCGTATCTTTATGCTGATTAGGTACAACAATCTCCTATATGATACGTGTTTGGGAGCTTTCACCACTGCAAGTATTGATGAGTACCTGATGAGGCTTCAAGTTGTTACAGGTGGCGACTGTTGATCGTCAAAAGTATTTGCTGGATCATTAACAGGTGCATCCTCCTCCAGCTGCACAGAAATAGGTTAACGCGTCATGAGCTGCAAATAGAGTAGATGGGTCTTAAATGGTTACCATTTCCAACTAGTCCACTTCTCCTAGGATATGAAACACGTGATTAGTACAAGGTGGTTAGCAAACCCTAATCAAAGTGGTCGTTACTTTCCTCATAACTTTCAGGGCTCGTATGAATATCTTATTCATTATCAACGTGAAGATTCTCATGCTCATGAAATGGCCATACAGGTCCTCCCCACTTATGTTGAATATCGAGCCTAGATTGGTTATCACATTTTGAGCAAGCGGTTCAATCTCTTTTAAACACATAACTTAGTGGGCAGGATAGACGACCAGATCATTCCCAAGTTTTCATTTCTTTGGCTTTTTCTTCAAAACGCAAGAGGGTGACTTCCCAACACTACAATATAAGTATCTGATTTACTGTGGCCAACACCATTCATAACCAACCTGTGACAATGAACATTAGACTAATTCTCGTGGGCCACATTATTTTTCTCGTACCATCTATTCTCATTGATGTATGTTATTGCGGACCACATGATTTACCATGACCATAGATTAATGCAGATCGGTGATTTAAATCAGATTGAAAATTGGATCCCCCTGATTTAGTTATGGTTCTCAGAAGTTTGCGTTTGTTGATTCTTTATCTGAATACACAGGTCCTCTCAAGAGCGTTCACTATTGAACGTGGAGTAGTTAATAAAGTTCGATGACCCAGTCCAATCTCTTTTGAGCACCTGTCTTTATGGTGTTTTTTCATTGATCCTCACCTAACCACACACCAATCAAATATACGGGTCCGATTAAGAAAAGTAACCAATTAACACCACGTACATACCTTTAAAGTCCCATTGAGAAATAGAAAAAAACTCCAACAATCAAAAACCACAACTTCAACCTGGGGATTGTGATGGGAGGAGACAGAAATTTTACCGTGTCCAAGTTGTGCTGGAGGCTCATCTCCGGAGTGCAATCATCATCACTGGCAATAGGTGAAGATAAATCTTCGATCGCCAAATCTGTTGAAACCGGGGTTTCTGGCAACAACTTGGATTCATCCGAAAGGTGAGCACTTGCCTCCCGCGCAGCCTGCCTTGATTGATTTGTCGACACCGAAGGTGACAACGAAAGCACCGGAATTCCGGGGGAATAATTCGAACTTGACTCGCCACTTCCAAATTGATTTTGAGTTTGAGTTTGATGTTGAGTTTGAGTTTGACTCGTGTAGTAGAGCGACGGTGCACCCATGAATAATTCATGAGGAGGTATCCTCAGAGGGGGTGAGTCCGGCGGCGAAAAAATCGCGCAAAAAGTTTTGTATCTCGGAGACGAGCTCGTGGACGATGCGTATAATTCTTCTAATTCGTCGTCTTCATGAAGTGCCGACGACAACATGTGCATGTCGGGGCTCGACAACGTTGATGACGAACAATATGTTGAGTATTCGCCTACAATTAACACCGTCGAATTCTTGACCTCCGCGTCACGATGAATATTTTCGTGCGAGGTCGTCGGCGGCGGCTCCACATCATCAACAATTCTTGAACTCAGAGGAGGAGGGCTTTCGAGAACATTGGTAAAGCTTAATAATGGTGATGATGATGAAATAAGACTATCATCAGTTGTTCTTCCTGCCCCAGTTTCAGTTTCGACCGATTCAGGTAACGCCTCCTGCGTAGAATTTTGAGTTGGCAAATTTGACGCCTGTGCACTTCTGGAGCAATCTGTGGTTTCATTGAAGGCTTTTTCCATGTCAGAATGTAATGTCACCGGAGGAGGTTCAACCTCAGGCGAGCTACAAATCACAGCCAAATTTTTGTGAGCATCAATCTCTTCGTCTGTGACGATGAGTTCCGGCATTTGGAGAAGGTCATCATCATCCTCCTCAACTTCCTCAAGCTGATCTTCATCAACAATTTTGGGGGGACATGTTGTTTGGCTGTTGTGCATCTCCACGTCTGCCGTCGATTCGGGGTCGATAAAATTGTCCTCAACCGCGTGTTGTTGCGAGCTCGTGTTTTCTCCGGACTCCAAATTTGTGTGACTCTCAACAACTTCTCCCCCCTCATCACAAGACCTCTGCTTGTTGTCATCGTCGTCTATCGAAGGTTGTTGTGGCGACAGTTTGATATCATCGGCACCGATTTTAAGGGGTTGGGCAATTTCAGGAGCCTGTGAAATTTCAGGTAATTGTGGCCTTTTCAAGCTGGTGTCTGGGCTTTGGGCCCCTTCAGGGGTGCCATCACCACTGGCTGGAATTTCAGGCACTTGGTCTAACCGCTTTGACCGGTGCTCGATGATCAGCGGGGAGTTTAATTCGGAGTCTTCGAGGTTCAATGACCGAGCGGACAATGTTTGCTCCCTGTCAATCAATCACCAGCCATGAAATTGGGCAATAGTTAAATACTACACCATCCATTCCTTCGAGCCTACTAGATTAACCCGTTGACTAAGGTAGACGGGACTTAAATGCTTACTTTTCCCGACTAGCCACTTCTTCTATGATATGAAACACACTACTGGTACAAGACGGTTAGCAAATCCAAATCAAGGCCGTAGCCACTTTCCTCATAACTTTCGGAGCTCATATGAATATGTTACTCATTATCAAAGTGAAGATTCGCGTGCTCGTTACATGGTCAGAGGTGTCTCCCTGACTATGTTACTCATGATCAAAGTGAAGATTCGCGTGCTCGTTACATGGTCAGAGGTGTCTCCCTGACTATGTTACTCATGATCAAAGTGAAGATTCGCGTGCTCGTTACATGGTCAGAGGTGTCTCCCTGACTATGTTGACTATTGAGCTGAGAATGATAAATCATATTTTGAGCACACAGTCCAATCTCTTTTTAAACAAGTGTCTTTTTGGTATCCGGGTTTGGAGCCAAACTTAACCACATACCACTCAAATATAGGAACTGAATAAAGGGTTGTCTACCTTAAATGGGAGTTTCTTCCGGGAGTCCCTTATGACATACAGCATCAATGGTTCTCTTTATGTATTGCCGCCATTGGTTGTTTTGCATAGACTATCAATAGTTTTTATTTCTTTCCAGCTGTGGAGTATGGTCGGGAGTCAGAGGTGGTGTTTGAATCTGAGTGAAGAGCAACCTATTTTGGGTGGGAGGTCGAGAGCCAATTTTGGGACCTTCTTGGCATGCCAAAATGAGTTTGACCCTCAATGAACCAATATAGAATGTTGTTCTTCATTCCACCTCCACACTACTACCTCCGAGCATACACCAACCGCTTGCCAAGCATGGAAGGTGTTGTATGCAATACAACAAGCTCCCGACCAAAATCCATGTTGAGTTAGAGGATGACTCGACTGCTACCACAAATGTGGATTCTGCTTGCATTCCCTACTACTCAGATTGCAGAGGTTTTTAGTGGTAAAATGCACGCAGTGGCAGAAATCTCAGGAAAAAGGATTTTTAAGGCAGATTTCCGTCCGTGTAGACAAATTATTAACAGCAATTACAACAGTTGCTTCAAGAGTCAATTTTGATTTGGTTTCTGAGGAGATGTGCACCTGGAACTCAAATTTGAGCCTGACCTCTTGAAACTACTCCCCAGTTGAATCTGTTTCTTCTGCCAATCACAACAACAACAACCACAGCAATTTTTTAACACTCATGTTATTTGCCCTTCAAAAGTTCACTTGTGGAAAAGCTTGTACAGTAGTTTGTGGACTATGAAATTTTAGGTCTGGACAAGTCAAACCGAAAAAATATTTCAGCACTGCGCGCTTGCTAATATCCTTTTGGATTAATTTTTGTCCGACTCACATTTGACTTGACTCTTTTTAAACACTACCAATAAGAATACTAACTGAAAGTATAGAATTTCTGGTAACTCAAGCAATTGCTGTATCAAGTTTAAGTCTCAAGATTTCATGTAGTGTTACAAAATTTGATAAGTGGTTAGTAACAACATAAGCTCCTTGGGGGTCACTTACATCACAAAACTTCCAGAGGCAAAACTATCATGTAGATTCAATAAAATGTTGAAAAATTACCTTAAATACATGAATAAATGTCGTAATAACAACATGACTTTCTTATTCTCTACCAGTAGCTGCATAAAAAATGCATAAATTGACAGATAATTACATTATACACCACTAGGTATAGTTTGAACGTGATAATCAGATATTATAACATCCTTTGGAAATTTGTGGTGTAGTAGGATGGTATAAGATGTGGATGTTGAAGACATACTTTTGCTTGTTGAGCTTCCCAATCCCGTTGCATTTGCTCAGCTTTTTCAGATTGAGAAGTAGCCCATGCAAACTGGAAAAATGTTGGGTCCGAGTACTTTTTCAGACACGTCCCATGCCCGCCTGGTTCAAATCTGGAACAGAAAAGAAAATGAAAATGAAGACTTGAATGCATTACAACACAAGAAACAAAGAGAAGTTGGATGACGAGAATCCACAGAAAAAAGGTGACAAACGACCAAACGAGTTCGGGAATTTTTAGATAAATCTCTTCTTACCTGTCAAGAAGATGGAGATGAGGTGGTTCGTGACAATCTTCATAAAAATTCCGTACAAAGCGTGGGGTTTTTCCTTGCAAACAAGCATTTTGGTCAACTGGCAGAGACGCTCGCCATCGTGACCCTGCCAGAACATACATTTTTATAAATGTTTGCAAAGCCAAGGTAGAAAGAACTACACACTGCAAATTAATAGTGTGTCAGATTTAGTGAACTTGATTTATTAAATGTCAAGATGGGGCATTATTGCAAGTGAGATTGCAACCACACTTCTTGGGGTGGTTATCTTTGAAACTGATGAAAAACCATTCGCATAAATAAATAACAGCAATTAGGTCATTGTACATTGAACCGACTTCAGAAGTCCAGTCAAAGGTAAAGAGTAGCTCAAATCTTGGTTTATGCCATCAGTAAAAATTCTGATGCTCAGTCAAAGCCATTGGGATAATTTGATTCCTTACAAGCTTGGGCAAGAATTTCAACTACCGTGCTTACAGTCACAACACACTTTCCATGAATAGGGGAAATGATTTTCTACAGGAGTGTTTGAGGTAGTTGTAATGAACTCAGGAGCAAGAACTTGCATTTGGAATTTGTCGCTTGGAGTTTAGGTTCCAAAGTCGCAGTTTTTCTTTTGGTTCCTTCATCAGATTCCTCTTTTTCACCCTTAAGGGTCCAGGAAGCCTACTACAGGCCTCGAGACGTCATATGGAGGTCCTTAAGGTTACTCATCACTATATTTATCATAGAAATGTTAAAAGTAACCTTACGTAAACTGAACTCATTTCCCAATTACATTCTTCTGATCGGAGCATACATATATGTAAAAGGCAATAATGGAAGATTTGGGCTCATTCGAATGACTTAGACTCGAATACATACCACATATGTATTTAACACTGTTGTAAACATACGACCATATTTTCCTCCTTGAAATAGGTTGTGTTCCATGTAGTTTCAGTCTCATACACCAAGTAATCTTTGATTCATACCAACAATTGCATAAGCCAAAGGACGTATAAAGGAGCCATTAAGGCTTAAATTTCTTGCAATTTTTAATAACAAAAATGGGAACATTGTCACGTACGAGCAGTATATGCGAACCGGAACTGACAAGCTTCAGAGCGCAAAGCTTTTTCAATAGATGGCAGGTCAGCTTCCAGTCGAGTTACCCGAGCCTCCAAGTTCTTGCTCCTTGACATGATTGCTCTCACATCATCATGTAGACCAAGAAAGATTTCAGCCCCAAACCTGCAGAAACACGATACTCTTAAGAAAGAAAGAAAAATAAATAAATAATTTTTTTGGCAAAAAACTGGAAGATGTCAAGGGATACAAGTTTCAATGACACGAAATGTCAAACTCAAAACCGTCAAACTTTGTTCCAAAATGGAACAGAAATGCACGTTATCATACGACACCCAGAAGTCCTTTGATACAGTACCATTTATATTCCACTCTTTGCAAACTATCCTGGGTTAACGCGGCATCACTTCCTTGCACAAGAGAAATACTGTAGGCAATAGATGGAAAGAAAATAGAGAGAATTGCAAAAAAATAAAATAAAAATCGACCTACTTCCTCAAAACAAACAATTAAGAGGTTAACATGTACAAATTAGAATTTTCCTCTAACTCAACATGACTTTTGGTCGGAGGTTGATTGATTTGCATGCAAATACTTCCATGCTTGGTAAATTTTCGGTGCATGCTTGGAGGTAGTAGTGTGGAGATTTGAACCAAGTCTCACATTCTATACTGTTCATTGAAGGTCAAACTCATTTTGGCATACCAAGAGGTCCTAAAATGACTCTGGCTCTCAATGAACCAACCAAAATAGGTTGCTCTTCATTTAAATTCCAGCGCGACCTCCGACGAGAGTGCACTATCACAAATATAGAAAGAAATAAATTATTGAGTTTATATGCAAAACAACCAATGGGAAATCGTAGGGGGGACGAACTCCCGACAAAAAGTTACTCACATTGTGTTGAAGGAATTGGATGTTCCAGGTTAGACCTAAATTGTGACACCAGATTGACACCAGACTGCAAGCTGATTCTTTCACCCAAAAAAACAAACAATGAATGGCGACAGGTATGATGGAAGATGAATGTGAGAACACATAAATAAGTTCCAAGAGAATCAAAAATACTTGGAACTGTAAAACATACTCAGCAAGGTCACCGAGTTGTCGAATAATGCCCACAAGGCCAGCCATAGCCACCCCTTCCAAAAGTCGTTTGGAGTCATCTTCATTTTCAATGTGATAAAGCTCGGATGTGGCCAAGCTATGCTCACATCGAACTTCATACCGCACTAAAGGCATGGCTTCATTTACCTTCTCCTACTCCCTGAACCTGCACACAACAGAGGTTTGATTAAAAATAAAAACGAATGTGGTGCAAATCATTTTTCTTGTCATGCCACACATCTTGACCCTCATCTCATGTCAGACTCATATTTCTGACCAACACCGGATGCGCTTGCTGACTTCAACTTCGGACATATAGATGTATTTTAGGGGATTTTTGTTCAAGTTGTAAAGATTCCAAGAGAGATATCATAGTGTGCCACATCGGTAGGGTTGATACCAAAATCCTCATTTAAAAACCTTCAATCAGATTTGTTTGCGCTATCATATCAAAACCAGGTCTGCCATAGCCAAAAACTAAATAGTCCCACCAATCCAATGGCATCAAGGAGGTGGAAATAACAGTTGTAGGAGAAAGGTTATCATCCTCACACTTTAATGACAAAAATGAAATGCCCACAAACCCCTCTTTTTTGACTGCAGGTGCTTTTCAGGGTATAATAACACACAAGCTGCTCCATGAACCACAAACACTGGCAGATTCTCAGGTTTGTGTTTGTGACATAATTTTCACTGGATTGTTTAGAAGGCGGACCTCAAAAAATGTGCTTTTGAAGAGTCCAAAATTTTCTAGCGTGGCTTATTTGTCATCAGTTGAAGATGAAGAAGAAGAAGATGGCCATGCCTGCTCTAGAAACAGGATGTTTCTTATTTTAAAAAAGGCTGAACTCTACCTTGATAAGAAACAAGCATTTGGGAGAAGGACCTTGAAGCAATGAAGGAAAAAGAAAACTCCAGCCAGTTCTTCCGAAACTGTTGAGACCGATTATCCTCAGGCTCACCCATGTCGGTGGCAATAATAATAATCATAATCATAATAATAATAAGAAGAAGCAGAAGCAGAAGAAGAAGAATTCACTATTCCCTCAACAGTCGACAAAATTCCTTTGAGCGAGTTCTCCTAAGTATTCCTCAACCGAACAAATAGTTGCAAACCCACAAAAAAGTGCAAAAGAAAGCCCTCTCACACTCAAAGAAGCTCATTCATCATCAAAAGGCTCCCACCGAAAATCGCATTGCGAAGTTAAGCTCTTCTTCTACTTGTAAGCACACCAAAACCTTCCCACCAAGTCGTCCTCGTCCTGAGGATTCCAAATCACCAAAATGAATGCCAAAAGTTGATAACAAGCTCAATCACCTCATGCGCATGCTTGCGGAAGCAGCCAAACGGCATTCCAGGTACTAAAAGTGGGATCTTTGATCATCAAATACCCACCAAAGCTCTCGACTCCAAAAAGCTTCAAAGTCGAGAGACCATCAGCTTCAGCTAAAACCCAACACCTTCTTCTGCTTCTCCTTCCGGGTGCCAGAACACCTGCTTGCCAATGCTTACTAAAATACTCATTCCCAAACTCACTTGTAATAACTTAGTAGCAGAAAGCCTCATAAACCCTCAACAACTACTAAGTTGTCGACATAAGCCACAACATCGAATAAAGAAAAAGCAACAGCCGGGACCAATCATCATCATCCTCCTCCCGAATCTGTTCCTGAGGGATAGGCATAAAACACGCAAGCTCTTCTTCAGATGCTAATTAACCATCCCATATATTCCTCCCACATGAACAAGACTCAACAATATTATTAGCACCTAATATTAATAACCCTGCTGCAAGTTGACACCATTGCTGAATCCTGATGATGATCCGAAGTAAGTTGTGAGGCAGCTCTAAACCCTGAGTATAGTCCCAGTTACTCCAACGACGATCGCCCTTCCCTCCCTCTCCCAGCTATGGGAGTGGAGTGGAGTGAGTCCCTCTTTGAAGTTGGCAGAGAGAGAGAGAGAGAGAGAGAGAGAGAGAGAGAGAGAGAGAGGAGGCTGAGCCTGGAGTTGTTTCTTGCAATGGCGATTGTTGCATTTGTGATGCTGGTTGCATTGTGTTACAACATGGAGGTGAAGATCGGTGTGACGAAGAAGGTGCGTGGGGCTTGGGTTCTAAGTTATGTTATAATGGTGGGAGGGAGCTGCCTGGGGTAGGAATTATGGCAACATCCACATCCGCGGATCAAGTACTTACAGTAAGTGTAAGTAGTGTACATAGTGTGGAGTACCAATTCTTTCTGGGCTTCCGCTTCCTGTAAGTTAAGTTCTGTGCTGGGCTGTGCTGTGCTGCCAGTGATGAGTCATTGCGTGGCAGGCAGGCAGGGTGTCGCTACTTATTATTACTTACATACCTTACCCATAAGCTTAAGGCCTGCTGATGATGCAATACTACGAGTCCAAGTTCTTTTGATCATTTCTCTTCTTCTCAAACGACAACTTAGGAGGCAAGGTAGGAGTAGGGCCCAGGTGTGTGTGCAAGTTAAGCATCTATGTAGCAGCAACCGACACCCACAAAGTGAATCCTCCTTCGCAATGAAACAGGGAGAGCCAATGAAGGGGGCGAACTGGCTGCTAGTTACAGATGAACCGGTAGAGTTTAAGAAAATAACTGGTTGGAGTTCAAGACTTCAGGAAAATTACCCATCATTCTAGAGGAACCTGGAGAATATACCTCACATCGATAAAGAAAAACTGTAACTGTAAACTTAAGACGTCAACATGTAACTGGTTGGACTTGGAAACATTAGGATTTTGACTTTTTATGCCCAAAATCCTCCCCGAACACTGGGGAGAAACTGACCGCTACTTGCAGATGAACCGTTTGAGTTCGAAACATAACCGGTTGACAGTCAAGGCTTCAGGAAAATTACCCATCGATTTAGAGGAACCTGTGGAATATACCTCCAATTAATGAAGAAAACCCCGAAAGATCACGACATGTAGTTGGTAGGAAAACTTGGAGCGGTAAAATCTTGACTGATTATTCCCAAAAGTTTCCCCGGGCACTGCCCATTCAGACATGAGAAGCTCATTAGCATCAGTTTCTTGACATTTTTACTACCCAGCCTTGCCAGCAGCCAAACAACACCCTACACACACCAAAACCCTGCCATTTGTTGTTGTTGTCGACAATTTTTTACATGTCAAGTCATTGGTTGTCAAACTTATTCTGAGTTTCATCAGGATTACAAATAATGAGCAATGGATCTGGGTGGATCTAGAGTTGACCAACATTGATGTATAAAAAAGCACACACGACAAGCCCTTTTTGTGGCATCACAATGATCATACATTTTGGTCACACTCATCACATTTATTCACGTCTCCAACATACTTGTTCACCGTGTCATTTATTCAATCGTATATGAGTAGCCTCATTCTATATGAAACCAATCTACCCCAGTGCATGGCAAGCTCATTGGTGGTTTTGTGCAGGTGGTACTCGAGATTCGGTCTGCGAATCCAAAGTCACTGATGCGATGCCTACACACACAACACAACAAAACAAAACAAAACAAAGCCCTATCATTTGCCACTTTTCTCTATTTGTCGGTTGTCAAAATAGAGAGCTTCACTAGGTCTACAATAATGTGCGCTCCCCCACCCCCACCATGAACAATGGTGAATGTGGAGATGACCATCCTGAATTTAGAAAAAGCACACACACAAAAGCGCGCCCTTTGGTGTCGCAATGAGAGTCACATTGATCACATCTACTACTTGTTCACCATGCCATTATCCATTTGTCTATGAGTACTCTCTCTCTCTCTCTTTATGTATGAGACCAATGTGCCCCAGTGCAAGCTCATTGGTCGTTTTCTACAAGTGGCACTCGAGATCGAAATTGAAGACTCAAATTTATTGTTGCGATTCCAACAAACCCAATGCATCAAATCCGAACCAAACAAAACCCAATCATTTGTCGCTTTTGTGCATCTCCATGGATCATTGTCAAAATTATTAGTGAGTGAGAGAGAGACGTACGTAAACAAGGGATGCTACACCTTGATCATAGTCATGAGCTCTTATGTGAACTTGAATTGGGTTTACGGAGCAGGGAAGTTTCATGAATACAACTATGTTGTCCCCTGCAAAGAGCAATGGTGAATATGGAGTTGACCATCTCCGATCGAGGAAAATAACAAGTTCTTTGTGTCATTATGAGAATCGTATTGGCCATTTGGTCACGTTTATTCACGCCTACTTATCCACCATATCATTATTCAACTATATATGAGCAAGTAGCATTTTCTATATAAAACTAGTCTTTCCCGATGCAAGCTCATTAGTTGTTTTGTACAAGTGGCACTTCATCTTTACTCTGAAAATCCAACCATGTAAGTCTACTAATGCAATGTATAAAAAACAAAGAAAACAAAAACATATGATTCAATTTGCCCAAAATATTGAATCTCAAGAATACAATTTAGTGGCCCTCAACAATGGCGAATATGGAGTTCATGACCATCTCAAATTCAATGAAACACACCCAAAACTCCTTCATGGCAAAATGGTCATATGGGCCACATTGGTCACATTTATTCACTTGTTCACCATAGCATTTTTCAAATGGTATAATTACCCTACATTGTGTCAAAAGTGTCAAATTGATGACATCGGTCATTTCTTTACATCTACTTGTTCCATAACATTATTCCATTGTCTATAAGCACCCTCTTCTAGGGGGGGGGGGGGGGGGGAACTATACATGTGCAAGCTTGGTGAATTTTTTTGCACGGGCAGCACTCAAAATCTGTTTGAAAAACCAAAAATTAACTTGAAAATAAATAGTGGGTTTGGGGAATCCCAAGGGGAATTGTGCCCCACATATTCTTGGGCCCACAAAAATGTTTCCAAGTTATATGATGGCTTCCATTACTTGACCCCTCTTAACCTTTAAAGGCCAAGAGTGTCAATGTATGACCTATTACAAAATTTCTATGAGCCTCACTGAATCTTTAAATAGTCTATTTTTGGGTTGAATACTTTACTTTCTACATTATCTTATGTCGAGGAGAAAAGTAAAACATACTTATATGTGACATTCATGATCAAAATACCAAGCATTTGTTTGCATTCAAGGACACTCAAGTTGTGTATTTCTTAAGGGGTCGATTCTTCACACCGCCCACGAACTAACATGAGTGCAAGAAGGGGTATTCTTTGAGGTATTAGCGTACATAGGGTACATAAGGGAGAGGTATCATTTGTCTCCACTATGTACATTTGAAAAGGCTACTAATCTTTTTTAAGGTAAGGGTAGATGTACAAAAAGGGGGGACCTAAGGTTTAGAGAGAAAATTGACAATAGATGTGTTAGTTTCATCCACTTCATGTTTTCATTCATTGTTGTCATACAGTCATAGTCCCCAATGACTTGGTTGTTTGTTCTTGTTAGGGTTTGCATTTGGATCCTAGGTTTTTATAAACTAGAGGCTCTTGGAGCTCATATGGGCCTCCTTTAGATTTGCTCTACAAATTGTGGCTAAGTTGTGTGCTCTTGTCTTTGTTTGTTTCATACGACCATTGAGTTACATGCTATGAATGAAAGAAACGTTTAATGACTTTCTCATTGGAAAGTGAAAGTGGAATCTATATGTGATAAAGGCCTATTTGATTCATAATTTATAATGTGTATATGTAGTGAAAGCATTTTATCACATCAACTTGAAAAGCTTAGTATAAATATATGAGTCCATTTTCTAGCATGGACTCATTAGTACGTGTGGAGTCAAAATTTTGGATTTTCTGCTCCAATGAGACAAAAATGTAAAAATAGATTAAAAGAAACTAGACATTTACTTAACATGTGCCAAAATTTAGGCCATAGCCTAGGAGATAGAGAAAGGAAGATTTTGAAAGACTAAGATTTGATAGGAAGGGTTGTAGCTTTAAGAGACATACAAGTGAGATGGAAGAAAAGAGTAGGTGTGTGTGTGTGTGTGTGTGTTTCCTTCTTAAGAGAAATCCATAGGCAATTTTCTTTAACTTTGGCCAAGAGGGCTTACAATGTAGTAAGGATCAAGGATTGATCCTCATTTAAATCAATTTACCCTAGTTGAGAGGACTAGTGGACATGTTCATTTGTAATAAGGAGTGATTGTTTAGGCAATCATCTGCATAAAGGACTTTGTATTGGTTAATAACACTACATGAAAGTAAAGTGATGTTGATTAATCTTAATGGTTGAGATTATGGTTTGTGTGATAGTCAGTAAAAGTTTGTGAGTGGTAGTCTTGAGATAGGAAATTCATTGCTAATCATATCTATGTTATCATGCAAATTGTTTGTGATTCGTTGGAACTTACTCAGTCAATGGTATTTGATTTGATTTGATTTGAGAGATTCGATTTGAGTAAGAATAATCTATTAAGTTGTTAGGGTGAGACTATTGCCTCCTAGGTAATGTGAGTGATTCACATAACCCAAGTATTGTATGCTACCTTGGAAAACTCTATAATTGAGTAATTTGGATAAAAATTAAACGGTGAAAGATTTACTTTGTTGGAGAGAAATTTTAGTCAATAGTCTTTGTTAAGATGAAATTATTATAAGGATAGAGATGTGATGCATGCAATTGATAAACTACTAAGAACTACCAAAGTTGTCAAAGATAGATTATTTCCTACTAAATCAAGTAAGGGAAATTCTTGCTAGCAAATTGATTGTCAAATGAAAGAGATCATGTAATTGAAGAGAACCCATGGAGGACTAAAATGAGCTAGGGAGGATAACTCACAACTAATTGTTTCAGAAGTATACAGAATTAATTACAAGATGTAAGATTGCCTCAAGTATCTAACTTTGAATGATCTCACAAGATTGTGTGAATGATGAGATTAATCCAAGTCCCTCATTAATATCCTAAAAGAGAAGCATTCAATGCTTAGGGACGAGAACTTGAGAAAGACTATTGTCTCAATGTGCTAATACATTTTCAAGAGAACTAATTTCCATTATTTGTCATTGTAGTATAATTGTTGAATATGAGTATTTGTTGCATATGGAACCCTTATAGATAGGAATGAAAATAGTCTTTGGAAGGCAAAGAGGTACCCTGGAGAGACTACAAACTATGGAAGGTTATTGAGAAGTCTAAGAGGCGGAGAGGACAGTACCAAAGTAAGTCATGAAACTAATTAAGTGAATTTGATATGTAGTTTCGAAGTTAATGTAATCCCCTAGGCCATAGTTTGGAGATCTAATAAGTGAGAGGAAATAAAAAATGAATAATAACATTGTTAATTAAATAAAAAGTTAATCAAAGAAGACTGAAAATTCTATAAGATTGACTACACTAGCATTTCAAGATAGACTAAAAGGATTCAATTAACATGAGACTATTGATTGCATCAAAGTGCCCTTGGTTTTGGTAAAGAGACTTGAATGAGATACTTTATGCAAGACTATTGTTGACGGTTGTGCCTATGCTTGAGCATTGTACTTGATTCAATTACAATGAACTCACTACCATACTATTGTCCGGGAAAATAGTGTGAGGTCGAGTGACTGTCACCAAAATGCATGTATTGTGACCAAACAATTTCAAAGTCTTTGTCTCAAGTTGAATGAAGTGTGACTCTAACACCCAAAATAACATGACATACCCCCTCTACTTTTCCTAATAAAACTTATTTAAGACACCTAGATGATACAAGGATTGCCTGGTTTCATTATCATAAGTGTTTCCCTAGTTTATGTCTTATCCAAATTCCTAACTATAGTACATGTACATATGGTTTTCTCTATATTAAACTTCTTCATGGTTACCCACGCACGTCATTAGGTTCCATGAAGTTGAGTCCCCCTCTCGCAGATGTATTTGAACACAAATCTTTATTAACTTCAAGGTATTCAAGTGACTTTCAAATGGCATTGAAAGAATAAGTGGGTCTTAGCTAGGGTACTTTTTGACACAAAATTATCTAAACATAAAAGTACGTAGATCAAAATGCATGCATTTGTGAATGGATCGGCATAAGTTGACAACTTGGGGGGTTAACAATATCCCATATACATATAGAGATAAGACTTATGTAGATGTGTCACATCCTCGGGGAAGATGATTAGATATAGACTAATAAAAACAAGTAAAATCTTCCCTTCCTCCCATCCTTCAGGCTCCATTTTTCTTCCTCCTTCCTTGTAATTCTCTCCTCTTCTCTTCCATCCACTACATTCTTTTAGGTTGTCTCTCATCTTCATGTACATCGTGCTCAAGTAGGCTCTAGTATGGTTCAAAATCAAGACTATATGTTTCACCAAAAGAAGATTTAGACATTCAACTACTAAGTAACACATCAAATTACAACGATGACTAAGTTACCTTGATTGTCCGATGCATCATGTGTCCTTCAATTAAGTTATAATGGTTACGCAAACAACTCTACGTACTTTAGGCAAACACCAAAGTAGCGTTGGCAACAGACACCCTCAAAGTCCTCCTATGGACTTATCCCATGCAGAACAATAAAAACCACACTAAACATGATATTTTGTGTCACTATGCTAACTTTTCAGATGACACTTCTCATGAATAAGTGAAAAAACATGGCCATAGATGATGGATGAGTTCATCCATTGGCCAAAACCCTACCCTTCTCTTGTCAGCAACTTATGATGAAATATTGTCATAGATGATTGAAATCTGGATGAAAAATCACTTGGTAAGTGACAGTAATTGCAACATTGTAAATATATAACCCCCCGAACCATTTACAAGGAATGACAAGTAATGTTGGGTTAAGATCTAGTGTTGTGACACTATACCGCAGTTTGCAACTAGTATTGAGAAAGACAATGAGAATTGGTGACACTAAATAAACTATCATATTTAATGTACCTGCTCATTCTTTTACTCCATATTGAGAATGTTAATTCTCTAGTTACCGAGTTTCATGAATACAATAATCCCCCACCATAGTGGGTATACCACATCCAAACCATCTTTTCACAGAGCCCCATCCTACAGTCTACGAAACTGCTCGGCAATCAAAAAACTGATGGATGAAAAATCAATGTTTGCAAGATGAAGGGGTCGATTGTTCATCCCATTATATGAGAGCATTTGTGTGGGATTTTGAAGGTTCTCAAAGGGTTTTCAAAGTTCCTAATGGAGTTCCCCCGGAGGTTCCCAATAGTCATATACATGTTATAATCTAGTTCACTACGTTTTCACCTTGGCAATGGATGAGTTGACATAGACATCACGAATCCTTAGCCTCTGTTTTAGGGCTTGGGATTCGCGGCGTCTATGTAAACTCGTCCATCGTGAATGAAGGGGCTCTAGTTAAAAATGTCCCCTACAAAGTTGAGGGTTGATCCAATCCAATTCAGCACCACCAGACTAATTCGAGGTCTCACACCCTATTTCCAGAGTCAGTTTGTCCAAGAATAGCCATATATAGGTTACAATCTAATTCACTGCGTTTTCAACTTCACAATGGACGAGTTTATGCAGACATCACGAATCCTTAGCCTCCATTTTAGGGCTTGGGATTTGTGGCGTCTACGTAAACTCGTCCATCGTGAATGAAGGGGTTCTAGTTAAAAATGTCCCCTACAAAGTTGAGGGTTGATTCACTTCAATTCGACACCCCTAGACTAATTCGAGGTCTTAGACCCTATTTCCATAATCAATTTGTCTAAGAACATCCATTTATAGGCTATAATCGAGTTCATTGTGTTTTCCACCTTCGCAATGGATGAGTTTACATAGACACCATGAATCCCTAGCCTCCGTTTGAGGCTCGCATACGTGAGTTAGGCGGGGTGAAAATGAAGTGACACCCATTGCAAGGCAAGGCAAGGGCAAGGCAAGGCAAGGTAAGGTGTGATGTTTCCAAGGGTGGAGGATGGCAGGATGGGCATGTGCTAAAGCCTGCTCACACACTCAGTGCTGCCAACTTTCTCTCATTTCTAGCAGACCTCCTTATCATACTCTCTGCCACCTGCCTCTACTAGTCTACCTTCGAGGCCTTTCTTCTATTGCATCTTCGCCAGCTGCCTCAACATAGTTTCCACCTGGATTCCAACCGGTCTCCACCAATGTAGGACTGACACGTGTAAGATTAAGGAGGGGGAAGTCTATCCTTTTCTGACGAACTGGGTAGAGAGCCCCTCTACGGTACTTATTTTAGTGTATCTTGCTCTGTCAACTCTTCGCTGCTCCCAGGGATTCCTGATCGCTTGTCTCCACTAACTTACTCAGTGTACCCTAGATGGCACGCATGCCTAAACTTCACGAGCTGCCCCAACATCGTTTCCATGTAGATTTCAAAGGGGCTCAACCAATGTAGGACTGACACGTGGAGGATTAAGGAGGGGAGAGATCTATATCCTTTTCTGTGGAGTTGGGTAGAGAGCCCCCTCCCATGGTGCTTATTTTGCTGTATCTTGCTCTGTCAACTCTTTGCTCTGTCCCTGGGATGTCTGATGACTTGTCTCCACTACCGAGTCTACCCTAGAGGGCGCTCATGATTTAATCTCTCCACCAGCTGCCTCATCATAGTTTCCGACCTGTCTAGGCCAATGTAGGATTGACACGTGGCAAATTTATGAATTCTGTGTCGAATGAGCTAGAGACCCCTCTCAGATGGTGCTTATCACATGGTATCTTTTGTTGTGTTTGGCCACTTTCTAGTAGTCCACTGGGATGTCTGACCATGTGCCTCTACTTCCGTGTATACCCTAGAGGGTGCTCCGTTTAAATCTGCCTCAACATAGTGTCCACGTGGATTTCAAGGGTGTCTCAACCAATGCGGGCGTGACACGTGAGAAACAAGGGCGAAACCATCTGCCGAGTTAGCTAGAGAGCCCTCTACGGTACTTGGTTAGTGCACTGTGTTCTCTCAACTTCTTTCAGTGCCCTGGAGTTTCTCATCACCTGCGCCTACTACCGAGTCTACCCTAGAGAGCACTCATATTTAATCTTCACCCAGCTGCCTCAACAGAGCCTCCACGCGGGTTTCAACCGGGTCTCAACCAATGTAGGAGTGACACGTGGCAACGCGAAGAAGGGGGAGCCCCATCCTCTTCTGTCGAATTAGCTAGAGAGCCCTCCCTTTATTGTACTTATGCCTCCTTCCCACCTGCCTTTAGCTAAGAACCGAAGTATTTCCTAAAAACCAGGTAAAGCTCCCTCGGTTATAATGGAGGCATCCGGCTATCCCAATGCACCTACAAGAACTTCCTCCGGAGATTTTTCAAGTAGGTTTTTAATTAAGTAGCTTTCACACATGTTCATTCTTTAACCTACCAAGCAATGACATGTTGAGCAGTTTTGGTCCCATCCCCAAACGCCTAGCTACTCACCTATCTCACCATCGGTTTCTTGTTAATGAAGCTCCTCGCCCCCTCATAGCTAAGACTAAAAAAACCACCAATCACAAGGATAGGAGGCGACACTTTTAGAAGTCCTATATTCTTGCCCCATGTGTTAGGTACCGATGGGAGGGTCGGTCAATGCTTGAGGCTTTTAAAACCTACACTTGTAAACCCTGCCACATCAGTTGCCAACTAGGCTGGGCACTAGAGAACGTCGATGGTGTGAAGGCCGGGTTGTTGGAACTAACTTTCAGTCTTAGCTAAAGTCAGGTGGGAAGGGGGGCATTATTACTGTATGTTGTGGTTCAATCAACTTTCTCACAGTTCCCTGGCGTTTTGGATTGGATAGGTCGATTGTTGAGACGTATGGTTTCCATGATAATTGCCTCAGTCTGGGCGGCCCGCCCCAGCCAGCTTTTCCCCAGCGGTTTTGGTTAGAGATTCAGCCACTCACAAAACCTGGCTAAGCTATCATCGGCTCTCCAGATTGCTGGATTGCCTGCACCCAAAAACCCATGGCCACCACTGGCTGGCTGGCTGGGTTTAAGTTAGGTGGGTGGGTGGGTGGGTGGGTGGGTGGGTGGGTAGTGTGTACGAAGTTGAGTCAACTACACAACATTCGTGTCGTATGACTAGTGTGGACTACACTAAGCTCCCAGGACGACCCTCACTTAGTGGGGGGTCACGAACAGGAGTCTGGAGAGAGCTCTCAAGGTTGCTGGATCGCCTGCAACCATAATAATTTGCCATCACTAGGTAGTGTGTACGAGCTCGAGTTAGCTACACACTATGTCTAGAGTGTCCAACTAGTGTGGACTACACTAAGCTTGTGGGACGGCCCCTCATGTAGTTTGTGCCTTCATCGCAATTAGTTGGGGTCATGGGAGTGTGGACTCTGAGGAGAGCTCTTGAGGTTGCTGAACCCAACTTCCGAAGCAACCCGTTTCTGGTTGATGGATGGTTTCTTCACTACGTTAGCTCCACTGAACTCATCCATCCACAATCAAATAATTGTTAAACATCAAGCCAACATGGATATTTTTGTGTAGACACATGGAGCCATGCAAAATCTGTAGATGGTTAGAATGTGTAAAAATATGTCACAGTGGGAAGTGCTTGTATTTCTGTTGTGTTAGTCTCCCTTGGATAATTTATTATGAATTTCAGTTAGTTGGGTTCAAGAAGAGAGAGTTGGGTTTTTCTTGACCGGGTCTATGCTTACTGTCAAGCTTAGTCCGCTCATAAAACATCCTCTAATTTAGAGGCCAAACCATTCCTTTACATATCAATGTACCTCATGAAACCCGGGAGGGTGGGTGGGATCAAACATCTTGACCATACTTTTGCATACCTATCCTCTTACTATAGTCATTGTCACCTCTTTGTATGTATCTAAGAAGGTTTGAAAACTTTTAAGTAGTCTACACTGCTAAAGCTATATCCTCTATACCACTGGATTAGAAAAATGCATTACATATCCATAGTTTACCAAATCAAGTTCATAAAAGGTATAAGACACGCTCATAAATACTTCAAAGATTTGTCATCAGCCAAAATATGTTATGCATTCCTTAAATCCACAGAATACATAAGCATAAGCATAATCATAATCATAATGCACATACTATTCTTGATCAAAGATGAAATACAAAACCTATGTATGCCGTCAAATTTGTGAAGGGTCTGCCTCACCTGTGCCCATGCCACCAACCAAGTCCAAAGAGAGGATTAGTAACGTACACAAGGTGAATAACAACAGAAACCCAATTGTTATCTATGTCACACAATAATGTACCGCATAAACATACATTTTGTATCACTGAATACACATACTTCCATAGAGTATTCTACATGTTCCTTAGTCATTTGAACCTTGCGCAATCGGAAAAGAAGGGGCAAGCTACATACCCCGCCCACTAAACTTAGCTTGCACAACTTTCACTAATCCCATAAGTTACTTAGGGTAAACTATCACTACGGTTTATCCTACGAAAGGAGGTTCTCATGGCCTCACTTACTAAATATAAGTTTAGTTAGCCATTCGTGGCCATTGATGTGGATGTCATAATCTATGGTTAATATTGGTTAGGTAACACTAACTAAACCCTAAAGTGTTTTTAACACTGGGTTACATAAAGTTACCAAGTTGGGTTCATTTATAAGCAAGGAAAAAACAAGGTAGAGAGAGAGAGAGAGAGCACTCTCAAGATCGTTGACTTATTTGCAACTGTGGCCATCACTAGGTAGTGTGTACATCCTTTTTAAAATCCATGCTAATCTACTGTTCATTTTGTTATGTGTGTCTATTGTGGGCAGTTCCAACTCCATAAACAATTTTGATATTTGGATTGAAGCATGTTTTGTTTCATCCTAGATACAAAATTTTGTAATGAAGTTTAATTGAAGATTTTATTTCTCTTTATATGATCACATAGCCCTTCCCAACTATGTAAAGGAATGAATTTAGAACGATGTCTATATTTTGACCACATAATCCAATATTATTGTGACACATAGTTTTTGGTGTCTATTGTTAAGTTCGAGCTTTGCCATGCATCACTTAAACATAGATGTCAGGTTATACAAGTTGTGTACATGCCTCACCTAGTTTAGAATTTAAACTTTTACTTATTTATGGGTTTGAAACCTTGTTTTATACATTGTCTTGTGTCAAGGAGAAAATAAAGTATATTCTCATACTTGACATCAATGATCAATACCGGTATACTACATGTGTTGTTGCATCCACATGCACCCATGTTGCATATTTGAACTTAATCTCTAAGGACATCACAGTTTTCAACCAATTCAAAAAGCGCACTTGAAGAACAAGTTCATTTAAGATAGGATCGTTTTTGACACAATTAACTAAAAATAAAAGTACATAACTCAAATACATGTTTATGTGCTTGGAGAGACCCAATTTGAACCTCTTGGACGCTCAAGGATTAAGAAGAGTGACCACATAAGGCCCATATATGGACCGTTTCGCACACAAGACTGAAGGCTTGTTACCATTGCATTTTAAGATCTATCTTTGGTCGAAATTGTTGAGACCACCCAAGTTCACTTCATACTAGAAGGTGAAGGCCTAAGGACGCAAAGAATGAATCATGAATAAAAAAAATCTACATGGATTTCTACATGGCAGGTTATGGACAATGTTTCATATCATGTCCATATTTGTGTCAAGCCCACCTGCAAGAGATAAGTTTGACGCAAATTATGACAGACCATGTCCATTAAACAATTGTAAAGTCATGGTAACTCATGGTATGGCCTTTGAATGAGAACCAAAGGCCCTCAAAATTATATGGTCACGACCCTTCACTTGCAAGCGACGTGGCCATATAAAAGTTACCTTAAGTTAGTTGGGGTCATGAGCATGGACTCTTGGGGGGGGGGGGGGGGGGGAGGCACTCGAGATTGCTGGATAGCCTGCAACCACGGCCATCGCTAGCTAGTGTGTACGAGATTGAGTCAACTACACAAAACCGTCCAACTAGTGTGGACTACACTAAATCTCAAGATGACCTCGAAATGTGTGCTAAATCTCAATTAGTTGGGGTCACGGACAACGTGCAACTGTGGTGGCACGCACCTTGAGATGGGCTTCCATATGAGGTGTATGTATTGTGGATTGTGACGTAACTCCTAAATTTTTTTCGGGGGCTCAAAACGGTAGTAAGGTAGATGTGCCCTAAATGGTTACTTTTTCCGACTAGCCCACTTCCTTTGGGATATGAAACACGTGTTAAGTATGAGGTTGTAAGTGAATCCGCATCGAGGCCATAGCCACTTCTCTCATGATTTTTGGAGCTCACGACTCAATATTGTCCTTATTATCATACTCAAGAGATTTTTGTGCTCATTAAATGGTCATATACAGTACTTCCTTCTCTCCAACTATATTGAGTATTAAGTTTGGAATCGTATTTTGAGCATGTGTTCCGGTCTCTTGTAAACGCATGTCTTTTTGGTAAACCAGTTCTTGGTATCCCACCTAACCATATACCACTCAAATATAAAGTGTCTAATAAAGATCACTAATTGAATTAGGCACGTCTACCCTAAGCCTTCCCGTGGATTTTACATGGTATTGGGATGAAGTACGTACACTTGTTGTATGAGTCTCCTTCATCTAAACATATTATTGCCTCCAATTTTGAGCTCTCATACATGTCCTAAATTCTTAGAATGAAGGCTATATTTACGCTTGTAGAGACCCCTCTACATGAACACACATGTAATTTTTACCATGAGTTTTACGTACGAATACAATTTAGAAGTTTAGGATGCAAAATGAGAGGACGCATGGGATGGTTTAAAAAGTACAAGATAGTCAAGTCTCAACTATGTACAATCATGAGATGGAAGCATTTCGGGGTTTATGGATGACTAATATTGTCTTAGTGGTAGTCAATTTGTTGATACAAACTAGGGAAATCGTGACATAGATGGATTTAAGATCAAAAGTGAAGCCTAAGTAAAGCCCCTTAGTTTAGGTAGTGTGCATAACATACCATATTGAACTATATTTAGTGTGAACCATGATAATGTCTAATATCACTCTAATGCCTCAATTTGGTCGGTGGTTGTAAAACCAAGTTTTATACTTCACAATTGGTGAGTGACCTTGAAATCTTCCAATGAAGGTACTTGTGAGGGTGGTGGGGGCTTCTTTGGTCGCGATCCTACTAGCCAAGTGAATTTGCCTTTACTATATTTTTATAATATGTTGGATGGGAACATCCGTTTCCAAACCATCACTTTCTCTACTTCAGAAGAAGGTGGATAGGGAGTAACTTTAGCGATGACATTGGAATGGTGTACACTATTTATGGTGTTAAGTGTCATGTACACTATTTGCAAAGGGTCTAAAGTAGATGTCTAGAGGTCTGAAAGTGTCACATTTGCTAATTGCCAATATAATACTATTTGTCAACTTAAGTAACTTGTTTGAGTGAAAAATTGTCTACATAATGACATTTGATGTAGCAGGTTGGGATACTTGAGATGACGATTTTACATTTTAGTATGCAAGGGGAAGATATCATTAAGAATACTAATGATTTGTGTCATGTGTTTACATTTTAGTATGCAAGATGAAGATGTTCTAGAACATACTAACGCCAAGTGTCATTTGTGTAGACTTTTAGACAACTTGTAGACCATTGTGTAACGTACTGAGGCCTTAAAGCAACACTTTCAAGAGGAGAAAAAATGAACTATGGCACGTTAAATAGCTTGGAAAAAATTCCCAAAAATTCTATAGATTACAAAATCTACACAAAGCCTACAATTTTTTTGTTCCCAAAGAATAATAAATTCATATGCAACCTACATAAATTTGCAAAGTTGTTATACAAAATGAGCCTTTAACTCTCCATTTTGGGGGGTGGGGGGTCCATTGATGTTGGATGCTAGGTGAGAATCACCACAAAATCATCCTTATTGCGGATGAAGATTGTTTATTAAATGAAGGTGATGGCCCCCCTTTTGTACCGTTCTTGCACCCACCTCATTCAGCGGGATAGACCCCTTATTAGCCATTGGGGCTGGCCAAAGTTGGGGCTCTTCTAAAAAGCGTTCTTCCTTCCTTACACTGCTATTATGAATAGCCAAAGTGGTGCTATTTTATACTTGATGTTGCATATGATTAATTGTTTTTCACAATGACTTACTCGATGACACCATTGCACTCGCTTGTTGACAACTTAAGAATTTAAAATACGTGCTACCAAAAGGAAGGTGTTACTTTAAGCCCTCAGTACCTTAACTTAGGCATACACCTCATAACATTATTGAACATACTCATGCCGATATATTAGTAAGGCACTCGAACGCCAAGTGTCGTGAGGTGACACTAATGACGAAGTTGTTGATTTATAATGTAATGCCTCAAAATAGGGTAAGCGACACTATTACGCATGTAACACTAATTACCATAAATGGTGTAGTGAGGAAGGAGGAAATGTACGAGCCTTGATATAGCAAAACATGGAGTTCCATCCAGGCCGACTCCAAGGCAAATTCATCTTATGATTATGTGATGATGTTAAAGGCATTTCTCAACATTTTGTCGACAAATGTCCAAGTACTTTATGGGCACCATTCTTGCACCACGAGATGAGATTTTAATTGTTGAAATTGTTAACAAGTGGATGATAGGAAACATATAACTTGAATCCATTGTAATGTATAAGATGTTAAGCCTTTTTGTGATGCATGACCTTCCCAAAGATGCATCCGAGTTCCCAAGGCTATATTGTTGACTGAAAACTCTTTTCAATGTGCGCATCAGTGCCTGAGAAAGTTTTTGGGCAGAGTCAGTCAAGATCCTAGTGATTGTAAATCCAGCCGGTTGCATGTTGACACCTTCCGGTTTTGCTTCATTCATTTGAGGTATATTCCTTCCATAGATTCCTCTAAAATGATCGGTAATGTTCTGAAGTTTTGATGAACTTCAACTGGTTATTTCTGAAACTCAACCGGTTCATCTGTAACTAACCGCCAGTTCTCCCTGGACAGTGGTGCGCATGCTTTTACCTTTGGTATGACAACGTGATAATAACAAAAAGCTCCCTTCCCCAAAAATCAATCAATGAAACAACGAATGAATGAATAAATTAACAATAAAGCCAACACAAAGGTGTGGCGTGATGAAGAGCCTCTTCACCTGTACAACTGTAAACACCCATTGATCTAATTGCAGATTGTATGAAAAGTTCTTTTACTTTTCACTTGGCATTTTCTTGGGATCATTTATAGTCTGTATATTGTTTATTATTATTATTCTGATGTGAACAATAAACAATCTCGTGTCCAAAAGTGCCAAGATGAGGTGTCTAAATTCTCACATGAAGTTTGTACTCACAATCACACCATCTTCCAAGGTACACCACCCAAAGGACGGCATTAAGAGCGTAGCATGTGGCCGCGAGGTACATATATTGGGTGGTCACATGACTAATTAATTTTTGTACTTGCAATGACTTTCTTATCGCATTATGCGGAACCAACAGTACTAGCTAGGTATGCTCGACGTACAATACTACAATCGACTTACGAATCCTTCCAAACATTAATGAAAGAACCATCCAAGATTTTATAGCTGTAAATGGACATAAATAACTAAATACCCATAAGCTCACCATACGTTATTTATTAGGCATCCTTGTACGATGTCTCTCTGTGAAAGTCTTTTTCAAAGCATCACATTAAGAATTGCAATGTACATAATTTAGTTTAGCTGGTGGAGTGAAACATGAAGTTAATATCGATGATCATTATTGACACAATTATCAAAGAGCCTGAAGCATTCACTAGAGCCAAGTCATATCTTCAAGCAAAATTTGCATTGAAGGCCATTACAATTTGAAATCTTGGAAGCGATGTTTGATTATTGTAACATAATGCAAATTAAGGCAAAATGCATTGAATACCCTTGGATACATTTAATGGTGGCAATAATAATTGACCTCAGTTTAACAAGTTTGTCACATCACCAAAATTTGCTACTTATTGTTAAATCCACTGAAAAGAGATTCCTTGTGGCAGAACAAATTTGATGAATATGTGAGTTTCTTACAAGTACAAAATTTACAACCTTCACATGCTAGTCATTACACACCTTCACTTGACTACTGCACTACTTATAGTGCACCATTGCCAATAGTTGATTGTGTTGGACTTGACTCTATGGGTTTGGATGGCATGACAGATAATTAATAAATAAATAAAACCCACAGAATTGCTTGATGCTTTGGCTAGTCATTAATGATTCTTCTTCAAGTTTTGTGCCACATGGCAGGCTTACATTGTTGGAAGCCACTCAAATCACACGTGGATTTACAGTTCACCATCCACAAAAATGAACCTTACACAACAGTCTAATATGCATCTTTCAATATAACTTAGTTTTAATGGTCATGATTGTCCAAGGAATGTGCACATGACCTAATAGGTCCCTACCCCAATTCTCCTAACCTTATCCCAACTACCATACTCCTCAATTTATCACAGCAGTAATGGAGTCAAGGTACAAGGTACTTCAAAATTCGTTCTGTTATTCAGACACAGCAGAAGAGGCATTCAACAACGTACGAGGTTTGATAAGTTTTTCGAGTGATGACTGCAGAGGTGCCCACATTGATCATCGATTTGGTGAAACCTGAGACGCATTTGTCTGTGCTGAACAATGATCTGTTTGCCCCACAGGTTTGGGCTAGTCCCTCTTGACAATGATCGGCCTATGGAGAATGTACATCAAATACCAACATTTTAAGTGCTTTAAACTTCTTGTCTGAATTTGCCAGCATTGAATGAAAAAAATCAGAGAAACTGCAAACAAAGAGTGATCAACACATTAACCTCGAAAAGTAATCCTGAACTTTTACATAGAAATCTAGTAACTTGAAATTTGACCACATTATCTTTTAAGAGTTTTGGACTGTTTCCTTGCAAGGAACCGTGCTCGAGCTGCGTCTACTTCGACTTGCCGGGCACCTGTCTCATCAGGTAAAGGCATGACTGCAACAGCGGTTTTTGTTTCCGACTCTTTGATTGCCACATCATCTTTGGAAGGGTCATGGCCACTGTGAATACCAAAGCACCAGTCAGTAATGCAAGGAGAACACAACAACAAACATATATAATAAGCAGGGCCAACTGAGGCAATATTATGAATTACCTTTAATGGAATAGTGAATTCCCATATACTTCGTATGAGCATGATTAGCTTACCTGAGGCTTCGAATATCAACGTTCTGTAGCTTTTCTAAGGAAGGAACCACCCAGGAATTCTCGACAGCACAAATGTGACGAAGGTACGGACGAGGGGTGGCCACAAGCTCATGATAAAGCACCCACTCTGGATACAGACCATCTTCATCTACCTTCAGTGGACAGGTTGCTGGATGTAGCTGAAAAAAATAACATCATATTTATATATCAGTGGTGTTGTCCAAGCTTTAGCCTTCAACTCATTAAAAATTTTAAAAAAGAAAAAACACTTTTTCATGACACAGAAAACACTTGCATTGATTCCATCTATGGTAACTACACCTATACTTGTCATTTTAAGCAAATGAACACAGGTGTTATTTTAGATTATCTTAATTTTTGTTGGGTCTTGTTGGTAATTATGAGAGGACTTCAACACATCTTAGGCATGTAAATTCTGGACAATGTACGAATGGATTATGAATTTTTGAAATGTTGATTATGGGTGTCTCCAAATCCATGTTCAAACCATACTCATGTTAGGTTCACTTAAACACACCTAGACCAAAGGTGTGATACAAAAAGTATGTGAGTTTAGAAAGGAAAACCTGCACCAGCTGAGATTTATGACTGATGATATGGTAGCCATTGTGTTTAGTCATACGATGTGCCAGCTTGTTTGCATATCCTTGACATAATGCTTTTCTCAACGACCGTGCACTACCAATTCTCTCCTTCATTTGATAATTGTCATTGTCTTCTCCACCACCTGAACAAAAAGCACCATCTCAAAGATGATTATCTTCATACACCATTAATGAATCGCTCAGTAACTGCAAGAAAAAGAAAGCACATGTTCAGAAACAGGCACAGTTTAGTGCATTGCAAGTTTCAACAGTTCTCTTCTACAACCTTCCTACTAAAATCTTGGACACGCCGACTTTACTTAATTAGCATTCAGACCAGAAAGACGGGATCCACTGCTATTTCCAGACTTCAGAAAATTTGATATTGATGCAAATCAGAGATATAAAAGAAATAGGATAGATCCATCAAAATGAACAGCCCAAACGCCAGAGAGTGCAATAAAACATATACCAGAGTTCTTTCTCATCATGATGAGAGCAAGTTGACGTCGCACATCCTTAGCAAATCTCATGGATCTGACCTGAAATAAGCCACCCACTGCTTTCAATTTCTTCGCAGTGTGAAGAAATTGAGGATCTAAGATACCTACAATCCAAAGAAATTATCCCAAACAAATGAAGCTGAAAGTGGGTGTATCATGGAAGCAATCATTGACATGCAATGCAGAGGCTAACAATAGGTTAAGGATCCACGTACAAAATACATAGCTTAATACCAATTGCAGTGACCATTCACCGCACACACAAGACGATAAGAAACTAACCTGTAAGCCATTAGCCTTGCACCATTCAATGTCAAAATGATTCTTCTGCCATAGATCATAAATTTGCAAGTACTGAACATGATCCCCATACTTATTGCCATCGGGGAGATGATGCTCCTCCCTCCCCCTTTTCCTATCTTGCCCTTTCCTGAAAATCACAAGCATGAAGTCTCATATGATGAGATCTCACAGGCATCGAGAGAGATTATATGGAGTCCATTTAGGACTTAACATAATCTGATGCAACTTTAACAGATGACAGACATGGAATGCAGTATGCTAAAAACCCTCAGTGAATTGTGTCTTATAGCTGATCAATTCCTCAATCCTTAAATTACAAGTTGTATTGTTTAGAAAACATATAAAAAGTCAAGCCTTGCTATTGAAGCTAGTGCTACTTGGTCATGTCATAAAGGGAGGTTGCAAAGACCTTTGTGCTTGGAAAAAAATGGTTTCACAGGAGAGCATAGCAGCCACAGTCAGCGCCTGTGGAAGGCATCCGAGATCTTGAGCAGCCAATAAAGTCCTCCCAAGTGCTGGTTCCAATGGCAGCTCTGTCAAAACCAGGCACAACAACATTACAACTTGGGATTCAACATCACCCTAACCAGTAAATTGAAAGTACCATGATTTTTGTCCGTAACATACCTGCAACACGCTTTCCTAGTGCAGTGATTTTCCCATCCAAGCCAATCGCGTCAATAACAAAAAGCTGGCGGAGGGCATCTTCCAATGACTCCCCTGCAGCAATAAAGGATGTCCTCAGGAGATCATCACAACTGTGTGCAAACATGTGAAGTTTGTCCCACAAAGAAGTCTAAAGAAGAGGTGGCCACATTGTGTGACACTCAAAAAATGAATTTTTCCCTTTCTGACAATGCTCCAAATGAAGTGCAGGTCATGAGTAGAGATTCTGTACACTGCAAATCTCTTGTATTTTCACTAGTAAAAGCCTTTATATTCATGAAATTTAGCCAAAAGTCATCCAAGATTGGATATACAAGAGATCAATCTAAAATGAGGCCACTTGGAGCATGTACAAAGAGACGGACAAAAAGATGATGACAACATACTTGACGGCGGATCTATGAAGTCAAAGTGAAGTATGTCCAGATTGGGGAGGTCAAGAAACTTGAGGTGAAGCACAGCGCCTGTGAGGGATGAACGTTGAATTTCCGGAACTGTGGTAGGCAGAAGCTCATGTTCGTATGTTGCAAGTGAATAGAGGCGGTAGCACTTGCCTGGACGAGTCCGTCCAGCCCTTCCTGCTCTCTGAGTAGCCTGCACCCTATGAGGCTAATACACATGAATACCAAGGGAAAGATCACCAATTCAAATAAAACTAAAATGCAATTTTGGATCTTGCAGAAGGAAAATGTCCAGAGGGAACGATCAGGTTGAAGCACTGAACAAAGCTCTTCTCAAGGAACCACAAATTTTGCACATCAAGCAAAGCCTAAATGGAGATAATCAGCTTTCTGGACTATCAGCTTCAATTTGAGGTTTTGGACGCAGATGCATACCTGCTAATTGGTACAACAGAGAGTGAGTCCATGCCAGTTGCTGGGTCGTAATGCCGTTGCTTCACATACCCAGGATCAATAACATATCTGTTGACAGACACTTGCACTGTCATTTTTAACAGCTACTATCTGTAGTAATTGTGAACGATTGAAGGTGCCTATTTCCACAACGATCGGCGTTGACTTAACACAAAATGGACTGAAACATACAAAACATAATCAAGTGCTAAAACCTTCAATTGATTCCTATTTCTTGTAGAGTCCTGTGGAAGTGGTGAAACATACACAACACCATCCACAGTGAGGGAGGTCTCTGCCAAGTTGGTTGCTACAATGATGCGCCTGCAGTCAGGTGGAGCTGGAAGAAAAACACGGGCCTGCATCAATCTACCCCACATAAATATCCATGAGAAAGCTAATAATTATTATAACAGATTCTATTTATGTGCAGAACTAAGTATACGGCCTCCCATGATACTTTTAAGAACAAAGTTACAATTCCAGTTTAAAGCTGACCAATTGACAATGATGGATCAAATTACCAGAAACGGTGCAGAATTATTTAGAGCTGCATATATCATAAAATCGGGAGTATGAAGATAGCAATACTATTGCCCAGGAAGAATACTAGATGGATGGTATTGTCACATGCCTGAAGCTCAGGAGGTAGGGATGCATAAAGAGGAAGGATGATAACATCAAGGCAGGAACCCTCCTCCATTGTCTTCACCTTCTCTTCAAGCATTTTTTGAGCCTTGTCAATCTCATCCTGTGAGCATAACCACCACAGTGCCATGAAATAAGATGAAGGAACTTAAGCCCAGATTGATCCTGGAAAATAGGTAAAAAAATGGATAAATCACAACATATACCTGTGGCCAACAAGTGGATATAGGAAAGTCAGACGAATGACGACAGCCATAATAGCTAAAGTTTGAGAGCTTATTGAGAGACAAATCAAGCCTATGGAGCAAGCCTGTCGAGCTCGTGCTTATCCTTCTAGTATCAATACAGCCTTGGGAAAATACAAAAGGTAAGACAACACAAACCTGGCCTGTCATAAAGAGGAGGATGTCCCCAGGAGGATTATTTACATGAATATCTGCACCAAGTTCAGCAAAAGGATTATATATTAATTTGGCTTGCTAAACCTTGTCCCCTATGTGACACAACTACTTCCTTGGTGCCAAACAGAACAGATGCCAACAACTTGTTTGCACACAATCTAGACTAATTACAGTGGCAGATTGTAATATCTGCAACATTTTTGTTCACAATACTTGACCAGCATCATCAATTACTGGCGCCAAGAAGATCATGAATCCAAATGGTCATGACAATGTTACCACTTGATCATGCAGTGCTAAGGTAAGTGGGTCTAACAGGGACAATTTAAGCTCTGCACCCACTTCTCCTGGGATATTAAGCCCGCAAATAGTATGAAATGAATAGCAAATCCAAATCAAGGCCGTAGCCATTTTTCTCATGATTTTTGAAGCTCATACAAACCTCTTATGCACTATCAAAGTGAAGATCCTCGTTCTTCCTGAATGAATACAGGTCCCCCCAACTATGTTCACTATTGAACCTAGAAATATTAACAAATTTTGAACAAACAGTCCAATCTCTTTTCTATGCATGTCTTAATGGTGTCTGTTCTTAGATACACACCTAAGCGAACACCACTCAAATATAGGTGTCCAATTATGATAACCAAATTAGACCAACTTATCTTGAAGGAATCAATTCTGAAACATGAACTTGAGCCAAGACAACAGGAGGATTGGGTGCACTCACCCATGGCTGTCTGAACAGAGGATTCTAGATAACTTTGGGGTGGCTCTTCGCTGTAGAGAAGCTGTACAGGATACAACTTTCCTGGTACATTGACAACTGGGCAATTTGAAAAATACTTTGAAAACTTCTGCCCATCAAGGGTTGCTGACGTTATGACCACCTTTAACTCAGGGTCCCGGTTGGCAGCCACGCGCTTCAACAACCCTAGTAATATGTCCCTGCCCAAGAGAGAAGAGAAATCAACAATGAGAGGGATTAATATTTTAAGGTTGTATATGCCATTACTTGCTGTAGAAGATGACTCAATACAGCAATTTGTTGACCTGCCATGTAATCCAGAAAGCTAAAACAACAACTTGAATGTTGAAGGTAAAAAATCCATCTCTAGGATACAGGATTCTGCTATCTCTAAACAAGCAAAAGAGTTTGGGTGGAAGCAGGAGTCATACGTGTTAAGACTACGTTCATGGGCTTCGTCAAGAATAAGTACTGAATATTGTCGAAACTCAGAATCAAATAAGCATTCACGGAGTAAACAACCATCTGTCAGGTACCTGCATTATACCATTCCCAAATCAATTTCAGTGCTGTCACCACACACCACACTTCTAAAAAATCTGACCACTGGAATGCATTACAATTGTGATCAATATTACTTCTATTGTGGTATACACCTATGTGTAACTCAAATTTTGACTCAAATGTTGACTCAAGTGTGATGCACCCCAAACACTCACATGAAATACGAGACTTGGAGAAAGCACCAAGTTTCACAAAGTAAGAGGCTACATCACGCACTTTATGTACGTATTTTTGGATGTCCGATCCTCAAATCTAATGGAATAGCCAACTTCATCACCAAGTTGAACACCCATTTCATAAGCTACTCGGCTGCACCACAAATCACATACCAACAAAGACATACAGAAATCAGTCAAAGTTAATCACTTGTCCTACTACCTGATTAAAAAAGCTTGAATCTCTCTGGAGACGTTCTATTATACCACCACACAACCATGAGATTGCAGTATCAAACGCATTTCTACATACATGTTATCCAGTATTAAAATATACTGAAATGTCAAACATGAAAGGTAACTAAGGATGTGCAACATTATGAATAAGCCCTAAACCAACAGCATTGCATTACAGAAGAAGCTGATGAGGATATATTAATATCATACCGAGCAACAGTAACTGCTGCCACTCGTCGAGGCTGAGTTACACCAATAACACCACTTTTGGTGTATCCTGCCCTGTGCAAAATCTGTGCAAGCTGTGTTGTTTTCCTGGGACATGACATCCATGGCTTAAGATAAACGTTCCTTGCAGAATTTCATGTTGCCATAACAAGTTGCAGCACAGTACTGACCTACATGTCTTTACTGGAGCACTTTGATCAGTGGTTCATAAATACTCTGAGGCAAGAAACACATTCAGAACTTAGATTAAATTCAACGTGTAGGTTGTATTTCTGATTTGAATGTGTTCCATACAATCCCAGCTTTATCCTCTTTCATGCTTTCCATTGACTAAAGGAGAAATAGTGCAGACCTTTTATGATCCAACAACAGCCTAAAAGTGAATTCACAAATGATATAGAGTCACTCATATTTTTTCCTTAATTCAATGTGGACTAGAAGTAAGAGGAGGTATGTTGATGGTCGTCAGCTTGAGTTTTTCTGACTATCAACTACCACAAATCACAAAAATCCAGAAATTAGAATGCACTCAGTTTCTAGGTTGCATTTCTGAAGTCAAAGTGTTCCATACTATCCCACGTTCATCCTCTGTCATTCTTTCCATATGTCCCAGACTTGTGATGATCCTTCAAGAGCCTTAGAATGAATTTTCGACTGACATGGACTCACTTATAATTTTTTTCTTAGTTCAATCTGTAGGCTTTATTTCTGATGTCAAAGTGCTCCATACTACCCCAACTTCATCTTCTTTCATGCTTTTCCATAGAAATATCCCAGACTTGTGATGATCGTCCAAGATCCTTCGAGTGAATTTTTGAATGATTTGATAGTTCTTGCATTAATTCAATATGCACTACAAGTGAGGGGAGGCATGTTGATGAACACAGCTTGAGTTTTGAGTATCAACAACCACAAACTACAAACGTGCTTGTAAATTCTTTAGGGTTTAAGGTTTAGGGTTTAATGTCTCACCCAGAGCCTGTCTCCCCGATGATGACCACGACTCTGTTTTTGGCCACCGCCTCCACAATCTGATCCTCGTACTGGTTAATTGGCAGAAGCTTACGGGCCTCCATGTTGTAAGCACTCGAACTTTGTCTTCAAATTCAATGCGCACAAGACATGCTACACATGGATACCTGCAAAATATGCAAAACAGAGTCCCATGCATTCATGAATAGAACTCCCCAAAACCCCGGCAAATACATTTCAATGTGGCCATGCCATTTTCAGCGATGTAAGTATGCCTTCCAGATGGATATTACCATCTCCAGAACACAATGTCAAAGAAATTGTATCTACATTGCAGTTTTACTTTATTCAAAGAGGAGTCTCCGAAGCTTACCTTGGATTCTCTCAGAGTCTATAAAGCTTTAATTTTCGAAGATCGGCGATACTTACCGTCAATCCTGCGCAATTCAACATCAAGCCCTCGCAAGCATCACCCCTTCCAGAAAATTTTAGACCCAGAGGTGCTCAATCATGAGGATTACTGCTCCGGATGATGTTCCAAATTTAAGCAAAAATTGAGGTTGACAAGACGAAATTGAAATGTGTAAATTCCAGGCATCAAAATTTGGGGAGCTCTCTCCGAATCATCCACCAAAACCCTAAATCCTAAAACCATGTCAATTTCATAGCATGCAGAGTCTGAAAGTATGCCAAACTACTTACGTTTCTCCTGGTAGAGGGTCCTCTATTTCATCTTGACTACACTAAACATGAGATTTAGTGTGGCCCATACTATTTGTCATTGACCCACACTAATTGTCTTGCAAAAATTGGGTGACAATTAACAACTAAAGAGGGTGTCACATAACACTTGGTGCTACATGACAATCACAAAGGCCACTCTAATTAACCTAACATGACACACCAATTTGCATGCCACAATAAATCATATGTTTTAGTGTAGTGCCATAATATAGTTGTTGTGGGGATCCTAGCCAATCTTGATCACATGACAACACTAGAAGAGAAACTCCACTAATTTCTTTTTTGTATTGTGGGCTATAATACTTCTCTACAACCCATGTTAAATTCCAACCCACTTCAATGTTGTAGGTTAGAGTTAGTGTGAGTCACATTATTTGTTTTTTTGTGAGAATTTTGATGTGGGCAAGTGTGGGTGACTGTTTTATTTTACAGTCCTACTTTTGTCCTTGAGCTAAAACTCAATTACTCATTATAATCCACGATGCATCATACCAAAAGACTTACAAGAAGACATGGGGTCTTGGGCCCACGTTATTTCCACCCCAATTTAAGCAATTAGAGTGACCCACGTTTTATCTTCACCCACGCTAGTAGGATGATTTAGTGTAAATAAATTGTAATTTGGTCAAAGTAGGTAGAATGCCCTCTACAATATTGGTTACACTAAACATAAGATTCAATATTACCTTTGAAATGGTGTGCAATGTTAATTGAAGTGGCCATTGTGATTTATCATGTACCACTAAAGTGTCATGTGAATTTATTCTAAACCACTCTCTAGTTACCACCTAGTTACCACACTGTATTGAAAGTGTGAAGGGCATGCCTCACCTGCGCCCATGCAACCAACCAACAAACATTTGAGGTTTAGTTACGTACACGAGGTTAATAACAGCAGGACCCAGTTGTTATCCATGTCGCACACATTTAAACTACATCAAATTCATTGTAGTATTTCAAATTACAACACTCATTGCATAATGACATATGGGTGTTCAAACCTGTTTCTTGGCCATGATTGGGTTTCTCCAAGTAGAATACTCCTCTTGATGACTAGCCCTATTTTCTCTCACTTTTAACATGTACGGAATATCTACTACTCTAGTGAGTATACACAGAGCCAACCCCACCTCACACTTGCATGAATGGTAAAAAAAAGGAAGCTCCCCCTAGGGTTAGGGGTTTATATTGGAGTTCTTAACTATGGTAAGCTTTTTAAACCCTGTTTTTACCATGGGTTAGAGACGTGGGTCACAACTCTAACTATGGTTATTTTGCTCCATTTATCTACATCCTTGTTACCTTTCATCATGGTAAGTATGACCACTTTCCATGCATGTACATTTAGGATTTCCTGAGCATATAGTCGATTATTTATAAAGAAGACAATTGCTAGGTAAATTAATGTAAGAGTTTACCATCAAATGTTTTAATGACATGGCATTGAGAGCTGACTTTTCAAAACGAAGTTTCGAACTTCCTCTTTTCAGAGGCCAAATCCTTCAAACTCTTCCTCATTGCAATACAAGGGTGGGTGGATGGGATTGTCTACAAGACTCTTGCATAATCCTTCATATCTACCCATATTCTAACATAACTTTACTTTGCATAAGAGAGTTACACATAACTATGCATAGTAGTATGTATGATATCACATAAGTATGTTATGTATTGAACTAGAATGCCATGTATAACCACATCCTCTATCTCCATACTTTGCAAACCTAAGGTGTCCACTACCATATGTGAAATTTCTGACTATCCCATGCTTTGGAGTTTAATCATTTACCTCCTTGCTCCAATACAAAGTACGCCTAACTAATCCACTATGTGTATGAGGTACTTACAAGAAGATAAGTTCCTAGTAACCTTAACCAATAGAAATGCATAAAATGTCATAATCACAACACATTATTGTATTGAATGTGTGAAGGGCCTGCCTCACCTGTGCCCATGCAACCAACCAACAAAAAATTGAGGATTAGTTACATACACGAGGTAAATAACAGCATGACCCAGTTGTTATTCATGTCGCACACAACTATTCCATTTCAAATGCATCCAAGTATTTCAAGAAACCATACTCAATGTAAAAACAATAAATGAGTATACAAACATGTTCTTTTGCCATGATTGTGTTACTCCAAGTGGAATCCTCCTCTTGGTAGTAAATCCTAGTTAAATTTACTCTAAGTGTGTCTCTATTACCCTAACGTGTATACACACTGCTCGCCGCCCCTCTCACCCGCGTGAATGGTGAAAAAGAAGCTCATTTTAGGGTTAAGGGTATATATTGGGGTACTTACCTGTGGTAAGTCCTCGTAACCCTATTTTTACCTTAGGTTACATACTTGGTTACCGTCTGTTACTAAGGTAATCTCATTCATCCGTCACCTCATTACTATCTTTACATGGTAAGCTTGAATTCTTTCCATGTATGTTGATTTAGTAATTTTTTGTATAATGGTCATTTGTCTTGAAATGACAATTATTTTAAGGTGTATTAGTGTAAGGTTTGAAATATAAGCTTAAGTATAACATGGCATAAAACAAGAACGAGAGAGAGAGAGAGAGAGAGAGAGAGTTCACTTTGATCAGAGCCTCGAGCTCATATGTGAACCCGGGATGGGTTTATTGACATAGTGTCCCATTGAATTATGAAATGGTACAAGGTAAGCTCAAAATGGTCCAAGTCATTCATCACGATTCAATGGGATTCTCTAGCTAATAAAGTAGACATGCCTAATTTGATTACTTATCTTAATCAAACACCTATTTCTGAGTGCTATGATGTGATTGGGTGTGACTCCAAGAACAAATACCAAAAAGACATATGTTCCAAAAAAATTGGACTACATGCTCAAATAACGATGACCGTTCTAGGTTCAATACTCAACATAATTAGTGGAGACCCATTCAATGAACACAAGAATCTTCACTTTGATAATAAATAAGATATCCATATGAGCTCCGACAATCATGAGGAAAGCGACTATAAGCCTCGATTTAGATTTGCTAACCATCTTGTACTAAGATACTCGTGTATTTCATATCCTAGAAGAAAGTGGGCTAGTCAAGAAAAAAGTAACCATTTAAGACCCATCTACCTCAATAACATGATTTGATTTACTGTACTTCCGGACTTGGCAAGGAATTAATGGTGTAGAAAACGTGACTTGACTTCACATGTTGTGCAAAGTGTGGGTCCTTGTGTGTGTGTACCTAGTACCTATCTATCGGCAAGGTGTGCATTCTTGTGACATAAAGTCGACATTAACTCGAGCTTTGACGTAGGATCAAAGGAGATCCTAACTTATCCACGTGTAATTTGCTCTCATGGCCTACAATGACTCCTTCACATGTTCTAAAGAAACCTACATTCTTTGACCTTCCTTAGAATGTTGCCATTCTATTTGAATTTGGATATTATATTTCACTATGCTCAAAACATTGTATCCTAGTAGGATACCTTGAATGAAATTCTAATGATAATGAAAACAAGAACAAGTGGTGTACGACAAAGGCTTGTTGTTTAGAACTCACACCCAAAAAAACACATGTGTACATTGAGATTGGTTTGTGTGCCTAGAGTACGTTAATGATCACAAGTTCAGTAGTTGATACATTTGCTAGGATGACATAACATTATTTAGTGATGTAGTTGAGTTCACATTCTAAAAACAAAAGTCACCACAACCCAACTGTCACTATCCCATTGTTCAAAATGGTTGTAATAATGAGTGAACTGGCAACTACATAGTGCAATAGCATGAGCCAAGAGAGGGGCTCGGTCCCACCGACCTTGTTGACTGCAACATTGACCCCCATGTCAGATGCCTTTGTTGTGTGGGAACTTGGAAGCAACCTCCACAACTGGATGGGGGGGGGGGGATGTTGCAAGCTAAAATTTGCCAAACATCTTCTAGTTGGAGAGAGAGGTCACTGCATGCTTCAAAAAACCCACCCACAAGTACATCACACAACCTCAATTCAAACAAAGAGGCAGTCAAATCCTTGTGTTCTCATTATGATGCTCTAAGCCCCTAACTCCTCACTACCTCAAACATGAAGAGGACAATTTAAAGAAAAAGACAATCTCTCACTTTGACTGCTTACAACTTCTACATCTCAACTCCAATCCTGAAAATAAATTACAATCTTCATGATTCGCAGCTGCGAACTGGATGAGACAATCCTCAACCCAATCCAACCGCCAAAAATTATCTACAAAGTTGAACGTGCTCACAATAGGCTAAGCCCACGTAACTTAGCATTGAATATTTATATTTCCCCGCTCCAAAAGGCCAAGTAGAAAGTATATGTAGTTGTTGTTAGTAGTAGGTTGGGGAACCTAAGTTCGTCATTATGTCGAAGGCTCCTAGATATTAGGAAAGAAGCTGAGCTGGCAGTCTTCAAGTGGTCAAGAAAGACAAGGTCAAGTCAACTCCAAGCACAAAGACGAGGAGAGAGTTGAAACATACTTACTTTATCAGATGAATATTTATGCTGCCAAGCACTCCCTTCGACCGCCGGAAATCCTCCCAAGTTGCATCACCACTACTGCAAGTTGCTCGCAGCTCGACACTCCGCCCTCGATTTCAGCTCCACGAATCTCATCCTAGCATCTTCATCTGCTTCCTAATTTATCTCTCTCTCTCTCAAGGGCACCTCAACTTACTGAAGTTGTCATCTTAGTTGCAGGGATTGAGTGAACCCTAGTCTCCCTTTTGTGAGCTCCGTTTCGCATCCGGAGAGCTTCCGTATGCGGGATCATGACCAATTGCAAGCCTTGACGACACCGGAGCTCAAACAAATCAAAACAAATTGAAAACAGCAGGATAGAATAGAATATAATAGAATAGAAGAGAACAGGACGGAAACGAAAAGAGGAGAAGGTTGAAGAAAGAGGGGGGAGGGTGGTTGTTGGTGGTGCCGGCGCCATGCCACCTTCGAATTTTTTGCACCGGTTGCTTCGCCTTCTCATAGCAGGTGCTATTTTTTGTTAAAAAATCCCCCCCCCCCCCCTTTTTTTTTCAAGTTATTGTCGCAATTTAAGTGCTTACATTTTTGTGTGGCTCAAGGATTACTCTGTTTGTGGATTGCTGAGTTTTTGTGGAGGTTCAGGGTTTAGGGGATTCTTTGTTTCGGTTTGGGCGGAATGGGGTTGTGGATTGATCGTGGTTTAGTATGGTTTAGGGTTTTAAGGGAGATGGAGGTGATGAATGTGAGGATGAGACTTTCAGCATGGGCTAATGATTCGAGGTTTAGGAGTTTGCAATGCATATTGTGAACTTGATGGTCACGAATTTTTGCTATATTGATGGTGAATGGCCTTCTTGTTGTGCTAGGAAAGTTTTAGGGTATGAGTTAAGTAAAGTAATGTGCGTGTGCACGATTTAGTGTAGCACGAGTAGCCCTATTCCATGCCAAAAGGAATTAGCAAAAGGTAAAATTAAAACATCAAGGGATCCACTTCATGACGAAAGTAGAACATTCCCTGGCCACATGGCGCAAGTGCAAACTTGTGATGATTGCACTTTGTAGTGCAAAGGAGAAGATTCTTCTCTTGAAGAAGGTTGATGCTCTCTTATGTGTGTGCATACAATAGCTAGCTTCCATTTCTCAAGCATGTAAGTGTTGTGGTGACTAAGGTCTACTTGGGAGTCATTTTTGGTACTTGCTATCCATTGCTATCCATATGTTGGTTCAAGTTCACCTGCAAGTGGCGCTTCTTCCCCGTGGTTCACATGGTTAAATGAATGAACTGACAACCAATTGGAGATTGTGTTTTTCTCTGCTCTTAGTGCCCTCATGGATAAAGATAAAACTCATCTCACTTGGGACCCCTCTTACTTAGCGATCATTGACAAATTTCATGCCTTCAGAAGCTGCTGTTTCTAAAATTGAGTAAAATTTGGGTGGCGATCGTTTGTGTGAGTTGCACGAGGACTGCTCCAGTTTACATGGTTATTTGCGTGTGAAAATTTCCAGCTTCTTTATTGGTCTCAGGTTGCGTACATCAGTTCTCAAATCCTAGTTATGCACTTCTTCCTCACGAATTCGATTTAGGTGTTTTTGAGGTCTGCAGGACAATTCTAGCAGGATCTCGATTGCCGTAAAATAGTTGTGCAAAATGTGGAGTTTGTTATCATTGAAGTAAGTTTTCTCCTTTCCGGAAATCTGGAATCTTTTCCAACGAGGCTCTGCAATCCCTGGACTTGGAACCAGGAATTTAGAATAGAAGGTTGTGGCATTAGCTTGTGACTATAGACAATCATATCTGAAAGGCAGATTAATTTCAAAGGCCTTTGAATTAGGTAGCTCATAAGCCACTCTTCATACATCATTTCATAATCTTTGAGGTGAATATATGGAATGTTGTCTTGTGACAAAAATGCTGTCAAATTGGAATATTATAACAAGCAAGGTTCAACTTTCATATACAAGCTGTGTATTAAGTTTAGGCAAGAAATATCTGGTTCTTTCAAGATAGACCTCAGGGTGTGTCGTGGCAAAGTGCAACTTGCACCAGACAAGCACTGTCCATTTATTCGATATCTGGGCAGAAGGAATACAATGTCCTCTGGAATTTTCTAATTTTGATTTTATTTGAGAAAACCAGACCTTCAATCTGTTCTTGTCGTTGGTTTGTGCTTTTATGCTACTTGGGGTGTCCTTATTGTTCTACAATGGGCGTTTCCACACAACCACCGTTCCGGTGGTTCGTGGTTGTAGTTTACTTTCTTTGGCTCTATTTCTGGAGAGATAAGGAGGGATAAGGTGCATTGATTGACAACCACAACCACAACCACTCTTACTTGCCCAAGGTGGAGTTGGGAATGGTTGTGATGGATGTGCTTTACTTTTGTTTTGTTTTGTTTGTAGTCACTATGCAGGACCGGGATAGAACTATAAGGCAAAAGAGTGGGAGAGGATTCCTAGGAGGCAAATACTCTTAGGCAAATTTTCACTAGAATCCATAGATTGTTTATATCCACTACACGGATTGCAGCAATGGGAGGGACAATTATTGAGGTCATATCCACTCTTCAATTGCAATCACACCTTGTGTGTAAATGAAAAAAATCTTAGTTAAGGTTGAAAGTGGGCCTGAACCCACAACCACAACCACCTCAGTAGTTGTGTGTCAACAGACCTTCAGGAGCTGAGTGAAGTCTTGACATCTATTGAAATCAGGAGCTAATTGAAGTCTTGGCATCTATTGAAGTCAGGAGCTGAGTAAAGTCTTGACATCTATTGAATTCAGGAGCTAAGTGAGGTCTTGACATCTATTGAATTTTTTTAAATCTTTGGAAGAACGTATCAGGGAACCTTGGCTTGGGGGCAGTGTGTTTGGTATGTGCACAGACAATTGTTGCTGCCATGGCAGCGCACTATGAACACAGGTCATGTGAAGCAGCTGTGTTTGAATGGTCCAACAAAGAGAAAATCACAAGGCTCAAAGAGCTGAATTCAGTGCAGCCCAAAGAGACGAAGCTTGAGGAACTTCTCTTTTTTCTTCACATTCCTCGAACCGGAGGTCGTGCATATCATCAATGGTAGCATTTCTCTTCATGGTTTTTTAGACTGTCAATTAGTCCCCTCCCTGTCTACAATATACACTTGTGGTTTGAATCTCATAACTTATGTAATCAAATTGTGTTGACAATGACATCTTTTATCACGACAAAGTCTCCTGAGAATACAGTATGATAGATTTGTGCTTGCTCAATGTTCAAAAGTGCTCCCTACTGTGTAGCGAATTTGTGAGAGCTTCGCTGGGCAAATTCTAACTGTGGTTTTGCCTTCAACAGCTTCTTGAAGAACTTGTTTGTTCCAAATGAACGGTGTCCTCGCTCATACGATAAACTTCGATTAGATTTAAGGTTAGTGCAGGTGTTGCCATTGGTGCTTACTTTCTCATTCTTAGGTGGCTTATGAATTTATTTCTCTTGTCCACTCTTAAAGCATTCATCGCAAATGGTCACATACTCAATTCAGGTTTTGTAAGTGCAATTTTCCATAAATGACTGAATAAAGTCAAGCTTCTAGGTTGAAAATGCTCCAATCAGTAGAGCTGAAAATGTCCATTTTAGGCCCATAGATGTTGTTAGTAGACTGACAGGTGGGGTAGGGTTTGAGGTGCAGCAAGCCCAGTTGCAAACTTTTATCCACGCATGATGACATGAGCATTCTGCACAAGGCCGAGTCAAGCAGGACATCAGTTGTGACCAATTTACGCAACCCTTTGGACCGAGTTCTCAGCACGTACGAGTTTTCGGTAGAAGTTGCAGCGCGATTTTTGCGGCTGAAAACTTCCAATGCAACCCGAAGGATAGTCCCACGTGCCAAATCTCCCTCCCAGCTAGTGAGCACTCTTTCGATCTGGCCCTGGAAGTACCTGGTCCCCTTCATGCAGAGTGACATATTTGCAAGGGTAAGAAAATTCTCATACATTCTACCATTGCTCATGTCATTCATTCACTATGATTGTGTTATTAAGTTATTATCCTCTAACTCAACATGACTTCTGGTGAAGAGTTGGTTGTTTTGTATACAAGAACAAAGAACAATCTATAACAGTCCATTGAGGGTGAAACTCATTTTGGCATGCCAAGCGGTGCTAAAATGAGTCTGGTCCTCAAAGAACCGAAATAGGTTGCTCTTCATTCAAATTCAAATACTACCTCATGAAGTTTATTGCATTCACCACAAGTGGAAAGAGATTATTGATTTGGTTTAGAAAACAACCATTAGAATATCATAGGGCCCCCACTCCTGACAAATAGTCCCATTGAGTTAAGTATAACTCTATTGTCAGGAATGTTGTTACCCTTGGAAGGTTTAGAGGGCGTTGAGGCTTTTTTGTTCTTGACTTTGTGTCTGAGCCCTTTTGTGCTCTACTAAGTCACATGAGTTTTTGCGCATTGTGTATATAGGTATTGGCATCATGACCTCTTACCTACCCATGTTATGATTGTGACTCTGATTTGGTGTGTCCAACAAGGGTTGTCACTTAAGATACTAATTATGTGATTTGTGTCACCAGCATGATGCCAGGTTAGAGGGGAAATCTGATTGGCCATATTCAACCAATACTACATATGATGCTGTTACAATTTCCATGCCCTTGGTAGAATTTATACATCATCCGGTCACTTATGATCTTGTCCACAATGGTGCCACACTTCAGGTCTGACTTTGCCTCACCAGTATTTAATTATGTGTAACTTTTTTTCAACCAACCAATATCTTGGTTTCTCCTTTTTCTATTGTTACCCTCATTTGTTTGTCAACTTTGTTATGTAGGCAACTCCCTATATGACCCGTCAATTAGTCTTGTGTTACATTGTATCCTAGTTTGTGGGTTTTATTAGAGTTAGACTTGTTGGGATAGATAGAAGAGCAAGGCGTCCTCAAATAATGGTTTGCTGCACTATAATCAATGTGCTCCATGGTGTAGGTTGCAGGCTTAACAAATAATTCGTTTGTAGAAGGCGCGGATGTGATTCGCAAGTGTATTGCACAGTACCCTGAATTGGGTTATCAAGTGCTTGACGTTGCCAAGGTAGTTCTTCTTGTCTTTGAAATTGGATTCGGATTCTCATTGTTCATGTGCGGAAATTATGAGTTGTGGTCATGCCTTATCAACAGAACACTTTGAATGTCACGGCACGCTAGTGATAAAATTGATAGAACCTAAAATACAGGAAGCATCCGATAAATGAATTATTATTATTATTATTATTATGCTGTTGTACAATCCATGTCTAAGATATGCATTGGAATTTGTGGTGCAGGCAAGGTTAGATGCAATGTTATTTGTAGGTTTGACAGAGAAGCACCAGGAATCAGCCACCAACTTTCTCCATCTTGTGCGCAATCAGATCGATGTGCAGTCAGAAGTACTGAATGAGATTGTCGGGAAGAATACATCTGATCCAGGTCTGATTATTTACCTGAGTCTTTGGACAATGTACTAACCTTTGCCAATGTATCTGTCTCGTCTTGCAGTGAAAACACCTGTGCTTAGCCCATCCTCTACAATACGGTTTATTGGGATTTTGATCATTCTAGCAAGGGTGCAATGATTTGGCAACCACAAGAGGTCCAATAAAGGAGTCTCAAAGTTATGGTGTTGTGTTCATTTTAAGGCATTTAGTTGACCTATTGCTGAAGATTGACAGAGAAAGACAGTGCAGGAGCAGGACCCATTTAAAGTGCTGATGGCAGCCTATACTTTATGTGTTGGTAGTCTACGCAATTCTCATTCCGCCCGTCGTGCTGCAGCTATGCAGCTCATTAGGCCTATCAAATTCTCCAAAGAGGTATTCCAAACTCGTAAACATATTTGTACTTTCTCAAGCCTTAAGAACAGAGTTAATCATAAAGTCTCTGGGTCAAACCTCGGGTGCGAGTTAGCTAAAAGGTGAGTGTGAGAGCTTATGCATTAAGTCTTCCATGTTTTCTTAAGGCTTAAATTTACATGCTAAACTAGTGGGATGAGGCTTACAAAAACGCTGGCTTTCTAGCTTGACATACTAGGATCAGTCGACCAAGCTAGCCTTGCATTGGCCAAGGTGGGATCTAACGCAGACATGACTTAGATGCACCCACTTCTCATAGGATTTGAAACACGCAATTAGTGTGAGATGATTGGCAAATCCAAATAATGTCCATAACCATTTGGAGCTTATACAAATATCTAATTCATTATCAAAGTGAAGATTGTAGTGTTCATTAAGTGGTCATATAGGTCTTGCCAATCATGTTGACTAAGGTTAGCAAATTTTAAGCATGTAGTCCAATCTCTTCTAAACACATGTCTTTTTGGTGCCAATTCTTAGATCCACACCCAACCACGCACCACTCAAATATAGGTGTTAAGATTATTGTTGTGTAGGATTTAGGCACATCCTAAGGGGCGGGTCGTATAGGAGAGACCCTATTTGAAATCCTAAAGTTCTCTTTTAAAATTTGAATTGGAAGAGGAGGTCCAAGAGTTCACGTAACTTTCAAACTTAGAGTTGGCTCACAATGGGTCCCAAGTCCTAAATCCCAGTTCATTTGAGGTCACTTTGTGCAATCTCAATTGTTGAGAGCATGGAAGTTGGGACTTACCACTTCACATGGGGTCCCAAGTCCTAAGTCCCAAGTATGACATGGATGCCTACATGGAAACACTTTGTGGAGGTGAGGCTTGGGACTTGTGTTGAGAGTTGGGTCAAGCAAAAAGCTAGCCCCAACTTGCAACACAAGTCTTGAGATTTTTTTGCATAAAGGAATCAAGATCCAACTTTAATGGATATAGACCATACTTTAATGGTTTTTTGAGGCCCAAAAGTTGGGACTTTGCCTCCATGCTGACATACAAGACATTGTAACGAACTCTTAATAGGAAAGTCACTCCTAGTTTGGTCCTCCCTTGAGGGACTTTGCATGTTGTTTGTGATTGAAGTGCTAGGAGAGTGCCAGTGGCAACAAGAACCAACCACTTAGCATTATGGTGAATGTTTTATTGTATCATTTGGGTTCTAAATTTCTTGAAAATGTAAAGCCCCAAAGCTCTGTGGGCATTGGGTTCCTAAAATATACATCTTATGTGCAGGAGAGAAAACTTATCCCATCAGCCGTGGTGGACGAAATTCTATCGTTGAATTATCTCGACGTGGAACTATACAAGCATGCAGAAAAATTATATGCTAAGCAAGAGAAGTTTCTCTTGTCAAAGATGCAACTTCAGGTTTTTATTATGACTACTGTTTGCTTGGAATTTCTTACACTCCATTTGTGGATTCTATAGCATCAATAAGAGTAATAACACAATAAGAGTAATAACATAATGACATAATTGGACTACGTGCTTATAATATGCCAACTATTCTAGGCTCATTAGTTAACATAATTGGGGGACCTATATGATCACTTAATGAACACGAGAATCCTCACTTTGATAAAGAATAACATGTTCATATGAGCTCTAAAAATTATGAGGCAAATTGCCACATGCATGATTTGGCCATGTTGCTCATCTTGCACAAATTGCATGTTCCATAACCTACTAGAAGTGGGTGGAAAGAGAAAAGTATCCAAATTAGGCACATCTACCTTATTTTCAATCCAAGATAAATATTGTAACTGATGACATGGACCTCCAATGTAAAAATATTGTGGGTGGGTAGTGTGAATTCTTAAGTTATTTCCCTTGTTTTCAGTGTGGAAATAAGCTTAAATGTGAGCTCATATTATTTACTATAATCATTGTCGCAGTAAGGTTGGAGTATTGTAAAGATTGGGTTCGTCTAACAGAGTGTTTATTGCTTGGGATGCTGCAGGATAAAGATGACCTGGAGGTCCTTTCATGGCTACTATTTTTCATTTGCTTGGGTGTGGGTATGTTTTTGTTTGCTGTGGTGATATCATTGAGATATCGAGTGCGAATAGGAAAAGATTTTATACCACTCTGGTTGCGGCGGTTGTTATCGATGCCGGTGCATGAGAAATTGTAGGCAATGTCACCTGTTCACAGGTTCTCCTAGTTTTAAGTTGTATTCTTTTGAAGTAAGACAATTGTTTATAAAGGTAAATTAATTGCAGTTTCCCTTTTCTTTGGGGATATAGACATTTGTATGGCAGCTGATAAGGGAGGCCTAGGCCAGCTTGAATTAGAAAGCATTTGGGTCAGAATCAGAACAAGGTGCAGAGTCCTCATTGCGTTGATTGAAATATGTATGATTCTTCTTAGGAGGCAGAGGTCTTCAACGCCATGTGTTAATGCCCAAGGTAATATCTTATGTCATGAGGGGGGACAAAGGGTAGGTTAGGCGGCTTTGAAAGTCCAAATGACGAGTGTTTGAATTTCTCAAAATTCAGGAACTATTGTGGGTGTATGTAGTCAACTGGAAATTAGTGGCAATTCCACAATACTACTCCTTTGGTAAGATGACTTCACAGAAGTGCAAACTCAATTTCATGAAGGTTCCAAGCTAGTTCATGAACCTTCCAACCAATGTTACCAGCATATTCTACCAATTGCATGAACCTTTTAAACTAGTTCGCGATCCTTCTAAGCTGATTCAACATATGGCACACCTCAATTTCATGATTGTGGACCTTTACCTTTAGCAACTTCATGAATCGTTCAGAGCAATTTCATAAATCTTTTAGCTCTTTGGCTGTCATGTTCTCAACTTTCTTGCCTCCTCGTTTTGCATTCTTTGCCTTCTCGTTTTGCATTCTTTGCTTTCTCGTTGTTCATTGGTTCCTCTTCGTTCTATGTTCAACTACAAGCCTCGATGTTGATGATTTTTGTGGTCTTATGTTATAGTCCCTCAACTTGAAGCAAGTAGTGTCGGTTCTTCTCTAGTCTTTAACTATTGTACATTGAAGCAAGCAACACAAAGTCAATGTAGTTGGAGTGCACAATCTCATGGATTCAGGAATATGGTGTGGTTGTGGATTTGATTATGTATTGTTCTTTGTGAAATAAAGTTACATAGTTCATGAATTTGATTTTGTGAAGTTGGGAATATGGGCACCAAATCATGGCATTATTCACAACATGTAATGAAAATGGTTAAACGTTCAAGATAAATTAATTGTCTATATAGTGAACTTGGTTCATGATTCCAATGAAGTTGGTAGAACCTATTGCTGAATTTGTTTGTAAAATCATGAAATTGAGTTTGCACTTTTGTGAATTCATCTTACCAAAGGAGTAACATCCTTGTTGGCTCAATTGACCTCAAAGTTAGATTCCAAGACTAGACAAGAGTTTGCCTAACATGGGAAGGCAAGGCACATGCAAATAAATGATCTAGGACTTACTACACTAAATATGATATTTAGTGTCATTTAATATTTGGAATTATCCAATGCTCTAAATCTATATTGTACACCTAATTTATTTACCAAAAAAGGTCGAATCGGTTGTTTGGACATTATAGAGCGTTAATATCTTTACTTAATAAAAAATTACAATAATCTTAAAAAGATATAGGAATGTGTAACTCTAAATAGTAAGTGACACTAAATATCATATTTAGTCTACTACCTTTACTTTATGTAAGGGATTAGTGGTACCTCCCGATGTGCATTTTTTTTAAACATGATATTGTCGTGTTTAAAATATAATATTTTGAACATATTATGCAATTGCCAATGTATAATGCATGATGTGCATTATAATTCATGATAAAAAAATAAGAACACTTGTATTTAAAAAAAAGAAAAAGAAAAAATAAGTGTTGCAATGAGATTGGACCATGTGCTTTGCTTATACACATCAATATAGGTTCAATAGTCAACACAATTGGAAGTGCCTATAATAGGGCTACATATATTATAGTGAGTGGGCATCCTTTCCAACAAGTCCTAAGGGACAAAAAGGTCTAAGCCATGCTCATGGTCATGGCTCAACACTAGAAAGGTTGTGGCAATGAGATTACTTTCCCATGGCCCTCGGTGATTAGGGTAAATATGCTATTAATGTGTGATTGGAGTAAAAATTGAGTGAAGTATTTTTAGCCAACTATTATTTTAAAGATAGTACTCTATAGGTAAACACTAAGAGGAGGCTAAATCCCATGTAGTAACGCACAACTGGCTCACACGTGGCCACCGTGGCACTTGGGCCCCGTGGCGGTGCCTAGCCCATCCCCCCCCCCCCCCCAATGATAACAAATACGGCGGTAACTTGCTAATGCCCGGGACATTGCGTAATGTCATGAACCCCAATTTCTAGAACACTGCAACGCTGGAACACTAATGTGTGTGGGCATGGTTGGGCATGGCCGCTTGACTACAAATTAGAGCCCTACATTGGGTTCCCATACCCATGCCCATGGGTTTTGGGTGGGCATGGCTATGATATTGTTGTTCATGGGTGGGCATGGGTTCGATATTATTGTTCATGGGTGAGCATGGGCTAAAGCAAAGCATATTAGATACCACTGCTAAATTCAATATTCTCTTGTGGTGGAAGCTAAAAGGAGCCCCCACATTCCCCATCATGTCACGCGTGGCGCGTTCAGTTTTGTGCATCCCTGCATCCAACTCCAAATCGGAGTCAAACTTCTCGGATGCAGGGAATACGCTAACCAAGAAGCGCTCTAGGCTGAAGCCAACGATAGTGAACGACCTTTTATTTGTCCAATCCAACCAAGACTTGGTGTAGGCGGGTAATACACATTACACAATTTTTGAATACATGGGCGCAATTTAAATAGCATGGGTGGGCACATGTCATGCTATGTGTGGGCATGTGTGAGCATGGGTGCGCACATGTCATGCTATGGGTGGGCATGGGTGGGCATAGGTCGTTGTTGATGGGCATGGTCTGGGTATGGGTGCAATTTAAAGGAAAAATGTTGGGCTCTGCTACAAGCCCATATTGAGTGCACTTCACCTTCAAGGTCTAAAATCCAATATATATGTGCACTTCCAATTTGTAAATAAACAATTGATTGGGATTTCACTTCCGGAATGAAATCCCAATTAATTTTTTTTTAACTAATTGGAAGTGCGCATATATATTGGATTTAGACCATGATTTAGACCTTGAAAATGAAGTGCACTCAATATGGGATTTGTAGTCAAGCGGCCATGCCCAACCATGCCCACACACATTAGTGTTCCGGTGTTGTAGTGTTCCGGCAACTGATGTTCGGGACACTGCGCAGTGTCCCGGGCATTAGCGAGTTACCGCCGTATTTGTTATCGTGGGGGGGGGGGTTAAAATGGGCTAGGCACTGCCACGGTGGCCACGCGTGAGCCAGCTGTGCGTTACTACAGGGGATTTAGCCTCCTCCTAAACATTAAGCTCCGGGATCAAGGCATCGCGTTGATTTTAGAAGCGCTTCCATGTGCTAGGTTGCAAACCGCAATTGAGGGGTTGACCACACCAACCACTTTTGGCACCATCAGTCAGCATCTCTAGCTATAATAGTGTGAAAAGTGGTGGGCATCTACTTTTGAACATAATCCCCAACAATTTCACGGCCAGAACCAGGCAAAAAGTTTGGTGTGATCCGGGCATGAGTCGGTTGCCATCTGCTTCATAACATTAGTCTCGCTTCCAAGCCATTTCTAAGATGAAGCTGGCATCGTTCTCGTCTCTGAGGTAATTAATGACATTAGCTTAGCGCTCTAGATGCAAGGCCATGGGCCACCCAACTCACCAAGGAGGTTGGGTAATGTTATGTTAAGTCAAGTCACTTCTGTGACGTATCTACTTCAAACGTATTCAAGAAAACATAGGAAGAAGAAGATGAGATGCCACCACAGGCCTTGATTTATAGTGTTGCTTCCTCATCCATAGATAGTTCCCAAAATGGACATCACGAGAACTGTAGAGACCTTGAAGATTATTGCATCTTTTCAAGGTGAACGCCTGAAACATGCATACACAAGCTGACCTAAACTTACTCTTCCCCAAAGGTTCCCACATGGTTGGCTGAAAATATTCAGTTCACCACTATGAATGGGTGGACTATAGCTTAGTGGTAAAGGACATCCAAAATTAAGTGCAAGGACGGTTCCCCATCTGAGCACTATTCCAATCCTAAGCAGCTTAAGTTCGCATTGAGTACATTACACAAGAGCACCCCATATATGACTCGATATCATGGATCCTCGTATTAATATTGCACAAGATGACCTGGTTATATATTGGAAAGATAGGAGACAATGAAAGTAGGCAAGAAATTACATGCATATTTGTTGTGTTAAAAACCAATGGAGACCCTACACATGAGCTCCCCATGGGAAGTATGGTTGAGAGGAGGGTTCCTCAATTGAAGGAGGATTACTTGTTTAAAAAGTCCCACATGTGTTTATTGAGGAGCTCTTGTCCCAAGGATAGAAGTGTAAAGAAAACGAGATGACGTCTTCACCACGGAGCTTAGTGTTTGTCCTAAAAGTAACTACTTTAAAAGAGTTAGAACTCTCAATGTCCGGCACCTCCAAGCTCTCAATCCAAAGTGCAAAGTGTGAACATGCCATAACACTATGGTGTAGAGCAAACCATGACCGAACCTAGAGGGGGTTTGGCGCAATAGGTACCATGCTAGGTGAGGTAATCCTCAACCTTACCTCCAAATCCTCAATAGCCCAAATGAGGTAGTTTAAGGTAGAAATACCATAACCCATTAACCACCCTCTAGCCCTGCACTAGATTGCCGTCATAATGGTGAAGTGCCATTTCTGAAACGGATCGTGGCTCGGCGGCAACTTCAATGCGTGCACATTTAGTGTAGCCAATGGGAGTCAAGTGTTAATGTACTCATGAGGTAACCGATTTAAGCGATGTTCTGTATGGAAATGCGGATAACCGTGTTCAGTGTAGGGAGAATCTAGTGAACGAGTAGGGGGTTGGACAACTTTCCACTTTGAAAAATTGTAGCATTTTTTGTATAGAGCAGAAAAACATGAAACAACTTGCATTCTTCATGAATCGTTCTCATCTATCTTGGAAAATTATCTCATGATTGTCGGACCAGATCTTCAATGCGAATCACCTTATTTTCAAGGGTTATGGTATTTCTACCTTACCTCGCTCTGCACATTCTAAGGCCATTCAATTTCAGCTAAGAAGAAGAGTCCACAACGGAGATACATCGAATGGCTATAACAAGCTTGATCACGGTACCCAAGATTCAAACCTACTACATCATGATGCTCACATGGGTGCCTTACCCAAGGCCCTACACCACACCATTTTAATTGAAATTTTTGTTTTATCATATTTATATAGACAAGATTAGGTGCTTGGACCTCCTTAAGCTTTGTACATTGGTATGTGTAATTAGGTTGCCTCTTTACCCATCAACTTACCTTGGGTCAAAAATCAAATTATAAAAATGTATAACTTTGTTTATTAATCCATATAGAATTACATTACAAATTATAGTGGTTATTATATTTTTGTTATTATTGTAGTAATTATTTAAATAGTGTGGAATGTTGATATACGAGCATGGGGCAACCTAATTGCACATATCAATGTAGTTAACTTCTCAATGTCGAAGTGACGTCTGCACAAATTCTATGAGTCATTACCAAGTCTTAATTTATGTCAGTTGGATTCAAGCGGGTTTCAAATGATATGAGATACATTATCTTACATCAAGGAGAAAATGAAGCATAGTCATTTGTCACATTGATGACCCATGTACTAAACATTTGAGTCACAAACTTTTATTCCAATCAAACACCAGATTTATCATCTCATTCACAAATGCCAAACATTAACATGAGACACCTCCCAACATTAAATACTCACAGAAAACTTGAGACCCCAATACCCCCAAATCCTTGCCAAAAGATAGAATCTCAAAGCACATGTTTTGAGATTGGAATCCAAAATCAATCTAGCCCCTTCAATCTCTATATCGTGCTATAAAAATTTGCCAAGAGTTTCATCGTCTAATATTTCACCAAGTAAGTTATATCATATTCCTTTGTGACATGCATTTTTACTATTTATGTTATCCGGGTATGAATTAATGTGCACTTGAAACCGAACCTCATTACATAGTAGCCAAATCTAACCAATCGACATTGAACCTCATTTAGTAGTTGCCCAACCTAACTAGTAGCCACCGAACCTCACTAATAATCCAACTAACCTGATTATTTTGGCAGGGGATTCTCTTGCACATTTTGGTGTCGAAAACATGACACGGTTGGGAACCCTATCATTTGGAGGCGTTAGACAACCCCCCATTTCCTACGGAAACTTCTCTTGAGCTTACAAACCCTATTTTATACAACCGATTGCCAAATGTCTCAAGCACCCTCTATCTCCACGATTTTCAACACCCACAATGTGCAAAGACAACTCAGCATTCGAAGGGATAAAAATATAAAATAAAATAAAAACCATGTTCAGCAAGGACTACACGGACGCCCAATATTCCATTGTGTGGCCATTAAGCTAATGACTTCCTATATATATACATGATTTATATAACATCATGGGAGACCTCTCAGCCACGTTCCGGGAACAATGTCTTCATTGCATAGAACGTGAGGCAAAAGTGAGAGCATTGGAGCTATATCTCGTGGAGGTGCGGGGAGCAACTAACACTACTTTAGCGGAGAAACTACGAGCAAACAGGGGTGTCACCAACCTTGATTTTAAGGGTAGGTCTGCTCGGGAAATCGAATTTTATCCAAGGCATATTTTTTCAAGAAAAAATCATTTACTGTATGTGACCTAGGTTTTCAAGTGGGCTTTCGAACCCAAGGTAGGCCCGGCCTGCTCGGGCCTAGGCCTGGTGACGCCCCTGCGAGCAGATGTGGTGAAGTTGGCAGTCGAAATCAAGTGGGCGAAGCTTGAGTTGAAGCTCATGAGCAACAAAGTCACCGACAAAACACAAGCAACAATCGTGTTTTAGGGGAAACAAATCCTCCACAATCACGCTTTAGCAACATAGCAATAGCAGGGCATGCTCAAGCAAACATTGGAGGCTAGCTAACCGGCGACTTAATCGCCAATTCCAAGGTTATGGTAGAGGCGCCTATTCCCGATCAAGACCCCATCAGCCATCTTTAAGGTACCGGAATTCCCGATCAGATGAAACAAAATCAGTAGTGTCATGACACATGTCCTAGTTTTGAGTGCTAAAGTGAGGAGGAATGAACGGTTGTGGCGGATTCTAAACATTGGTAATATATTCAAGCCAACTATGGGTTCAAAAATTAAAAGAATTATCAATTTAAGGATTAATATTACCAAAAAAATTGCAGTCCTCCTAATTTCTATATGTGTACATGGGAAAAAAATGCACCACCTTGTACGTCTCCAAATCTAGCATAGAATCTCTTAAGTGTGGTCGGTTATGGGCACCTCTACTCTACATCCAAGAGGAGCTAGAGAAAAATCCCATAAATTAGCAAGAAAATAAAAGAAACGAAAAAGAAATGCATGTATTATTTACACGGGCGTGAATGCGAGCCCATTAGCCTTATATTGATATGGGTTACCGTGATGCAATATATAAAGTGTTATGCCATCCTTTTGGATGGTGGGCCTTGTTGGGGGGGGGGGATAGTATCTAGTTCAATAACAATTACCATGTCTATATAGGTGTTAGGGTGGGGGTTTATAAGGGTCTTGTTTGTTGTTTACATTTTTTAAAATTTTCTTTAGTACAAGGTATGTGATGTATTTTATGGCATTTTGGTGTATGCTTTTCATGAGATTTTTAACGGTATTTTTTGGGATGAGGATTTTGTGGAGTTTTTCAATGGAGTGTTCGTGTATGGCTCCTCTTACTCTAGCCATGACAATGACAAGGGGTTACTTTCCAACCATTATTTTGGAATATGGCTACTAGTGGGTCATAGTTGTGGTGTTGTGTGCAATGGCTTCTTCGGGGGATCTGTCATTGCAGTTGGTGAATTCTATGAGTTGGAGTGTGATGGATGGGGAGGGGGCTTTGGTTGGGGGCTCCTATTACGCATAGGATGTCTGGTCTTAATCTTGTGGGGCATTGGCATGGTGGGTGGGTGCAAGTGCATTTTAGTATCCATTCTGGAAGTGTGAAGCTGAGTGTCCTATTATTGTGGTATCCTACATTGATCAAGTGAAAAACCTAGTAAATTTATTAGTTTGTAGTGATTTGAAAAATGAGGTATATTGTTTTATTGTGATAGGACATTTTGAGGCCTTTGAGGTATCGGTTCTTGCATGTGGATAGGAAGTGGGAACATGTGTCTCTGGCGTTTTGGGGGTATAGTGAACAATTAGGATTGGGGTGCGTGAGGGACCAAAATATGTTTTTCCTATGATTGCCCATGTATTGTGCATAGCAGAATTTAAAGGTTTGTGTAATTTGGGTGTCGGTTATGCTTGTGGCTTTCCATAAGTAATTTGGTACTTTGTGGTTGATATGGTCATTGGATAGCCATTTATTTACGTATGAGCATTTACTTTTGGCGGGAGTGGTCTCACGCTTCCGGTGTCCTTTGCTGATGAACGTGTGGAGGTTGAGGATGGCTCCATCATGTGTGGTTGTTGGGCAACTGGTACTAATGCTAAAAAAGTTCTTGTACTCAAACCTAACCACAAACCATGCAAATATTGGTGTTCCAAATAAGATTTTTAAACCAAATGGGGCCCACATACCTTAGCACTAGGACCCTTTTATCACGTCATGCTAGAAATAAAGTATTCATGGACGACATGACTCAAGTGCAAATTTGCAATTACAAAGGAGAAGTCCTCCCGAAAAAGGTGTTTTCTTACATGTGTGCATACAACAACCTTCCAATTCTCAAGTGTCATGGGTGCTTAACCTGCTTTTAGCAATTGTTTTCCATTCTCATCGAAGTGTTGTGGTGACTACCCTACTTGGGAATGATTTTCTAATTAGTGTAGCCTTCACAGACAAGTGTGTCGTTCAGGAAGAATCCAAAACATGTGTGGTCCCTCCTCACTTCAAAAATTAGAGCAGAGGTGCCCATAATTGATTGCTTAAAAGATTCTACGCCAAATCTGGAGAAGTATAAGGCGGTGCAAAAATTTCATGTGTAGGAAGATAGAATCAAGAGGACTGCAAATTTCTTGGTAGTTTTATTCCTCAAATTGAAACTAAAAGTTGACCCGAACTTTAACACCCAAAACCATGACATGTGTCATGACAATATTAGGTCCGACATGATTGAAATTTCGATACCCTTAAAGTTGTCAATAGAATCCTGATCGGGAATAGGCGCCTCTACTATAAATGTTAGCGGCTACGCAAGTTACAAGTGTGTGTAAAACTGTGTCGTGTTAATTAACAGTGAGTCTCGTCAGCCCTTGGGGGGGGCAGTGTGTTAAAAAGTTAAGGATATAGGTGCGAACAACCACTATTTTATAGGGGGGTATTACTTTCAATTCTTTTTTTTTTTTCACATGCTATAATTATGTAAATTTATGCTTTGGGTTAATAAAAAAATGGCTTGCATTACTTATAATTCCAAATTACCTATTATTCCATACCCTATAGTACTTTAAAGATGTCCAATGCCATTTTTGATACCCTATATTACTCTTAAGTCCATTTATAATTTTTAGCTCTCATGTTTTTAAAATACCCTATCATTTGTTCGCACGTATATTGCTACTCCAACCAATGACTACCCCCCCGAGCGTCAGCCGTTGCTCTTCTCCAAACTCGTTAACCCAGGATCATCCTTAACATCAGTGATTGGGTAGATTTTTGGGCATAATCGATTGAGATCATAGTGTTTGCAAGTCCAACCGGTTAGAGCATCCCCACCAGATCGGGTACATGCCAAATAGAGTATATAATATTTTATACCTTTGGGGAGCCCTCCATCTTGGGCGGGGCAGCCAGTGGTGATTTTTCACAAGGTCCCGAACATGTCCAGGGACATGTTCATAAAAAAAACATTTCCAGTGGACGGGTTCTTACAAAATGAACTAATTTTTGGATGTGTCAAATTCACTTTGGACAGGTTCTAAAAATAACAATTTTTTTGATAAATTTTTCCAAAAAAAAATGGTACAAATATCAGTTACATTATGTCATATATGACATGTGAATACAAGCATAATGCAATCAAACCACTAATACCCAATCAAAATATCAATGTTGAATTACTTGATTCACCTGCATACATTAATTCATCAACCACAAAATTTAGAATGGGGTGGACTAGAAAGATGAGAATCGACAGCAAAAGACAGATAACTGACGAACATTGAAGGCATAATTTGTCAAGATCCTATTGTTTCCAAGTGCAACCAGTCACATGTCAACATCTTTCAGGTTTTTTTTTTCCTAATTTTTTACCAGCATTGTAAGAGACTTATTTATACCTCTTGCGGGATGGGTACTTTTATTTTCAAACCGGTTTTGGGATAGGATGTTTTTTCTTTAACCTTTCCATGGACGGGTTGGTTTAGAAATTACCGGTTTTGGGACGGGTTGCAATTCTTTTTGCCTTTCAATTCAAGGTTTTTGGACGTGGACGGGCAAAGACTTTGTGAAAAATCAGCCCTGGGGGCAGCTCATCTTGAGTCAAAGCCCACCAAAGCCTAGGCATACCTCCGGTATAATTAGGAAGCAATCAAGAAGACAACGACACCTATTATCTGACATGGGATAAAGTAGGATATCGGAGTATCTGATATTAAAGTAATCTCTTGACGGGCCGTTACATGAACCATCTATGGCGGGGGAAGGTCTTTACTATATCCGGGCAGTTCTAAATTATGGGGACCGGACATTGGTGGGGCTCAATTTATGCCGGTACCACCACCTAAGAACCCGGGATGCCCCAATTTTGGCGTTGGCATGCCCCATGCCCGGTCTGGTGGGGACGCTCTTACATGTTGACATCCTTTAGTTTTGCTTTATGAAATTGGGGTATATTCCATAAATTCCTCTAAATTGATCGGTAATTATCCTGGAGTCTTGAACTTCAACCAGTTCATCTGTAACTAGCTGCAGTTCTCCCCCGATCATACACAAAAAGAAAAAGAAAAAAAGTAGAGAACATGCTGAATGCTTACTTAGGCCCATGTGCTGATGAATCGTAACCACAGGTTTGCAATTAAAATGAGTGACCATACCTTATCTCGGCATATTTTAAGTTGACCAGCACGGACTCATGTGTGTGGACTGGTTGATGACCAAATTTCCCCAGATATTACCTGAAATATCACACATACTTATTACTTGTCAGAGGTCTGCAAATTCGCGAGAACTTGCTGCTTTCACTCCAACTCTAAACCGACTCAATCGCCACCAGTGCTCAAAATTGAAGCCCTCATATGGATTTCATTTTGAAGGGCTCTGAAATTTCAGCATTGCAATTGAAGGGCATATCTAAATCTAGGACGTCAATGGAAAATTTTCAAAGAAATATAAAACTTATATCAAAATTATGCATGATTTGCATGGTACATGCTTCTAGTACAATGAAATAATGAAGAATCAACCATCTAACTCCATCTCTTGAAGTGACAATGCCCTACGCTTGTTGGTTACTGTAGTGGGTTTCCAAGTGTCAAAAATGCCATTCCAATCCATGAATTCAACTCCCAAATTGTTTAGGCTAACCCTCATCAATGCATCAAGTGTGTCAAGGTTTAGGCATGTTCTCCTTTCGCTCTTAACCCAATTCCATCTGCTTTGAAAAACCACACTCACAAACAACAGTGCTAGTAGGGATTACAAGTATGGCTTGCCATAGCGACATTAGGGTTGGCCAATTGATCTTAAACTCTCGGTCACGGCCACAAAAAACCCAAGCTTCATGCATACTTTGGTGTTGACAAGCTGAAGATAACATCTTCACAAATTCGAGCAACTCCGCATTGGTTTGATCAGCAAGAACAAAGCTCCACTTGAAATGTGTCACCAACCGGTTCAACCATTGCTCAATTAAAGTGCCTCGATCCAATGCATCCATGAGATAGTGTTTTGGGCTGAAAAGCCTGGCCGCATTAAAAATGGGCAAGTCGGGGAAGCGATCATTTAGTGAGTCAATAACCTTTTGGACGTATAGTCTACCAAGGGTGATGCAATTCTCCAACAAGCCCCCTACATCACACCTGGGGATAGAGTCATAGTGCAAAGTATGCACTTTCTCACAACCAAACCTATCAACATACAAGATCTCTCCAGTTGGCACCACGTTGTGCAAAAAAAATCCCAAATGTTTGGTTGTTGTGCCAAAATTCACACGCAAATAGTGTCTTCGCAACAAATTGATTGTCACATCGATAGTAGAGGCTATGGATGTGATATCTACGAGATCAAATTGAAATTTCCAATTGAGCTTGTTCAACTGAAGTAGCACATCAGCCAACAGATGGATGAAGAATTGGAACTATAGAGAGGTGATATTTGTGTACCATGCGTGTTCTTCAGCTTGCCATGACTCCAAAATTGCAAGCATACAAAAAACCATCCTCTCCATGACCATGCCGCGTGATAGCCACCGTACGGAATGAATATGCAAAACCACTCGGCTCTCTTCGCGAAATGCAAATAACAATTTCGCCAACATGCCTCGCCGAATCACCGATCGTCCCAACCACTCATATACTTTATTGGCAGCTTGGTCAATGAATCCAAGGCATGGAAATTCGTCATTAGCGTCCTTTGCAGCTAGAGCCTCTCGGTGAGCTATGTAGTGTGTTCCAACCAGATGGGGTACTAGATCTCGAAGTCGGGCCACCACTCTTTGATGCACACCAGTCAATGCTCAAAATTGAATTTTGAAGGGCTCTGAAATTTCAGCATTGCAAATTGAAGGGCATACTTAGACATGAGGATTATGTTTTGAAGGGCTGTTTTCCTTGAGGTATTTTTTGAAGTCCCAAAACCCATTTGAAGGGCACTGAAGACTTCAATTTTGAGCACTGATCGCCACCTTCTAATTTTTGATGACCAAATTTTCCCGAATATTACGTGAAATCTCACACGTACTTACTTGTCAGAGGTCTGCAAATTCGCGAGAAATTGCTGCTTTCACTCCAACTTGAATCTAAACTGACTCAATCGTCACCTTCTAACTTAAAAAACGTTCACCTCGCTCACTCATGCCGTCCGATTGCACCAAACTTTCCGTCCGGTTCTAGCTGTGAAATTGATTGCTGGGGATTATGTTCAGAAACAGATGTGGGTCCACCGCTTTCCACATGAATCACATCCGGAGATGCTGACGGATGGTGTCAGAAGAGGCTGGTGTATAAGCCCCTGACTCAGTTAGAGCGTCCCCAGCAGCCTCGCCAACCTGGAATAAAACGGCATTCCGGTATTGTAGGTGGCGGGTGCAAAAAAAATGGATCCCCAGGAAGGCCCGCCAACGCCATAAGAGGAGAGCGGGCGGGCATAATTGAAGACGTTTTCCGCCATTTTTGCCTCGCTTGGCGTGCCGAGAAGAGGTCCGCTACCCAAGAATATCGTCGGAAATAGGCATGTCAGGGTGTACCACTGCTGACGTCATCGCGGGTGGGGCGAAGCGGAAGGGGAAGAATTTCCTGCCCGAGGAGGAAGAGCAAACATGCAGGAGTTTTATGTATGTCTCAACAGACGCGCGGCGGGGGATCGGGCAGAAAAAAGCTACGTTTTGGATTGCTGTTGCTTCGCATTATGCAAGAAACAAACCTGCAGCATGTCCGGAGCGACCTGCGAGGAGTATTGAGACGAAGTGGGGAGATCTGAAGGCGAGCATCGCCAAGTTCGTGGGCTGCTATGAGCAGATCAAATCCCTCGACGAGAGCGGGCGAATAGAGGACGACATCATCCTTGATGCATTGCAGCTTTTTGAGCAGAAGGTGGGGAGGCCATTCGCCCACAAACATTGCTGGTTGCTGCTCCGAGATCACCCGCGATTTGCTGCCATCTTCAGGGCTTCAGGGTCGAAGCGCAAGGCTCCAGGCACTCAGGGTTGTGATCTGCCGGTTGACAGGAGGGAGGCTAACTCTCCCGATGAGCAGCCACGTGAAGGAGTCGACGCCAACGTGAACCTGCACAGGCCACAAGGAGTGAAGTCAGCAAAGTCTGAACACAAGGACATGAGGGAGAAGGAAGCAGCCTTGAGGGCGAATGCGAGGGCAACAGCCGATTTCGCTCAAGCAACTTTGAAGAAGGCTGAGCAGATCGCCCAGCAAAATGCCTTCAGCCTCTTCACGCTGGAGGATTCCCTTATCACGTGCCAAGTAGCCCGTAGATGGCTCCTTCTCCGCCGCCAGCAAGAGCTCAAACGGCTTGAGAAGGAGATGGCAGCCGAGGAAGACTCATTGAATGCAGGCGATGTTGTTGCGCCGAATGCGGGTGTGCGAGTGCACACAGGCACCATCCCCGGATGCGCTGCCGCACCCACAGATCTTTTCGCTCCCTCCTCGACTCCCCTTTCTCCTTCACCCCCAGTGCAGCCAGATCTCAATGTAGGGGCCACTATGGGATTGGAAGGTGATGACGATGAAGACCAAGAGGACTCCGATAGCGAGGCAGCCCATCGGAATCGCTACCGCAACTCTGAGCCCAGCCTCTACATGCAGAGTGCACAATTGAAAGCTAGGGCACATCAGCGTAGTTATGATAGTTTAGGTGGTTGCGAAGGGGAAGAGATGTGTAGGGTTCCCCCTTCGCAACGTCGCCGCACTGGCGAGTACCCTAACGGCGAAGTTCAGTTTAGGGAGGCCTCGAAGCAGGTCCTCTGGAATGAGACCCTGGCTTCCGAATATGCCACCAGAAATTGTTTGCCTGCTATTCCTCCCTCGATGCCAATCCCTCCACCCATCGGTAGTCATTACCAAAACATCCCTTGGGCAGCTCCATCGCCTTGGCAACCTGGTGCAAGAGTGTTATAACCTGCTGGGTTTCAATAAATGCCTCTTTGATTCATTATGGTTTCATTTCTCTTTGCCTGTGTGAATTGCTCAGTGTGAATTTGCCTGTGAATTGCTCAATGTAGGCTCAGAATGTAGGGTTCTCATTGATACAGAAAACGGTGAGTTGGGTTATCTGAGATTGAATCTCTCGGATACCATCACATCATATGTAGTATGGGTGAAGTGAGTTGGCTGGATGGATTGATTTATGGCATACAGTGTTGTGAGAGGCAGAAAACTCCCTTGCTTGCAAAGCTGATTGAAATTTGAGGAGATTGACTCTGCTATCTGGTGAATTAGGTTAATTGAGGTTGAATATCTCGGAGATGGCAGAAATCTCTCTCTTGAATGTAAACCTGGGTGAAATTTTTAAGGAGATTGACAATCTTGCTATGTATCTTGCTTCTTGACCAATTTGCAGGAAATGAGAAGGTTAGGGCTGAGGAGGCAGTTTCTGCAGACAAAGTTACGGAATCACTCGGTTTGAAGGCCAACAATATGCTCCGATATATTGAATCCAGAGAATGCATTTAGAAGGCAGCAACTGTGTCAGCAACTGTCAAGGCTTTCATGACTGCTGATTTGCCTCATGAGTTGATTGAGCTTTTGGAGAAGATTGTTCTCCAGAATTCTGCATTCAGTGGCAACCCCAACCTCCAGAACTTGCTCATCTTGACAGCAATCAAGTGAGATACCACTCGGGTAATGGACTACATTAACCGTCTGGATAACTTTGATGGCCCAGCTGTAGGAGAAATTGTTGTTGGCGCTGAACTTTATGTTTAGGGTGCTGGGTTTAGGGTTTAGGAAAACTGCTTTGCTTGTATTGATGCTGAGGAGTTCCGACTGGCCCAGATTTGTGGTCTCAATGTAATTGGTCGTTTTTGCAGCTTGGTTGCTAGTGTGTATGAGTAAGGTGCATTGGAAATTGGGTAAGGTCGAAGGTTAGAAAGCTTCCAGGTAGGTGTGTGTGTGTGTATGTTTGGGTCACTTTCTCATACGGTCCTGGAATTATCTGAATTTTTGTGCAATCAATGCTGGATTTCTTATGTGGGTGATGAGTGTCCCAATGCTGAATCTCTTGTCTGGGTTAAGAGTACCTCAATACTGAATAGAGTGAGGCTCCGCATGTCCTTTCAGTGGTTTGGAGTATTCCAATGGTATCATTTATCAGCATTTGCTAAACCTTGCTCACTTGTCTCATGCAAAAGTATATCTGTATCGATATTGTTCTCGTGATATTGCCGCTTATGCAAATGAAGGATAAGGCGATGGATCTAAATCAAACCTCGTGTGCAATAACATCGGAACATTGCAGTTCAGAAAGAAGTTTTCTATAAGTTATGCTTTCGAATAAAGATAACTGAACTACCAATGGCAAGTTGAAACAAGAAAAATGGTCACATCCATTTCAAAGAAATTCACACCCTAAACAAACAAGCACATCCTTTGCACGAACGAATGCTTGAACAATTATGATAGTTGCATAAATAATTCATAAATTGCCGAAGCAATTAAGACTAAACCTAAACAAATTCATAAAGTTTCAATAGACTTTTGAATCCTAAACCTCACAATATACCTTAAGCTATAGACAAGACCCACGTATGGCTAATATGCATTGTCCCCTTTATGCTCCCATAGGTGTTGTACAAGGTCGTCACGCAAGTTGTAGTAAGTATCAGTGTCCTCAATGAGTGCAGTTTCTCGTGTCAAATCGGCGAAGGTGAAACCTCGTCTCATCCCCGATGATGATGAAGATGCAACTCCTGGTGTTAGAATTTCCAAGTCTCTACCACTCTCATCCTCTATAATCATATTATGCATTATAATGCAAGCATACATAACATCCGAAATGTCTGATGTATTCCACAACTTGCACGGTTGTGTGATAATGCTCCACCTAGCTTGCATCACTCCGAAACATCGTTCTACATCCTTGCGCGCAGATTCTTGAGCTCCTGAGAAGTTACTTTCTTTTTGGTCCTCGGGGTCCTGTAGGGATTGGACGAAGCAACTCCACTTAGGGTAAATGCCATCGGCGAGCAGGTAGCACTTTTCATACCAGTTCCCATTGACCCTAAATCCAACAGTACTGGCAGCGCCATGAACCAACTTGCGTACCAGTGGACTGCGATCCAGCACATTTAAGTCGTTGTTGCCACCCGGGAGGCCGAAAAATGCATGCCAAACCCATAAACTTTGATCGCACACTACTTCGAGAATTATACTCCTTTTTTTATCTTTATCTTGAAATGCCCACTGCAATGCAACTGGACACAACTTCCATTTCCAATGCATGCAATCTATGGAACCAAACATACCTGGCCACCCCCGCTCCTGATTTATCTCCATTTGTTTCACAATATCATCTTGTGAGGGATCCCGCAAATAGTACTCTGTAAAACATCGCCTAACCCCCCTGCACCACCGCAACATCGCCTCTTGAGCAGTGCTTTCAGCCATCCTAGTGTATTCTTCTTGTGCCTTTGATGAGGTCCCGTACGCTAGCATACGCATTGCAGCCGTGGCCTTTTGAAGACTGCTTAACCCCAACTTTCCTGCAGCGTTCCTTTTTTGAACGAAATAATCGTCAGACTCTGTGATTGCATGCAATATACGGAGAAAAAGAGGTTTCCTCATGCGATAAACGCGTCTGAAATCAGTGTCATCAAATATGGGGTCGTCCGAGAAATAGTCTTTGAAGAGCAAGGCATCGTACATCTCGGCTAAACGCTCTTTGTTCGCCCTCCTCCCTAGACGACTACCACCCCGCTGCCTTGGTTCATCGTCGCTGGAAACATTGTCATATTGTTGGGCTAGCGTTCTCATAACGAATTCCTCTCCTTCATCATCCTCTAGATTAGCCTGAATGTCTTGGTTGTACCTTCTCCAACGATTCGACATTGTGATGTACCTCAAACAAACTAAACAACAATCCTGCGGATACGAATGGCAAAACTAAATGATAATGGCAAAGCCAATAGTTTTAATATATAGGATGGAACGTGTGCGAAGATGTACTACATGAAGTTGGTCGTACACCCTAAACCCCTACACGAAGATGGCCTCAACGTGTGGCAAGGAAATTTTCAATTGGTATCCCACGTATTATTGCTAGACAACAAAATGAATAAGACAAAAATAAGGCAAAGTCATCCATGCAATGTTCATGCATTTTAGACATCGATGTATTCAAGAACATTTGTGGCTCTCATTAGGTCGCAGTAGATATTGTTGAGCATATGCCTTGTGACTTTGGGCAAGCCATTCAACACATTATGCTATAAATTTCATTTGACGTGTAACTTCAAATCCAAAGTGTCACGTGGCGTTCTTAAAAACAAATATGAATGTCAATTGACATCTACATTTTATTCTAAAATGTCACCTCAATTTTGGCTTACACAATATTTTAGGAAAACTAATATTTTGAATAAGCAATATGCAATCTTGATTTGTAACAAGAAAAAAAAACTTATCAATCGAGAGTAAGTATCCTTCGGTCTTGCATGTTTCTCCAAATGTTGAAGATCGTAGCCCAATCCATTGCATAAATTTCGAGCCCACAAATAGAACCCAACATAAGAGCATCAAGGGTCTTCAAGTTCAACCTATTGCGCAATTGGCTTTTGATTGCATTTTGTTTGGAAAATCCTCTTTCACATTGCCTCTCCTTGTTCCCAGTTAGTCTCACTATCTGTGATCACCGTCTCAACTCCCGGTTACAAAAGAAAATTGCAAAGAGCGAAAGTGAACTTAAGTATGTAAGTGAGTTTAGGAAGTTCTCCTAATGTTATGGGTACTTGATACTTGAGCTGCAGTTTATAGAACTCAAGTTGCCTACTAATACGTGTCATTTGAATTTCTAGTGTGTCAACTGGCATGTGTTTTTTTTCTTCACAAGTCACGGTATGTGTCAACTTCTACAATGTACGTGTCAATTGACGTGCATTTATTTTTTTTGCAAGTTTTTGCGTGTCAAAAGAGGAAAACTTGCAAAAACTTTATCAAACATATACATTGCCCGCAATTTGTGCAAAAATGTACACAAAAGAATGTATTTGATTCCCTTTTCCACTTGCCAAGTCATCTCTCAATAGATTGTGGACTTGAACACTATGTAATGATTCTATGTTGCCAACAAGGACATGTGACCATAGTCAAAGTAGCCCGTGATGATGTCACGCTGGGCGGGCAGGCCTTCGGGCAGCCCCTTAAATAAGTCGGGAGAGGGTGGCTCACAATATGTAGAGCGGGCCCAGTTGGCCAAAATGGGTGACTTTGCCGGGACTCGTGGCTAGGCTGGTGCTTCCCGGCCCCGCCACCCAAGCCGGCCACCCTAAACAGAATAAAGAACATTATTTTTGGCGGCCTGCTTGCTACCTCTCCTGGGGATGCTCTTACAACCTTCTATATCCAAGTTTCGGAGCTCTCAGTTAGAATCAGCAAAATAGTGGAGTGGAGTGGAGTGGAGTGGAGTTGAGTTGAACAGACAGATCTGGGCCTTAAGGTTTTCAGCTTTGTGCGGAGTTCTGTGTGTGTTTTACTTCAAGTGTGCAGTTGCAATGGCAGGAGAATCCGGGAAGCTTCAGGTGTTCTGGGACCCTCATTCCCAGCCCTCCCGCGCCGTGGTCATCTTCTGCAGGTGAGTCAAACATCATCTTGCTAATCACATTGCAAAACAAGGCTCAGTTGAAGTCCTGTGAGGCAAGGTTGAGGACGATTTGCATATGAAAAAATAATAATTCCAGATGATGTTATGCTGCTGTGTGTTGCTGGTTGCAGGATCAATAAGATTGAGTGTGAGGAAGTGTACATAAGTCTGCCCACTGGAGCACACAAGACCCCAGAGTATTTGAGTAAGTGGTGGTGATGAATGAACCTCCTGATTGATTTTGAAGTCTATTTGTAATAGGTAGAGATTGATTTTGAGTGAGCTCTTGTTTAATTTATACCATGGCTTGCCCTTAACGTGTTCATCAACATATTTTAAGAAAACAGTGCAAAGATAGTGTAGCGAATCCATAACTTGGAGGATGAGGGACTTGAGTTTACAAGATCTGTAACAGAATAGTTTGAGCAACTTGTTTGTACATCCTCACCCTTAACATGTTCATCAGCATATTCTAAGAAATAACAAAAATGCAAAAGTTAGCGAATCCATAACTTGAGGTTGATGCACTCGAGTTTCACAAAATTCCGGCATTGTGTGCTGTAGATTAGTAGATGTGATTTAGGAGTGGAGGTTCCTTTGCGACCTAAAGTTTTTGTGACAATATTAGGGCTCCAAAATTGCAGTGTTGAGCGTTGACTATTGTGTTGACTCTCAACGGGTGAGTGGTAGGGCTTTGGTCATTACATTTCGTTTCTAAATGATGCAGTTGCCCGCTGTTGGGAGATCTTGAAATTAAACAATAGGAGTTGGGATTTGGTCAGCGATGGTCACCCCTAGTGGGAGATTGTATGGCACGGGTTTTTATCAAATGAATAGAATCTTGGTCTCCTTTGGGTTGCCAGATCCTTCTGTGCCGGATTCTTGATTTTGACTTGTGAAATAAATGTGTGACTCCGCTATGCTTGTAGAGATCAACCCCGCGGGTCAGGTTCCTGCAATTAACGACAACGGCTTCTCCCTCTTCGAGAGGTAAATCTGGTTGAATGACGAATCGAGTTCTGTAATTGCACAGTCAATTGCGGTAGGCATGCCTTAATACTCTTCTCTCAGCACCCACTTCTCTTAGGCTATGATTAGCAACAAATTAGCGCAACATGAATAGCAAATCCAAATCACGCGTATAGTCATTTGCCTCATAGATTTCTGGAGCCTATGTGAATATGTTATTTGATTATCATAGTTAAGATTTTCATGCTCATTAAGTGGTCATATAGGTCCCCCCTCCAGATCATGTTCACTATTAAGCCCAGAATGGCTAGCATATTTTGAGCACATAATTGAATCTCTTTTATACACATGATGGCTTTTTGATGCCAGTTCTTAGATTTACATCTCACCACATACCACTCACATATAGGTGGTCAGGATATTGATTGTGTTTGATTTAGGCACGTCTACCTTGTAGTCAAATTTATGGAGATCCCGCGTTCTGACGTTGCTGACTGCTGATGGCTTTATTGCAGCGCTGCCATTCTCAAATATTTGTCGGCTTCACGCGGAGCTCCCGACCACTGGTAAGTTAAAGTAATTGAACAAGTAAACATCTTCTGAAATTCGATCAGATGCTTGCCGTTCATAGCCAAGTCTCAAGAGCTTTCAACTTCCTCAGTGTTGATTTAGTATCCCCTTTCAATTTAGCCAGATAACTCCAGTCCATTCGCAGAGAGTTCTTAGTGCCAGAATGTATGGATCTCCGTGCTCCAAATTCATAGCTTCTTGCATCACCCATCCTCGGTTCGAACACAAGCTCAACCAGCAATTCAATCGCTTCTCCTACTACCTCACGTTTCTGGAAGAGGGTATTCCAGAAATATATGCATATTCCCCTCAGAAAATTTTGTGTATTTTTGGGTCACCGATGGAGTACCTATCTTCCATGCCTACAAATCTAGCAAAAAGAAACAAAAACAAAAGAAAACAGGCAAAATAGGACAAGGAATTCACATCATGAGACGAATGAAGTATTCCACAGCCACATGGCTCAATGCAAACATGTGAATGAAGATCTAGTGCCTCAATAATCTTGTGCGGAACTGAATGGGTTGCAGGTACCCGAAAGACTTGAAACTACGCGCACAGATCGACTGTGTCTGATATTGGCACATCTCAAACACCCGCCGGGGGGCATGTAAGTTTCCAATCCTGACAAATTCTCCCCCATACCATGCCCTTGGATGCATTCCAAGTCGCAAAACTTTCAAACTTTGTTAATCCTCACGAATGAGCCTCGCGAGCTAGATCGACTCTGAGGGTAGTACAATGAATGCCATGTGTCACATACTGGTTGGTTGGAACGTGCGAAATAGTTGACGTGGCATGAAACCGTATTCAATCCGTAAGATATTACGGCAATATGAAGCTTGTTCTCTTTCTCTAAACCTAGTAGAATCTATTCCCTCTTTTTGCATTCACTTCATATCCAGGCTGAAATTTTTATCAAAGTCTTACATGCAACCTGCACCATTCTATTTCAAAGTGCATCCAATGAAGGGTCGGTGTAGACTATGGTGAAGAAATGCACCGGTCAGTCAAGAATTTCAACCCAAGACAAGGTTATTTGAGGCAGCAGTTGGTACATCGGACAAGACGGAAAAAACCAATAATATCAAAATACCAAACTTGCCTCAAGTTGGAGTTCTCTGGCAACCAAGTTTCTTGTTGCAGGGTATGAGGTTGCCCAAGAGACTCGACCTCCGGAGAAGTCCCCGAGATTAAAAAAGAAAAAGAAAAAGAAAAGTCTCCCCTTGTTGGCAACCCTGTCATTCGTTTATCTGTGTTTGAAGTGCTCCACAAGACAAGTCTTGGCTGTAGTGTAAACCCTAGCCGGAGAAGATCCCATTTTGTAGCCAATCCATCGTATTGCTCCATTCTCCTAAAAACTCTTGGCAAGTGCACCACTTCTTCCCCGTAGCCTTAATTGGCCCTTAAGGAAAGAGAACATGCTCCGTCCTCCCACTTAATAAATGTTATTATGTAGTGGTGTGATCATCGAATTTGATGCGGCGGCTTGTGACCGGGCGAGTTAATGTGATGTTGCAGCTCCTCTCGTATATAACAAAGTGGTCGCATCTTTCTTCGGGGCTCCCTCAAACCCCAAGGCCGCGGAGGAAGCAAAGGCACTCCTCGTGAAGTCCCTCGACATGTTGGACGGCTTTTGGTGCAAGGAGGGCCCGTTTTTGTGCGGATCAAAGGAGGTTTCCATCGCCGATCTCATTATTAGTTGCGAATTGATGCAACTCAAGGTGATCATCAGTCTTAACTTCCTTCTCCACATTGCAAACACTCCCCACGTGGAGGATTAGGCTAAATAGTTTTTTTAATGAACTTTTATATATACCATAGGTGACGAGCAAGTTCCGACACAAATTGATTATGAATCTGAGCAAAGTGCCATGTGGCACTATCCTATTACGCGAAACCTGTATGAAATTTCATGTGTGACCTCAAAAAAAACAATTAGTGTTTCGACACTAAAGTGGTGAACTCGCTTATCACCTATTGGTATTCACCCAAGGTTAGCTCATTCCAGTGAAAACTTAACGCCCCTTCAAGTCTGCAATTGATTCACTTCACCTGAATCTCGCTATTGTAATGTGTGGGTTCTGATGCTAACACCTCTTTTTCTTTAAAACAAGTTCTCTAAGCATTAGGTATATAAAAAACACTTATGGTAATTTCCTCTTAGCCCTTATCCTTGGTGAATTCCCAAGATAGAGTGAACTTCCACGTTGCTCTAACCCTTAGGAGCATAAATTTAGCGGTTGTTTTTAACTAACGTAAAAGGGTGTTTTGTTTGTCCAAGTTCAGAAATTGACTACCGATTTCGATCACGAAAATTTTTGGTGTGCAGTTGTTGGATGTTTCGGAGGAGTCCGAGCTTTTAGCATCGAGGAAAAACGTCACGAAATGGTTGCAAGCCGTGGAGGATGCAACGACCCCGGTCTTTGACGAGGTCCATGGAGCCTTATTCGCATTGAGCAAGCAAGTGAGGGAGCCCAAAGCGAATGCCACCACCGAGCAATCTTAAGGCTTAACCCTAGAACTCCGGAGGTTTTTTTGGATGTGTTTTAGTGCTTACGGTGGCAAAGTGCAAGGCTCACACATCAAATATCCGGCATGACATTTGGGCACAATCGGTCTAGAATCTAGATCCTAGTATTTCCAAGCCCAACGACTGGTCACAAGTTGACACCTTTCGGGTTTCCTTTACGAAATTGGGGAATATTCTTCTAGATTCCCCAAAACGCACCGGTAATTTTTCTAGAGACTTGAATTTGAACCGGTTAATTTCTCGAATCTCAACCGGCTCATATCGTCCGGTTCTCTGCCTTCATTGCCTACCATGCAATTTTGTTTATCTTGCTGGCAATTGTTAGTGGCAATGCCCATAATTGCCAAGTTTTTTTGGTTCGACAATGATAAGTCTACTTACGGTATTATACTTGTTTGTAATATGGGAGAAGGCCCTCTATTCCGGGGACAAAGAAAATAATTATAATATTGATGGTAGTAATTCTCAATTGTTGAAACGTGTTCATTGTACATTGGCTGGAGACCACTTGATTCTCATGTGGAAACTACACAAAACATGGTATTTAGTGTCACCAATTGTATATGTCTTGCTTAGTACTAATTGAAAAGCATCCGTGTAGTGTCACTAACACTAAATATAAACCTAGCATTACTTGTCATTCCTTGTAAATAAAAAGTCTGGGCATTATAGATTTACAGTGTTGAAATTACTGTCACTTACTAAGTGATCTTTCATCTAATTTTGAATCAATCATGGCAATATTTCATTACATAAATGTTAGGGTGTAGAATACACCAAACGAAAAGTGGATGAACTAAAAGTAAGTTGGGACGGTAGTATTACACCGTTCATGGTATTTAGTGTCACATGCACTATTTGCAAAGGGCCTAAACTAGATGCCTTGGGGTCTCAAAGTGTCACACCCGCTAGTTGCCAATACGATTCCATTCGTCAACGTAAGTAACTTCTTCAAGTGAAAGAATAACTTCATTATGACATTTAGAGTAGCACATTCGGATACATTAGATGATAGTCTTGCATTTTAGTATGCAAGGGGGAGATATCTTTGAGCATACTAATGGGAAGTTTCATTTGTGCACACTTTGGTTAACCTGTAGACCATTGTGTAACATAGGCATGCACAACCTGATACTATTGAATGTCATACTCATGCCAAGATATTAGTAAGTGCACTTGAATGCCAAGTGTCATGAGGTGACACTTATGGTGAAGTTGTTAATCATCACAGTAACCTAGCATACGCCTCAAAATAGGGTAAGTGACACTAAATACCATAAACAATGCAATTGTAAACTTATTCATAAGAAATGTCATAAGAAAAGTTGCCACAATGACATAAAATACCGCATTATGACACTATATACAATATTTAGTGTCGTATATATAGATGACTTAGAGATGAACTTGTTGTGTGATGTTGAATCAATGCGTACTAAGAGTTGGGTTGAAGTTTTAATGTTATACTTGTATATTTTGTAATTGCAAGACCTGAAATGTTGGATTATGAGTTGATTCAATCTTGAATGAATCTGAATCAACTCAACGTTGAGTTCAGGGGTTTAGGGTCGTCCTCTTCGATTGGAGAGATTCACAAGACATAAGATATGTAGGCCTTGTGTGATCACTCTCCTTGATTGAACACAAAATATACGAGTGGTATATAACAAGGCTTATAGTTAAGAACGAACATGAAACATACACATGTTACGATGAAATGTGCTCAAAATATAAAACACCATTGTATGTTCAATAATAAACATAAATTGGACAAATCTATTTGATTGTTCAAAGTGTAAAAGAAGCTTCACTTTGTCTTATAACTTTTGCATTTCAACTCTGATCATGAAACTTTGAATGGCAATCTTCGTCATTTGCATTCGCTTACCAAATTAAAAACAATTCCCGTTGTTCATTGTTATTTTGCATTCTTTGCCTTCTCGTTGTTCATTGGTTCCTCTTCATTATGTGTTTAACTACAAGCCTCGATGTTGATGATTTTTGTGGTCTTACGTTACAGTCCCTCAAAGCTTGAAGCAAGTAGTGTCGGTTCTTCTCTAGTCTTTAACTATTGTACATCGAAGCAAGTAATACAAAGCCAATGTAGTTGGAGTGCACAATCTCATGGATTCGGGAGTAAGGTGTGGTTGTGGATTTGATTATGTATTGTTCTTTGTGAAATAAAGTTACATAGTTCATGAATTTGATTTTGTGAAGTTGGGAATATGGGCACCAAATCATGGCATTATTCACAACATGTACTGAAAATGGTTAAACGTTCAAGATAAATTAAGGGGATCGCTATTTCCACACCTTTTTCGGCTAGATTCACACCTTTTTGCCGGTTCGGTTGCCGTGTCACTGAGGCGCTATATATGAGATTCTTCATGGTGTATCCGGACCGTTGATCCACCAAGGCCCATCCAAGGGCCTCAATGATCCTAGGTGGCGGTGGGGTGGGGGGCGGGGGTGGTGCTTACCACCAAGGCGGGGTGGGGCCGTGGGCCTCATGTATTTTTTGGGGAGGGCGGATTTAGGGTGGTGTCGGGCCTAGTGGCTAGGCGGGCCCAGTGGTTAGGCCTACTTATTATATAACTAGTTGGTTACCCTTACTCTACTTACTAAATAACTAGTTGGTTAGCCTTACTCTACTTACTAAATGACTAGTTGGTTACCCTTATTCTACTTACTAAATGACTAGTTGGTTACCCTTACTCTACTTACTAAATGACTAGTTGGTTACCCTTACTCTACTTACTAAATAACTAGTTGGTTACCCTTACTTATTACTTAATAGTAATAATAGTTGGTTTTTACTTATTACTTGAAGTTAGGTATGGACACCTATAAGTGTTGAGATATAATAAGATTACACTATCGTACTTAGTGTCACCTACATTACATAATCTATGTATCATCCCTAACAACTAGTCATTTAGTAAGTAGAGTAAGGCTAACCAACTAGTTATTTAGTAAGTAGGCCTAGCCACTGGGCCCGCCTAGCCACTAGGCCCGACACCACCCTAAATCTGGCCTCCCCAAAAAAGACATGAGGCCCACGGCCCCACCCCGCCTTGGTGGCAAGCACCACCCCCGCCCCCACCCCACCGCCACCTAGGATCATTGAGGCCCTTGGATGGGCCTTGGTGGATGAACGGTCCGGATACACCATGAAGAATCTCATATATAGCGCCTCAGTGACACGGCAACCGAACCGGCAAAAAGGTGTGAATCTAGCCAAAAAAGGTGTGAATCTAGCCAAAAAAGGTGTGGAAATAGCGATCCCCTAAATTAATTGTCTATATAGTGAACTTGGTTCACGATTCCAATGAAGTTGGTAGAACCTATTGCTGAATTGGTTTGTAAAATCATGAAATTGAGTTTGCACTTTTGTGAATTCATCTTACCAGAGGAGTAACATCTTTGTTGGCTCAATCGACCTCAAAGTTAGATTCCAAGACTAGACAAGAGTTTGCCTAACATGGGAAGGCAAGGCATGTGCAAATAAATGATCTAAGACTTATGTGGTCACTCACGATGTGCAATTTTTTTTAAACATGATATTGTCATGTTTAAAATATAATATTTTGAACATATTATGTAATTGCCAATGTATAATGCATGATGTGCATTATAATTCGTGATTAAAAAAAACACTTGTATTTAAGAAAAATAATGAGAAAAAATAAGTGTTGCAATGAGATTGGACTATGTGCTCTGCTTATACACATCAATATAGGTTCAATAGTTAACACAATTGGAAGTGCCTATACTAGGGCTACATATATTATAGTGAGTGGGCATCCTTTCCAACAAGTCCTAGGGACACAAAGGTCAAAGCCATGCTTGTGGTCATGGCTCAACACTAAAAAGGTTGTGGCAATGAGATTATTTTCCCATGGCCCTCGGTGATTAGGGTAAATATGCTATTAATGTGTGATTGGAGTTAAAATTCGAGTGAAGTATTTTTAGCCAACTATTATTTTAAAGATAGTACTCTATAGGTAAACACTAGGAGGAGGCTAAATCCCCTATAGTAATGCACAGCTGGCTCACGCGTGGCCACCGTGGCACGTGGGCCCCGTGGCGGTGCCTAGCCCATTTTACCCCCCCCCCCCCATGATAACAAATACGGCGGTAACTCGCTAACGCCCGGGACACTGCGTAGTGTCCCAAACCCTAGTTGCTAGAACACTGCAACGACGGAACACTAATGTGTGTGGGCATGGTTGCTTGACTACAAATCCCATATTGAGTGCACTTCACCTTCAAGGTCTAAATCCAATATATATGTGCACTTCCAATTAGTAAATAAGCAATTGATTGAGATTTCATTCCGGAAGTGAAACCACCAATGAAGCACGTAATTAACTTGGAGGTCAAAAATGTTACAAAATCCTTGTTAATATTGAGGTTATCATTTGAAATTGTCTTTGTCATTCTAAAATGACACTTAAATTAGTGTGTTGATTTAATATGTATATTTTAGGGTATTTTAGGTAATGCCGTCTACTTTCACAAGAATTCATATGAAATTAATTGTAAAATGTACTTATTGGAATTAATTAATCACTGGAATTACATTCAATCACACTTAAATAGTTTGAATGCGTATGAATACTTGTGAATGTAGACAACATTACCTAAAATATCATAAAATATACATATTAAATCAACAAACAAATTTAGATGTCATTTTAGGATGACAAAGACAATTTCAAATGATAAGTCATAAAAATTATAACCTCAATATTAACAAGGATTTTGTAACGTTTTTGACCTCCAAGTTAATTACGTGCTTCATTGATGGTTTCACTTCCGGAATGAAATCCCAATCAATTGGTTATTTACTAATTGGAAGTGCACATATAGATTGGATTGAGACCTTGAAAATGAAGTGCACTCAATATGGGATTTGTAGTCAAGCGGCCATGCCCACACACATTAGTGTTCCAGCGTTGCAGTGTTCCGGCAACTGAGGTACGGGACACTGCGCAGTGTCCCGAGCGTTTGCGAGTTACTGCCGTATTTGTTTTTCGGGGGGTGGGGGTAAAAATGGGCTAGGCTTCGCCACGGGGCCCACGTGCCACGGTGGCCATGCATGAGCTAGTTCTGCATTACTACAGGGGATTTAGCCTCCTCCTAAACACTAAGCTCCGGGATCAAGGCATCGCGTTGATTTTAGAAGCGCTTCTATATGCTAGGTTGCAAACCGCAATGAAGGGGTTTCTATCATATATACATATATATATATATATATATAGTTTGGTACGTACTTAGTGAGCCGTGAGGGCAACCAAGTAAGTGGGTGCCAAAATACATATGATAGAATCCCCTCCTTGTTTGCTACCTAGCATGAAGTCTTTCCATTGAGGGGTTGACCACACCAACCACTTTTGGCACCATCAGTCAGCATCTCTAGCTATAATAGTGTGAAAAGTGGTGGGCATCTACTTTTGAACATAATCCCCAACAATTTCACGGCTAGAACCAGGCGGAAAGTTTGGTGTGATCCGGGCATGAGTCGGTTGCCATCTGCTTCATAACATTAGTCTCGCTTCCAAGCCATTTCTAAGATGAAGCTGGCATCGTTCTCGTCTCTGAGGTAATTAATGACATTAGCTTAGCGCTCTAGATGCAAGGCCATGGGCCACCCAACTCACCAAGGAGGTTGGGTAATGTTATGTTAAGTCAAGTCACTTCTGTGGCGTATCTACTTCAAACATATTCAAGAAAACATAGGAAGAAGAAGATGAGATGCCACCACAAGCCTTGATTTATAGTGTTGCTTCCTCATCCATAGATAGTTCCCAAAATGGACATCACGAGAACTGTAGAGACCTTGAAGATTATTGCATCTTTTCAAGGTGAACGCCTGAAACATGCATACACAAGCTGACCTAAACCTACTCTTCCCCAAAGGTTCCCACATGGTTGGTTGAAAATATTCAGTTCACCACTATGACTAGGTGGACTATAGCTTAGTGGTAAAGGACATAAAAAATTGAGTGCAAGGACGGTTCCCCATCTGAGCATTATTCCAATCCTAAGCAACTTAAGTTCACATTGAGTGCATTACACAAGAGCACCCCATATATGACTCGATATCATGGATCCTCGTATCAATATTGCACAAGATGACCTGGTTATATATTGGAAAGATAGGAGACAATGAAAGTAGACAAGAAATTACATGCATATTTGTTGTGTTAAAAACCAATGGAGACCCTACACATGAGCTCCCCATGGGAATTATGGTTGAGAGGAGGGTTCCTCAATTGAAGGAGGATTACTTGTTTAAAAAGTCCCACATGCATGTGTTCATTGAGGAGCTCTTGTCCCAAGGAGAGAAGTGTAAAGAAAACAAGATGATGTCTTCACCACGGAGCTTAGTGTTTATCCTAAAAGTAACTACCTTCAAAAGAGTTAGAACTCTCAATGTCCGGCACCTCCAAGCTCTCAATCCAAAGTGTGAACATGCCATAACACTATGGTGTAGAGCAAACCATGACCGAACCTAGAGGGGGTTTGACGCAATAGGTACCATCCTAGGTGAGGTAATCCTCAACCTTACCTCCAAATCCTCAATAGCCCAAATGAGGTAGTTTAAGGTAGAAATACCATAACCCATTAACCACCCTCTAGCCATGCACTAAACTGCCGTCATAATGGTGAAGTGCCATTTCTGAAACAAATCATGGCTCGGGAACAACTTCAATGCGTGCACACTTAGTGTAGCCAATGGGAGTCAAGTGTTATTATACTCATGAGGTAACCGATTTAGGCGATGTTCTATATGGAAATGCGGATTACCATGTTCGGTGTAGGCAGAACCCTAACATTACTGGACCCAAAGGTCTTTACTGCGTTTCGGAAATCAAGGCTCTGCAGGACGCTGTCAGATGGGACCATGGTATCTGCGTAGAATCACGAACAGGGCCCCCCACGCAGGGGAAGCCGGTGCCAACCTCCCCGGGCCGCGTCTGCTACCCTGTTAGCTCTCAGCCAGCCTATCGTCCACGCAAGCTGACACGCTGGCCTCCACGGTGGACAACCGTTGGACGTAACAGGTCATTCCCAACTGCCGAGGTTACAGCCATCCATCATGGCATTGCAATGGATGGACTATCATGTGGATCCTCCCCCTAAACCATCCATCATGTGGGTGGTATCCCATCGACCTCGGGGATCGCGCTCTCCATACTGTTTCAAAAAATGCCCTCCGCCACCCCCCTTCATTCTTTGTAACCTGCTCTTCATCATACACCCTGGATTTCTGCCGCCATGGGCCGCGATGCGATTGAAGCAATGATGGAGTGAAGGGTGCAGGATCGTCGCACAGTGAGGTCAGGGTTTTCGATCACAGTGGGTACAGCGATGGCGAGCGACAAGACTTCCGGGTTTTTTGAAGGGTGTAATGAGTCATCAGGTCGCCTTGATCGTAACTTACACATTTGCTGCCGCCATGGAGGTTGATGCGATTCAACCAAGGCGATTGCACAATGATGCGGAGATTGTTTGCGGGCAAGATCGCCTCAGCCACACTTAGTTTTGGAGCTCCATTTCTTTTCAAAGTTTCTTTGTTCCTGTGCTTTTGATTCATCGTAACGTAGACACTTTCGAAAGAGTCCAGAAGTTTTCCGCAATGAAATGTGTTGTTTGCATTGATGTGAAGGCAACAATGATGTACTGAAGCTATGATGACCTCGCCGACTGCTCACCCCACACATGGTCGTTATAGTCACCCCTGCTGACTGAGTTTTCCTATCATGTCTTTAGATCTGCACACTCAACTATGTTTTTTGTTTGATTGAGACCTGCTTTTACTGCGCAGTGCACATTTAGGTTGTATTTGACTATCTGGCAAGGAGTGAAGCGACTAAAACAATGATGTCCTGATGCGGTACATGCAAGATCTTCTCAGAGTGATTGCCTTGCTATGAATGTACTTCCTTCCTCCTTTAGTTGTCATTGCAGTCATGTTACACATCACATAATTGCGAAGTTTTGTAATTATGACCTCATTTCGGTCCCCAATTCTACAGGAGCAGGCGGAGCTCGGATAATCAAAGATTTAGCTTAGACCTGATTTGGACCGAATTTCATGTAAGAAAGTTGACAATTTTAGGGTGCATCGTCAGTTGAACCTTCACGGTCCTTTTGTTCTCCTTCGGTGCGAAGAAACTTGTTTACCACTGCTTTCGCTTGCACGTAGCCAAGAAGACTTACACTAAAAGCATGTTTTAGTCTGGCCCACACTAATCATCAGCGACCCACATTAATTGTGTTGCAACCACAGGGTGACTACTAACATCGGGCGCCATATGGCAATTTCATCTTAAAATCTTCAAGACCACTCTCTGTAATTCATATTCCTTCCAGAAGAACCAACACTTCGCCCACCGCAACACATGGAGCTTTCGTACGAGATTGTGTACCAGGAGGTACACAAGGCAAAGTTTCAGCGGATCCGCAATTTAGTTCAAACTCCACAGATAGGCACTTTCATGCATACATATCTTACATGGGCATCCGACATGCGGGTGAAAGGGAGGAGGGCTGATCCCATGACTGTTGATACAGTGTCGGTTGCGTATATACCTTGGGCAAGGGTCGAGGATTTTGTGAAAGGTGAGGAGGCGCGCACTGATGCTCCCTGCAAATTTGTGTGCCAGGGTACTCCAACAAACGAGATGGGGAAACTGAAGTTCCCTCGTTGTAACAGCTACTCTGGCATCCTCAGGTGTAACATGCTATTAGCATTGCAGTGTGCATGTTCCAATGTTACAATATCTGGCCAACCATCTTCCCTGTTATATATGACTCTCACCGTTACGACCTGCTATCATCCCCACCACACAGATATCATTGTCAATATGGACCAAATGACAATGCATCGCACATACCACTGGTTACAAATGATATGTACCAGAGGAAAAGAAAACTCGACCTCAAGGGCAAATACATTCCAAATGGGAAGGGCCACACAGGTCCTCGGACATCAGCAAAGATGCGAGGATCAGGCCAACGAAGGGGATGCCAGTGTGGATTTGTGGTCAAGCAATTGTACCTACAGCCTGCAGTGGCAGAAATAACAAGATACAAGAGCAGATACTCAAGCCACCTGTCGGCAGATGTTCGTGAATTTATCATGAGCCATTTGCGATTGGAATTGTCTATCCTACAGATAATGGGCAAACATAGGAAACGCTTCATGGAAATGTGTGAGAGAGGTGAGGAGCTCACCCGGGACCTCTTCATCTCTGAGCAGAACATCCGTAACGTTGTTGGCCGCCTTGCCATAGAGACCTACAAACGCGACAACAATATTGCAAAATCTGTGCGCATGTGGGTGCAAGAAAATCATTTTCTTGTGTTCTACTACAAAGAATCGGGTGTACACATTCGTGGAGCTATCACACGGGACAATATTCCGTTCACAATAGGCATCCAAACATCTTGGCAACAAGATATGATGCTCAAACACGGGCACAAAAAAGCCGTCTCCATTGACGCCATATTCGCGACTAATGAGAACAAGGTTTGTGCCTATAACCATTCCCACAGCAGCATGTTACGGAGCACTTTCCCTACGTACCTTGCTCCAACGCTAATTTTTGGTGGTTTTTGTTGTTACAGTTTCCATTGTACACCTTGATGGTCTTCGATGACTGGCTAAATGGAGTGTCTGTGGCGTACATTATCACTTCTAGCTCCAAGCAACCTGATCTTCAACCTTGGATGAGGGCGCTTGCGAAGAAATTGACGTCGGTGCAAGGAGATTGGATGCCGAATGCATTCATTACAGATTGTGCCCAAGCGGAGATTGGGGGCTTGCAGTGGTATGGCCCGGAGTGAAAGTATTCTTGTGTTTGTAGCATGTTCATCGCGCATGGCTGAAACAAGCGGTAGCAAAAATAAAAGATCATGCCATTAGGGCTGGTGCGCTAAAGGGGTTGGGGCGTATTATGTATGACACAAAGTATCCTCAAGGAGATGAAATGGGGCCTTGGGCTATACGACAGTTGAATACTCTTATGGATAGCTTCCCTGTTGTGAGCAGTTTTTGGGCTTACTTCAACAAACAATGGGCAGACAAGACGCACATGTGGGTTGTGGGCCATCGTAACCTGCCATATGCGGGCTATGACACAAATGCAGCAATTGAAAGCTACCATTCTAACCTTAAAGCCACCTTGCGTGCATCAAAAGGTAGAGCGCATGGACGCCGTTTGAACTGGGTGATATACGAACTCACAGGGGAGATTCCCTCCCACTACTGGTACCAGGCGATGAAGAAACAACATGGGTTTGTCCCCAACTTAAAACAATAGCAATTTGTTATAAATGCAGTGCTCAAAGCGAGAGAAATTCCTGATAGTTGTGTCACTCTCCCCATTGCAGATGACGGTCCGGCATTGGTAACGTCAATGAACAACCCCACTAAACTGTACTCTGTGTACAACCCAGACTACGAGTGGGGTTGTTGCGATTGCGTCTGGGCACTAAAGGGGAACATATGTAAACATCAGATAAATGTTCTCATGATACTCCATCCTAACCTTGTGGATCCCTTGCAGGGACAACTGAGGGAGGTCGTGGTAACATGCTGGATCCCGTTCTTCATTTCCCAGAGGATTTCGCCGATACGGGGCCCATGTGCCCAACTCCTACGCTGTGGCGTCCTAGTGGTAGCTAGTGTGTAACACAATCTGGGGAGGACATGGAGAAACAAGCGCGTAACCTCGCAGAGGAGTTCATGGACGCTGCCACCGGTGATCGATTTTTGTTGAAACACCTCGTGGCAGACTTGCATGTAGTTCGTGGGAAACAACAAACGTTGTTGGCTCAAATTAAACATGGACTGGTGGAGCCATCCCAAGTAGAGGTGCACTTCCGGCCCAACGAGGATGGCAACAACATGTCCCTCAAGCGTAGGAGAGATTTCCTGGACCGTAGATAGGTGACGTCGGCCAAACGGTTTGTAACGTGCGACTGTTGCATGGCCCAGTCCATGTTACGACTTTTCCCACATGCAGGACGACCACGGTGCCCATATAAGGGCCGGGCGTTCGTTGCAGTTGCACACTCTCCTTCCTCCTCTCTTCCGTTTTGCCCGCAACCTGGTCGGCTTCCTTGTGGTGTACCGGCTGGCGTTTTGTATGGAAGGGTTTCTTGTGCTTTTGTTTCCCTAAGCATGGCATCTCTTCACGTTACACGGGTTAGCGCTGCGGTTTGGAAGTGGTTTTGCAGGTGTCCCGAGATCATTGGACCCGTTTACGACACGTCCACCGATGAGGAGTTCTTCACACCCCCAACATCACCTCTGCCCTGTTCCCAGCAAGACCATGTGGCCGTAACGACGGGATCCCCCACCGCCTACATATCCCCGATGCATGGCGTGCAGAACCTGCTTTCACCATCGCAAGCGCTTCGACTTCGGCGGCGACATGCTGAAGTTGTTCGGCAACTCACATCCCCGCCCCCGGTTGTCAAACCTGCCCCACAGGCTCCACTAAAGGCATACCAACGTCCGGTCAAGGTCTATAGGCCTAGTTGGGCTCCATAGTGCAACATGCTAGGCAATTGTTGTGAACATGATGTTAAAAAAGGGTTCTGAATTGGAAGTGATTGCCGCTGCATTTTTTGTGAGGTTTGTGGCATTTCTACACTGCGTCGTAGTTGTAACATGTTTGAGCCCTTGCGCTGTAGCATGTGGGCCATAGTGACACTCAAGTTATTTCTAGTATGTCAACTGTGTTACAAAAATAATCAATCCCCATCAACAACCCTGAATTCCAACCCGCGCGCAAACATGTGACCCAACCTCCATGTTTTACAATGCATTCTAGCTACCCTTTACACAATGAAGGCACATGTTACTCTGCTAATGACCGAAGAGTAATCCATGCTGCTTGCACAGAACAATAATCCATGTGGTAATCGGTGGTTGCCTTATTGTAGATATAATGGTAGAACACATAACATGTCTTGCTGCCCCTTACACCTATGGAATGCCATGTTACAAAAATTTGGATTCAATCATCCTATGCAAGTATGTCAACAAAATGCTGCCAATGTTATACATGTTACACATTGTACACATGATCCTTGGGTGTAGATGGTATGGTGTAGATAGTGAGTATTACTAATATTGGTATTGTCTTGTATCCCCACCCTAGCACTATTGATGAATGATTCCTGCTGGCCAACTATACATGGTCCGCTGATGTAACATGGACCTAATTGGAAGCCGTCGCACGGTCTGTATCTTGTTCGCCTAGGTGCACGACGGCCTCCTCGGCAATTTGCGAAACCTCTGCAAATGCGTTATTTTCCGTGTCTTTGGGCGCCTCGGCGGTAGTTGCTGCAGTTGCAGGTGCAGGTGTGAGAATAGGGGAAACTGAGTCTTGCCACTCAAAATCTATTTGGCTGGGCAACTCCTCCAGCGTCTTGTCTTGCGTCATTGGTATGTGGAAGGCTAGTCCAACTGGCGTGGCCAAATTGCCAGAACTTTCTGGAAATGACTCCTGCACTTCGACGTGCTCAAGGGGATCAGCAACACTCTGTCCTGGCGGATGCACTTCTGAGTGCTCCCACTGCTCTCGCACAATGCTGTCTGCAATATTGCGGAGCTCACACAAGTACTCACTGCGCTCCACAGGCTTAACCATGATATCTGGCATACCACACACAAATTTTCATAGTTCTTGTTAACTCTTTGCGACTGGATGCATGAGGCAAAACATCTTGTAACATATGGAATTGACAAAAATTACCTGGCATCGCAAACACGTAACCAATGTCTAGGTCCTCTCAATGCTGGAGCCATTGGTTGTAACAAGCGCGGGGGGCCGAAGAGTCAGCTGGACGCTCCCGAATCACCCATGCCTTCAGTCACGTTTGCCTGTCGTGAAAGGCCATGTCTTGCACTGCCCTGAACCGTGTTGTGTTACACCACGTGTGCAACTCTGTCCACCATTCAGGCGTGCCATTCATGAAAGCTTGAGTGGCATCATCCACTTCAGCAACCCACTGCTCGTGAGAATCGACCGGCCTGGCGGCCGCGAAGAGGAGGAAATCTTCAAATTTCAAGTACCTGGTTGCGAGGCGCCATGCACGCGAGCCATCCCCATCGACTTCTTGTGCGAGCTTCGACCATTCAGCCACATTGCCAACAATTGAGCCAAGGGAAGGATGTGATACTAGAGGAGGTGATGTAACATGAAATGTAAGGAAACAACGAATCAGCAAGACTGACCAAGGCACAGGATAAATCCTCTGAACATGGGATTGTTGCAAAAGCAAAGAATGCACATCCCAACCTTCAGCAAATGAGTGAGTCAAAGGGTAGGGGGGTCTGAAGGAGGCACAAAGAGGGTTAGCTACAAATGATTCATAGAATGGATGCCACCCCCAAGTCGCATGCAGCAAGCGCGGGTAGTGCTCATCATCCCAGTCTTTCATTGCTTTGGCAATGGCCTCCGTAACCTTGGCCTGGCAGTCCTCCTCCCACTGTTTTCGTTGTGTCTTCACCTCGTGCATGCTGAGAGTGTGTTCGACGTACCTGACAAGAGCACCGATCTCAACTGCCACCGCCGCAACGTCATTGACCTTGCTGAGAGTGGCCACAACAGCTTGTGTGATCGCGGGTACCACTTCTGGTTTGGCCTGCTTCAACATCAGCAAAACCCTGTTACGACGCATTCGCTGACTAAACCCATGTTACAGGAGTTGCATTTCTAAACTCATGGCAATGTATATAGTACACCATGAAATAAATGTTGCAAGATAAACCCGAAATCCCTGAAGTGCAGACATTGCAAATACACCATAAAGTACATGCTGCAAGTTACAACCGAAATCCCTGAAGTCCAGACATTGCAGAGAAGGCATGTAGTAAATGCTGCAAGTTACGACCGAAATCCCTCAAATGCAGACAGTGCAAATACACGATGAACTAAATGCTGCAAGTTACGACCGAAATCCCTGAAGTCCAGACATTGCAAAGAAGGCACGAGTGCAGGGATTTAATGCGCAGGTTGTACCTGATGAGAAGGCCCGTGAAATCTACCGTAGGCCGCCCACAACCTGTCCATGAACGATGGGTCCTTCTGCCACTTCTCAATCTCCTCCTCAAAGGCGTGAAATTCACCACACTCCAAATCGAAATTCAACAAACCACACGCCATGAGATGAAACAAACCTGGGGGTTGAATTGGGGGCCTCAACGCAGGTTTGGGGTAGTCCATCTTCACACCCGAACGCGCCGCACTTGCAGCCTTAACATAAAAGGCTTGACGATCCTTCCGGAGCCCCAAGGCCACATCCTGCAATCTTGTGGAAGTCTGCATAGGTGAGACAAGTGCCATAGGGGAATGACCCGGCGCATGTGGAGCGGGAGTGGGATGGGGCAAAATGGCAGCCCTCTCTGGGGAGGGGCTGCGGGTTTGGATAGGCGTAACATGTATGGGCTGGGGAGGCGGTCGTCGTGAGTCACCACTTGTAGTTGCAGGCCGTGAGCTCCTTGGCGGGTGCGCCGACTGCCGATCGCCACGAACATGCTGGGGTTGTTTCGTATGTACACTCTTGAACGGCTCGAATGAAATACTCGGTGGCCATCAGCCATCTGCGCGTGCGAGCGTTTGTTCGGTCAGCTTGGCTGCGCCTCGCTCTCATCATCTCCATCTTCCTCTAGGTCAACGTAAGCGGCTGCGGTTGCGGGAGCAATGTGTTGCCTGGGGGCTCGTTGCGGTCTCGGCTTCCCTGGTGGCTGCGAATCTCCCACAGGGGCTGGGCAGGCAACCAAATCTTCTAGTGTGGGCGGCATGAATTGTCTCACCTGCACTCTCGCTCCAGGGGGAGGACAAGTGACGTCCCTGAGCTTAGGGTTCAAGTCTAGCCAAATTGAATTGTCCTGCAAGCTCTCCCATACAAAGCCATCCCCGCGTTGCAAGGCAAGCTTGAGGTCCTTGCCTTGTTTTGTAGTCTTCAGATTCAGATAAACCGGGAGCTCCCACTTCGAGCCGGTCTCATCCACAGGTCCTCTCGGGCAACCAGCCACACGGTGGTCCGTCAACCGCAGCTTGCTGGGGAAGGATCCTTTGCAATATACACAAAGCCAATCGTCCCTGGCCTTCTGCACATCCCTAGACCTATTTCGAGTACACTCTAGTTTCAATTCGATGTACACTCTCCTCCTAACTCGCTGCTCCACCCAACCGGCCGAATCCCTATTAGCATAGTAAGTAACTTGGTCATGTTCGGGCAGGCGTGCTCTTTTTCAAGGCTCCATTTCCTGCAAAGAACAATGCAAGTCAATGGCCAAGAACAACGCAGTTTGAGGTGCCAACATGAATGGAGGGCACTGGATGTCCGGTACGGATGCTGTGTGTTGTAACGTGCGAGGTTCGTCACACTTGCTGCCCCCCACGGCAGGGAACTGGCCAACGGCCATGGCGACCATGGGCAGGTACAGAGTGGAGCACTAGGTGACCCCTAAACCCTATATACGGAACACTGCAATGCCTCCAGGAAAAAAAACTAGCAAAGCACACATAGAAACCCTAAGCATGCACCCTAGATGCCATAGCAAAGAAGTGCCGCAGATATTGAGAATGCAGTACACCTAAAACACCCTAAGGTATGCATGAAAACGCCCTAAACCCTAAACTAGAAGAGCAATATGGAGGAAACAGGTGGCGGGTTCATCTACAATGAACGGAGAAAATAACACATACGGCCTAGGGGCATGTTCGAAACGTATTGGGCACCCTGAGAATAAACTACGAGCCTGAAGCAAACAAAGAGCATGGACAGAAGAAGTGTCGGGACGATCTGGACTGAAGTTCGAAAAAAAAACCTTCAACCGGGGGGGGCCATGCTTGAATAGGCAGCGCTGGCACAAAAGAAGAGGATCAGGGAAAAAATGCCAAGAATACATAGATTGTACTAGCGAAAACACATATCCAACCGGGGCACGACCCTAATCAGCATATACCCTAAACCAAAACAAGAGGATGGCGGAAAGAAGTGCTGGGACATTCTAGAATGAACTTCGAACTAAACATCTACAACCGGGGCATGTTTGAAAACGTTGCGGTGCCACAGAGGAAGACGATCGGGGGAAAAAACGCCGAGGCCACATAGACTGCACTACACCCTAAACACATCCAACCGCGGCATGATTGAAAAGGGATGGACGAAAGAAGTGCCGGGAAAACAAATAAAGAACTGCCGGGAAAACAGAGAATGGAGTGCCGGGAAAACACAGGAAAGAAGTGCCGTGCTGACACAGGAGAAACAGATGGAGGAAAGAAGTGCCGCGCTGCCACAGAAGAAACAGATGGAGGAAAGAAGTGCCGCGCTGCCATAGAAGAAACAGATGGAGGAAAGAAGTGCCGGGAAAACACATAGAACTGGGGCATGTGGGAAATGCGATATGCGGTGCCACAGATGAAGAGGGTAGAGGAGAGAAGTGGCGACAAAACAACGAATGAACAAGAAAAGACACAAAAAGCCTAAGCCTGCACGCTAAATGCCATATGCGCATCCAAAGAATTATGTGCCGCTACATGAGAAAATGATGCAGCTGCTGAGTGCCCGGAAAACATGGAAAGAACTCGAACAGACACACAACAAGGCTGAGCGTGCATAGAAACGGCACATGCACTACCACAGATGATGCAGATGGAGGGGTGCAATGCAAGGAAAAGATAGGAAGGTCTCACATGTTACAAAATCCAAGCGCTCCGTGGATGTTGTACACCCGTTGTAACCACCTTTTCCAGGACTGACGCTCGTGCGACGTTCGACGTACTGCGGTGAAATCGCCGCTCTCCCTGCTTCTCCTGCCACTTTCACAATGACACCCACACCATGAGGAGGACGTCAATGCTCCTCAAACGCCAATCACAACCTCATCAATCCAATCATGTGATGTGTAACCTGATTGCATTATTACAAAAGCAAAGGACCACACACAATTGGTACATGGCAATCGTCATCACGCGATCTTCCTTGTCACTCTTTAAGACATCATACTTGCATTCTATTACCTCAAGGATGACACTCCAGTGCGCCACAAATCTACACTGTACAGCAAATGAGTAGGTTATGATCATGGCGAAGTGATGGCTGATTTGAAAAAACCCGGAAGTCTTGTCACTCACCTCAGCTGTAACCTCTGTGATCGAAAACCCTGACCTCACAGTGCGACGATCCTACACCCTTCACTCCATCATTGCTTCAATCGCATCGCGGCCCATGGCGGCAGAAATCCGGGGTGTATGATGAAGGGCAGGTTACAAAGAATGAAGGGGGGTGGCGGAAGGCATTTTTTGAAACAGTATGGAGAGCGCGATCCCCGAGGTCGATGGGATACCACCCACATGATGGATGGTTTAGGGGGACGATCCACATGATAGTCCATCCATTGCAATGCCATGATGGATGGCTGTAACCTCGGCAGTTGGGAATGACCTGTTACGTCCAACGGCTGTCCACCGTGGAGGCCAGCGTGTCAGCTTGCGTGGACGACAGGTTGGCTGAGAGCTAACAGGGTGGCAGACGCGGCCCGGGGAGGTTGGCACCGGCTTCCCCTGCGTGGGGGGCCCTATTCGTGATTCTACGCAGGTACCATGGTCCCATCTGACAGCGTCCTGCAGAGCCTCGATTTCCGAAACGCAGTAAAGACCTTTGGGTCCGGTAATGTTAGGGTAGGCAGAATCTAGTGAACGAGTAGGGGGTTGGACATTTCCACTTTGAAAAATTGTAGCATTTTTTGTATAGGGTAGAAAAACATGAAACAACTTGCATTCTTCATGAATCCTTCTCATCTATCTTGGAAAATTATCTCATGATTGTTGGACCACATCTTCAATGTGAATCACCTTATTTTCAAGGGTTATGGTATTTCTACCTTACCTCGCTCTGCACATTCTAAGACCATTCAATTTCAGCTAAGGAGAAGAGTCCACAACGGAGATACATCGAATGGCTATAACAAGCTTGATCACGGTACCCAAGATTCAAACCTACTACCTCATGATGCTCACATGGGTGCCTTACCCAAGGCCCTACACCACACCATTTTAATTGAAATTTTTGTTTTATCATATTTATATAGACAAGATTAGGTGCTTGGACCTCCTTAAGCTTTGTACATTGGTATGTGTAATTAGGTTGCCTCTTTACCCATGAACTTATCTTGGGTCAAAAATCAAATTATAAAAATGTACAACTTTGTTTATTAATCCATATAGAACTACATTACAAATTATAGTGGTTATTGTATTTTTATTATTATTGTAGTAATTATTTAAATAATGTGGAATGTTGATATATGAGCATGGGGCAACCTAATTGTACATATCAATGTACTTAAGGCTTGTAATTAACTTCTCAATGTCGAAGTGACGTCTACACAATTTCTATGAGTCATTACCAAGTCTTGATTTATGTTAGTTAGATTCAAGCGGGTTTCAAATGATATGAGGTACATTATCTTCCGTCAAGGAGAAAATGAAGCATAGTCATTTGTCACATTGATGACCCTTGTACTAAATATTTGAGTCACAAACTTTTATTCCAATCAAACACCGGATTTATCATCTCATTCACAAATGCCAAACATTAACATGAGACACCTCCCAACATTAAATACTCACAAAAAACTTGAAACCCAATACCCCCAAATCCTTACCAAAAGATGAAATCTCAAAGCACATGATTTGAGATTGGAATCCGAAATTAATCTAACCCCTCCAATTTCTATATCGTGCTATAAAAATTTGCCAAGAGTTTCATCGTCTAATATTTCACCAAGTAAGTTATATCATATTCCTTTATAACATGCATTTTTACTATTTATGTTATCCGGGTATGAATTAATGTGCTCTTGAAACCGAACCTCATTACATAGTAGCCAAATCTAACCAATCACCATTGAACCTCATTTAGTAGTTTCCAAACCTAACTAGTAGCCACTATACCTCCCTTAGTAGCCACCGAACCTCACTAATAATCCAACTAACCTCATTATTTTTGCACATTTTGGTGTTGAAAACATGACACGGTTGGGAACCCTATCATTTGGAGGCATTAGACAACCCCCGTTTCCTACTTAAACTTCTCTTAAGCTTACAAACCGAAAATATACAACCCATCGCCAAACGTCTCAAGCACCCTCTATCTCCACTAGTTTCAACACCCACAATGTGCAAAGTCGACTGAGCATTCAAAGGGGGAAAAAAAGAAAAACAAAACAAAAAACAAAAAAGTAACCATGTTCTCCAAGGACTATACGGACGCCCAATATACCATTGTGTGGCCATTAAGCTAATGACTTCCTATATATATTTAACCTCATGGGAGACCTCTCAGCCATGTTCTGGGAACAATGTCTTCATTGCATAGAACGTGAGACGAAAGTGAGAGCATTGGAGCTATAACTCGTGGAGGTGTGGGAAGCAACCAACACTACGTTAACGGAGAAACAACGAGCAGACAAGGGCGTTGCCAACCTTGATTTTAAGGGTAGACTTGCTTGGGAAATCAAATTTTATCCAAGGCATGTTTTTTGAAGAAAAATTCATTTTTTGTATATGACTTAGGCTTTCAAGTGGGCTTTCGGACCCATGGTAGGTGTAAGCCATAAACCCCCACCCTTGTGCGTCGTAGTCCGGGTGAGAGTCCATGGCTCACAATCTTTTAACACGATTAACCCAAGCCTCAATATTGGACTTCCACTAACCCACAATGTAAATATTGAACACAAGCTTTTATTCCAATTGTGAGAGGTACCAGTATTCAGAAATATTTCTTGCCTTCGTGGTCGTCTCACTCACACTCCTTCTTAATCTCAACTCCTACTTTGAGTCTAAGTCAAAACCAAAGCCCCCCTGAACTACCCTAACTACCCATTCACCCACTTAAGCCACGCCAATCACATGATGGCATGCCAAATCTAGGTGTGAGGCCAAACCCACCACCCTTAAGCGTCCTAGTCCAGGTGATGGTTTTGAAGATCACATGTATTCCATAGAACCTTGTGGTAGTATGAAATGTAATTCCCATCTTACTGAGCTCCCAACTTACTCAATGTCATGATGTTTTATGATCGTTAGCCTCTTGAATGGACAGAGCGTTGGCCTTCTCAAGGGTCCAATCCTCGGCCTTGGCTACACATGCCTTCAAGGACCTTCCTCTTGCTAGTTTAGTCTTGATTTTCTTTGTCTCGCCATCGCGAGACTCTTTCACACTTTCCATCAACTTGTGCGCTTAGTTTATTCCATGTAGAGGATACAAGCGTTATAGAACGCTATGTTGTGTAAGCAATCCTAGGTGCAATCCCTTATGAACCCCACACATGTTTCCACTTGTCCTAATGTGACTAACTAATTGTGTTATTCCTCAAATTAAATATTTGAGGCCTAACATACGAAATCCCAGCTACTCTCTTGTAACTTAGTCCACAAGCCAGCGGCTTAGTCCACAATTCGGCAGACAGGCTTAGTTCCCAGTCGCAGCCAGTAGCTTAGTTCCCAGTTGGCAGCCAGTAGTTTAGTTCCCAGTCGCAGCCAGTAGCTTAGTTCCCAGTTGGCAGCCAGGAGCTTAGTTCCCAGTCGCAGCCAGTAGCTTAGTTCCCAGTCGCAGCCAGTAGCTTAGTTCCCAGTTGGCAGCCAGCAGCTTAGTTCCCAGTTGGCAGCCATCAACGTAGTTCACAGTCGCAGCCAGTAGCTTAGTTCCCAGTCGCAACCAGTAGCTTAGTTCCCAGTCGCAACCAGTAGCTTAGTTCCCAATTGGCAGCCAATAGCTTAGTTCCCAGTCGCAGCCTTCCAACTTAATAACTAATTTTAATAACTAATTTCAAACCACCTCCTAATCAACTAAATCCCCAAGCTCCTCTTAATCAACTAAATAATTCCACATTAATTTAAATATCATAAATCTAAATGCCACAAGCTCACTTAACTTGAACACTCTAATTCCAAAGCCATAAATCTAAATGCCACAAGTTTAAACTTTCCAACTCTAAGAATACAAATCTAAATGCTAAAACAAGTTGAGCTAAGCTTGTGTTTTCTACACACTTAAAACCCAAGGCTACACCCACCAAGTGAAAACTAACCTCTAGACTAATTAGTCTTGGTCCTTCTACTTAAGCCTTGCACACACACGTGCTCCTTTCTTGCTTCCCACACACCCACACTTATAACACGTGGGGTGCCAAGTAGCACGAGGAAAAAAAATGAAAAAGAAAAAAAGAGTGAGGGTTAAATAGGGGGAGGTTGAGAGGTGAAGGGGAAGAAGAAGAAGAGGGGAGAGGAAAGTACATGAGGGAAGGATATGGTGAGAGGATTAGAGCCTCCAATCACAATCCCTTAACCTTCTCCTTTTAAGTAGGGACTCATCCCATCCACAAGGCTTGTCAATTCCTAAACCAACGAGGTGGATCCTAAAGTGGGCATTTAACCTGCGGATCTCCTCTTGCCTCACCATACTCCTTACTCACATAGTCAAGGCAACTCCCTATTAAAATCACACTTTAAAACTACCACACAACACGACCTAAGGTCTAAATTTAAATCAACACCACACTTCATTCTTTTTATATTTTTATGAGTAAACATAAAACATCAAAACATAACTTCTAATGGTTTCAAAGGGTTAAGAACACATGTGGGCACCATTTTGGGCTCACACTAGGCCATTATTGGCCACTACCTACTCAGCTACACTAATTACACACCCTATAACCCACAAATCCCCTCAATCAGTGCTAATGTGGCCAGCTGGTTCACTTAAGAACTCACTGTAACCCACCTGGTTTCGGCAAACCCACTCCACATGCAGTGACGCTCTGTCTGGGCAGCTGTAGCTCCCTCCAAGTATTGCAGCCAGATCACCGAAGTCGCCAGTAAGCTGGACACCGGACAGCTTGTCCAATGCTCGGTGTATGATTCCTTCCGGCTCGGTCCCTCTGGCTTCGAGGCTCTAGTTCGCCTGCTTTGCACAGATCCAGCCTTCTCCCTTCCCTGCCTTAGCCACAGTCTACACTTCGCCTCCACTCCCCTCCGAGGAATGCGATCCAGCAGACTCACATAATTGCGATCCCCGCCCTTCCGACAACACTCTCTCTGCACTGATCTCCACCTCGGTTCTGGATGATCTTCCCTTGTCCAGACAATGTAGTCACATTTCCTCCATATCCCACCCTTGGTTCGGAGCATAGCTCCTGATTCCTCCTTTGTCGTCAAATAAAACCGATTCGCCCAAATGCCAGCGGCTTAAATCTGAATCTCGTGTGTAGTTGTAATTTTCCAGATTCCGAGGATTAATCCAGACCTCAAACTTCGTGCAATCGAGCTCAGCTTGCCTCAATCACAGGCAGCTACTGCCTGCTCACAATGATTTCAGTGCGTTGAGGAAGCAACCGTTAGCACTAACCTCTGAAACCCGCTTAAGCTCCGATGTTTGCCTTCGCCTCCTTGTCTCAACGTTGTGCCAACAGCTGATTTGAAGTGGCCACACCTTCGCCTGCTTGTCCTAGATCCTCCCCTGTTTCTTCAATGCTGTCAGTCTTACTAGTACCGGAAGTTGGAATTTTCAACAGGGTTTCCGCCCCGCTGTCGAGTGCTCTTCTAGAGTTGAAGAAGAAGAAGAGCAAAATGAGCCTCCCCAGACTGAATTCGGGGACCCCCCGGAGAGGCCCGGAAATCCAGCAGCGATATGGATTCAACTGCGGCCCCTTTCCACCTCTGAGCCCCCCCCCTTAAACGGACAGCCAACAAGCCTAACATGGCACTAATTCAACCCATATAACCACAACCAAGTCTAAGCATTTCCAACTTAAGAGTCCCTAAACTTACATAAACTAATTAATTGTTTTTTGTTTTATAACTTGATTCCTCACACACTCACACTTTAACCCCTCAAATTTTAACTTATGGAGCTCCAACAGTCTAAGTCTCTAACTTAACTTAACGAAAATGTAACTGCAATAGTTGGGAAGTTGTTAATGCTAAATAGAAATGTGGGCACCATATTGGGCTCACAGTAGGCATGGTGACACCCCTGCGAGCAGATGTGATGAAGCTGGCAATCGAAATCCAATGGGCGAAGCTTGAGTTGAAGCTCATGAGCAACAAAGTCACCGACAATACGCAAGCAACAATCGCGGTTTAGGGGAAACAAATCCTCCACAATCACGCTTTAGCAACATAGCAACAGGGCATGCTCAAGCAAACATTGGAGGCTAGCTAACCGCCTCTTCCAAGGTTATAGAAGAGGCACCTATTCCCGATCAGGACCCCATCGGCCATCTTTAAGGTACCGGAATTCCCGATCAGATGAAACGAAATCAGTAGTGTCATGACACATGTCCTAGTTTTGAGTGCTAAAGTGAGGAGGAATGAGCGGTTGTGGAGGATTCTAAACATTGGTAATATATTCAAGCCAACTATGGGTTCAAAAATTCAAAGAATTATCAATTTAAGGATTAATATTACCAAAAAAATTGCAGTCCTCCTAATTTCTATATGTGTACATGGGAAAAAAAATGCACCACCTTGTACGTCTCCAAATCTAGCGTAGAATCTCTTAAGTGTGGTCGGTTATGGGCACCTCTACTCTACATCCAAGAGGAGCTAGAGAAAAATCCCATAAATTAGCAAGAAAAGAAAAGAAACAAAAAAGAAATGCTTGTATTATTTACACGGGCGTGAATGCGAGCTCGTTAGCCTTATATTGATATGGGTTACCATGATGCAATATATAAGGTGTTATGCCATCCTTTTGGATGGTGGGCCTTGTTGGGGGTGGGGGGGGGGGGGATAGTATCTAGTTCAATAACAATTACCATGTCTATATAGGTGTTAGGGTGGCGGGTGTATAGGGGTCTTGTTTGTTGTTTACATTTTTTTAAATTTTCTTTAGTACAAGGTATGTGATGTATTTTATGGCATTTTGGTGTATGCTTTTCATGAGATTTTTAACGGTATTTTTTGGGATGAGGATTTTGTGGAGTTTTTCAATGGAGTGTTCGTGTATGGCTCCTCTTACTCTAGCCATGACAATGACAAGGGGTTACTTTCCAACCATTATTTTGGAATATGGCTACTAGTGGGTCATAGTTGTGGTGTTGTGTGCAATGGCTTCTTCGGGGGATCTGTCATTGCAGTTGGTGAATTCTATGAGTTGGAGTGTGATGGATGGGGAGGGGGCTTTGGTTGGGGGTTCCTATTACGCATAGGATGTCCGGTCTTAATCTTGTGGGGCATTGGCATGGTGGGTGGGTGCAAGTGCATTTTAGTATCCATTATGGAAGTGTGAAGCCGAGTGTCCTATTATTGTGGTATCCTACATTGATCAAGTGAAGAACCTGGTAAATTTATTAGTTTGTAGTGATTTGAAAAATGAGGTATATTGCTTTATTGTGATAGGACATTTTGAGGCCTTTGAGGTATCGGTTCTTGCATGTGGATAGGAAGTGGGCACATGTGGTCTCTGGCATTTTTGGGGGCATAGTGAACAATTGGGATTGGGGTGCGTGAGGGGCCAAAATATGTTTTCCCTATGATTGCCCATGTATTGTGCATAGCAAAATTTCAAGGTTTGTGTAACTTGGGTGTCGGTTATGCTTGTGGCTTTCCATAAGTAATTTGGTAGTTTGTGGTTGATATGATCATTGGATAGCCATTTATTTACGTATGAGCATTTACTTTTGGCAGGAGTGGTCTCACGCTTCCAGTGTCCTTTGCTGATGAACGTGTGGAGGTTGTGGATGCCTTCATCATGTGTGGTTGTTGGGCAACTGGTACTAGTGTTAAAAAAGTTCTTGTACTCAAACCTAACCACAAACCATGCAAATATTGGTGTTCCGAATAAGATTATAAACCGAATGGGGCCCACATACCTTAGCTCTAGGACCCTTTTATCACGTCATGCTAGAAATAAAGTATTCATGGACCACATGACTCAAGTGCAAATTTGCAATTACGAAGGAGAAGTCCTCCCGAAAAAGGTATTTTCTTACATGTGTGCATACAACAACCTTCCAATTCTCAAGTGTCATGGGTGCTTAACCTACTTGTGGCAATTGTCTTCCATTCTCATCGAAATGTTGTGGTGACTACCCTACTTGGGAATGATTTTCTAATCAGTGTAGCGTTCACATACAAGTGTGTCATTCAGGAAGAATCCAAAACGTGTGCGGCCCCTCCTCACTTCAGAAATTAGAGCAGAGGTGCCCATAATTGATTGCTTAAAAGATTCTACGCCAAATCTGGAGAAGTATAAGGCGGTGCAAAAATTTCATGTGTAGGAAGATAGAAATCAAGAGGACTACAAATTTCTTGGTAGTTTTATTCCTCAAATTGAAATTACTGTAAACTTTTAGAACCAAAAGTTGACCGGAACACACTACCAATGTCTAGAGCCTGCCATAACCTCTCGTTCCTCCTCACTTTAACACCCAAAACCAGGACATGTGTCATGACAATATTAGGTCCGACATGATTGAAATTTTGATACCCTAAAAGTTGTCAATAGAATCCTGATCGGGAATAGGCGCCTCTACTATAAATGTTAGCGGCTACGCAGGTTACAAGTGTGTGTAAAACTGTGTCGTGTTAATTAACGGTGAGTCTCGTCAGCCGTTGCTCTCCTCCAAACTCGTTAACCCAGGAACATCCTTAACATCAGTGATTGGGTAGATTTTTGGGCATAATCGATTGAGATCCTAGTGTTTGCAAGTCCAACCGGTTAGAGCATCCCCACTAGATCGGGTACACGCCAAATAAAGTATATAATATTTTACACCTTTGGGGAGCCCTCCATCTTGGGCAGGGCAGCCATTGGTGATTTTTCACAAGGTCCCTAACATGTCCAGGGACATGTTCATTAAAAAACCATTTCCAGTGGACGGGTTCTTACAAAATGAACCAGTTTTTGGACGTGTCAAATTCACTTTGGATGGGTTCTAAAAATAACTAATTTTTTGATAATTTTTTCCCAAAAAAAATGGTACAAATATCAATTACATTATGTCATATATGACATGTGAATACAAGCATAATGCAATCAACCCACTAATACCCAATCAAAATATCAATCTTGAAGTGCTTGATTCACCTGCATACATTAATTCATCAACCACAAAATTTAGAATGGGGTGGACTGGAAAGATGAGAATCGACAGCAAAAGACAAATAACTGACGAACATTGAAGGCATAATTTGTCAAGATCCTATTGTTTCCAAGTGCAACCAGTCATATGTCAACATCTTTCGGTTTTTTGTTTTTTGTTTTTTTTCCTAATTTTTTACCAACATTGTAAGAGACTTATTTATACCTCTTGCGGGATGGGTATTTTCATTTTCAAACCGGTTTTGGGACAGGTTGTTTTTTCTTTAACCTTTCCATGGACAAGTTGGTTTAGAAATTACCGGTTTTGGGACATGTTGCAATTTTTTTTGCCTTTCAATTCGAGGTTTTTGGACGTGGACGGGCAAAAACTTTGTGAAAAATCAGCCCTGGGGGCAGCTCATCTTGACTTAAAGCCCACCAAAGCCTAAGCATACCTCCGGTATAATTAGGAAGCAATCAAGAAGGCAACGACACCTATTATCTGACATGGGATAAAGTAGGATATCGGAGTATCTGATATTAAAGTAATCTCTTGGCGGACCGTTACATGCACCATTTATGGCGGGGGAAGGTCTTTACTATATCCGGGCCGGTTCTAAATTATGGGGAACCGGACATTGGTGGGGCTGAATTTATGCCGGTACCACCACCTAAGAACCCGGGATGCCCCATTTTTGGCGTTGGCATGCCCCATGCCCGGTCTGGTGGGGACGCTCTTACATGTTGACATCCTTTAGTTTTGCTTTACTCGGCCCATGTGCTGATGAATCGTAACCACAGATTTGCAATTAAAATGAGTGACCATACCTTATCTCGGCATATTTTAAGTTGACCAGCACGGACTCATGTGTGTGGACTGGTCGAGAAGAAGTCTATGGGAGGCGAACCAGGGTTCTGGCCTCTCGTGAGGCCACGTCGCCAATTCGAAACCTTGAAAATGCCGTAAATCTACGAATCTACGAATCTTCGTACTGCAGTCATCTTCTGTCTTACGATGGAGGCAGTGAAGACTCTTATGAGGGCGAGGGTTTGTTGGACGATCACCATCGTGGCCATCGTTTCCACTTCCTTTCCATTTGCATGAATCAGAGATGAGGAGAAATGAGGAAGAAGTTTTGATGATGCGAAACAGGGGATAGAGAGGCAGTGAGGAATCTTATTGTGAGGGCGAGGGTTTGGTGGACGATCATCGCAGTTGCATAAGAAGATCTTCAAAAGAAACCGGTCAAAGATGTGCTAGGAATTGGCAAGAGGAATTGACCTTCGTCTCCATGGAGGTCACACCTGACAAATTCGTGTGGTTTTTTTTTAGTGGTGACTATAGTAGGATGGCTCGTATTCAAGTAAGTATGTCGCTCATCCGTTTTGATGACTACCAAATAGTCTTTTGGCATAGCAATGTTTCAAGTGCGTTTATGTATATAAATCTTGTGTTTGTTCTTGGGAACAATTTACTGAGATTATCACATTGCAATCAAGGAAAAGATTCTATGCGATGTCAAGTGCATTTCCTCCTATGGGGTAGAATGGAGCTCCATTATCGAGCAATCATCGCCGTCTTCTAAGATTTGATGCAAAAGAGCAATTTCAGATCGTTAACAACTGTTAAATTCTTCACATGCGCTCATATCCTTCAGTTTGCCATCCTACTGAAGTCAGAGGTTTACAGGCAATTTGGAAAACCCTTCGTATGTACTCATCTTTCAAGTGAGGATTTATTCATCAGACTTTGCCAATTAATTCCAATTGGACAAAGCCTGGTGTCATGTCAAGTGAGTTGGTGATCTCTATTTACACAATAAAGAAATTAAAGCAGGTTTTTGGTCAATGATAGACAAATCCACGATGAACTGGGAAGTTCGATTGGACTTGAATACGTTGCTGGGAACCCGTTTGGAACATCTGTGCTTGTCCATTTTGAACCCGCTTACTTAAGAATATCCCCGCACTTTATGCTACTGCTAGTGGAGTATATGGTACCTACTTCAGAGCCCCTGTTGTGGATATTCGGCATCACACTCTTAAGAACCGGAACGAATTTGCATGTAATATCCTGCGTAGTATCCTGCAGACGATTTGCTTCTCAAACTTAGAATTGATTGTAGTTATGGGTTTCTTAAAATAGGATTGAACTGGTTGAGTATAGCTAGTACCAAGCCCTTAGGGATACTTGCTTCTCTTGGTGGCTGATTTGTAGAAGGAGCACTCGATGAAGATATCAGAGTAGAGGACTTGGAATGAGGAAGTCCCTGATGAGGCAGTAGTTTGAATCATGGTGTGAAAAAAATGGTCAACACTTAGATCTCTTCCTTCATGAGTTTTTCTAGGATGTTATCTTCATTCGAATTGATTTATTTCATTGTTGGCAGTTTCACAGCGAAGCTGCTGTCGTGGGTGGCCAGTAGAATTCTAGATCCTGCAGTGAGCTTTCGATTTGCAGGGTTCCAGCGTGTTAAAGATGTCTCCATTCAATTTCGAAAGGTTAAAAATTCACTCTTTCTCTTTGATTGAAATTATTGACCTGTTTTTGTTGGAAGTGTACAATTAAGAGATGTGATTAGAGGTGGAAGCAATTGATTGTGTTCGAGTAGGAGGCTGTTTTTGATAATCTTAATATATGCAGGGTGGAATTGAATCCTTGGCTGTTGGAGAGGTGCGATTCAGTTTTCGCAAGCAGCTCTCTGCATTGTTGCGGGACTACAAATTTCAACTCTTCGTGTCAGATGTGGAGATTGTGTTGCAAAAGCCTGTGGGTTCGACAAAGAAGAAATCCAGATCCAAACCACGCAGTCAGAAAAGCCCTACAGCTGAGCGCCGGAAATGGATTGTTATAGCAAATTTGGCCAAGTATTTGAAGTTATCGATCACTGATTTTGTTCTGAAAGTTGTTGAGGTATGTCTCAATTTTCTCCCCTCTACTCTTTTCCCCGAAGCTCTGCAGTCACTCTCTTAGTCACATGACTATCCAGATGACTACAATGTGACCATCTTCATTGCTTATTCATTTCTTTATTTTTGTGGTCTAATCTGATTGTGGTGAGTACCTGTTGCATATTTTCCTTGCAATGAACGATCGAACTTCAATTTTGTTTGACCAATCTATCTCTGAACTGACATGAATAGAGGGTTGCATAACCTTCAGGGTTTACGAATTTGAGTAGTCGTGCTGTATCTTTATGACAATCAGTTCTGTAGATACTTCATGTCTGAATTTTGTTCTGAGGAATTATCATACTCTGAAGGATTAGGATACCTATCAGTATGTAATCTTTAGCATTTCCTCTTGAGAGTTTCGCAGTGAACATGTCAGTGATATGGGTGCTTGGAATTTCGAAATGTAGTCAAGGTATATGGTTCACAGCCACTTCTTCACTTGTCTTCATATTTCTTTAATTACAATGTGCTTATTAGGAGTGCCTGTGTGTTGATGTGTAACGTGCAGCAAGTTTATTGACATCCATGAAGTGGAGGAGCATATTACTTTCCGAAATGACAGTGGAGCTCGCAAGGAGCTTGTCAGTCCATACAATTTCCTACCATTTTATCTTCCCCGGACTTACAGTGAAATAGAGCGTTTCATATACCTGGACTCTGACATTGTAGTGAAGGTATCTCTACCTCACAATTTTTAGGTCACTAAGTTTCTGGCTCTATTTTCATCCTTTGCAGTACTTTGTGCAGTATATCTGTCAAATTTTAATATATCTCAGGTGTAGATCACTCTGACATTGTGAGGTTGCATCTTGTATACAGTTCCTGCACATCAATGTTGAAATTGATGTGATGTCCCTTGAGGTTGTTACTAACAGACATTTGCCTCTTGATCGGCAGGGGAATCTCGAGGATCTCCACAATGTGGATCTTGAAGGGCATTCTGTGGCTGCTATTGAAGATTGTTCACAGAGATTTCAGGTTTATTTTGACTTTGATCAGTTGAATGAGATTCAAAAGAGACCAGGACCTAACAGAGCCCCATGGCTTCCTGATTTGCCATTTGATCGATGGGCTTGTGTTTCAACCGGGGTGTACTTGTGATTGATACTAAAAAATGGCTAAGTGAGAATATCACAGAGGCCATTGTTTGGTGGATGGATGAGTTTCGAAAGGCCAACAAGACCTTATACAAGTAAGTTGTCATTTTTTTTATTGGTGAATTACCTTTCCATCATTAGTTATACACAGCTCAACAAGCTAGTTGTCTTGTAATTTTGTTCTCGTCCTCTACCTTTTTTTCTTTTCTTCATATGACAATTGTTGATTGAGATGGGAACCTGATTGCTGTTTCGAATCTTCTTAAATTGGTGAATCTTCCAGTTTCTTTCCAATTGCAACCAGGAAAATAACATCATGTTTGTTTTATTGCAGAGCTGGTATGTCGCAGCCACCCTTTTTACTGGCTCTCTATGGAAAGCATAAGGCACTCGATGAGACATGGAATGTGCGAGGTTTGGGACGACCCAATTTGAGTGATTTAGAGAGGGAGTACTTCAAGAAGATGTTTAACATGACATACAACCGAACGCCCTTTATTTCCCCATTTGCAGATGAGGCCCATATATTACACTTCAATGGAAAGTACAAACCGTGGAAGGGCAAGCGGAAGCGTGCACCCAGTAAGGACATCATTTCGCTTTGTGGGTCTCGAGAGAAAGGTCAAGAGTGTGCCAACCTGTGGTGGGAGTATTTGTCCCCAGAGGCTAATGATTTTTTTAAAGAAGAAGCCCTTGTCAAAGGGTATTTTGTAGAATGTAGCTTAGTGTGCCCACACCTGCCCCCACCATTGCACCTCCTCCTTGTGTTTTGTAGTGCAGCCAAGTCCTTGTTCACAATCAGCTTGTTGTGTATTAGCCATCCATATTTCGGGAAATTTAAGACACGTTTTGGAACTTGGGATAGCCGATGGAAGTCAAGTTATGGGAGCCCCAACTTGTTTCTTGGCCTTTCCTTTGTAAACAAGAGCCAACAAGCGGCTCATGTGCCTAGCTCTTATGTAATTCAAAAAGCATTGAGGTATATTTGGGAGCTCTCCAAGCGTTCTCAAGTCATTTTTTTTGGGTTCAGTCTATGTTCCGTAACCGCTTCCCGTAGCCGTGTGACACCAATGTGCAGTAGAGAGCGGGCCATCGTCAGCAGCCATGTCGGGACATCTGCTGTAATTTGTGGATGGCCTCAATTTCGCTTACTCGAAGCTTCCGTAACCGCTTCCCGTAGCCGTGTGACACCAATGTGCAGTAGAGAGCGGACAACGTGCGGAAATAGGGGTTTTTGGATGACTTGTTGAAGAATTGGTGGTTGTTTACTTTGTTGCCGTCCTGCTTTACAATTTTTTAAGGTAAGGTTTTTTTATTTTTTTTCGGTTATAGATGAAGTGGATTGTTGTTTTGGTTGCTGCCGTGATGCACCTCCTAACTGAAACAGACATGGTTAATTTAATTTCTCAATTAATTTGAGATTCTTGGGGCTTGAACAATTTGAGATACTTGTTTTGTGTGTGTGACCTTGTAACCTAGTTAACTGCCAGCACTAGTATGATCAACATTTCATACCAGTCATAACATATGCTTGGGAATAACATATACCGTGGAAGTCCTACCTGGATTGGAGAGGAATTTGATCATCGAAGAGTGATCAAGGATGCTTTGCCAGTGATCAGCAACCATGGCATCTTATGTGACCAACTAATTGCATCCTCAGGTTGAACAATCTTGGCAAAACTATGTGCAGCTCCTATGTCAAGCCTTTTACAGTAAAAACTCAATGAGAGACAAAGGACAATTTGTATATCCGATCGTCTGCTTAGAGACTAGGGTGACCGCGGACAAGTGGGAAGTCGTCTTGTTTCCTTTTGGGCTTGTGCGTTTGTGTAGTAGACATTCAGGATTGAATATCTTAATTTGAGCAAAATGGTCAAGAGTATAACATTGAATCCAAACATTCTCAACAAGTGCGAACTACAATACCCATATGCACACTTCCAAACACAGCTTAATTGAGATTATTGCAGGCCAACTTATAATGGCTTAAATTGTATCAATCATCCCTATGTTAGCTGTGGACCAGATTTCAATGCCAAGAACAAAAATCAAACAATTCCATATTGTTTTGTAGTTGTTTTGATGATTCTTTTGGTGTAAGCATCACTACCTATTTCCCAAACAAACTCTCTGCTTTGCCAACTTCCTTGCGGACTTCTTCTCCCACCAGCGGTGGGCCTTTGGCCCCTAGCGGCTCGTTGATGACCAAATTTCCCCGGATATTACCTGAAATATCACACATACTTATAACTTGTCAGAGGTCTGCAAATTCGCGAGAACTTGCTGCTTTCACTCCAACTCTAAACCGACTCAATCGCCACCATCTAATTTTTGATGACCAAATTTCCCCGGATATTACCTGAAATCTCACACGTACTTACTTGTCAGAGGTCTGCAAATTCGCGAGAACTTGCTGCTTTCACTCCAACTCTAAACCGACTCAATCGCCACCTTCTAATTTTTGATGACCAAATTTCCCCGGATATTACCTGAAATCTCACACGTACTTACTTGTCAGAGGTCTGCAAATTCGCGAGAACTTGCTGCTTTCACTCCAACTCTAAACCGACTCAATCGCCACCTTCTAATTTTTGATGACCAAATTTCCCCGGATATTACCTGAAATCTCACACGTACTTACTTGTCAGAGGTCTGCAAATTCGCGAGAACTTGCTGCTTTCACTCCAACTCTAAACCGACTCAATCGCCACCTTCTAATTTTTGATGACCAAATTTCCCCGGATATTACCTGAAATCTCACACGTACTTACTTGTCAGAGGTCTGCAAATTCGCGAGAACTTGCTGCTTTCACTCCAACTCTAAACCAATGATCGGGGAGAACTGGCAGTTAGTTACAAATGAACCGGTTGAGTTTGAGAAATAACCGGTTGAAGTTCAAGACTGCAGGAAAATTACTGATCATTTTAGAGGAATCTATAGAATATACTCCAATTTAATAAAGAAAAACCGGAGGATGTCAACATACAACCGGTTGAACTTGCAAACACTAGGATCTCAACCGATTATGCCCAAAGATCTCCCCGATCACTGCTCTAAACCGACTCAATCGCCACCTTCTAATTTTTGATGACCAAATTTCCCCGGATATTACCTGAAATCTCACACGTACTTACTTGTCAGAGGTCTGCAAATTCGCGAGAACTTGCTGCTTTCACTCCAACTCTAAACTGACTCAATCGCCACCTTCTAATTTTTGATGACCAAATTTCCCCGGATATTACCTGAAATCTCACACGTACTTACTTGTCAGAGGTCTGCAAATTCGCGAGAACTTGCTGCTTTCACTCCAACTCTAAACTGACTCAATCGCCACCTTCTAATTTTTTATGACCAAATTTCCCCGGATATTACCTGAAATCTCACACGTACTTACTTGTCAGAGGTCTGCAAATTCGCGAGAACTTGCTGCTTTCACTCCAACTCTAAACCGACTCAATCGCCACCTTCTAATTTTTGATGACCAAATTTCCCCGGATATTACCTGAAATCTCACACGTACTTACTTGTCAGAGGTCTGCAAATTCGCGAGAAATTGCTGCTTTCACTCCAACTTGAATCTAAACTGACTCAATCGTCACCTTCTAACTTAAAAAACATTCACCTCGCTCACTCATGCCGTCCGATCGCACCAAACTTTCCGTCCGGTTCTAGCTGTGAAATTGATTGCTGGGGATTATGTTCAGAAACAGATGTGGGTCCACCGCTTTCCACATGAATCACATCCGGAGATGCTGACGGATGGTGTCAGAAGAGGCTGGTATATCAGGCCCTGACTCAGTTACAACCTCCTATATCCAAGTTTCGGAGCTCTCAGTTAGAATCGGCAAAATAGTGGAGTGGAGTGGAGTTGAACAGACAGATCTGGGCCTTAAGGTTTTCAGCTTTGTGCGGAGTTCTGTGTGTGTTTTACTTCAAGTGTGCAGTTGCAATGGCAGGAGAATCCGGGAAGCTTCAGGTGTTCTGGGACCCTCATTCCCAGCCCTCCCGCGCCGTGGTCATCTTCTGCAGGTGAGTCAAACATCATCTTGCTAATCACATTCCAAAACAAGGCTCAGTTGAAGTCCTGTGAGGCAAGGTTGAGGACGATTTGCATATAAAGAAATAATAATTCCAGATGATGTTATGCATGCTGTGTGTTGTTGGTTGCAGGATCAATAAGATTGAGTGTGAGGAAGTGTACATAAGTCTGCCCACTGGAGCACACAAGACCCCAGAGTATTTGAGTAAGTGGTGGTGATGAATGAACCTCCTGATTGATTTTGAAGTCTATTTGTAATAGGTAGAGATTGATTTTGAGTGAGCTCTTGTTTAATTTATACCGTGGCTTGCCCTTGACGTGTTCATCAACATATTTTAAGAAAACAGTGCAAAGATAGTGTAGCGAATCCATAACTTGGAGGATGAGGGACTTGAGTTCACAAGATTTGTAACAGAATAGTTTGAGCAACTTGTTTGTACATCCTCACCCTTAACATGTTCATCAGCATATTCTAAGAAATAACAAAAATGCAAAAGTTAGCGAATCCATAACTTGAGGTTGATGCACTCGAGTTTCACAAAATCCAGCATTGTGTGCTGTAGATTAGTAGATGTGATTTAGGATGAGAGTGGAGGTTCCTTTGCGACCTCAAGTTTTTTGTGACAATATTAGGGCTCCAAAATTGCAGTGTTGAGCGTTGACTATTGTGTTGACTCTCAACGAGTGAGTGGTAGGGCTTTGGTCATTACTTTTCGTTTCTAAAAGATGCAGTTGCCCGCTGTTGGGAGATCTTGAAATTAAACAATAGGAGTTGGGATTTGGTCAGCGATGGTCACCCCCAGTGGGAGATTGTATGGCATGGGTTTTTATCAAATGAATAGAGTCTTGGTCTCCTTTGGGTTGCCAGATCCTTCTGTGCCGGATTTTTTATTTGACTTGTGAAATAAATGTGTGACTCCTCTATGCTTGTAGAGATCAACCCCACGGGTCAGGTTCCTGCAATTAACGACAATGGCTTCTCCCTCTTCGAGAGGTAAATCTGGTTGAATGACGAATCGAGTTTTGTAATTGCACGGTCAATTGCGGTAGACATGCCTTAATACTCTTCTCTCAGCACCCACTTCTCTTAGGCTATGATTAGCAACAAATTAGCGCAACATGATTAGCAAATCCAAATCACGCGTATAGTCATTTGCCTCATAGATTTCTGGAGCCTATGTGAATATGTTATTTGATTATCAAAGTTAAGATTTTCATGCTCATTAAGTGGTCATGTAGGTCCCCCCTCCAGATCATGTTCACTATTAAGCCCAGAATGGCTAGCATATTTTGAGCACATAATTGAATCTCTTTTATACACATGATGGCTTTTTGATGCCAGTTCTTAGATTTACATCTCACCACATACCACTCACATATAGGTGTTCAGGATATTGATTGTGTTTGATTTAGGCACGTCTACCTTGTAGTCAAATTTACGGAGATCCCGCGTTCTGACGTTGCTGACTGCTGATGGCTTTATTGCAGCGCTGCCATTCTCAAATATTTGTCGGCTTCACGTGGAGCTCCCGACCACTGGTAAGTTAAAGTAATTGAACAAGTAAACATCTTCTGAAATTCGATCAGATGCTTGCCGTTCATAGCCAAGTCTGAGCTTTCAACTTCCTCAGTGTTGATTTAATATCCCCTTTCAATTTAGCCAGATAGCTCCAGTCCATTCGCAGAGAGTTCTTAGTGCCAGAATGTATGGATCTCCGTGCTCCAAATTCATAGCTTCTTGCATCACCCATCCTCGGTTCGAACACAAGCTCAACCAGCAATTCAATCGCTTCTCCTACTACCTCACGTTTCTGGAAGAGGGTATTCCAGAAATATATGCATATTCCCCTCAGAAAATTTCGTGTATTTTTGGGTCACCGATGGAGTACCTATCTTCCATGCCTACAAATCTAGCAAAAAGAAACAAAAATAAACGAAAACAGGCAAAATAGGACAAGGAATTCACATCATGAGACGATTGAAGTATTCCACAGCCACATGGCTCAATGCAAACATGTGAATGAAGATCTAGTGCCTCAATAATCTTGTGCGGAACTGAATGGGTTGCAGGTACCCGAAAGACTTGAAACTACGCGCACAGATCGACTGTGTCTTGGATTGGCACATCTCAAACACCCGCCAGGGGGCAAGTAAGTTTCTAATCCTGACAAATTCTCCCCCATACCATGCCCTTGGATGCATTCCAAGTCGCAAAACTTTCAAACTTTGTTAATCCTCACGAATGAGCCTCGCGAGCTAGATCGACTCTGAGGGTAGTACAATGAATGCCATGTGTCACATACTGGTTGGTTGGAACGTGCGAAATAGTTGACGTGGCATGAAACCGTATTCAATCCGTAAGATATTACGGCAATATGAAGCTTGTTCTCTTTCTCTAAACCTAGTAGAATCTATTCCCTCTTTTTGCATTCACTTCATATCCAGGCTGAAATTTTTATCAAAGTCTTACATGCAACCTGCACCATTCTATTTCAAAGTGCATCCAATGAAGGGTCGGTGTAGACTATGGTGAAGAAATGCACCGGTCAGTCAAGAATTTCAACCCAAGACAAGGTTATTTGAGGCAGCAGTTGGTACATCGGACAAGACGGAAAAAACCAATAATATCAAAATACCAAACTTGCCTCAAGTTGGAGTTCTCTGGCAACCAAGTTTCTTGTCGCAGGGTATGAGGTTGCTCAAGAGACTCGACCTCCGGAGAAATCCCCGAGATTAAAAAAATAAAAAAATAAAAAATAAAAAATCTCCCCTTGTTGGCAACCCTGTCATTCGTTTATCTGTGTTTGAAGTGCTCCACAAGACAAGTCTTGGCTGTAGTGTAAACCCTAGCCGGAGAAGATCCCATTTCGTAGCCAATCGATCGTATTGCTCCATTCTCCTAAAAACTCTTGGCAAGTGCACCACTTCTTCCCCATAGCCTTAACTGGCCCTTACGGAAAGAGAACATGCTCCGTCGTCCCGCTTAATAAATGTTATTATGTAGTGGTGTGATCATCGAATTTGATGTGGCGGCTTGTGACCGGGCGAGTTAATGTGATGTTGCAGCTGGTCTCGTGTTTAACAAAGTGGTCGCACCTGTTTTCATGGGGGCTCCCTCAAACCCCAAGGCCGCGGAGGAAGGAAAGGCACTCCTCGTGAAGGCCCTCGACATGTTCGACGGCTTTTGGTGCAAGGAGGGCCCGTTTTTGTGCAGATCAAAGGAGGTTTCGATCGCCGATCTCATTATTAGTTGCGAAATGATGCAACTCAAGGTGATCATCACTCTTAACTTCCTTCTCCACATTGCAAACACTCCCCACGTGGAGGAGTAGGCTAAAGAATTTTTTTAATGAACTTGTATATATACCGCATGTGACGAGCAAGTTCCGACACAAATGGATTTTGAATCTGAGCAAAGTGCCATGTGGCACTTTCCTATTACGCGAAACCTGTATGAAATTTCATGTGTGACCTCAAAAAAAATCATTTAGTGTTTCGACACTAAAGTGGTGAACTCGCTTATCACTTATTGGTATTCACCCAGGGTTAGCTCATTCCAGCGAAAACTTAACGCCCCTTCAAGTCTGGAATTGATTCATTTCGCCTGAAACTCGTTAATGTAATGTGGGGGTCCTAATGCTAATTCCTCATTTTCTTTAAAACAAGTTCTCTAAGCATTAGGTATATAAAAAACACTTATGGTAATTTCCTCTTAGCCCTTATCCTTGGTGAATTCCCAAGATAGAGTGAACTTCCACGTTGCTCTAACCCTTAGGAGCATAAATTTAGCGGTTGTTTTTAACTAACGTAAAAGGGTGTTTTGTTTGTCCAAGTTCAGAAATTGACTACCGATTTCGATCACGAAAATTTTTGGTGTGCAGTTGTTGGATGTTTCGGAGGAGTCCGAGCTTTTAGCATCGAGGAAAAACGTCACGAAATGGTTGCAAGCCGTGGAGGATGCAACGACCCCGGTCTTTGACGAGGTCCATGGAGCCTTATTCGCATTGAGCAAGCAAGTGAGGGAGCCCAAAGCGAATGCCACCACCGAGCAATCTTAAGGCTTAACCCTAGAACTCCGGAGGTTTTTTTGGATGTGTTTTAGTGCTTACGGTGGCAAAGTGCAAGGCTCACACATCAAATATCCGGCATGACATTTGGGCACAATCGGTCTAGAATCTAGATCCTAGTATTTCCAAGCCCAACGACTGGTCACAAGTTGACACCTTTCGGGTTTCCTTTACGAAATTGGGGAATATTCTTCTAGATTCCCCAAAACGCACCGGTAATTTTTCTAGAGACTTGAATTTGAACCGGTTAATTTCTCGAATCTCAACCGGCTCATATCGTCCGGTTCTCTGCCTTCATTGCCTACCATGCAATTTTGTTTATCTTGCTGGCAATTGTTAGTGGCAATGCCCATAATTGCCAAGTTTTTTTGGTTCGACAATGATAAGTCTACTTACGGTATTATACTTGTTTGTAATATGGGAGAAGGCCCTCTATTCCGGGGACAAAGAAAATAATTATAATATTGATGGTAGTAATTCTCAATTGTTGACATGTGTTTGTTGTACATTGGCTGGAGACCACTTGATTCTCATGTGGAAACTACACAAAACATGGTATTTAGTGTCACCAATTGTATATGTCTTGCTTAGTACTAATTGTAAACCATCCGTGTAGTGTCACTAACACTAAATATAAACCTAGCATTACTTGTCATTCCTTGTAAATAAAAAGTCTGGGCATTATAGATTTACAGTGTTGAAATTACGGTCACTTACTAAGTGATCTTTCATCTAATTTTGAATCAATCATGGCAATATTTCATTACATAAATGTTAGGGTGTAGAATACACCAAACGAAAAGTGGATGAACTAAAAGTAAGTTGGGACGGTAGTATTACACCGTTCATGGTATTTAGTGTCACATGCACTATTTGCAAAGGGCCTAAACTAGATGCCTTGGGGTCTCAAAGTGTCACAACCGCTAGCTGCCAATACGATTCCCTTCGTCAACGTAAGTAACTTCTTCAAGTGAAAAAATGACTTCATTATGACATTTAGAGTAGCACATTTGGATACATTAGATGATAGTTTTGTGTTTTAGTATGCAAGGGGGAGATATCTTTGAGCATACTAATGGCAAGTTTCATTTGTGCACACTTTGATTAACCTCTAGATCATTGTGTAACATAGGCATGCACTTCCTGATACTATTGAACGTCATACTCATGCCAAGATATTAGTAAGTGCACTTGAATGCCAAGTGTCATGAGGTGACACTTATGGTGAAGTTGTTAATCATCACAGTAACCTAGCATACGCCTCAAAATAGGGTAAGTGACATTAATATACATGTGACACTAAATACCATAAACAATGCAATTGTAAACTTATTCATAAGAAATGTCATAAAAAAGTTGCCACAATGACATAAAATACCGCATTATGACACTAGATACAATATTTCGTGTCGTATAGATGACTTAGAGATGAACTTGTTGTATGATGTTGAATCAATGCAAACTAAGAATTGGATTGAAGTTTTAATGTTATACTTGTATATTTTGTAATTGCAAGACCTAAAATGTTGGATTATGAGTTGATTCAATCTTGAATGAAACTGAATCAACTCAACATTGAGTTCAGGGTTTAGGGTCGTCCTATTCGATTGGAGAGATTCACAAGACATAAGATATGTAGGCCTTGTGTGGTCACTCTCCTTGATTGAACACAAAATATACGAGTGGTATATACCGGTAACAAGGCTTGTAGTTAAGAACAAACATGAAACATACACATGTTACGATGAAATGTGCTCAAAATATAAAACACCATTAATTGTATGTTCAATAATGAACATAAATTGGACAGATCTATGGGATCATTCAAAGTGTAAAAGAAGCTTCACTTTGATGTCTTATAACTTTTGCATTTCAACTCCGATCATGAAACTTTGAATGACAATCTTCGTCATTTGCCTCCGCTTACCAGATTAAAAACAATTCCCAATCCAATCCAATGGTCAAAAAAATCTGTGGAGCTGGAAGGGCCACATACCCTGTGTGATGCAGGCTGTCAGGGTATGTAAGAGAAACTGGGAAAAGTACTCAAGATGATCGCACTTCAAACGACATTGCAATGTGCCAGAGATTCGATCAGCTAAGTTTAAGCCGTGCACTGAGATCTTTAAATTCCTTCATAAATTTCAGTGTCATTATTTGATTCAATGATAAATAAATCAGTTGCAACCACATTGGAAGAAGGAACAAAAAGGAGTAAAAGTGACACATCGTGTGATTCAGTGAATGTAGAGAACCGGCTGTTCGTTACAGATGAACCGAACAAGTCGAGTTTGAGAATAACCGGCAGAAGTTCAAGACTTCGGGAACATTACAGATCATTCAGAGACTCTATGGAATATAGTAATATACCCCTGTTTAATTAAGAAAAACCAAAAGATGTCAACATGTAACTGGTTGGACTTGGTAACATTAGGGTATCGACCGATTATGCCCAAAAATCTTCCCGGGCACTGATGTGAGTCAAACCCTGACATACATCATACAAATTTGTCGATTCCAACTATGTCCGGGAAGAACCGGCAGTTGGTTACAGATGAATCGGTTGAATTACCGATCATTTTAGAGGAATTTATAGGAGAATATACCTCAAATGAATGGAAGCAAAACCGGAAGATGTCAACATGTAACCGGTTGGATTTAGAATCACTAGGATCTTGACCGACTATGCCCAAAAACTTCCCCGGCATTGGACTCCAAGGACTAAAATGTGCAAGAGCACAATTCATGCCGTGACCCAAAAACCCATGGCCCACAAACTCATGGCACTTGTCTATGTTGTTCGTTTACATGTTTCTAACAATATTATGGGCACCGTCATGACAATAGAGTTATCCGTAAAGTTTGTCAAAGAGGGACAAAACTATGGGTTTGATCCTTCTTTGAATCATCTTTCTATTAAGAGCCCATTAGTTCGTGATGTATCAAAGCGTGTTTTGAAAGTTGAGTTTTGAAATTGAATTTTTTAGGACTTCCTCTTCCACCTCTCAAACTAAGGGAGAATTCTCATATTTGAAATAGGGTATGCGTTTGGTATCTGCTATCCTAAATCACGGATTGGCCTGTGCAGGCTAGGTTGGCCCGCCCACCCTAGTAGGACAAGCTAGAAAGTTGGTTTTCAATAGCCCGACACCACTCTTTGTGCATGGTAATTTATGCATGAAGAAAACTTGGGTGACTTTGTGCTAATTCTCATATACACAAGGTTTGGGAATAAACCCATGGTCTTGTCTGCTTTACTTTATGGACAACTCTGGTGTAATATGAGATGAAATGTCTTTGGTTGCGTTTTTAATTGATGCATGAAAACCTCACAAGGATAATCCAAAGACACGAACGAAAAAGGCTCCGGTAATATCCTTCCGTTTCATGCCTCCTCTCAATGAAATTACACCTCTTATCCATTAATGTCTAGGGCATCAACAATTTTTATTTTTATTTTATTTATTAAAAAAGTAGGGGGTTATTAGGGACTAGCTTAGTAGCCTTTCACCTAGGGTTGTTGTCCTTTGTTTACAAGAACATAAATTAAGAGATGCTAATGTGGAGAGGAATACTAGGATAGATAACTTTTGGGCTCTTGAGACTAGTCCTAGCAATGAGATTGAAGATATGAGATTGGGGGTTGGGAGAAGGGGCATTGTTATGTGTTTCTGTCCAAGCTTGCAGTTGTTTATTTATGATCAAGGCTCTCTAGCTAGAAATATAATCCAATGGATTAGATTCAAAGTCATGGAAGGTGGGCATCTCGGAATTCTTAATGTCTATGCCTCAAATATGGTTGGGGAAAGGTGTGCCATGTGGAATGAAGTCTTTCAATTTCTCCCTACAAATTGTAGGTGGATTATGACAAGTGACTTGAACATGGTTAAGAGTCCTTTGCATAGGTCCACATCTACTTGTAGCCGTTTACTGGGATTAAAGGAAGAATTGGTATAGGTAGACTATAAAAATAAGTATAACATTGAAGATTATTTTAGTAGAGGTGATCGTCCTATCTACTCATGGGACAATTTACAAAGGGATGGTATTCGGGTTCTACCTGGATTTGTTAGATTCTACTCATTCTCTAGTTCTATCCAAAACTCATCTTCTCATATAATGCATTATAAGAAAATTAAAGATTTATCATTTTTTGGACCACTACCCGGTTTCTCTTCTCATCGATCTTAGCTCTAGCCCATGGGGTGATTCATCTTGAAAGGTTATTACTAGGTTTTTACAAGATACCAAAACTACATTAAGGCCTTAAGGGAAGCATCTCCTCCTCAAATACCTTTCTTTACAAAAAAATTATATATATATGTATTACCAGAGCGGCTATGGATAGGTCAAAAAAGGCTCGACTTAGAGAATCCTTTGAATTTGGCAAGTTCAACTTCACTTAGATCCACAAAGTGAAGCTACTAAATCCACCATTAAACATCTTAGGTCCATATTACAAAAAACTATGGATAGGAAAGAAGAGGGACGTAGAATTTAGTCTAGAAATAAGTGGATGAAATCCAAAGATAGAATGAACAAGTATTTGTTCTCCTTGGTTAAGGAGTGCCCATCATGAAGTCTCATCACATAAGCTATATGATGAAGACAACACAATCGTCCCTTCGAGGGCAGATCTTGGCCGAGTTTGTACTACTTTCTACTCTAAGTTGCACGCTCATGCCGAATGCATAAAGTGAGGAATGTTATGCGGAGTTGTTAAGACAAATTCAATGAAATTCTCACTAATAGCACAGAAGGTGTTGGAGGCCCCAATCACACAAGAAGAACACTAGTGCAATTCAAGCATTGGCAAAAGGAAAGAGTTTGAGACCGAATGGACTTACAAACCACTTCTTCAAAGCACATTAGAGATTTATGAGTACAAATTTCACATCCATGGTCAACGAGTCTTTAAGACGAGGGTGTCACTCAAGGACTCATTGTTTTTTGGTTCAAAGAAGGAGACATATTGAAGCTGACCAAGTGGCTACCTATCGCGTTACTCAAACACTACCTACAAGATTTTTGCCAAAGATCTACAAAGGCGCCTTCAACATTTTGTTGGTGGAGGTAACATGTAGCAACCCAACTGCTTTTCTTCCACTTAGATTCATCTTGGATAACATTCTTCTCGCCCATGAATCCATTTAGTGGGCTAAGGAGTCATGCCAAGACTCAATTTTTCTTCAATTAAATTTTAGCAAAGGCTATGAAAGAGTTGATATTTATGCTCAAAGTAATGAAGAAGTTAGGGATGCCTTACTCCTTCATTAATATGATAAAATTGTTATTCCAAGATGCAACATTTTTAGTTAACATTTATAATCAAGTGATAGGTTCTTTTGTGTGAGGATTGGCCATGTATGTCAAGCTTCCCCTTGAGCTCCATATATTTTCATCATCTTTGCAAAAGCAGTGAATGCTACAATTAAAAATATGGTGAGGATTGGCCTTGTCAAAGGTATTATTCTTCCTCAAAGTAATTCCCCACAAATCATTAACCAATGTGTTGACGACACATCCTTTATTGTGAGAGCGGAAGAGGCCAATGTGGACAAAATGGTTCCGATTCTTCAAAGTTTTGGGCTTGCTTCTAGCTTGGAGATTAATTAGCCTAAAAGCATGGTGTACTAGTGTGACCGAGGAACCCGTCTCGGTTGGGTGAATAAATTCCAACGGAAATGGGTGGCAAGTGGAGATCTTTTCAAACTACTTGGCAACCCTTTTGGTCTTCATCTAGGGTTGCAAAATGTTGATTAGTTTCTTATCAACATGGTCAAGGCCAAACTTAGGTGTTGGAGCTTTATTCATTTGTCACTTGTTGATATAATTCTTATAGCGAATCAGGTATTGATGTCCTCTCTTTGGTACTTCACTGCAGTTTGGGCGGACTCGACGAAAATCTTGGGGAAGATCAAGGCTTTGCTTCGTAACTACTTATGGTCAAGCTCGGAAAATACCGCAAGAGCTTGTGTTAGTTGGGATGATTGTACATTGCCTAAGAAAGTTGGAGGTTTGAGTCTTTATTTCCCTAGTAGATGCTATGAAAGCCCTCATCAGCAAGTGGATCGCTCAAGCATTTCTTTCAAGCCAATCAAATTTGCAAATTATTTTAAGGTACCGTATCATACAATTGCATTATCTTACCATGGCTATTGGGGTCCTTCCTCTCTTTGGTTTTTCTCTCACAATTTCTCTATCATAGGTGGCTCAAAGGTATGGCGTCATATTGCTCAATTGTGGAAGGCGATGGCACGCACAACTACCTTTCTATCTCCATCATGTTTAGGGATATATTGCAACTTCACTTTTCGTGGAAAATGAAGTATCAAGGCCATGGCTAGTCCTGTATTTTTTTTTTCAGGGATATCTAGGACCTTGGTTGAAACAATTTTTTTAAATGGGAGGAAACAAGGATAGAATTCTCATTTGTTAAGGTTTATTATGATTTTTGGGTTTGGTTGGTGGAGCATTATGATTTGTTTCAAGAGAGGATGCGGAATCAACTTGGTGCTCAACCTCCATCACAAAAATGGGTTGGTTTGTATAGAACTTCAAATGCCTAAATGGGTCATTTGTGTTGGGTACCTCTAGGATTTTAGTTAGGTCCCATGGAATTTACTGCATGGTACTTTTCCTAAATCCACTATCGGTTGCAATACTTTACACTTACTGAGGTGAAACCAAATGCAAGGAATGCAATTTCTCCAATGGCTTTCACATGTTGGATGTCAAGGGTTAGGGTGGATAGGCTTTCCCGTGGTATTGCTCAAACCCAATTCCATTTATTCTTTGGAAAACTAGATTAATTTCTCTTTGACCCAACAAGATGATGGTGGCCTGAAGTTACACCTGTCCCGGCGTACTCGGCTAAGTTTGGCAAGACTTGGATCATTACCCAAGTGGTTCAAGGAAACCAATCCCAAATAAGTGGCAGAACAAAATTTCACCTTCCACCTCCTTTAGATGGAACATTATCTAGTATACACGGCACAGAAGGAACCAACCTTCCTTTATTCACAAGGTGGTGGCAGTTAATGGATGGTGTGGGCAAATCTCACGAAGGGTGGCTCTATATGGCCAACATTATTTGGCAACTCTTTGTACAAAAAGGTAACTTTGACCTTTGAATTTTTTTTTCAACGATGCAATGTCTTTGTGATCAACCACTCGACAAGCCTTTGAAACCTTTTAATAAAATTTGGTTCTTCTTGAGAAGTGGTTGATTTTGTTTCAATTTGTGCCATAAATATATAAAAATGAATCAATCAAGAGATTAGTTGTTTCAAAATTAATGTTTACGATACCTTGGTCCCACCAAGGGGACCAAGCAACTGGCAAGTTCAGGGACCCCCATAGCCAGTACGGCCACATAGTCTAGAGTTGGGCACATGCCCCGGCTAGTTGGTGCAAGGCACCCCCTTTGCAACCAGCCAGCCAAGGCACTTGCCCACTGCCTCCAGTCGGGTGGGTTGTAGACATTGTAGGACGCCCTTGGCCAGGAAACTTGAAAACATCGTCATGCAAGTATTGTCATCTCAACTTACTTTTAATTTTGTATGCTTTTTTTTTTAAAGTGTTGGGCAAGGGTCCTCAATCCCTGCCATAACACCATCTATATATGTGGTGGGTGTAGGGCCACACCGAGCCGGCCCAACCTGCTGCCTCCCATGATGGGGCCACCGGATGGCTGGGCCAGGACCGGCCGGTAAGGCCAAGCTATGAGTCAAACACTCATCTAGATTGTAGCATTCCTAAGAGGTAGCCTATCGTACCCTTTTCCAACTCATGAAATCATTGATGGTCAAAGAAAAATCCCACACTGCATTAAGTGATTCTCAAATTAGTCCAAACAAATAACATAAGAATATGTGCATCATAGCCATTTAGAGTTAAAAAATTTTGTCCAGTTTTTAAGGACCCGTCATTTTAATGTGTACATGAATATATTCACCCATACTAGTGTTTAAATGACCGACATTTTTTTATTATTCGATCACCCAAGCATTGGCCTTGCCAATGTTGTTTTTCTGGTGGTTGGCATCCACCAATTTCATCTCAATTTGTCATGAAGGTGACCAAAGACCATCGGATTGCTAGAATCATGTAACTAAAGGCAACACAAACATGTGTCAAGATTTTTGATAGTTGGTTGCATCATCTTTCCCCGAGACAATACAATGTTTGGCCACAACGCCATCGTATTTGGTTTATTGGTCATTCACATCCACCGAATTGTAGGCTCGGGTTGGGTGGCATCTGAATAAAATAACCCAACATGGATGAAAGGGCTCTGGTATAACATGTAGGTTGAGGCCCAATTCATTCCAACTTGGACCACATTGAACTCATTCGAGGTATGTGATGCCAATTTCATGATCAATTGGCTACTTAGCTTCAATATATTAAGGTTATAAAATGGCTTGATATTTTTTCACCTTCCCAATGGATGAGTTTACCGAAACACCATGAAGCACTAACCCCAATGTGCAATCCATCAATACAAGACAACATGTTATCCCATTTGACTTTTTCTTCGTAAGCATAACAAAGATGGACACTTGCACAATTACAGGGATGAAGGTCATGGTGGTTGCAACTGACATGAAAGATATAGGTTGAGGACCAATTCATTCCAACCGGACCCCACTTAACTAATTTGAGGTCTCTAAAGCCAAAAAAATTATGAAAATTGATAACATGTTAAGATTGTAGATTGGGTTGATGCATTTTCACCGGACCCTTGCAATACATGGGTTTAACCTTGACACCATGAAGCTCTAGGCCCAAAGCATACCGTATTCTTATGTGTACAAAATAACATATGGTTCTTGATATGACCCTTTCTTAATAAACATGAAAAAATTGAGCACTCACACAAAAGATGAGGAGATTCTTGTTGGTTACAACAGACAAGGAAGATCCAAACATGTAAAGGACCGACTCATTCCAACTAGACCCCCCTAAACTAAATCGAGGTCTTTGATTCCAATTTCAAAATTTGTTAGTTAGTAATCATCCCAAATTTATTTAAATTATTATTTCTTTTTAAAAAAAAAATCGACTATAGAATGGCTCAATGCATTTTCACCTTTCAATGGATGAGTCTACTTTGACATCATGGAGCTCTAGCCCCAAAGTATACACTAAATGTACAAGGTCATAACATTTTATTCAACCTTGTATCTTATATTCAATCTTGACACTTAGAGTGTGAGTGTGCTTACTAATATCTTGGCATGAGTATGTTCAATGATGTTGTGAGGTCGATGTCTATGTTTCATAAAGGTCTACAGGTTGACTACAATGTACACAATTGACACTTGTCATTAGTATGCTCAAGAATATCTTCCTCTTGTATATTAAATTTTAAACACATGACACTTGCCATTAGCACATTCAAAAATATCTTCCCCTTACATACTAAAATGCAAGACTATCATCTAGAGTATCCCAATATACTACTCTAAATGTCATAATGTGGATATATTTTCAGTTGAAGAAGTTACTCATGTTGACGAATGAAATCGTATTGCCAACTAGCATGCATGACATTTTGAAACCTCGAGGCATTAGTTTTAGGCCCTTTGCAAGTAGTGCACATGACACTAAATATCATATTATACCAAGGAATAATAACCTTGGTTTCATTCCCTCATTAATCTCTTAAGATACTTTTGCATTAAATTCAGGGCGATTTACGTGAGACTGGTGGACAATACAATGCACAAGTGTCCAATAGCTTCACTAAGGGCCACTTCACACACAAGACTGAGAGCCCATGACCATTACACTTCAAGCACTCTCATTGGTGGAAAAGGTGGAGCCGGTCCAAGATCGCTTCACACTGCGCTTGAGGGACCAACGGAGTATGTGAATGCAAGATGGATGTAAAGTCTACATGGATTCCTACATGGCATCGAATGGATCATGTTTCACGGTCACTTGGATTATTTTCAAAAACCACTTCTTGAAGGTAGGACTAACACAAAACCAAGAGACCATGGCACTCCGAACACTCACAACTGTTGATTTATTCTAGTTTATCGTATGTGAGGACCCCGCATGAATAGACATTCATTGCAATAGCATTTGGTTGAGAGCCCGGTCACATATGACTTCACACTACACTTGAGGGTCCGTGACCACACTACATGATGTTGGAAGTGTGTTGGGACGGCCTTTGGACACTTTCTTTGGGGCTCTCACAATTTCATGGTCACGGCTCTTGGCTCGTGCGTGAAGCCTCTTCGCATTGTTATTGAAGACGGAAATTTGTTCTTTAAAAAAGAAAGGACCACGGCTTATAAGTTAAGGCTGAAATATGTTATGGTGACGCGTGATTCCATGTGACCCTTTCTTTTTAAACTAAAAAATTCTGAGCACTCGAACAATGGTGTCGAAGTTTCTTGTGGGTTGCAGCTGACATGGAAGACTTCATTAGGTTGTTAGGTTTTGTTAGTAGATTTGTGCTTCTAAAGTTAACGTAAATTCTAATGGGCAATGCACATGGGCGGACGCTAAACCTCCCCCTACGAACTTTTATAGGGAGGTCGATACGGACCGGGGCCTGCGATCCAGTGCCTTTAGGCAGCCCCTATGAAACAAATCTAAAATTTTCAAATCCCGACCGAAAATTGTTGTCCACTCCGCTTGACTTTCGAAAATAAAATCGCCCTTGCATTCTTGAAGGCCGGTTGTTCATATAAACATCCATATTGAGTGCACTTCATCTTCAAGGTCCAAAATTCAATATATATGTTCACTTCCATTGAGTAAATAAGTAATTGATTGGGATTTCATTTTCGAAGTGAAACTGTCAATAAAGCATGTAATTAGCTTGGAAGTAAAAAATATTACAAAACCTTCGTTAGCATTGAGGTTATACTTTTTGTGACCTACCATTGAAAGGGTCTTTGTCATTCTAAAATGGAACTAAATTTAGTGTTTTATTTTGAGCAAGTTTGTTTTATAATATTGTAGTTAATGCCTTCTATTTCCACAAGTATTCACACACATTGAAACTAATTAAGTGTGAGTGAATGTAGTTAAGTCTATTTGAACATAACTAAACCCAATTAAATCAGAAAGTATGATTACCAAATTAATGCAGCCTAAGTAATTATAAAATGTACTAACTGGAATTTATCGTGATTTAATTCAGATATGAGGAATGATGTGCTTAATTACACTTTTTTAGGCTTCATTACACTTAATTAGGATAAATGCACTTACTTGCACTTAATCAGGCTTCATTACTTCGAATGTGTATGAATACTTATAGAAACCTAGGCCTTGCACTCAATTACTTTCCAATACGGTTATTTACACTTAATTACATTCAATCACACTTTATTAGTTTGAATGTATATAAATATTTGTGGAAATACAAGGCATCAACTAAAATAGTATAAAAATAAACATACTAAAATAAAACACTAATTTCAGTTCCCTTCCAATGGTAAGTCACCAAAATTATAACCTTAGTGCTAACGATGGTTTTGTAAGATTTTTTACTTCCAAGTTAATTACACGCTTTATTGACGGTTTTACTTCGAAAATGAAATCCCAATCAAACGCTTATTTACTCAATGGAAGTGAACATATATATTGGGTTTTTGGACCTTGAAGATGAAGTGCACTCAATATGGGCTATATGGACAAGCGGCCTTCAAGAATGCAAGGGAAATTCTATTTTTTTGAAGTTAGGTGGAACGGGCAGTAGTTTTTGGTCAGGATTTGGATATTTTAGATTTGTTTCGTGGGGGTTGCCTGGAGTTGCCGAATCGTGGGCCCTGACCCCTATCCACCTCCCCTTGAAAAGTTCGTAGGGGGTGGTTTAGCATCCACCGTGCACATGGGCATTATAAGTTTCCAGGTAAATTTGTTGTCAATAATTTCTTAATTTTTTTAAAAAATGGGCAAATTTTTTTTTTGGTCTATCATTACTTGGGCGCCAAAAAAAAGTCCAAATTCTCATCTCAACGTTGCGAGATTGATTTGGTTCATAGATGCCTACTTACTGAAGAGAGGGAATTATCACATACAAGCATACATCTCATTCATTTAACGTAAATGCCTTGAAATAGTATGTAGTCCGGAGGTTACCTTTTTTAGTTCATTTGACACAAGAAATAAGTTTAAAGACTCTGAATTAGTTTAGTCCAAGTCATTCAAGATGAATCAGCCACAAAACTATAGGGGTCAACTTTTTATGTTGAATGGATAAGAGCTACACTCATATGCGATAATTCCCTCTCCTCGTACTTACTCAACATATTTCCACTCCCATGAACGTCCTTTTCGAAGGGAATTATGCCGACTCTAAATCCTAAACCTTCTCCCCATCCAACATAAATTCTTGGTCCCCCTCCCCATAGGTTTGCGACCGATTCATCTCAAATGACTCAGACTCTACTAACTAGGATTCTTTAGAGCTAACACGTGTGTCCATTCCACTAGAAATAGTAACATAGTTCAAGATTTTTATGTTGGATGAATGAGAGGTAGTTTTGGATGCCAAATTCATCTTTTTCCCTTTCTAATATAGTACAATGATCATGGATATCCAATGCACATAGGGACCAAAACGAAATGAAGCATTTCAATGACCAGACGATTGTGATTGAGTTGGCTCAAATTTCTGCATGTTTATTACAATGGCCATATTAACATGTGGCCACATGCCATGACCATGAATGTTGTGAGGACCCTTGAAACTCATCCAAAGACCATATCACGAACTTTGTGTGATAACACATCGTCGAGTTAAATGTAGAGATGTGTGTGACCGGACTCTTCACTACCATCTTATCCGTGTGTATTCTCCCACACACAAAAAATAAATAATTCAAAGGGTAATTGTGAGATTCTAAAGTGTGATGGTTTCTTGATTTTTTTTATTAGCCATGTTTCTTTGAGGTGGGCATGACCATGAAACCGTATCTATTTCATGCCACGTAGGGCTTCACACACGTTTCCCATCCATTCAAAGTTCCTTGGTTCCAAAGGCCCTTGTGAAGCTCTTAGTGTAAGGTGAAGTTGGATGGTCTCGGCCTCTTCCACCAACCAACAAGACTCAAGAGATTTCATCATAAGCTTCCAAATGGTAGGATATAGGAAAGCATATGATGTAATTACTACACCTATTGGTGTATAATGTAATCACCATTCAAAATGTGTTTTATAAATATGTAGCACTTTTTCTTTCCGTTAATATGATATAACACCCAATAAAGGATGAGAACATAGTAATGATATGATTATGACAACATCAATTGAGATTCATGATATTATTTTGGTGAACACTTATCCTCCGTAAGGATTCTTATGTTTAGAGTTCACGGTCACGGGCCTCAAGCTCTAGTGTAAAGCGCCCCTAGCTTACAATACCTCATTATTGCACCATTAAAAACACCCGACTTGGAGTGTTTGTCCTATGCAATCAAGTGGTGGTTGAGATGGAGAGAAAACCGTGAATGTCGCACACGTCATTTAAGCTTAAGTCAATGACAAGGGTGGAACTACCCACTCCTCCACATCTTTCATCTCTTATTGATCTTATTAATCTTAAGGGAGATGTGCCTTAAATGGTTACCTTTTCTTCCCACTATCCCACTTCTCCTAGGATATGAAACACGGCCATCGGTGCACGACGGCCCTCGCAAATCCAAAACTTCAAATCGAGAGCATAGCCACTTTCCTCTCAATTTCCGAAGCTCATACCAATATCTTATTCATCTTCAAAGTGAAGAGCTTCCCTTGTGCTCATTCAATGGTCACATAGGTCTCCTCCCTCCCCAAAATCAAGTTGATTGTTGAGCCTAGAATGGTTACCATGATCTGAGCACGCACTCCAATTTCTCTTAAGCGCGTGACATTTTTATCCGTTCTTGGATCCACATCAATCAACATACCACTTAAATATAAGTGTCCAAATCGTATTAATGATTGATTTAAACACATCTACCTTAGTTCATAAATCTTACAAACCAAACAAAATGGCAATAAGTAGAATAAGGTTTTGGAGGGTTGTTGAGAAATCATAGGAATACACCAATCAAAGTGACCCTATTAGGGTGTGGCATGTATTCACAACACGTGAACTTTGTGTGGGACTACCGGAAGAGCGAGGCTTGTTCATCATTGAAGTGACAAATTCTTCTTCTTTATTTCCATGAAGCTATTTGTAAGGCTTCTTCCAAATGTTAATAATATCTCCTTGCTACTACACTAAATATTGTATTTAGTTTCACCGATTCTATTTTTCCTGCTCAACATTAATTGTAAACTGTTTGTGTAGTGTCACCAACACTAAATGTAAACCCAAAAATGATTTGTCATTCCTCGTGAAAATAATTTAAGCTTTATAGATGTACAATGTTGCATTACCGTCACTTACTAAATGGTTTTTTCGTCCAAATTTCAATTATCCATGACAACATTTCATCACAAAAATGTTAGGATATAGAACATACCAAACTTTGTTTCAACAATTGGCATTTGAATGAACTAGGAATAAATCGGAATATCGATACTTGTAAACTTAGGGCCACTTCACACATGAGCCAAGAGTTGTGACCTTGTAATTGTGAGGACCCTTGACTCTCATCCAAAGGCCGTACCATGGTTGTTGGGAAAGCCGTTTTATGTAGTCACGGGCCCTCAAGGATAGTGTGAAGTGAGAATGGACCATGTTGCGGGACCATTGCATCTCCTGTTGGCGGACAAAAAAAAGGAGAGGATTTGGTTTAATATAATATGTCTCAAACTCTATCAATTTGAGAGAATTATTTGGTGGTGTTTGTCTATCTTGTAATTTATCATGGAATTTGCCCTGCAATTTGTCGTGTTGGAAAAAATATTAGAAAAATCATGGTCTCCCATAATTTGTGTCAGACCCACCTCTTGGAGGTGGGCCTAACGGGAAATTCCGGGAGACCATGAAACCTTATCCATAGTCCCTCGTGTAGGACTCCATGTAGACTTTTCATTCATGAAGTCTTCTTTGGGCCTTTGGGCCTTTACCTTTGTGTGTGAAGTAAACTTGGACGGTCTCTGCCCTTTCAACCAATGAGAGCTCTTAGATTGCAATTGTCACAAGCCTTCAGTCTTGTGTGTGAAGTGACCTTTCATCATAACACGAGTCGTTAGAAAAACTACCACAGTGACATAACACACCATTTGACACTAAACACAATATTTAGAGCATTGTTTTATGCTCCCAACTTGGCACTTAGGGCCACTTCACACACGAGCTAAGAGCTGTGACCATGAAATTGCGAGAGCCCAAAAGAAAGTGTCCGAAGGCCGTCCTAAGACACCTCCAAAATCATGTAGTATGGTCACAAACCTTCAAGTGTAGTGTGAAGTCATATGTGACCGGACCCCCAACCAAATGTTATTTCAATGAATGTCTATTCACGCGGGTCCTCACACATGATAAAACAAAATAAACCAACGGTTGTGAGCGTTCGGAGTGCCATGGTCTCCCAACGGTTTTGTGTTAGGCCTACCTCCAAGAGGTGGTTTTTGAAAACAGTCCAAGTGACCATGAACCATGCTCCATTCAATGCCATGTAGGACTCCACGTCGACTTTACATCCATCTCGCATCCACATACTCCCTTGGTCCCTCAAGCATAGTGTGAAGCGAACTCGGACCGACTCCGCCGTTTCCACCAATGAGAGTGCTTGAAGTGAACTGGTCACGGGCTCTCAGTCCCGTGTGTGAAGTGGCCCTTATACAAGTCACAACTTACAAACGGCCAACTGGCCTGGCATTTGTTGAATCTCCAGCTTCAAGTTTCGTGACGCGACAGTGGGAGTCAGCCCTCGAAGGACACCTCGGGACACTGTTGTGAGCTGCTTATTATTATGTATATCTAAATCATTGGAACTCGTGACAATCGACTTCCGGAGCCACGTCCCTAAGTTTGAGTGCCGACAATATAATGAGCACTTGCGAAGCGTGTATTAATATGTTACTATAATGTCATGTGATCGAGCATCTGCCACCCTCTATGTTGGAGGCACACTTATATGTGGTGCATGGGATTCCAAATGCCCTCGACTCGGTCCGACGTCACAAATCCTCGAAACTCCCGTCCTAAACTACGCCTTCAAAACCCAAGGTACATCATGCCTATGTACTCTCATACTTATCAAATTGGGGAAGGCTTCGTGGCAACCGACTAAAGATCGACGTCCTATAGGTCGATGCTTGATTCATCGCACTTTAAGACCAATGTGTACATGTGGAGTTTTTGGAAGTTAATAATTGAAGGACGAATATGTTCTAAGAGGAGGTTTTGGAGCTGCAAGAAATTTGCAATGTTTTCACCTTCAGCTTACATGGTTGTCACAAATCCTTGGCTTTCTTAAAGGACCAAGGGGGGGGGGAGGGGGGAGGTTTACATTCTTATGTACATATCATGGTTTCCAAAGTGGCTTAGGGTTTGTGGGAAACCATACGAAAATTTATCTCCTATAGCTTTATGGTTGTTTCACCTCAACTAACTTTATTACAATAATTTAGGGTACAATATGTGTTAAAATAACAATTTCAAGCTATAAGAGGTTCCCCACATTTTTACCTCCGACTTCCATTCGCCACAAATCCTTCGCCCTACTCATCTAATTTACTACATATTGTGCACCAAAAATTATGTGGAAAATCATAAATTTAACTCGTAAAGAATGAGGATATATTGCACATTGGAAGATGATTTATAAAAGCATGTTGCTAAACGTCTTTTGAGAATATTAAGATCGTACATCCTAGTGGTCAAATCATTCTAGAAATTTTCATGTTTAGTTTAGAAATAACTACATCATGAATACAACATAAATGCAAGTTGCATTCATAACATTATTCAAATCCATAACATTATTCTATGGGACTAACAGTATCCCACGGAGTATTCACGGATATCCAGGGATCATATGTGGAGGATTGTCAGTCCCACATAACATTGTTATGGATTGAATAACATTATGTTCTTCTAATGAGACACTTGATGTAAAACTTGGCTAGATTCATATACACTACAAAGTCATAGAATGTGATTTGTTCTTCGATTCACATACTTGTCAAAATGTTGTGTGAGATCTAAACACTCTCCATGATACATGCAGGATAACAATCGGTAGCTTTTTTGTGATCAAGCTTTTGGAGATGATCAACTAGTCGCTAATTTTGAGCAAGCTTTGTGCCATTTTGGTCCCTTTGTAGGCCAATAAGTTTTAGTTTTGGTGGTAGACTCACCGGCGGTCCAAAGTTGGGACTTGGACTCATTAAAGATACCCAAGGTTCTCTCGGTTGTATGGAAAGTGCCATAATGACCAAACTCCATGGGACCATTGATGGCCCGTATGGCGTGCACATGGGATGGCCGCTTTTGATGCTCTTTATAAGGCTTGAAAGTATGCCCGACATTCACAAGCCAAGTATTGTCTCTTGTGGGCCCATGTTGATTTCCTTAAAAAAAACATATATTTTTTGGGGGAACACAGAAGGCATATGATCACCTAGCTAGTTTTTTCCATCAAGTAGAGAGAAGGTCTCACAGTCGGGAATTAAACTGTCAACCACTCCATTTCATTTTGGGTACCTCTCCACTACCATCCGGTCGCTTAGGGTCATCTTAAACCAACCCATGTCAATTCCATGAGATTTGAATGTTTGATTTCCACCATGTACCTAGTCAATGTTATCAGGTGTTAATTTCACAGTCATGGTTGAAACGAGCCTCAAACCTTCGTAGTTGCAAACCTATATTCTACGAAACTATCAAGCTTAAGAACCATTAGTTTACATTAGTTTGGACATTTTGTGTGCCAAAATTGAGCTTGATACCATGCCACATTTAGAACAAAAAAACCACATATTCCAAGTAATCCTATCATGACATGTGGCATTGACACTCTGAAAATAAATTTTTATGGCGTGTGTGTGTGCGCGCGCTTGTTTGTATACTCGGAAATCAAAAAGCTACAAGGTTGTCTTGTGTGGGCTGGTTTGGGATTTATGGCCTCTATGTAAACTTGTCCATTGGGGATGACATGACTGGATAACCCTTGAGGGTTGGGAGGCTCTTTTACCATGTACGGCCATTTGGGCACATGTGATGTAGGTCATCCAGTCATGGAGATCTACAACTTAAGTTGGGGATGACACAAATTGTGCTCTAGGGAAGTCATTCCCCTTCCCGAACTCTAGAACGCCACCTCGTGCACGAAACATTTACGAACTCTAACCAAAACAAGGCTCCTACATGCTTAAGGTTTTAATTTGTTCATATTTTGCTCCACTAGACTAATTTGGTGTCATTTATACCATTACTCAAAATCAAGTAATGTGAATCCAATCAATTACAAGCTATACAACAAATCACAATGTTTTCACCTTCCTAATGGGTGTATATACAAATTCTTGGCTACGTGGGTGGGCCATAATAGTTCGAAGAAAGTTTTACAAGAGAAATTTAATTTCCACTATATGATCAATATTCATGGGTGGTACTTTCATGACTGAGTATGGTCAACCGGCCTTAATGCTTCACTTATGTAAAACGGCTTGAAGTTCACAATGTCTATGTAAACCCATTGATTATGGGTGAAGGGGCTATAGTTAAAAAAAAGATAATAAAAAAAACATGTTGAGGGTGGATTTATCCAACTAACTTTTGTTAGACTAATTTGGGTCTTTGATGCTATTTTTGAAGTCATGTGCACTATAAATAATCATTCTTTATGTCATAAAACAACTCACTACATTTAGACCTTCATAATGGATGTGATTATGCAAATGCCACAAATCCCTAGCCGTGTAAACTTAGTTTCTATGTATGTACGTAAAGTAGAGGGTGCTAAAACCAACACCCTAACATCTTGCATAATAAGTACACACTGACACTGAGATTGTTCATCATGTGAACATCAAGGCCCCCTAACGGTTTTGGTAATCTGCCAATGTAACTTTGAACCCTTACAAGTATTGCATACGAAATCCAAAGAAGAATACTTTGGTGCATTGGAATCCCCTTTCAATTGCTAGTAAGAGAGACTTCAATTTGTCCAATCTTAATAGTATATATACTCAACGCTTAAAGTGACGGTTTTAGCACCCTCTACCTTACATATGTCCTAGGGGGTGGATTATTCATACCATGTACAAACTAACGTGAGTGTAAGAAGGGGCATTATTTGAGGCATTAGCGTACATAATATACATAAGCGAGAGGTATTAGTTTTTTCTAGTGTGTACATTTAAAAATGTTATTATTAAGACTTTTGAAGTTAAGGTGTTTCATCCATTGTTGTCATGTGGCAATAGTCCTTAATGACACCCTTGTCCATTCTTGTTAGGATTTGCATTTGGGTTTTGGGACAAGCTAGAGGCCCTTGGAGTGCACATGGGATCCCTTGAGATTTGCTCTCTAGATTGTGGCTATATTATTGTGCTCTTGTATTCATTTGTTTGATGCAATTAACAAGTCACATGCTATGAATGAAAAAAATTATTCAAAGACTCTCTCATTAGAAAGTGAACATGGATTGCAAATGCTATGAAGGCATATTTAGTTCATGACATACATAATTTGTATATGTAGTGGAGACATTTATCACATTAAATTGAAAAACTTGAACTAAATACATGAGTCCATTTTTGAGCATGTATATAAGGGATTTAATTTCACAATGATCCACACACGTCATTTAGGTTTCCAATGAAGAGTCCCCCCTCCCCCCCCCCCCCGGCATGTATATATGTACGCTCTAAAACTCTGTAATATCACACATGTGGCAACCAAAGTGCATGTAATATTAAAGAGTTTTGGTAGTGTTAACAAGGGCAACATTGTTATGTCGAAATTGACAAATTCATACATGGGACACATATTATCTCCCAAAGTTGCACACGTACACAAAGCTCAAACTTTCTAAGCTATGTTTGATGAAGTTTTCATGACAACAAGTACAAAATGGTGAGAATAAGTAAAAGTACAAAAAGAGACCCTCTTGAATCCCTCAAACACCCCCAAGAAAAGCACACGCCATCCCAACTCCCCATTTACCAATCACTAGAACTAGGATAGATACAATCACAACATTTGAAAACCTATTCTAACACATCACTCGATCTTGCAACCCTCTTAATCTTAGCAGCGACGCATAACATTATTCAATCGAGTCTATATGCTAGGTGAGGCTCGCAATTATATTTTGTTTATTCTCACATCATAACACTGTACTGGCATAGTCACATTGGGTGGGGCAGTGTACTAATATTATTAGAATAAACGGTTGATAGTAGTTGAATATTGTTATGTGGTTCCAAATTTAAGGTTTAGTAAAAAAAATTCCTCTCGCACTCGTCATAATTGACATATGCCTTTCGACACTGCACTCCACATGTGCCCTTGCAGCAATGCACACGACACATGCCATCGGTTGTTGATGACTTGTTGGTTTGAGAGTAGACTTCAGTAGCATGTGATTCAACACAAGTGCAAAAAAGGGTTGCACAAAAATGTATGCTTGAGACACTCATGGCCACATTTATAGTAGAGGCACCTTTTCCCGATCAAGACCCCATCAACAACTACGGGGTGGTAGAATTTCGACTAGGCTAGGATTGAATTTCGATTAGGCTGGGACTCGATTTTGATTAGGTTGGGACTCGATTTTGATTAGGTTGGGACTAAGTTTCAATTAGGCTGGAACTAATAGTGCCATGACACATATCCTACTTTCAAAGGAGGAGTGAACAATTAAACAAAACAATATTGGCATACTCCAAACATTGGTAATATGTTGGGGCCAACTTTTGGCTTCCAAAAATTTACAATAGATTCAATATAAGCATTAAAATTACCCAAAAAAGAATGCAATCCTCTTGATGCCTATCTTCCTACACGGCGTTGAAGATGTCGTGTAGTTATTTGTCCCCGAATAGGTGGGTAGTTTGCTTCCATGCGAAGAAAAAAAATTAAAAAAATTAAAAATATATATCATACTTCTCCAGATCTGGTGCAAAATCTCTTAAGTTATGAGTAGAGTAGAGTTGAGGATGTCTGTCTGAATACATGTCTGTAAGACTACCACCTTGCAACCATCCGTGTGCAGATTGGTGTTGCAATCACCATAGCCGGGGCAGACACGTGACCCCCCTACACTTGCCTCCTTCAGTGGTGCACTTGGCACTGGAATTCACATGATACATAATACATGTATTATGACTCTTTATGAATATAAATAAATAATATTAATCTTTATGAATATATTAATACATATTATTAATCTTTGTGAATTAATTAATACATGTACTACAGTAGTAGCCACCCCTGCTGCATTGCAACACCACGCCTGTCTCGGTCTTCCCGTTTTGCCTTGTTTGCAGGTGGTGAAGAAACCAGGCAACTCCCTTCCTTCCTTGCACACGGCACCACGAGGACCCACCCCCGGGGTGCCAACTATTATGTAGTGCAAAATCATTTCGTAACATATTATTCATCTATATTATCCTTGTACATTCGTACCAAAGAATAGTTTTAAGGAACTTAGAATGGAGTGATGTAGTGCACACTGAGACCGTCCATAATACGTGATAAGTTTTTGGTTTGAATGTGTCTATGTGTTATAGTACATCAATAGTTTGAAAATAATGTGGACTTTCTCTTGGACAGGGGGGGGGGGGCTTGTTCATAATTTGGTCTCCATCAGACCTAATTATAATTTAGGTGATCTAATTGTTTTTTGAAGATGATCTAGATTGTTTTGGCTTTTAAGTCCTGACTCTAACTCTCTTCCCAACTTCTCTCAGTGGCTTCTCTCCCGCTTCTCTTTTAAAACTCTTGAACCCAAAATAGTTTGAAACATAATCTAGATTATATGTATGATTGTGTGTACATAATCTAGATTGTATGTATGATTTTGTGTACATAATCTAGATTGTATGTATGATTGTGTGTACATAATCTAGATTGTATGTATGATTGTGTGTACATAATCTAGATTGTATGTATGATTGTGTGTACATAATCTCTGCCTTTGTGAAAGTTTTGGACGAGCCTCCTGTAATGATTTGTTTGAGTTGCCACCCCGGGGAGCCATTGTTCATCACCATCACTTCACTACCGCCGACAACCATCTCACAAATGTCTCACAGATACACCACCACCGTTAGATCAAAGAAGACTGCAAGATCGAGAACCCTATTCCGACCCTCACCAAACCCAAAACCCAACTTGCATTGTTGAGTTGATCAAGGTGGAGAGCGTTGCTCATGCCCTGATCACACCAAAATTTCTATCTGATTCCAGTCGTGAAGTTGTTGGGGATTATGTTGAGAAACAGATGTTGCCCCTCCGTTTCTCACACTACTACAACCGGAGATGCCGATGGATAGTGCCAGAAGAATTGGCTGGTGTGATCAGCCCCTCACAACATCCGAAAACATGTTCTAGCTCGTCAGTTGAATCTTGCACCACCATAGCACCTTAGTGTAGCACGTGGTGGTGGATTGTGCACTTTGACAACAAAGGTTGGAAGCATGTCGGGCAATGATTCCCCAAGCATTTGCAACTTCTTTGCGAGAGAAGAAAGGCAGAAGTGGAGGAGAGGAGGGGAAGGCTTCTCAAAATCTTTGGGGATCGTACATGTGGTGGTGGTTTTGGAAGATGGGTGTGGGATCCTCCATTCTAGTAGATTTCAGGGGGTTCCAATTAATGGCATATGGCGCAATACGAGAGTGTGGTTTGACTTCTCTTACGGATTGCATTAACGTCAAGAAACCGTGATATAAGGGGAGAAATTGTGACAGTGAGGAGTGAGATTTGAACTGAGAACATCTGCTCCCTAGGGATTCGGGATGTTAGAGAAGGAGTGACATTGTGGGGGTTGATATTACGGAGTTTAGGGTGTATGTGTAACTCCAAAGCTGGAGATGCATTAGGGGCACATATCCGTGCCACATCAGCTTGTCAAATACAGGGATGAGTCAACATTGAAAGCGGCATATAAAACGTGAACTTGCCACCAACTTTCCATTATTGGGAAATATTGCAATGTATGCCAATCACAATAATAACCGGTTATGATCATCCTCCCCCCCCAGTGGACCCAAATACCTGGCATACTCAATCCCCATATCTTGATGAACTTTGACCATTCCCTCCCTCCTAGGGCTTGGCGTCTAATTTAGGGCCGCGATAGACTACGGTGAATAAGTGCACCGGTCAAGAATTTAAGGGGAATGGAGCAATATGATTGGCTGTGAAATCAGTTCTTCACCAGTCGGGATTTACACTACGGTCAAAGCTTCTTCAGTGGAGAACTTCAAGCATGGATGAAAAATGACATGGTTGCCAACATAGAACACGTCTTGCTAGGGGAATTTTGCGGAGGTCAAGTTTCTTGGGCAACCTCGATTCCTCAGACAACAAACTTGGACTCCAGAGAACTCCGACTTGAGGTATTTTCTTGGTTATTCTTTTCCATCTTGTCCGCTGCACCAACCGTTACCTCAAATAACCTTGTCTTCGGCGAAATTTCTTGAGCACTTCTCCATTGTAGTTTGAAGCGGCCCCTAGATACTTTCAAAAACTCATCCATCATGGATGAAGGGCTCAAGTAAAAACAACGCTCATATAAGGCCAATTCCAAATTCCAACTACACTAAGCATCTCATTTAATAATGTGGCCCACACTGTCCATGAGCAACCCACAGTAATTGTTTTGCAATTACTGGTTGACAACTAACACTAGAAGAAGACTTGTCCATTACAACTGTCCGTGGCCGCTCATGGTGAAAAATGCATAAATAATCATTTTGATTGTCAACTAAAGATTTTTGGTTGCAATTTTTTGAAACAACTAGCAACCAAAACCTTCTGGTTGATAACCAAAATGATTCAATTATGTATTTTCTTGTTGTGAGTCACAATGGCCAAGTCACAACGGATGGTCGTAATGGACAAGTTTTCTTCTAGTGTAAAGAAGGTGTCACATGACAACTAATGTTATGTACTTACATGACAAATCACAAAGAACACTCTATCTATATTGCACATTGATTTTGATGCCACATTAAATCATATATCTAGTAATGTGATAAATTAATTTGGAGTCTTCAAGCCTGCAAAATTTCAGAAGTGTGTCAGCTTTGAGATTAACTTCTCATTCTATAGAATAGTTTGTTGTGTTTCTACGTCGTGAAGATCTCTCTCTCTCTCATGAATATATGACTTATATATCTCTCTCTCTCATGAATGTATGCTTATAACTCTCTCTCCTCTCTCATAAATATACGACTTATAACTCTCTCTCCTCTCTCATGAATATATGACTTATAACTCTCTCTCCTCTCTCATGAATATATGACTTATAATACTCTTCGTTAAAGAAAACAAAACAAAAAATCCCAGTACCTTTTCATTCATCTAATGGTCCCCGTGACCTAGTCTCTCAATGGGTGAGACTTCTTTGCGGGTGCTTTTGAATGATTCGTGTGTTGTCCTAGCATCGTATCTTGAATCACAATGTTTTGGGGAGAGTGGGAATTATCATAAACGAGTGTACCCTCTCACTCGTCCAACACGAAAGCCTCGAAATAGTATGCGACCCGGAAGCTATTTGTTTGGTTGATTTGACACCAAAATTGGGTTTGAAGACCCTGATCTAGTGTACTTGGAGTCATTTGAGATGAAATGGCATCGAACTTCTAGGAAGTTGAGTTTTTATGTTGGATGGACGAGAAGATCGCATGTCCACTTGCCACTGGTTCATATTCGATACCAACATAAGCTAATCTCCATGTTTTGATGAACAGTTCATCAAGTTAATTGGACCCCTGTACACCACCCAACGATTACCAAACTTGTGGCGCATCCTCAACACACCAAACCTTTAACGGAGTTGATTTTTTTGGTCTACCTTGTTCCTTTTACTGTTTTATCTTTAAGTGTGTCCAAAAACACACACCACAATGACAACCAAGATTTAATAGAGTGGCACTATCACACAAGTACAACAATTGCGTTTTCTAAGAAGTCCTCCATACATGTGCTTAACTATGAGTTATAACTTGTGTAGCATATGTATACATAGTGCGGCAAAGTTCAAATTAATACCACTTAAGTGCGCTCAATTGCAATCATAAGTGCCCTTGAGAGAATAATAGACTAACATGAACTTATCAATCCATATCTCTTGAATTCAATCAAAACGCATTATTATTCTGACATACAAGAGCTTAACTCCGTAACTAGTACTGTGTCCACACTAGGACCAACAATTGGCCCACACTACTGGGAGAATTTCCATCTTGATAGGAATTCTCGTCTTGTATGCACCAAGAAAATTACAACCAGTATGGTTATTACGAGTAGGACAAAAATCCTTACTAGCAACAGTAAATTTTGGAAAGAGATGCATTTTTTCCTATCAAAAAGGACTTCTCCTACTTCCCAAGACCAACGATTGGCATTGTATAAGTGTCACGACGTAAACCACCAAAGAGTGTAATGCAATGCATTCATAATTTGTTTGTTGTGTGAAAATTAGGTAGTTATATGTAGCATTGAGGTGGCACCGACTTAGGGGTTGTGTGGCCCGTACTATTGATTATAAAAGTTTTTCTTTGTGTTGGGATTGCCATGGACTCTCCAAGTGGCAACTAAGTGACTTCAAGATATCGCTTAAGGATAAGTTGCATTTTGTACACGTGTCGTAGTAACACACACATCAGCTAGCCATGGCCTCAACAAAACCATTACCATTCTCTTTGATCCAACATCAACTTATTACACTAGGAGAGAACTTGTCCATTTCATTCATTTGTTGCAACTTCTCCATTGCGGTTTATGGCAAGGACGTCAACTACCGTAAATCTAAACCATGACATTCTAATTTGTCATTCCTCGGCAAAAACATCGGGCATTATAAATTTACAATGTTGTAACTATTGTCAATATGTGTTTTTTCATCCAACTTTCAATCATGCATGACAACATTTCAACACACAATTGTTAGGATGCACATTATGCCAAATTTTGTTTGGATAGTTGGCATAGGTTTCATCCAAATTTCAATTATCCATGACATTACTTGTAAACCTATTCAAAAGTGTCATAAGAAAAGTTACCACAATGAAATGAATTACCACATGACACTAAATACAATACTTAGTGGAATATTTAGGTAATTCCATACTGTTTGACCACTTTTGGACTAAATTGTTGCCGCACATATGCTTTAAGATATCCACTGTGGTGCCATACATCTACGCCACATCATGTTCAAGACCATTTGATAAACAATCACCCACACATAATGGCTTCATGGTGAGTACAAATAACAATACTTGAACCACGAGTGTTCACGCTTCTAAAGATTGCTTGCTTATTTGTTAACTCATTCCAAGTCTGGAAACACCTACATGTTAGCTAATTGCACAAAGAATTTTGTTTGGTTGTCAAGTGGGGGGTTTTAACTACCAATTTTCCATATCCACAACCAAAAGTCTCCCCCCTGACAATTATTTTTCTCGCCATGAGTTGCAAAGGAACATCTTCATCCATTTTTTTCATCATCGAGTTAAGAAACTCGCCCTTAACCGATCGTTACTTGATATTGGATTGTTACTATAGTTTTGAGTCAAGAAAATTCTAAAGACATTTTGGTGAAGATCAAGAATAAGGATCCTAATTTCAACTGCATGGACGCGATCTACAATTCACTCTCTACAATTATCTCTTTTAGGCCAACTCCAAACATGGTCTCTAATTCGTATTACAATGCACCTTTAATCCACACTATTACTGTTAATCAAGGGCTAAGATATATAACCGAAGAATGTCCAAAAGTATTGTTTGTTCTATGAAAAACCATTACATGTAACACTGAGGTGGCACTAAGTTGACGTATGCATGTGTGACCCCTATTGATTACCAAAGTTATCTTCAAGTCACGGTTGTGTGGACTCTCCTAGTGGATGCAAGAGGCGGCAACTTGGCTTCAAGATATGGTTATAAAATGCATATTATAGGGGTATTAATGTGACGGAGAGTACCTCAACTACCCATAGTCCCAAATACCGTACTATGTGATACTTTGGCAATTCTAGAATGTGAATTATATTGCTGGATTTTTTACATGGTCCCGGCCAATGAGGTCACGCCACTTGTCAGTTTATTAAAAGAGCCGGATCAAGTTAGGGTTTGAGGTGGCAGGTCCCACCAACCAAAACTCTATTTTAGACCCTAAAGGAATCTCTAAAAGTGTGGTTGCAGTGGTAAAAACATAGAGGTTCTAGGATTTTCGCCCAAGTTTCAAGATTAGATTCCCACACAAAAGAGCCATAAGTTCAAGCACTTAAAAGGAGAAGTCTTTCAAAACAATACCAAGACTCTATGATGCCATGAAATAGCTTGTTGCATATTCACCTTCGTTATAGACATGTTTACGTAGATACCACAAATCCCTAGCCCAACACAAGGATAGCATACATCATGCTCTCGTTCTTGCTTTTACATTCAATATTAAAAAAAACATCCACCGTCCATCCATCCATCCATGTAGAAGTTGTAAGTGGCACACTTGGCAAATAAGATAAGGTCTAATAAGGTGCTCGTGATTGCAGGTACTACATGAATCACAATTCCTTGTCCATTGGTTTCCTTTCACAATACGAGATTGAAATACATGTGTTATGTCTCCTAGATTCATAATGAATATCCTTGTTTGTTTTTATTTTTTTATCTTTCTATATATAGATAGAAGGCCGACATGCCAACGCCAAAGAACAGGAGGCAGTTGACCACCTGGCAAGTTTTCCGTCAAGTAGAGAGGAGATTTCACAGCCGGGATTCGAATCACCAACCTCTTCCTTGAGATTTGGGTATCTCTCCACCATCATCAAGTAGTTTAAGGTCATATCGGACCAATAATGAATATCCTTGTTGAATGAGTTTATATTCATTCATGGATACAAGGTACGAAGTTATTTTTCAAGACAACATGCCCTACATCGATAGGTGCCCTCACTTAGTGTGGGGTCAATTATGGGTTTCCTTTGCCCTTTTAGTACACCTCTCTCGTAACTACTATTGTAGTATATCATAAAACCGTCAATTAGAAAGAACCAATGATAAGGAACTACAGTTCATGTAGTACGTTATGGCACATGGCACATTAGTAGTTCTATTTTATCCCTTGGCCTCAACATGACGAGGACGGCACGACAACCTACTCTCCTTTATTCAACGATGTAAATTGTCAAGACCTTCGTACCTAGTAGGCCACGTCACGCTTACTATCAATATGCTTTAGAAAAGGTATTGCCCAAATAGTGACTTGGCTATATTGACCAAAAATCTCCCATCTTGAGATACCCAACAACGTACCAATATTTGGCCGGTGTAACAATTTTGACACCCATGGGCAAGTTCATTCACACCATTATTGATTTTGGTTATTGATACTATGTATTCACCCATATACCAATCCAACATTGGTTTAAACCTAAGTTACAAGGGCCATTCATGAGTCCCTCTAAGTTACATTGCGATTCAAGTGAGTCCTCTTTGGACAGACCACATACATCCATCTATTCAATTCAAAGTCATCCATCACAATCAATGTGGGATTCAAATCTTAGCAACCAAGGAGGGCTAACTTTGGGCCACTTCACACACGAGACTGAGGGTATGATTTAGAAAAGGGATTGCCCAAATAGTAACTTGGCTATATTGACCAAAAATCTCCCATCTTGAGATACCCAACAACGTACCAATATTTGGTTGGTATAACAATTTTGACACCCATGGGCAAGTTCATTCACACCATTATTGATTTTGGTTATTGATATTGTGTATTCACCCATATACCAATCCAACATTGGTTTAAACCTAAGTTACAAGGGCCATTCTTGAGTCCCTCTAAGTTACAGTGTGAGTCAAGTGAGTCCTCTTTGGACAGACCACATCCATCCATCCATTCAATTCAAAGTCATCCATCACAGTCAACGTGGGATTCAAATCTTAGCAACCAAGGAGGGCTGACTTAGGGCCACTTCATACACGAGACTGAGGGCCTGTGACCATTGCACTTCAAGCACTCTTTTGGTGGAAAAGGCTGAGTATGTCCAAGTTTGCTTCACACTACACTTGAGGGACCAATGTAGTAAATGACTGCAAGATGGACGTAAGGTCTACATGGAATCCCACGTGGCATCAAATGGATCATGTTTCATGGTCACTTGGATTATTTTCAAAAACCACCTCTTGGAGGTAGGCCTAACACAAAACTGAGAGACCATAACACTCCAAACTCTCACAACCATGGATTTATTATATTTTATCAAGTCCGATATTATTTTCATTTACACATAAGGTGTAGTTCTCGTTGAAGAGTAGATTTGACCTCAAGTACCGCCCCTCTTCTTGGTTTGTTCCATGGGATGGCAACAAATGACTTATGGATTCTAGTGAAAGTTTTGGTTTGAGGGTACATAAGATCCTTATTGCTTTGGCATTTAATAGATAAATAAAACACATTGTCAAAACTTAATCAATCCTAACACATTCATGCCGGAGTCTTAAGGAGTTGAACTCAAGACCTCATGGATATCAAACCAAGGACTTGCACTTAAGGAAATTTAATGTTTATATTTATTGCATTGGAACCAATGGGTATTAGAAATAGGATGTTGAATCTCTCTCTCTCTCTCTCTATATATATTTATTCTTCTCATGTTGAACCAAGAAGCACCTTACAATAATCTCCTTTCACCAATCCTCTCCCATGCTTTGGTCTCAAAGTTTTTTCTTAGTTCTCTTTTGGTAACTACAAACAAAGTAGAACCAATGAAAGTAACCATGATGATTACAACTACTACCAACTACACATGTATTCTAGTTGGGTAAGTAAGCATATTCATAATTGTGGTTGTCATTAGTGCACCTTACATGTCCTTATCCCTCATATTTGTTTAGAGTCAAATAAAGTAAAACACAACCATCAACCATCAAAATGCCCTTCAACTAATAATTCATATTTGAAGTTTTGAGTAGAGGAGCATTGGCTACAACTATTGGAGTGACGGAACCACACATGAATGATTATACATTTTTCATCCAATTTTATACATTTTTTGTCCTGAAGTTGGTGATCTCATCCAATTTTACGATTTGTGTATATATTTATAGTTATTTCACCCACAAACATCATGGAATAACCACATAATATTCCAGTTTATATTTTTAGAATAACAAATCGCCAGCACATAACATGATTTTAAAACATTGCCTCGAGCATATGCACATACTAGTATGTGGTGTGGGTACATGTTATGTAAGACATGAATGAATATATGGTCGCTTTATTTGATGACTTTTTCCTTTTTCCTTTTTACTATTCATGATGTGAGTTTTTGTAAGCCAAGTTGTGTTTCATTGGCCTGGCATGTAGAACTAATACCATGTAATTGCATACATTGGAGTGGCTATCAAATGCATCTAATATCAAACCCTACCCACTTGTGAAACTCCACCGGGTGTGTAAACAATAGGTATTCCTTAATGTGTATTTTAAATGGATTCTTGAGCATTGATATCACGAGCTTTGAGCAATGCATTCTTTCCCGCGTTGGTATTATAGAAGAGGATACAAAGATCAACATCATCTTCCCAATGGATGAGTTTACCTATACATAACGAAACCCCGAGGAAAAGGGCATGTGGACCAGGTCCCCAAATGTGGATTTTAATTTGGCAACGATGACTATTTTTAGATACGAACATTATACATCCACGCACCCATCCGTCTAGAGGGTTTCAATAGGGGGAGGGGGGGGGGGCAAAAGCTTATCAAACTCTTCATTGGCACACCATTTGTCCATAAATTTATTGGATTCTTTGATGCCATTTTAAGAATTAAATTAGCTATGATTATAAAGTTACCTCTTTGAAAACAATTGGCTATATTTTCACCTTTCCAATGTGTGACTTTACCTAGACACCACGATACCCTGCCCAAGAGCAAGACATCTAGACAATGCGCCCCCAAATGTGGGCATCCATTTGATGAGGAGACCTACTCTTACATACAAACAATATTGCGGTCCCATGGCGGTTTCGGCATTTAGTAAAATTATTTTGGAATTTGTTGAATATTGTGATAATTGTATGCAAGCAGTCATGTTATTGAATCGCGGGATTAATGAGGTTGGTGCATGAGGAGCCCTGCTACAACCTATAGCAAGACGACACGTGTATGATATCAAACCTGTATGATATTGACACATGTACGATACATTGTGAGGGTTGCTCGTTGCAATGTACATTCATCGTGCTCGTGTCCCATGAGAACACAAAACATCATTGAGATTTGAGACGGTAGTGCTATGGACAGGTTTACCAATGGAGGAGTTTATTTGGACTAGCTGAGAACAATACATCTAAGGTTACTATATGTGCCTAATTTAACTATTGGTCTCAGTTCGACACCTATTTTTGAGTGGCATGTAGTTAGGTTGTGGTTCCAAGAACAAATATCAAACCACGCGTGGTCTCAATGTCCTAGTTTGAATTCTACCTAATTCCTAGTCCAGATTTGCCAACCGTTCATAGCATATCTTGACTATATAGAAACGGTCTCAACAACGTCGTTAAAATAAACACATATTTGACAATACAAATTACATATTTTAAATGTATTTTTACCAAATTTGTTTGGTTTATAATCTTGTATTACTTAAAGCATATATCGTCATCGTATATCATTCTCAATGGTTGGGTGGAGCACCGTGGAGCCTTTCTACATGAATAAGACATTCATATGGTCTCCACCTTGTACTAAACGCGGGTTTCATATCTTAGGAAGAAATGGGCTTGTCGGAAAGAAGTAACCATTCAAGACCCCATCCGCGTTAGACTTGGCCCCAAATGTCGGCTTCCATGTGGGCGAGGATGGCTAAACCTCCCTACTACTTATACACAAGGCCAAATGAACAAGGACACATGCCTATATTCATTCATCCATACCACATCCATTCATCAACATCGCCCGGTCTTCATCCATCCACGCTCACCCATGATTCGTTCATCCATTCAGAGGCTTTCAGTGGGGGAGCCTCGCTCGGCTTCGCGGACCCTTCGGTCGCCTTTCCCTTCGCCTTGTCCACGGTGTCTGCGATTCCTCTTCTCCTGCTCCGAACTCGGCAAACCCCAGTGTACTGATGCGATTCATCTCTCCTTCTCCTCACCTCTCCTCCATGGCCTAAGTTAACTCCAGATGGAACGGCAAGCTGCCATGGTCCGAATGAGCCTCACGCCGCGCACGGGGAGGACTAGTTGAGCTCGAACGACATCAATTGGGGTTTGGTTTCGATTGGAGGTCGGGGAAATCCTTTTTGTTCCCTTTTGTTTGTGACACGTCCGCACATCGTGGTAAGGGATTCGGAACTCGGATTCGGCGCCCTTTCCCAGCCCCGGAGGGCTTGCGATGGGTTCCAGTAGCAGCCGTAGCGCGAGCGATGATCAAAGAAATGGTGCTGCTGTAGCAGCAGCAGCAGATCGGCAGCCCGCTTCTGCTTCCCGTCGTTCTTCTTTTCGTTTTCGCCCAGAGGTCAGTATACGTTTCTGGAAGTGGTAAGAGAGTCTTTAGCTGTGGTATGGTGTGGTATGGTATATGTCATGGCCGCCGATGTATCGAAAGGGGAGGTTGTTTGTCAGGGAACAGGAGCGTCTTCTTTCTGTCGGTGATGTGTTCTGCTCTTCTTCTTGCTCCTTCCAGGCGACAAGATTCTTGCCGACACATCTTCTTTGTGGCTTCAAGAAACTGAAACTGTAAATAGAGAGAGGACTAGTGTGATCTTGCTGCTGGTCTGGGATCATCGCCGCTTAGCAGCAGCCTAGCGGAGGTTCCGAGGTTCCCATTTTTATGGAATTGGTGTGTTTTAAATACTATCTATGATGGCCTTCGAGCGAAACTACTGTAGCGACCAGTCTGTGGAATCTTTTGGCAGAATTGCGTGTTGTTGTGTTGTGGAATTAGGTGTAGATGCTGGGGCTTCACTGCATCCACCTAATTTCGCTTTTAATGGCCTTGAAGTCGTTCATCTCATCTTACCTCATCTCACCGGAAGCTGGGTCAGATTTGAGATTGAAAATCTGAGCGTTTGATCATTTGCTGCTGTCTGTTGTGTGTGTTCCGTATCTCTGGAGTTGTGATTTGTGTGGTAGGGGGTTTAAACTTACATCTTGAGGACATACGTTCCTGGACTTTCGATGATGCCTGTTGTAGTACTTTCTTTTAACAATAATGCTATTCGGGCACCTTGTACTAGTTGGTATCTTTGAATTGACGTGTATTTAGCGGCAGAATGATGTCGGAAAACCTGGTTGTTGAGCGGGGGGTTGTCAATAAGGTTGGGCACTGTGAGTACTACTAATTCTAGATGTATTAGTCTATGAGTACTTTGGGGAGTTTACAGAAGTGGTGAGTTGGAATATGTTTTTGGAGACCCTAAAAGTCGCACTCACATGGAGGTTATGGTATAATTTGACCATCGTTTTGTGGGTCCAGCCAGTTAGTTTGATTGTCGTTGGGGAAGTGTGTAAGTGGGAGAATTACTAGCACTGATCTTAATGGCCATGTGTTGCGCAAGGCAAAGGAAGGTTATTGTGAGAGAAAGATCTTGAAGTTGATGGGTTAATTTGTTGGCCTGTTGCTCATTTTGGAACTGACCAGCTTCCTCTTATCTGGATTGGATTTCCCTGATTATCATCGTTCGTAAATGAATGCAGACTGTGAACATTGAGGAGTTAATGCATTCTGGGAGTGCGCCGCGTTCTCGTTGGTTAGATACCGCAACTTTTGGGGATAGATACAATGACAACCAAGGATCATCAGCAAGCAGGGGAGAAATATCTGCAGAGCCTGGGCTTCTTCTGAGAGGGAGCAGTGGAGGCAGTAGTAGCAGTAGTAGCAGCAGTGCCACAATTGGCTTTGTTTATCATACGCAATTGCACAGTACCAGCTCAATGCAGGGGGGCAGCCTCCCCTCTGTTCACACAGAGTTGGACATAGTTGGTAGTGGAGAAGCAGGGTCCTCAAATTCGCCTAGTGTCCCACTACAACGGCCCAGGGTTGGACCTTCCAGAGTTCATGGAGAAGATTCTAGAGATCTACCATATGGAGAGGGTAGTCGGCAATCCTTAGATGATGAAAGGTTGCACGCTGTTTGTGAGACAACTTCGCGACGGCAGCGCGTTAATGAGATGCAGGAGCGGCTTCGTAGATGTGCAGGATTCCCACCATCTATTGATTTGCATGAGCTGGAAAGGCGGGGTCTAATGTCATCTGATGCAGCTGAACGACAGCATCGTATGGAGGTAATGTCAGGCACAGTCCACCAAGGGCTTTATGCCCCGTCACGGAGTGATGGGGACTCTTATGATATGTCAGCCTGGGCAGCTCCCTCTTTCTTGCATGCCTGGGATCACCCGGAATTATGGGAGGGCAATTATGTGGGCCCTTCCAGCACAGTGGCAAGTTCAGGACGAACAAGTCCTCCTCTTGTGGAAAGTTCAAGTGTACGACGAGGGAGCTCTTCAGGTCGTGAAAGTAGGCGGACGAGTGGGAGGAGGCTTTGGGATGCACTCTCAAGAGCCACTTCACATCGGCGATCATCTCCAAGCATGGCTGCAACGACTGATGACAATGAAGATGGCATGCCAGTTGATGATGTTGAAGATATGGCAGAGGTTGGTAGTTTACATGGTAGCAGGGCCTTGGATATGGAAGAACGTCGAAGGCGAGTTCGATCTCAGGTTTGTCTTATTCTTCTGAGTGTACTTCATTTTTGGTTGCCAATTTTTGTACATAATGGTCCTTGATTCCCCTTGCTTCCCCTTGCTTTCTCGATGATTCCAGGTACAGTCATTTATGAGGTATGACTTGTTTCAGGTGTGGGCACTACGTCGTCTGAGCAATGGTTTAGAAGGAGTTCCTTGGCATCCAGGGCCATGCTCAGTAAACCACCATGGTCATCGATGCTCTTGTGATACCCACGGAATGGTTGATGACACAAATACAAGGGCCAGCATCTCTCGCATCATCATCCTTGCTGAAGCTTTGTTTGAGGTAATCCATGGTCAAGAATCAAGTTGGATGGGATCAATGAATCTCAATTGGTTGTGTTGGCCATGTTCTATATACTGTGTATGGAGAAGGTTACAATTGTTCAAATAGTATATGAGCTGGCTAAGGAGAAGGATAAAAATTGTGTGGAAAGCTTGTAGTATTACATTGTTAATTGCAGAGGTGCTCATTGGGTAGACACTCATGGTGGGTTGTTCTCAACAGGTGCTTGATGAGATTCACAGGCAATCTGTTGCGCTGTCTCAGTCTGCAGCTGTATCGCGAGCATCTTTGCCTGCCCCTTCTCCAGTGGTGGATGCGATTCCTACTCGCATACATTCCACCAAGCCTGCTGTTATTTGTGATGAAGCTGCACAGTAGGTTTTCTCAGCTTGTCCAGTGTCCACAGTCGAAGTCCATTGTGTTAACTCAAAAGAATAGGCTTCTCTTGCAGGTTGTTGCATGAAGGGGTTGCTGGAGCATCATCGCATTCCATGAGTACAAGAACCTAATGGGAGACTCTGTGGCTGAACCTTCATGGAACCTTGTCTGATCTGAAGTGAAAGGACCCAATTCTGGAATACGTTTCTATTGTGTAGTCTGCAGGTTAGGCACATGTGTTGGGTTTCTTCCAGAAATTCCAATTGAATTTGGTTTACCTCCAATATGGAAGTGCACCTTATTACATCCCAGTACTTTTGGGCGCGTGATTGTTTTGAGATTAGTGTGTAGAAAAGCTGGGTAGTCTTTGTCTTGTTATAGTAGCCTTTGTTGATGTTCTAAAAGCAAGAGGAAAGTTCATCATCACTAAACAAGATTCTCAGTTTAGTGCAGAGGGTTTTATTTCACTATACTTCAATATGGTGCATTAGTGACATCCTCAGTAGATGTCCCCAGGATTCCTGCGTTGTGTGACTGTATTTCTGAGCCTCACCATTTTCAGTCATTATCATCTTGGTTCAAGCTGCATTCAACATATCATGAGTGATACTTGAACTGTATGCTGATGTCTTGAAGTGCACTTGTTCAGGTGCTACATCTGCCTGGTGGAATATGAGGATGGAGATCAGATCAGAATACTTCCATGCCAGCATGAATATCACAAGGGATGCGTTGACAAGTGGCTGAAAGAAGTTCATAGGTATGGCTTCCCCTATATTTGTCATCTAACTTACATGAAACGTCAAATAATTTCATGTGTTCCATGACTTCCATTGGTTGTTTGTTCCATATCTTCATCCATCTTGCATGTTTCTGGCAAGAAATTTTCATCCATTCCTGTTTACCATGTGAGTCATCTTTGTCTCCATTTTGTATCAGTGTCCTGTCAGACTGTCCCCTGTCCTTATGTGATCTTTCTTGTGATGCAGAGTGTGCCCTCTATGCCGTGGAGATGTGTGCGATGTTAAGCCACTTGAATCAGGTCTTGAAGCAGCAGTGTAAAATTATCAGGCACCTTTGGATCATCGTCCACTTCTTAAAGTTGCTCTGTAGTCTTCTAACTTTACCAACACTGAACATAGTTTCAGGAGTTGGCCAGACTGTATCTATTCTTGATTTGTTGCATTGTATGTGTTCAAGATATTTGAACTTTGTGTATAATGTGATCCATGTTTGCTACCCATTTCAAAGATCTGCGCAGAGGTATCTTCAATTGGGGCATAGCATCTCCTGTAGGTTATGTGCTCTATGCACATTGTCAAGTTTCGAATGTTGGTATTAGATGCTTAGATGGGTTAGCTGATCAGCTTTTTCAAAGTCTGTGAGGAGATTGTACAGGTGCTAATTCCGTCTTGATCGGCTGATAATCTTAAAGAAAGATTCTTGAACTTGCAACCTTATAACAATGAGCTATCCCTTCTTGAGAAGGATCCTTTTTGCCATCCATAGAGAAGTGAAAGTCAGTGTCAGCACAGTATGGACCTAGTGTAGTCCATGAAAGTTGAGACTAGATCTAAGTTGGACACTTGGCCACTTTAGAACTCAGACCTTTTTAATTCTATGACCTTGACCTCCCACTCAGACTAAACTCCTGTACAGAGTCGAATCAAGAAATTTGATGCAATTGCATGATATGAGAGGCTGTGTTTGTGTGTGGTTTTAACATTTTCTGTTGAATTTGCACACATACAAGACAAGGAATCTGAATGGATCTCACAAGTGAGACCAGACCTACGAATATGTGCAGAACTAACTTGCAGGTGTTTTCTATGTGTATCATGTCAATTACCTTGGGGGCACATTTTATCCTGGGTGTGCTCTCTTAGGGAAAACAGTGTGTGGATGAGAAGTAGAATTACCTATGTCACTAGAACTGGACTGTGATAAGGGCCCTAAAGGGTCCTTGTGCACTTCCGGTTAAGGCTTCAGTTAGAGTAAGTAACTTAGGCACTCAAACTCCACCATTTATGGTCTTTTCTGTCACTTCCTTTTTGGAGTTACTCTGTGCTATGATGCTTTACAAAGAATGTAAGATTTTGTCAAGTAAAGTCGCCTATTATGTAAATTGTTCAAACAACTCATTTGAACTTTGCTAGTAAAGAAAAATCTTAAATAAGAAGTGAGAGCAATGTGTAATTCCGAATAGTAAGTGACACTAAATACCATAAACGCTGTACTATAATGCAGAGACAATGAAGTACAGCGTTTATGGTATGAAGAGAATCAGCTAACATATGAGGTAGCTTACCTATGTAGGAGCTAATTAATCTCGGACACGTGTTGTTTCTAGAATTAGATAAAAAGCTATCAAATTAGAACTTGGTTAACTTTATGGATCTTGCTTTTGTGAAGAAATTTTAAATTATCCATATCTTGTGGAAGCATTGATGGGCACTTTAAGGAAAGAAGCATTTGTCGGGGTCACATGTTGGGATCCCAAATTCCATCTATGCAAGGCTCTTGAAATTTGGGAAGGAGACTTTAAAAACTCTCATTGGAAGGTTTTTGAGAAGGGCATGAAAAGACACATGATATCTAATGTCAAAGTATGTTCTTTGGCAACCTATCATATTTTGTTGACCGAATTTTGAGAACTCCTCATAGAAGTATATGCTCTTAAGCTCACCATGGGTTTTCAACAATGGCTTGCTCACCTACCCTTCTTTTGGTTAGTCAGTCAAGCAAGCTCACTTTCCCAACACCTGGTCAAAGAAGGATTTAACACTTGGCACAAATCAACAACCATGTAGAAGGCATCATGGGTCTATCTCATCGGGAAACCCATGACAACCCAACAACATCAAAAATTGCCTTAGATGACATCAAGGAGGCTTTTCTTGCTAGAGAGTGGAATTTGTTCCATCTCTTAGAGAAGAAACTAGATTTCCTCCACAAGGATTTTCTCAAATTTGAATGTGAATTGTACTTGAAGCAACCATTGACACCACCACAATGCAAGATCATCGGTGCTTAGTGCACTGCGAACCATAGACTTGCAATTGAAATTGGATGGTGGTTGAAGTCATTCTTTTAGTTGGATCACGAAGTTGACATTAGTCTCTATCTCTGCCACTACAGGGAATTAGCCGGTTTGAAACCATCCTGATGTACTTTCAGTCCCATTAGCCATTTGGCTTCCCAAGCTCTAAAATCAATTTCATTTCACTTCATTCAAACCCCTAATGCTAATGATTAGCGTTTTTTTTTTTTTTCTTCTTCTTTTTCTTGAATGCCTACCTCTCATTTTTCCCATCTCTTCTCCGTTTCACTACAAGGTGGGCCACATTATTTCTTCCATCAGCCTAAATTAACATTCATTTGGATTTATTGAACAACATTTTATCAACAAACGATGTTGTAATATCATATTCAACATTCACATTTAGGCAAATGATACATTTTCATAACATTCAATAATATTTAATTTCTTATTAATTATCATGAAATGCAATTGGTGTGGACCATAAATATCATAATGTTCATAATTAAAGTCACACTTAAAACTTGGGCAAGTTGAGTAAAACATTGGTTGGTCAACCTTTGATTAGTCACACTCGGGAGGTGTGGGTGTATGATCAAATAACCAGGATATGAGTTAGTTGATTCTCGCACTCTCATATTATTAGCTGATATTCCTAATTAGGCAGTGCATGCAATTTGATCATGATTGTAGTTTACTAACATTTTGGTTAGCTAATCCTCACCAACTCTCAACTTAGTTGATTTTCTTAACTAGGTGGTGCAAATGTAATTTAGTTACTAATATTAAATGGACACCTATATGATTTATTATTGTGTGGTTAGGTGTTTATTTAAATATGGACACCAAAAAGATTTGTGTCTAAACGAGATTAGACTATAAGCCCAAAATTTGTCCTTAACCAACCCTACTTGATGCTCTCAAGCCAACCTTTATGGCTCAAGTATGGGATTCTTCCCACCTTGGGGAGAGAATTAGACTACCTTTCTCTCAAGAACTCTCAATTACGAATGTGATACGTGATCGAAACAAACCTTATCACCATTCCAACGCAAAATCATTGTTGCTTATTGGATCTCAAACCATAAATTTGCTATTGAAATTGGCCGGTGGTCAACTTTTTCCATTCCTAGAAATAATGCACTAAATAATGTATTAAGTGTCACCGATTCTCTTTGTATTGCTCAATACTAATTATAAACCATCCATGTAGTGCCACCACCACCAAATGTAAACCTAACATTATTTATTATGTGTTGTAAAAATATTTTGGGCATGATAGATTTACAATGTTGCAATTATTGTCACTTTACTAACTTGATTTTTCATCCAAATTTCAATCATTCATGATAATATTCCATTACAAAAATGTTAGGATGCAGAATATGCCAAAAGTGGATGAACTAAAAGTAAGTTGCGATGACAATACTTGTAAGCTTATTCATCAGAAGTGTCATTAGAAAAGTTACCACAATGACATAAAGTGTCATATGACACTAGATACGATATCTAGTGTAGTTTGCCACTTTTGCTCTTACAGTGTAGTTAAAGTGAGGCACACTTTGTGTTAGAATGGCCCCTTTACAACATTATTTCACATAGGTTTCTTTCCCTGCTTCAAAATGCAATACAAGGTTATCTAAAGTTTTTCTTCTAACTGGATCATTGCGTGGATATCGATAGTTATCTC